>JAECXX010000141.1:14647500-15247500 GCA_018153305.1 Drosophila kurseongensis
CACTCGATGCGCGACGATCAGAAGTTGGCTAGCAAGCTGGGTGAGTTGGCCTAGGCCTATTCCTGTATATATATATGAATATAACTAACGACCGACTTGTTCTCCAACCCCAGATACAGCACTTTTCCGTCAGAACCTCACCCTCAACCTGAACGAGTCGCGCCAGGCCACCAAGCAGTTTGGCAGTCTGGATCTGCGGGGTCTCAACAGCAACAAGGAGCTGAACATGAACCTTAGCCAGGGCTACGTCACCGCAGTGGACTTGATCGATGTCACCATTCCACTGGAGCGTCAGGGGTAAGTTGTTTTAATTTGGTACCTTTCTACCTTGACCAACAGAATATAAGTTTTTTAAGATCTTCACTTTGAACTCTAGTACAATTAAGTAAAACATATATCTCAACCGTTAGATATATCAAGAATTTTATTAATTAACAGACCAAAGGACACCAAAGGATTGTGGGGTACCCCCATGATTTTTTTTCGAAAAAATTGTTTTTAAGATATTAATTTTCTGTAAATGGGACTTTGTTGGAAATTTTGTCACGAGTTCAACGAGGTAATATATTTTAACATGCGACCACTATTTCCCAGGGTATTGGTTTCAACCAAAATATATCCACAATATTTAATAATAAATCTAATATAATCATCCTTACCACAAAGCATGTGAAGAATTACGTGTTCCTAATGTTTTATGTATTGTTTATCATACTTTTATGAGAAAATATAAATTTACTTAAATCGTTGTTTAGTACTTTCACGTGGGGATATCAGGCGTTTTAAGAGTAAATACATTATGGTTGACATTATGTTAATCCAATGCTCGTTATATTCTACCTTTCAGTTGGTACCATGGCGCTATAACGCGAGTTGAGGCGGAGACCACTCTTCGTCCGTTGTCCGAGGGTTCCTTTCTGGTTCGCAATTGCGAGTCCACCAAGCAGGACTACTCGCTCTCACTCAAGTAAGTGCGGTGGATAATAAGTTCTTGAATTTTTTATTTATAAACGAATGATCCTTAATTCTAGGGGCGCCAAGGGCTTCATGCACATGCGGATCCAGCGCAACGAGACCGGCCAGTATATCCTGGGCCAGTTCAGCCGTCCCTTCGAGACGGTGCCGGAGATGATCCGGCACTTTTGCCTCAACCGGCTGCCAGTGCGAGGTGCCGAGCACATGTGTCTGATCGAGCCGGTCATCGCCCAGCTGCTCTAGAGGAACTTTCGCCATGAGGAACAGCCAAAGGAAAAGGAGGATCCCGCGGGCGAACCAAACAGAATTACATATTAATAGCGTGTAGTGGACTTAGGAACCTATGTGAACATGTATGCACTAGTTATATTATGCGATAGTTGTAAAAGGAAGATGGCAATTTTTTCATGTTTTTTTTTGTCGGCTTCGAGTTTTGTATGTCGGTCTACTTGCAAACGAGCAAGAAAATACACCCACTCACTCTGACACACGAACTAGTTTAGCGTTTAAAAGTATGTAGCACATTCAGACAATACCAGCAAATTACAAAACAACAAACGATATTTATATAGAAGGCATATATACAAACAAGACGATATATACAAGCATATGTACGAGTATGTATATGGATAACAAGAGCACTTGACGACAGTTGCTAAAACGTAGTACACGACCCGCGAATACGGATAGAGACCTAGACCTAGATCTAGATCTTGAGAGGTACCAAAATTAAGTGGTACAGATGCAGGAGCAGCGTTTTTTAGATGTGTTTACACCGAACCGAGCAGCAGAGTAGGAGCAACTATAGCGTTGGGCGCCATATTCCGTTTGGCTAGAGATTTACGGTAGAGAACACACTGCACACCACCCACTTATAGCGATTGTATGGTCGAAACTTAAGCAACTTTCCGTAGCACACACACACACTCGCCCACTTTCACCGCCCACCATCGGCCGATTATTCAGATATTTATTCCTGCATTATAACTTTCATATCCTTTTGGTTACACTGCAAAAGAAAAAACGGCATTGGCTGGCGGTGGCCAGTGGGCATTGCTTAGGGCACGTTTACACTAAGAAAAGTTTTAGCAAGCAACTCTAAAAATTTGTTGATTAATTTTATGTTACCAAAACGAAGAAAACGAACAAAAAAATCTAAAATATGTATATCTATATATATATATATATATATGAGAACTAACTTTATCAAGGAGCGATGTCATTTTTTTTGTCTTAGCTGTAGGTCAGAGGTACGCGAAGTAGAACGCTCAAAGCGCTTTTGGTTAAAGTATCGAATCGAATAGAATGGGATCGAATGGGATGGAATAGGATAGGGGTATCGATCGGTGAGGATGGTTGGACGAGGCAAGGATATAGCAACGCATATGAAAAGTCGGTTTAAGTGTTAGTTTCTAATTAAGGGGCGGCAGCGTGCGAACGAAGGGCAAACTATATATATATATATATATTATGAATGCTAACAAATGATATATACTTACTATTTATATTTCTATATATACATCTATATATATACACGATATTAAAGAGCAGTCAATGGTTTTTTGGTTCCAGTTCCGAGAGAAGCAAGTGTCAGGCAGGATGCTAATTAACTAATTATTGTTTCTGGCAGTTTTCTGTTCCACCTTCGTACCGCCGAGCAATACAACTGATTTCCAGTATCTCACCCAGAGTTATGTTTATATGTGTGTGCCAAAGTATTATTCTAGTCAGATGTATGTGAATCTCCGTGCGAATTTCAGTACGTTATCTTATTTTCGATATGTTGATTGTTGCCTAATTTCTAATACTCAAGCAATCCAATGCAGTGCAATATACGAATACGTTTATCTCGGTTATGTATCTATGATTTGACTAATTTAGCTCTAAGTACACCCCCTGAATTGTCCATAGTTAAGCAAATCGGTAATCAGTTATCCATTTGGCGAAAGCTGCGCCTGTTTTTAAACGGCTTTTGTAAATATACGGAAATATAAACACGACACAACAGATATGATGTATACAAGTCGATATAATTTTATTTGCAATTCAATTTCTAAGCTAAGATTTCAACTTCACATAGAAACCGCAAATCCACATACATAAATGACATACATAGCAATGTATTTTGAGGCTTCCGTAGCAGTAAAGAACCAACCAAACAAACAAACGAATGAACAAACCAAACAACTACCAATAAATCAACCAAAAATTCCAAGATAATCGCAGCACTCGGGCACCGTTTACACTTGCAGTCGAGAAAATCGTAGTGCAAACAGGCTGAGTGTCGATCGCTTCCGTTTTGTTGTGTATAATAATGTATTTAGGTCTGTGGATGATGATAAGGATGATGATGATTATGATTATGAAGAACCGAACCGAACCGGCATACTCTAACCGAACCTTGTACTCCAACTAGAGGCGCTCTCTATCTACGGCACCCTAATATCTGATTAATTCAATTAGTACAGAGCGAATACGTAACAAGAAATTAACAAACAGAAACCGTAACAACAAACGAAACAAACGAAATGTATTTAATAAAAATAAATATGAAAATTTCCAAAAATATACGTGTTTTATTTTTGGATTGATATTGAATCTGTTGCAAGCTTTAAACTTTTCAATGATTTATTTTTGTACCATTTCCGTGAAAAGGGGCTTTCCAAGTTTTTTTATTTTATCATTTTTATACCCTTGCAGAGGGTATTATAATTTTGGTCAAAAGTGTGCAACGCAGTGAAGGAGACATCTCCGACCCTATAAAGTATATATATTCTTGATCAGGATCACCTCCTGAGTTGATATAAGCATATCCGTCTGTCCGTCTGTCTTTCCGTCTGTCTGTCCGTCTGTCTGTCCGTCTGTCTGTCCGTCTGTCTGTTTCTACGCGAACTAGTCTCTCAGTTTTAAAGATATCGAATTGAAACTTTGCACACACCCTTCTTTCCTTTGCACGCAGTATATAAGTCGGAACGGCCGGGATCGGCCGACTATATCCTATAGCTGCCATATAACTGATTGCTCGGAAATGCCATAACTTTGGTGTTTGTGAAGTTAGAAAGTTGGGATTTCCTATGGGTTTTATATTTGGCAATCAATCCGACCTACCAAATTTCATAACGATCGGCGGACTATATCCTATAGTCGTCATATAACTGATTGATCGGAAATGCCATAACTTTGGTGTTTGTAAAGTTAGGAAGTTGGGATTTTATATGGGTTTTATATTTGGCCAATCAATCTGACCTACCAAATTTCATAAGGATCGACCGACTATATCCTATAGCTGCCATATAACTGAACGATTGGAAATGCCATTACTTTGGTGTTTTTAAAGTTAGGAAGTTGGGATTTTTTATGAGTATTAAGAATACATTATATGAATAATTTTGGAGAATATAATTTACAGACTATTCTGCAAGGGTATATCAACTTCGGCTCCGCCCGAATTTAGCTTTCCTTTCTTGTTTTATATTGAAATTATTGAACAGCATTTATGTTATTGAGTAGATCTTAACTAAGTTATAGATTCAGAAGGATCCTTGTCTTAATATAAGGTGGAAAAGTCCGAAAAATGTATTGTAGGGCTAACCAGATTGATTATATTAAAACCTCTTTGACAGTTTTGTGGAAACACCTCCCAGTATTGGGTAGAGTTTAAAAACTGACGAAAAAGGCGCCAACTTTATATCTGTTAACAAAGAAATGAACCAATAAGAACCAATAAATGTAATAACCGACTTAACATTGGTTGAAAAACACACTATACATCCAAGACAATAACCATACTAAGCTATCGATATCTGCTCGATATGAATCAATCAATATGATGTTTATGTTTAAATATTAATATTAATATTAAGTATTAACATGGAGATTATTAATAAGTTTTCTAAGCCGCAAATATTAATATTTGAGAACTTCGACAAAAAGTGTGAATAATTATTTTATATATCTAGCCATTTCTTATCGGATCTTTCTAGTAGTTTGTTTTCCAAAGTGAGAGTTGGTCACACTGGCGTTTAGTTTTCTTAAAAAAACAAATAATTTAAATTCCTTTACTTTTAAGAATTAGCAAGGAATGAATCTAAGCGATTGTATAAATAACTACATATATTTAACGGGCACCGAGGACTATGCCCTTAATTTGGCAAAGGTGAGCATGTTGTGTTTTTCAAAAACGTCTCCTGCTGTTGCAATATCAAGACGGTTTTTTTGTGTTTTTGTGTTTTAATAGCTATGCGAACGCTTTGCCGCGAAGGAAAAGCGCGTTCTGCTGATAACCAGTCGTCAGCAGGGAATGGCGAATCGTTATTCATTGGATTCGAGGAATTGCAACAAGTATCTGACCTTTTTGCAGCTGCTAGACGTTGAGAGTACGCCGCATCGTCTGCTGGAGCTGCAGGACAATGCGGAGTCCTTCGACCCTGATTTGATTGTTTTCGATCTGCAATCCCTTGTCCTGGATGCCCTATTGCGTCCTGTGATGCAGCAGTGCTCCACGGACAAAATGGTGCGACAAATCGCCAAATGCTCAGCTTCGTTTGTAAATTATCGCGAAATTCTGGCCAACATGCACGTCCAAAAGGCGGGGAAATCCATTGATACCATTGTGGTTATGTCGCAGGAACCGTATCCCATGTCCCCCGCCCAGTTCAAGCTGCTCATAGGCCTCTATTTCCACGGCAACGAGTGTCACACGAACTTTGCAAAACTTTCGAGCAGGATCCTGGACTCCCAGGGATTCGCCTGACCGCAGGACAGGATTCAGAACCACAGTGCCTTATATAGCTCCATTTTGATGTCTGCAGCTCCGGAGACCCACGATTTGTCCCTCGAATTGCTCAAAACAGTCTGATGATCTTTGTTTCATACCGAAACTTACCTGTATACTCTCGCATTTTTATCAATAAGTATATTAATGTCTATTTTCCGAACGATGAAAACATGGATTTTGTTAATAAGCTAAAGGCCAGACTTACATTTAAGTTTTGTATGTTCTTAAAAGAAAAAATCATAAATTCTAAGTTATTTTTGATATCTTTTTAGAAGTAACCAAATAGAATCTTTTGTTAGGCTAAACGATTCTCGAATATTTAAGTTACTTATGGAATACCAAGCGTTTGTAATAAGTTAAAAGGTATTTTCATACCTTACGAATAGAACAAGACTTATGCACTTCGATATTAAGCTACAGGAAAGACAAATATTTAAGTTATTCAAAAAAAAAAACAGCAGTTGCTAAATTTAAACTTATTATTTTTGATGTAAAAAAATCAGTTAAATATTTATGTTAGTTATGAAGGATAACTAATTTGTATTCGAAGCTTTGGATCCATAGTGTTAGGACATTTTAAGTTGAATTGTTATTGCAAATTTAGCCGCTGCTGAACTTACACTAAAATAATAATCCAGAGAGAACCAAGAGTAAATAACCCCTAATAATTTGAAGAGAACAGTTCCAATGTTAATATAAACATATAAAAAGTAAATTGAATCGGTAGCTGAATGTTATGTCGAGAAAATGTTTATGAGCTCATATACAAATTATAACTTGCCACAATATTTCCATGGAAATGTAAACTTTTGAATGAAGGCAAAATGTACAATATATTATATGCAAATATAATACTATGTTCGTGCTTATCTGTCGACAAAACTCAAATAAGACTTAACTTTGAAAATATTCCACTACATGGTATCCATGCAAAATGTTAAATTAAAACCACGCAATCGAATGCTCGATCAAATATAAGACTTTATTTTAAGTAAACTATTTATTCTAAACAGGATTACAACTACCAAAAAAAAGGGAGATAATATTTAATTATAAATACATAAATATAACAATAATATTTTGTAGGCTTAGTGAAAACATCAATTAATTAAATTTTTGTAAAAAAAAAAAATTCTGAATACATAAAATGCATATGTAATTAAGCTATTATTATTGAAGAATGCATTCCGGAAATGTGGCAAGTAATCTCCGGAATGCAAGCCACCAATGCGTGATAAAAGGAACTAGAACTCTCTCACATGTAGCCCCACCCCGAATCCCTGCTGCTCCCGATTTGTATTGATTGCTCTGAAACGGAGCTTT
Source organism: Drosophila kurseongensis (assembly GCA_018153305.1). Classification (NCBI taxonomy): domain Eukaryota; kingdom Metazoa; phylum Arthropoda; class Insecta; order Diptera; family Drosophilidae; genus Drosophila; species Drosophila kurseongensis. The sequence goes on from JAECXX010000141.1 coordinate 14,654,576, forward strand.
ATATATAGTCCAGCATTCCGCTGACGATCTCGAAGGCATCGCGAGCCGTGGGCTCAATGGCGCTGCTGGGCAGCAGATAGCCATGCACTCCATTGTCCGCCAGCTGGAGCGTATAGCTGAAGGGTATTCCGATTTCGTATGCCGCAAAAGCGTCGGCACAGCCTAGAAAAGTTAAGGATAACACAGATTAGTAGAAGTATAATTCGGAAATCGGAGAACTTAAATGGAAAATACATTTTGTAACTAAAGAAGATTGTATACATTTTTGCAGTTAAGAAAGTATTTGGGTAAAAGTAAAAGTATATGCAACTATAATACACACCCGAACGCTGCTCAATCAGATCGTTGGATGCGTCCACTTTGTATCGGGATTTACTGCCCTTTTTTCGCAATCCATCGGTGCCCACCATTGCCACATCCAGAAAATCGTCCAACCTTTCCGAATTAAAAGTTGAATTGGCCTTCACCGGATACGAAATCACTTGACCATAGGCCTGCAGGGATATATAGAGCTGAAAGAATGACGAACATATTGTCCATAATTATGTATACATTTTTGAATGACAACTGATTGGGAATTTTTGTACGAGTTCAATAAATAGGAGAAATTTAAATTGTTTACCATTTTTAGCTCAAAAATATCAGTATTTAGACGATAACAATGCAAATAATGGAAAATGGAATGCCATACCTTGTTGAACTTGTAACAATATTTCCAATCGCGTGGCATTCACAGGTTTTTTGTAAAATTTCAAACCAAATCAGCTTTGAATGCCAATTGATTGGGGCTTATAATTTGCATGTATTTACAAAAACATTTGCTATTTAAAATAATGTTGATGTTAAGATATATAAGACAATATGTTTTATATACTTTTTCTAGACATACCTTAATCTGCGTTCTGTAGTCCATGAGGAATTCGGAGACGGCCTTGGTTTCCGGTTCGGAAAATGGCGCCGGACCTGCGTAGAACTCGTTGCAGGGCGCCTTGGAGCTGCCCCGCTTGCCCCAATGGTAGAGCCAGTTCCTGTCCAGATCCACCCCATAGCAGACCTTGTCCGGGCCGCGTTTCTGCTGGAGCCACGTCATCGCCGAGTCGAGGAGGCCACTGGGTGGCGGAGCCTGGTGCTGCGATCGCGACTTCTTCCAAAACCGATCGTACTCGTGGCTGTACGCATATCCGTCCGGATTTAGAACCGGCATTATATACCAGGTGGTGTTCTTGATGAACTCAACGTCCTCGTTGCTTTCTGTTGGGTACCCAAAATATTAATATTATATTTTTATAGATTTTTAGGTGCAGGGTAAGAAATATGAATATTTTATAATCCAAAAACTTTACAAAAATCGAAAAGTATTAATATTTTTAGAAAGTTTTAGCATTCAACACCAAATTTATGGTTGCTAATGAAAGGAAAGGCTTTCCATGAGAACAATGTACATTTTTGAACCGATCTATGTAGGCTCGCCCCCTTAACTCATGTCATATTAGTTATCCCTTTGTCAAGCCGGCAGTCAACCGATTCGGAAAACCAAAAATCAGGAGTGCAGTGTAGGAACTTTAGGCAGCCACAGCTCGCCACTTGTCCTCCAGTCGGATCAGGTGGTTGGCGATGGAGAGGCGAAGGCCCCGCAAGTCCTCGCGCCACCTCTTGACGCCCAAGTCCAATGCTTCGGGTCCACGAGGAGGGAGTCGTTCCTCATCGGCAAGTCCCGAAGTGGCATACCAGCAGCCAGAGGGCAATGGAGCCTCCCCCACCATCACATCCCTTCTGGGCGGACGCCTTAACAGGGTTTCCCGCCTCACAAGATCTCCGCGAGTATTGCAAGTCACCGAAAATACAGAGGCCGGAGGTGTGGAATTCACAGACGAACGAGAGTCCGGCCAATCGGAGACCTCGGAAGTGCCGCCCGGGGTAATTGTCAGCGCTACAGCGGCCAGTCCCAGGGGATCGGCGGTGCACGGACATCTGATTGCGTTCGCTGGTCAAAGGGATTCGGATAGTCCCCGGATATCGGTGGAGGTGCCGGAGGTCTTCAGCACCGCGTCGAGGGCAACCTCCGCTGCGAACAACCTGCGATTTGGACCCAATGTCGGTGAAACTGAAAACGGTGGCGTTAATTTCGGCACAAATTCGTACTTCGATCGGAACAGGAATAGCAGCATGATGTCCGGTACTACCTATGATGATTATGATGAGGATGACCAGCGGGCAAGTAGTAGTCCGGACATTGGAGCCTGCCGTGGCGCCTGGGCGCAGCAGCAGAAAAATAAGTCCACGGCGGAACACACGGGCAGGGACACCCTGGGCTTCGCCATCCACCTGGGCACCGCCACCATGGGCCACAACCGATGCACTATGGGCACCCAGTGCGAGGATGACTGTGGCTATGGCACCGGGTGCGATGCCGGATGCAGTGAGGCCCACGGCATCGAACCGGGTAGCTTCATGTTGCCGGCGGTAACGGCAGCGGCCCAGGGATCGGGAGGTGCACCCTTGAACAGCACCCTTCGCGGTGTTCAAGTCTCAGCTGTGGGTCCTGGTGGCGCTTATCCTGGCGGCGCTTATCCTGGCGGCGCTTATCCTGGTGGAGGTTATACTGGTGGAGCTTATCCTGCTGCAGGTGGCTATAAGCCAGTTGGATCTGGCCCCGGACCAGGGCATGGAACTACATCAGGTCCCTCTGGACAGCGCGGATCATTTGGCGTCGATTTAGGCAGTGACCAGTTGAACTTCTTCATCACCTTTCTACTAGAGGTCCTCGGCGTGCTAGTGTGAGTATCTTTTTAAGGCATAGATCATTGCTCTCTAGCTAAACAAGATGAGAAGTCCGGGTTGTCTAAAGAACACACTAGTCTCTTATAACACTTTGAAAAACCCTCTACCCACAGTTTCTTTGCCATTTGCACCATAACATTCTGGATTACTCTGGGCTATCACGTTGTTCAGCTGCTCGTGGACCTGAAGAACGCCGAGCGCAATGTTCAGGTGGCGGTGGCCATTGTGTTCGGGCTGCTGCTCGTCGCCTTTGCCATTTCGCAGGTGACCAACAGCAGTGGTTCCTGCTGCCATGCCCGTGATCGCGGTCGTTCCCGGGCCAAAGGTGGATGCCCATTCCACCGGTCTGCCAAGGCCACGGCGAAAAGCAAGCCCAAGAGCTTTGTCCACAAGGCCAGAAGTTGTCCACACAAGCCCAAAAGCAAGAAGGAATCGAGCGATGGGGGTGGCTGTCGTCGGATGTGCAGTGCCAAAATGGAGCTCCACTCCCACCGAAAGCCACGCTACACCGACTGCGAGGGTCGGGCCATTTTCCTCAGCTCCAGACGATATGCCATACCCACAGAGATGAAACAGCCGCCAACCATTGTCCTTTGGCTACGCGACGTGTTGGCCCGCATGATGCAATAACCACCGAGCATTTGCTGCCCCACGTTGGGCGCCAAAATCAAGCTATGAATTCAACTGACTTGAGAGGGGAGATCTATGGTCACGAGCTGAGGGGGAGTCTAACACTTCTACACATACTAGATCAAAATTACAAGTTCAATAAACTTTTCGAAATGTTCAATGCTAGGGGTTGGTTTCTTTGAAGGGCTAACCAAATACAGAAGTCAACAGCGAAAAATAGTTGTTGATTGGGAAAGACTATTTAATTTACACTATCAATTGTGTGTGTAAGGAAATCTTTGGTCTAGTTTGGTATTAAAGAATGCCCCTACTCACTGTTTGACTTCATCAGTCGTAGCAGCTCGGCTATCATCCAGGTGGCCGTCGCGGGTCCAATCCAGGCCAATCCCTGAGCTCCGGCCTCGACGAACACGGCATTGGCCTGGCCCGACTTCCGTTTCCGCTTCGGTCGCTTGACCGTCTGCATACCTTCGCTATTCGCCATCGCCGCAGATTGTTTGGACTCGATCTTCACCACAATCAAAGGACGACCCTCGTAGGAGCGACCAATGTGGATAAGCTCGACCAGCTGCGGATGGCGCATGCGCATCGTCTCGAGATACTTGACAATCTCATCGTGGTTGTGGTAGCGATTCCAGGTCATGGGGGGCGGAGTAGTGGGTCGCGGCTTCGTGGGACGTGTGGTGTGGAGGTAATCCTCTTTGGTCAGTTCGTAGGCAATGGCCTTGCCCACATCAAAGATGAGCACTTCGTGCGCGATGCTTTCGTAGTTCAAAGTGCCCTGGAAGTCGACGAGCATCTTGGGGGGCACCAGGACATCGGTGAGACCTCTACAAAAACAAAGTTGGGGAAAATTAAAAAAGGTATAAAAACCCAAATGAATTGATTTCCATTTAAAATAAAAGGAAACTAACCTGAGGCTGGGTCCCTTGAGCCACTGCATCTTCACCCCGTCCTCGCCCTTTTTGAACTCCTCCATCGCACGCACCTGCTCCTCATCCTGCGGCTTTAGACGCCAGATCTGGTACTTATCATAGCTTATGCGCCTGGGAACCTCCGGTCTGGATGTGGTGGTTGAGGTGCTAGTGGTTCCCCTGGTCGTCATCCGAGTGGCCAGCGCCTGGAGCAGCGGATTACTGGTGGTTGTGGAGGCCATGGCATTGCCGGTGGAATTGACAATGTGGTGGGCCAGTATGCCAATCCAATTCTGTGGATTCCTCAGCGGATCCACAATGGTCAGGATGGGCACTTGGGCCGCCGCCGATGGTGTGTGGGTCGTCGTCGTGGTTGAGGTGGTCGACGTGGAGGTGGTGGAACGACGTCTGACCTTTCGTTTCGGCCTCGAATCGAACCAGCTGGAAAACCATTCTGCGGAGGGGGAAAAGTCATATATTGGCTTTGGGTCTGACTTTGTAGGTTTTTCGCTGCGGTGCAGAAAGCGTGAAGGAAAACGAGAACCCACACCGTTGGTTATTCGATGGGGTTCTGGCTTTTCCCTTTTATCTTCCTGCTCATTCAGCCAATCTCCCCATTAACTGAACCAGTCAAATAACAAGAATTTTACAAAGTTCTTTTTTAATTGCATAGTAATTAGATGTTAAAGCAAATATGAAAACGACGGCAGCAAACGGAAATTAAATATTAATTATAGAAAAAAATACATTTGAGTAAATTGCCAAATCACTTCTTGATTTTAAAACTAATCAAGTATGAGGATGTTTTAATTATAAGTCTGTTGTTAATAAAAAAAAAACAATAAAGTGTCCAAATAATATTTAGTAAATGCAATCTCTAATTTATTTAATTTTAAAATAATTTGAATGGGAAAATATCTTGTTTATATTTTTAACTTCTATATGGTTATATATGGTTTTCCTTTGGAATTATTATAGTTTTACTCTTTTTGGTACTCACTGTCATAGTCATTCTCGGCGTCCGGCTCCGTGGTGGTCTTGCCGAATCCAAACCAGGACTCCAGCCAGCCGGGTGGCTCCTTGGTGGGCGGTGGTAGTGCCACTGGTACCGTGGTGGTGGTAGTGGTGCTGCCGATCTTCTTGGTGCGTCGCTGCAGGCCAAACCAGGAGCTAAACCAGCTGCCCAGCGAGGAGGAGCCATCGCCCTCGTCATCCTCCGAGTCCTCATCCTCCGGCTCGGCGTAGGCTTCATTGCTGTGGGCACTGTGATAGAGGGTGTAGCTTGGGTACTTGGATATGGGTGGACTGGGTGGATCCTTGTCATCGTCCTCCTCATCGGGACTGCCAAAGCCATCCATCAGGCGGGACATGGCCATTTGGACGGGATAGAAGATCATGCGAAAGAAGCCACCTATTCCGGAGTCCTCGTCATCATCGTAATCCTCATCCGAGTTCACTGGCCGCCTCTTAATGCGAATCTTCTTCTTGGCCATGGAGTTCTTGGTGCTCGAGGTGGCATCCTCTTCCTCGCTGCTGGATATCGTAGATGTGGTGGTTTCCTCCTCAACCATAGCTCCAAAATCAGCACCCTCTTCCGCAGAACTGCTATCCTCTTTGAGATCACTCTGAGCCTCTGTGCTGCCACTTTGATTGGGGTCTTGCTCATCCTTATGCTCCTCCTTATCCTTCTCCCCATCTTCAAAATAGTAGTCATCATCGTCCTCCTCTTCATCATCCTCGTAATCCCCTCCGGAAAGAAGTTCGAATACATCAAAACTGGGCAGCTCGGGTCGTCCTCGTTTGCGTTCCTTGGTCTTGGTTTTATTTTTATGGTTGGTTTTCGGGGTTATTTTCGTTTCATCCTGGCTGTGATTTCTGTGGAGCAAATGAAGGGCGATGGGTAAGTGGGCCACACCACCTGTATTCTGCTCTTTCTTTTGGGTGGTTTGTGGAGGTGGTTCTTGTTTGGTCTTTCGCTTCCTGGAACTTCCCTTCGGTGAGCGTCTTTTGGGGGTACTCACCCGTCGCGCTGCTACCACGTTTTGTGATCCTTTTGGTAATACTTTTTGGGACACCTTTGATCCTTTTGCTACCACTTTTTGTTCTTCTTTGTGACTACTTTTTGTTGTTCTTTTGTGACTCCTTTTTGTGGTTCTACTTTTTCTAAAGATTTTTGTATTATAGACTTTTGTGTTCCCGCATTTTGATGAGTCTCCAAGGAACGACGATGTCTGGTGTGAAATTTTTTAAATGCATCAGTTTCTTTGCGATATGCACCTATTTTTCCCACTCCCTTACTTGGATTCTTCAAAGTACCTTGTCGTGGGGAATAAGATTCCTCGCCCTTAAGTCCTCCTTTTTTGACAACTTTTTCTGCTTCTTTTTTAAATTTGTTTCTTGATTTTCTAACATCACTTTTTATAATTCCCATTTTAGTCAGAGTCTTCAAAGTGGAGTGTCTGTTTGGATGAAGTGGTTCCATTAGTTCTCCTCCTACCCAATCTTCCAACGAACGTCGTCTTCTGAGATGTAGTGGTTCGTCTATTTCAAATGGTTCCTGTTCTTCCAGTGTTTCACTTTCTTCCGTCGGCTCCTCGCCATTTCTCGGTAAATGCTGACTGAAGACATTGGTGGTGGGTAAAGTGGCGTGTGGCATATGTGGTTTCTCCAATTGGGTATAGGCCGGCGGTGGTCGCATGGTGGTGCTGCTGGTGGTGCTCGGTCTCTTACCCAAATAAATGGGCAAAGGTCCCGGCTGATCTCTAGTGTTATTCCCCCCATAACCCGGCCTCTTTTTGATCACTTTAGTCTTGTTTTTTTGTTTCTTCTTGCGCTTCTTTCTTCTCGTATTTGGCCTTGGAGTGGTGCTAGTGGTGGTGCTGCCGCCACGGTGTGGCAACTTGAGCAGCTGATCGCTTACGTGTTCGATGGGTCCACTGGTTACCATCACAGGCGGTGGTCGATGATTTGGCCTGGGCAACTTGTTACTGGGTTTGCTCAGTGGATTTTTGGGCTTCTTCAATCGTATGATCTGAGGTCGGGCGGTGGTTTCTCCTTTCTGGACAGGATTCACATTCAGGGTGGATATGACCGTCCCAGAGGACATGGATTGGCAGTGCTGTTCATATTGCCTTCGCAGACTCTCCAGATCGGCATCGTATTGGGCCTTGGTCACATAGATGGCAATGCCATTGCTATCGTTGCGACTTTGGGTGGTTATAGCACTCGGACTCTGACCCACTCCCACCTGGCTGATGGCGTAGACAATGCCGGTGGTTGGGTGGGTGAAGTATATGGGAAACGTGGTAGCGTTGCCTGTGCCAATGGGTTTCGGCTTGGGTCTGGGCTCCTTGATCTCCAGCAGCTCGCTCTGCACGTGAAACTGGTCGGATGCGGATGAGGGCTGACTATCCTCCACGGACTCAAAGACATACGGCTGCGAGGGATGATCCTGATCCTCCTGGCCGAACAGCTGGAAATCCAACTCGGGCGGCTCGAAGCGAATGGAGGTCTGGTGCTGGTAGCGTGGCACGAATCGACGTTCCTGGACGCGACGCTGGAGGAGATCGCGACCCCAGGTCTGGCGCAACAGGCTGTCGAACTCCTCGGCACTCGGATGATAGCCAAAGTCGATGGCCTCGGTTGGATGGACCACCGCGATCAAGACCAAGACATCCACCGCGATCACGATCAAGAGCCAAACGGGTAGCTCAATTCCCATGTCTTATTCACTCGCCTCTGCTCCACGACCACGATGATGATGACTGTTTGGCTGCGCGGCTGGTTGGCAAATGAAACAAGCCCCAAGTCGCGAGCCCAACTCAGCCGGTCGGAGAAAGCCCCGTCTTCAGACCCCTTCGCCATCACAGTTTCGGCCACTTGGCTTTTGGCCCCTAACGCTGCCTCCTCCTCTAAACATAAAAGTCTCGGGTTTGTGAGCTCCTCACTTGAACCCGTCGAACGTTCTGGCCGCAGATCGCTGGTAACTTCCAACTTCCAACTACCAAGCTGCAACTACCAACTAGCTTCTATCTGCCATCCACTTTCAACTGCCGCTCAACTGGCCTTGCGACAGTTATCGAGGCATGCCAAATGGCCGATCTAATCACCGATGCTGGGTTATGGGTTAAGTGCTGGAAAAATTACGGAGTCGGAGATATGAAAAGGAAAAACTTTAGAAAATATGGGTAATTCTTAAGGAGATTATTTGTTATGGGTAATATGGGTCGCAATTTATACTTCTGGCCTTCTAGCACACTCAAAAACTACTGTTGCTTACAGCGTTTTTACAAATTCATATCGCAAAAAATATAGATTGAAAATATAGTTATTCAAAAATTTGGGACAATTAATAGCTTGATTGTCTTTAATTTGATGGTATTTAATTAAGAACTGTGTATTTTCAAAAGTAAATTATTATGACAATTTTCAGTTCGTAGCATAAATATTGCCATTATTAATTTAATTTATATTTATTTAAAAGAACACCAATAGATTTTTGGTAACAGGTGTATGTATAATATATTACATATATATATGTATTTCAATAGTTGACAAGTTAAAGATAGATTTTACCAACACCAAATTAGCAGGGATTTTCGCTCAGTGCTCTCCCCAGGTGATTTTACTTTATGGAGGCACGCATCCCAGCAGATTGGATGAGCCAGTCATGTGGTGGCAATCTCGGCTAGGTCATTTGTATGTGGCATGCAGTGTGCGGCGTGGCTGTGGCACTGGTGACCCACTTATGCGACACTACTTTTTGCCTTTCTGGAGGATCAGGCGCCGGAGGTGGGCCAACAGGTCGGACTTGTCCAGAGGCGGGTGGCTGCGGAGGAGGGGGCGGGGCACAGGCTCTAAAAGCCAACATTAAATTGCTGGCAATGACGACAATTAAATCCGAAGGCTCGTCGCATCACCCAACTTAGTTTGGACTGGAATGAAATGGCTAGACAAGGCAACAAAGTAAAAGAAAAATGCCATTAGTATGTGGGAAAATATTAATTCACAATGCGAAAAAATAAAAAAGAATTGATTACTATGAAGATCATTAAATATCATCATCAGTTACTTAAACAAAAAAAAGTATTTTAAATGTAATAAGCCTAGAAATTAATCTTATTTGCAACCCAAAGATATTTTATATAAAATAATAATCTTATTGCTATAATATTTAATAAAATTTGAAAATAGTTAAAGAATTTCGATAGAATGTAGGAAGGTTAAGTGTTTATTTAAATATACAAAGACTTACAAAATGATTACATTAAAATTCGATCAAGAGACATTAGTTTGATTTAATTTATCTGAGAAACCTCAGACCATGATTTCGCTTTCGCAAAACGGTGACAATGGCGCGAAGTGACTTGGATCAGTTGCAGAATGAGTTAAGAGATCAAGATCTCCATTTCGGATATGGTGACAATGTCTAAATCCGCAGCCCACTCTCCAGATCTTTCACTTTCTACGCATTCTGCAATTAAATCTGATATTTTTGTTTTCATAATTTTCTGCCGACTTTATTTTTGTACTTGTTGTTGGTGACTTTCCCCGAAGGGCGGTGACCCCGCCCTTAAAATCAGGTATGTCTATCTGTCACTGGGTAATTACCAGCACTAAGACAATAATATTCTCTGGTTATTCGTACTTACTGGAGCGTCACTAAAAAACGTTTAAAGCTTCAAGCCAGCGGCAATTGACGAAAACGCTTCGAAAACGCCTCAAGCGAAAAAAAGGGGGACTGTCCGTATGACTTTTAATAACAATAATCCACTGAACAGTATTAACAAAAGCCGCATCGTAGGGGAAAGACAACAAAATAAAAGCAACATTTTTTAATTGCAAGTTTTCTTTTAAGTCGGCGATCTAAACATAAGCCAAGCATGTCCGCGGTTCCACATACATAGATGTCTAGATATGGAGACATACTATTATATATAGCAGAAGCAGAACTACCTGTTTCAGATGAGTTAAGAAGTTGAGATACTTTGTGTGGCGCTGAAAGCGAAAGTCACCGGAAATTCGGTGCGCATTGAAAAAAAGGAAAAATTGCCCTATGATGTTTACCATTCCATTGTATTTTATTAATTTTGAATAATAAATAAGTCAATTATGGTTTAAACAAAATTCAACAGTACAATTAAATTTAAATCAAATATTTTTTTTCACCAACAAAAAATGTCACATGCAAAAATAGTTTCATGGGTATTGTGCTGAAGCCCAACATAAAAACAATAAAAAAGCCTCCTCATAAATTGTTTTGCTGATGCTCCCAAAACTTTGGCACGCGATAGTGGAAAATTTTCACGTTTTCTCATAAATTTCGCTGTCCTTAGAATAATAAAAAACAATCTTAAAATACTTATGTATTTTCAGCACTGATGGAATGTTTAACAGTCAACAAATAATCTAGTTTATAATGATACAAATATCGAGAAGAGAAAATATTTTTGCAGCTCATTCAGAAAATAATTAAAAATCATTAGCTGAAGTTCGATGACATTTTAATGAAAACAATCCATTTTTATCTGGCTAGCTAATACAATTTATTCGTTTTTATTAAAGCGTTTTTTTGTTGTTTTGAAAGAATCATAAAGTACTCAAAAAGGAAAAAAATGTGACTGAATTTTAAATGCCCTACAAATATGTTTAACATATATTCATACCAAGTAAAATAAAATTAAAGAAATTTAAAGAAGTTATAAACCTAAAAAAATATATGCTTAATATTTTGTTAAATGATTTATAAAATTCATATTTGTCATTAGGAAAATATTGAAAAGTAACTTACACGAACTTACGTCTTAAAGACTTGCGCGTTGCTAGACTAGTTTATATATAGTAAGGGTATAACATATATAGACTTTCGATGTCCGCACGTTTTGGCTAGAGAGTATTCGTCATTGGGTCGGCTGACCCAAAATGTGAATCTTTTTATAGTATTGCCACCCATCCATCCAAGCATCATCCAATGAAAAGCGAATCATGCCAAATCAGGGGACAATGTTCGATCTCGTGGGGTGGCTAGGCATATGGCTATGGGTTTATGGACTCATGGTTGTGCTGTCCATCTATTTTCATGGCCAGGGACAGGGTCTCCGGGTCCAACTGGCGTTTCTTTGTGATCTGAGGTCGCCGCCTGTCTCCAATTGAGCGATCTGCTCAAATAGTTGGCGTGTGTCCCGCAATAGAATCCCCTGAAAGGGGGTCTACACTGAAATTAAAAAGATTATGCTACAAGTTAAATAGTGCTTGCTGTCAATTTTGAAATATATAAAGCCAAAGAAAGCTATTTGAAATAGCTTGAAAAGCATTTTTTGTGTAAATCTAGATACTATTTAATATATATTTCTACTTATATTTTCAAGCCAAATTGTTAAACTTACATATATCATATTATTTTTTTTGTATATGTTGATAAATTGAGCCTAATAAATAATAATTGTTGCATAAAGTCCTAATTCTTTCTTGTGTACATCTATTAATAAAATTCTATATTCTCTCACCGTCTTGGCCTGTTGCTTTAATTTGTTTTTATACAAATCAATAATAATTAAGCACAAATTAAACAGCCAATTAATCAATTAAAATCATACACATGTATATTTTATTTTAGTACTCTTATAGATATTATAAATTATTATTGATATTGCATTTACTATTTATTAAGAACCATTCCTTATGAAAACCCAGTTTAATAAGCAATAATACTTAAAGCATGATTAATATCAGCAATCAATTTCATTGAAAGAAAAATAATTTGGTATTCTTCTTGGGTTAGAAACTTAAAACTACCCTGTTATCTTTCCTTTAGAATCCACCTATCGCCCAATTAGCGAAGCACTTAGCGTTATCTTATTACTTATTTATTCCATTCATTAATTGACTTCATTCACTGGCAGCGCCACCTATTGCTAGCTATGCGAACTATGTAATTTAATTAAAACAGCTGATCGACAACCTGTTGTTCAGCCATCTCTTTCGCACTCCATCTTTTGAATATTTTTGTAATGAGCCAGCAAAGGAGCGAGCAAGAGGGGTGAGGCGGTGTAGAGGGAAATGCTCTCTCCCACTTGTTACACTCAGAAAAACAATGTAGATTTTCCAAGTAGTTCGATATATTTAATTGTACTACATTTTTTCTTAGTTAAAAAATGTCTCTCTTTGTTGGGCCATAACCAATAAGTTGGTTTTCAGGTAAATATATATTTTGGAGAATAGTGTTTTTAGCTGTAATAATTATATATAACAGGCTGTTCAAAAACGGAATATAATTTAGGGGAATGCTTAAAAGTTGTTGTTTTATTTTGTTAAAATAAATTATCCGAGATTAAAACACTTACTCAAATTAGCTTTTTATTTATTTCTCAAAATTATTACCTTTAATAGAAACAGATAGTGTAATGTGTGTAATAGTGTTTTATTTAATGATATGTCGATTAAGTAGGAGATTTTTTCGCGAGTGTACAACCACCTATCTCACTCCCACTCGCGTCGCCAGTCCGAATAACCAAACGATTGTCGCCGGTCGTCAGTCTTGAATTTTTCGTGGAGCGATTAACACACAGTGAACAGATCGCCAATTGCTAAAAAAGCCCAGAATCGAACTGCATCCGCATCCTCAAGAAATAAAAGACAACCACGTAGATCGGTAGCCAAATGCAGGCTACGAAAATAAATCATTAAGATCAAGAACAGGCAAATTACGTGTGTGCTTTCTTTGTTTTTTTCTTTTGTTTTGCTTAATTTTTGACCGACTTCTGGGAGAACAACAAAAAAGCCTAAGAGCAGCAGCAACAACAACATGGATGCCGAGGTGTGTAATTAATTGCAATCGTTAAATTTAAGACACATGCCTAAAAAAAGAAAACCCAAAACGCAAAAGTGAAACCCCCAAAAAATAAATACGAAAAAGAGCCAACAAAAAATAATTACGACGCACAACAAAACGAGTTAATTTTGCCGGTTTCAAACCAAAATAAAACTCAAATTCAAAAGCAAAAACCAAAAAACAAAGGCAACTTCTTTTGGTAAACATAAAAGAATTTAAGTGCAAAATCAGAAAAAATAATATCAACAAATTTCTTACTATAGCTGATGAATTATATTTTGTTAAAATCAGAGTTGTTGGCAAAGTTTTTTCAGGAGGGAATATAGTTGCGATAAGCCAGTTTAATAACTGCTATTAAGCAATGGAATGCGAATAAAACAATATTAGTGGAAACTCATTAAGTCCGCAAACAATTGTATAAACATCGGAAAGAATGACAAGGAAATTTGGTTTTTTAATGGGGGTTCAAATACATAGAATGAAATACATTTTAATGAAAATATATATATAAAAAAATACCAACCAGATATTTAGGTTGCTACATTATTTACATATTAAGACTAAACCAAATTAATATAATTTAGTTATAAATCTTATAACCATAATTGCATTGTTTTAAATTGATCATTATTTAATAAAGAATAATTATATATTTTAGAACATTTTACAAATGAAATAAAGTAAGAAATCTTATAGGAATACATGTTTTATCGCCATATACCCATTACGTTGACATAAACTTCCGTTAAACGAAATCATTGATTAGTCCGAAATTCCCGCTTATCTTTTGGTTTAGATTTATGGGTTAGCTAGCAATTATCTTTAATGAAAGATTACCAATGATTTACGGCAGCAAAATCCCCTTTTAGCCACACCCCTGAATTTTGCTTAGTTACGCCTGAGGTATTTAATCTTTTTGTGCCGCTGAAAAATGCAAATTGTGGAAAATGGAAATTCACACACTTTTATGCATTTGCTTGATCAAGGTCAGAACTTGTTCTAAACCAGACACCGAACACTATTTAATAGTTGAATCTTTATGTGCACTTATCACCTCAACTTACTTACAAATATTTGAGCCCTTTTTTGATTTAAAAAATTTAAATTTATATATAAAATAAAAACATTTTTTTCGACGGTTTATATGTATAAGAAAATTCTTTCTTTTCCTTTAAAGTAAATATCGCGTTTCATGGAATTTTATTTCCAATGCGTTTGTGTGGCGGACAAAAGCTTTGCCAATAAAGGCCAATCAAGGTTCCCTTTGAGCTTGTCAGATTTCCGGCAACATTAATAAAAGAGAAATTCAACATTTTTTGTGTTGCTTCCAAGTGCAGTGAACCCTCGACAAAGTGACCAGACCCCCACGCACCATCAGACGTGGAAAATTTTCCACTCGAAGACGTTGCTCAATTCAAGAAGCACAAAAATAAAAAACAAGAAGGGAAATGAGACCGCACATAAATAATATCAGTGCGGCCCTGTTGACAGTTTGCCAATGGGGGCTGCCATGGGTTAAGGCAGTATGTGGGGGGGTTGTGTGAGGGGGTGGACCACACCACGCACTTGAAGATAGTTCTATCTGGTGTTATCTGTCAACAATTGATGTCTGCTCTTCCCCGGTAAAAGTCTAGCCAAGATTAAAGCTGAAGCTGTTCAAGGGCATGGTAGTGCCCCCATTCCCCATACCCATGGCCTACCTCTATAGTTTTTTCTTATTTAATTAGTCGCATAAGTCAGAAACAATACTCGGACTACCGAAGTTTTTAATACCCTAAAACAAGAACTAAGGCATTCAATAAAATATGTATTACTCTAGTCCAAAAAAAACGCCAAATCGACCCAAGTAATCAAAATACCTGGTGGGTAATTTAAGATAATAACAATTTATACTTTGTCTTAACTACTTTGGCTGCCGATAAGCAATGGAAATAATTGTCTAGATTTGCACAAGGTTTCAGACAAACTAAATTTGTGAAGTACCCGATTAAATATCACGTATACGTCAGGGGCGCCATGTCCTCCGTAGATTGCGTATACCACATGTGGGACGATAATCTAAACGAGCATTTGCTAGCGAAAGTAAAATCAGTTTGGCGATATGTCGCTTGTTATATACGACACTTAAGATACACTTAAGCCCCTCAATAGATGTATGTCCTATATAGTAGGTAGCTGGCAACAAGGATTTAAAAACACGTATGACACATTCGACAACTTGATTTGATTTCCAACTGACAAAGTGGCCCATAAATCATTTGCCATCTATCCCAATTAATACTTCATATGTTCAATACTGCAGTCACAATTTCTTGATAGCAAATTATCGATAATGTTTTGAATATTGTGAATGAACGTGGATTTTTTTCCTCACAGGCAAATAGCGACTTATCAAATTATTAGTGAAGAAACGTGATGGGATTCTATTACAAGGCACGAACTTCTTAAACATTTGTAAATGAAGCAAAGTTCCAATCAGGTTTGCTTGCTTAATTTACGGATTGGGGAAATTAAAAACTAGCTCCATTAATATGTTAATATTCATCACCAACATGTAAAGGGAATTAAATATATTGTTTTGTGAGGCATTGTAAGGATCTTGTTTTGAGCTTATCACTTAATCGGAATGTGAACAATGAAGTTAGCAGGTGTCAATGTTTTGTAACAACATTAACGCACCTTCACTTACACTTTAACATGGTTTAGTCTAATCTAGAAATTTCAATTAGACCCATTGAGCTCCAATGCTCGAGGCAGACACGTGCTATAGATATAGATATCCGTTGGTCTGTTGGCAGACGTTAGGGTGTCATCGAAAGGCCGCTTATCGACACTATATATAGATAAAGATATAGATAGCGCCTCATTTGCTTTGTATTTGGCTTTTATGAATCCGTTTAATTGGCTTTGATTTAGTTTGTGGCCTTTTTTATGGCCCAAACTATCCCCAACCATCGGCCTCTTATCACCTGTATCGAGAGAACTTTTCCATCTGTCGCTCTGGGATGGAAATACCCGGTTGGATTTATTATAGCACTAAATCTTCCAGTCATGTGGAATTAAATACGTGCACGAGTTGATCTGTGATTCCCCCGATTAGATCTCCGACTATGAACTCGATCATG
The DNA here is from genome assembly GCA_018153305.1 of Drosophila kurseongensis. NCBI lineage: Eukaryota > Metazoa > Arthropoda > Insecta > Diptera > Drosophilidae > Drosophila > Drosophila kurseongensis. Next base: position 14,670,856 of record JAECXX010000141.1, read on the forward strand.
GAGATTGACAGGCGGAACACTTGAGAGGTTTTCGCTTTCGATCAATTAAGAACGATCAACCTACCGAGGAAAACCATACACGAAAAGCGTTTCCTTATATAATTTAAATTATAATTTTAACTTTAAGCATTTGTTTTTGTTTTTTTTTCGCCCTTTTTCATCAACGACATACATAACTTAAAACCGAAAGACGCCAGCACAGGTTGAGAAAAATCAGACTGCGTCAGTTCCGAAAGAGGAAACTGTGGAGAGAGGAGCCACAGGTGAAACCGCAGGTGGAGGTGGAGGTGGAGCAGCCAAGAAAGAGGATCACGATGCCGAGTACCATCCGCCAACAAGGTATGGCTATTTGTGGAAAATATACAACAACTGCTTGCTCCTCGTAACCAACTTTCCCAACATTCCCAACCAACCACCTGCAATTACATCAAAACTAACCAAGGCAGTACTCTAACTAACTTTTGATCTGAGCTTTCAAAACGTTTAATCAAAATTAAAGCAAACTGTTAATGGATCACCTAACTTCGCATTTCCCAGCTCCTGAATTCCTCCCTTAAATAACTAACCTACTATTCGACAAAAACCATCCTAAAATTATTCACGACTCCCAGCTTTAAGCCACCAAATATAGCCTAAGTAATGGCCTATAATGGACTCCTTTAACAACAAATAACCACGATTCTGTAACCCTGAATGCAAATCAACCCCAATAACAATCCTGAATCCCAGCTTTAATTCATCAGTATTAAAAGTTTGCTGAATGTAACCTACTAACCTTGATCTCAATAATTTCCCACTTCATGGAATAATAAAAGGTCTATGTTCTTCGCCAATAATGAAACCGATTAAACCGATAATCCAAATACTCCTCAAAAAATCCTTTACCGCAAGATGATTTACAACTATTACCTATCTGATCCTGCTTTCATCTGAACTTCAACTTATCATCGGATTTAACCCACATAAAGATCCTGAATCCGCACTTTAACCCGAGTCAACAAACCCAAAATCCAAATACCCCCAAAAAATCCTTTACCGCAAGATGATTAACAACTATTACCTATGTGATCCTGCTTTCATCTGAAATTTAACTTATCATCGGATTTAACCAACATAAAGATTCTGATTCCGAACTTTAACCAAAGTCAACAGTGCTTTATATAACATCCACCGATTATAACCTACGAGTACTTATGTAACATGGACAATCCCTAGTCCAGTTCCTCCTTCAAAAATCCCAAACCCCACGATGATCTATGTTCCTGTAATTCAAGCTATCTGGAGACGATCGTGCACCTGTTCAAGGGCAACATTGGACCCGGCCTGTTCGCCATGGGGGATGCCTTCAAGAACGGAGGTCTGCTGGTGGCCCCACTTTTGACCATCGTGATAGCGGTGGTCTCCATCCACTGCCAACACGTCCTGGTGACCTGTTCCAAGAAGATGAGAGATCTCAAGGGCGAGACTGTATGCGCGGATTATGCGCAGACGGTGGAGCAGTGTTTCGAGACTGGTCCATCGAAGTTGAGGGGCTGGTCCCGTACGATGGGACGTCTGGTGGACATATTCATTTGTGTAACCCAATTGGGCTTTTGTTGCATCTATTTTGTGTTTATCAGCACGAATCTGAAGCAGGTGAGTGAGAGGGAGTGAGTGGAGATTGAAGATTGGAGGAAACTGAATATGGAATTTCGGGACATTTTTGAAGGTCCTGAAAGCCTACGACATACACATGGACGTCCATGTGGTGATGCTGCTGGCCTTTGTACCCGTCCTCCTCAGCTCGCTGATTACGAACCTCAAGTGGCTAACGCCCGTCTCGTTGTTTGCCAACGTTTGCATGATCCTCGGACTGGCCATAACCCTGTACTTCGCGCTCAAGGACGGAATGCCGGAGTTGGGGGAACGCGCCCTCTGGACGAACGGCTCACAGCTGGCCCTCTTCTTCGGCACCGCCATCTTTGCCTTCGAGGGCATTGCCCTGGTGATGCCGCTGAAGAACGCCATGCGAAAGCCGCACCAGTTCGAGCGACCCTTGGGTGTGCTCAATGTGGGCATGTTCCTCGTCTCCGTCATGTTCATGTTCGCCGGATCCGTGGGCTATATGAAGTGGGGTGAACATGTGGGCGGCAGTCTGACCCTCAATCTGGGTGATACCATGTGAGTGGACTTGGGGGTCTTGGGTTTGGGACTTAAATCACCCGATTCTATGAGACTCTTAACCATCCGCAGTCTGGCCCAGGCCGTTAAGCTGATGGTCTCCGCCGGCGTTCTTCTGGGCTATCCGCTGCAGTTCTTCGTGGCCATCCAGATCATGTGGCCCAGTGCCAAACAGATGTGCGGCATCCAAGGACGATCGCTGTTCGGCGAGCTGGGCTTCCGCACCTGTATGGTCCTGGTGACCCGTAAGTATCCGCCATGTGGGACCATCTTAAATGGGAAAACTCAATGGTTCTCCTGCAGTTGGCATCGCGGAAATGGTCCCGGCCCTGGGACTCTTCATCTCGCTGATCGGAGCACTATGTTCAACTGCTTTGGCCCTGGTATTCCCGCCCGTCATCGAGCTGATCGCGAGGAGTGAGCAGAATAAGGGTCCAGGCGTCTGGATTTGCGTGAAGAATCTCGTCATCCTGGTGATGGCACTGCTGGGCTTCTTCACCGGATCCTACGAGAGTCTTAAGCAAATTGTCAAACACTTCGGCGAGGAGTAATTTTGAGGAATACATAAGAAGTTGAGGATAGAAATAACTACATAAGAAAAGCAGATAAGCTTAAGATAATAAGATAATAAGGATCTTCCAAGACTAGTTGCGAACTTCGCAGAGGTTCATTCATCATTTTAAAGATACCAACATCTTAAAATATAAGACCAACCAATACTATATACGGACTTTCCAGAAAACTACTAGATCGGCGAAAGCAAGAGATAACTTTAAAAGAATTATCCCTAGATGAAATGAGAACGAACAATTGACCATTACAATAATTATAATCCTATAAAGAGCAGAGGCTCATAAAAGAAAAAAACCCGGATTCTGCCAGTGATCATAAGATCAATAAAAGTTCATCATTATATGTAAAAATTATAAGAAGCCAATTCTAGTATGTTACCTAGGACAGGACGAACATTACAGGAATATCAGAAGATCATCAGTATCAAAACGCGATAGTTAATCAAACCTCAAAATAAAATCAAAGCTTTATTTAGAGATTGTGAAAAAACAATCAATAAAAACAGGATCACCAAAAAAGGAGTGCATATATTAGGAGTATTATCAAAATATCACAAAAACGTACTATTAATCCTTAATTAATTACATAAATACATAACATGTTTGCGAATTTATTATTAACAAAAAATCACACATACATATATATATATATCTAAGTGCCTCTTATTGTGTCTTAGTGAGCGTGCAGCGCATTTTACTTATTATAATTGATTATTTTTTTTATAGATGTTAAGTGAGAATAAACGATGCGACGTTCGTTTTGACGTCATCGCAAAATGACAAGAACTTGACAGATGTGTGTTTTTGGGGTTGCAAGTACATACTTGAAAAGAGCAGACAATGCTTTGAATAAGAATTAATTTTCGGGAAAGGAAAATAATATAAATATTTGTTACAGAAAATTAATAAAATAATAATCAAATAAAAACAAGGCGCCATTATCTGCGCTTCTCAAGGAATCCCGATAAGCCAGTTTTTACCACTTAAGTTGTAAACTTACTATGCTGAATCAGATTTCAGTTGCGTTTTTTTACTACGTGCAAATAAAAGTAGTTATAAGATAAATGAGATGGATACTAATAAAGTGGCGGAACGGGTTTTTCTGAAATTGAATTAAATTGGCAGCGATTATAACTTCCAAATTAGCTTTGACACTGACCCCGTTTCCGAAGAACCCATAAATTGTGTTCTGATAGATATCATATGCCGACTTTCGCTTTCATCTGGAGGAAACTGGTTATGAGCCATACCCAAGAATCATATCTCGTGCTCTATCTCCCTGTATGGGAATTACACTAATCTAATCCGATCCGAACCAAATCAATCTAATCGAAACCGTTTGCGAACGACCTTCAACTCGAACGATGAATGGAACTGCAGGCAATGTCGTTGGATATGCATGGCGGAAGTCAGGATCGCACAGAAAGGGGGTCAATAATATATATTAATAAAACAAAATATAGACTACTTTTTACTTAATTCGGTTTTAAACATGTGTATATCGCTAAAAGAGTGCACATATTTGTTTAGGTTTAATTGTTATTTTATTTAATTTAACAAATATTAAAAAAAAAACATAGAAAGCTTTGAGATCTCATCAAATTGGGTTGGGGAATTCCACTTTTCATTCATCCATTTTCTTTAAAGATTTTATAACCAAAAAACCTGTATTTAAGTTTCCTGTTATGATCTAAAGATATATTAACCCATGAGGACGCCCCTGCATCTTGTTATGCATTTGTTTTTTAGTTCCCCTTATATAATCCAATTGCTGAATTCCGTAAACATCGATCGATCTATCGATCGGTTGATTGGAAGAAGTGAGATGGAGCAACCGACCGGAGAACTTTGAGTCCGTGCAATTCATTTAACTGGCGCTTCTTCAATCAAGGCGGTAAATTTCCGTGCGTTTTCAATGGCCCCAGGGGGCTGCAGGGGGTTAAGGTAAAGGTGTAACGATCACGAACGCGGTGCGCTTTACGTATATACTAGATATAGCATTCATACTACACCCAAGAATTCGATGCGATGGGCACGTGCCGGATAGTACCGCGTCGAAAGCCAAATTCCGGAAACCGTTCTAATCCTTGAACCTGATTAAACCACTTCCTGCTGGTGAAAACCCCCGCTAACAATCCATTTTCTTTTTACAACTACTCAATGTTGTTATGCAATCAGCGTTACGGATCCACCGTTGCACTCTTAAAATACCTCGCACAGCCGTCAGCGAGTAAATAAATAAATTTACTAACTTTGAATGATGAATGACAACATTTTTACAGCCCATAAATGTTCGTCGGCAGATCACTTTGGTTGAAATACAAACGTCGTATGACCAGTTTCTCCATTTTAATGTATTTAAATGTATACATATGTCGGCTACTAAACAAATGTTAATGAATTAACATTTTAATACATATATTCAACCCAAACTGCCGTTTTATTTACTTTTAATTCACCTCATAATTACTAATTTCTTCATTAAAATCACGTGCCACAAAACAATAAGAAATTAATTTCTATACAAATTCCACTCACGTTTTATGTAATTTTGGAATGTAAATAATTAAACTAACAGTGCATGACGGTTATAGATAGATAGTCCCTGTTAATAACAAAAATAATGGCAAAATTAGTGACTACCTTTAAAATATTTTAGACATGTTCACCTGAATTTGTTTGAAAAAATGTGCTTTCATATTTGTTGTGTTCTAGATCAGTTAAACCTTTTCTAATTGCATGAGTTATTAAAAAAAAAACTTTGAGTACCTATCTATTTGCATATTATCTAACGTTTGACTTCTTTTCTGCTGAGCCAAAGATATTGGTTTATAGAAAGATAGATTTAAGGCGGATTTTTCCAGTAAACTCTGAATGGTATGTTTTATTAACTTTCAACAATTATCATATTTGTATAAACGACTCAAACAATAATACAAATAGAAAAATAATGGATTTAATCAAATGATGAAAACTGTTTATTTACACAAGGAGGCGGTTTTATATTTTTCCAGGTAAAATAATTAATTGAATTAATTTGCACTAATCATTTTCTAAATAAATTTGCATCAATTAACTAAAAGCCTTATCCACTGTCTACAAAACTGTTAATGACAGTTTGGCTATTGAATCGAATTTAGTTATTCTGTTAATCTGATATTTATCTTACATATATTTTATCTGGAAGTAAATGGGTTGCAAGGGGATTTTTTATTAACTTTTGTTGAGCTCGGCATACAAATTCGTTCAAGTACATTTAACATACAATTGCTTTTAATGTTTTCGTTTCTTTACCTTGTTCATATAGTGGGAGTTTTATAATAGGTGACTCTATACAGTAACTCTACGCAATATTCAAAATAAGTTGATTATAACTACTTTAGTATAGATATCTTGTTTATTTATTGATCTGTGATGAAACACGGATTATCTTGTCGTTTATCAAGGAGTGACTGCTGGCTATTGTCTATCTCCATTCGGTTCGATGCATTTCCTAATTATACCCGTTACTCGTAGAGTAAAAGGGTATATTGTATTCGTGCAAAAGTATGTAACAGGTGGAAGGAAGCGTTTCCGACCCTATAAAGTATATATATTCTTGTTCAGGATCACTAGCCGAGTCGATCTAGCCATGTCCGTCTGTCCGTCTGTCCGTCTGTCCGTCTGTCTGTCCGTCTGTCTGTCTGTCTGTCCGTATGAACGCTGAGATCTCGGAAACTATAAAAGCTAGAAGATTGGCATTTTGCATGCAGATTCTAGGAGTTCCTACGCAGTGCAAGTTTGTTTCAAAAAGGTGCCACGCCCCCTTTAACGCCCACAATCGCATATATACGATTTTAAAAATTTAAATATTTCGGAAAAGTAAAAATGCAGTTTTATTGTGTTTATCAATACCTATCGAAATGTAGAAGAAATTTTTCAAATCGGACCATTCGTTAAAAAGTTGGGCGTGATCAAAGTTTCTATCTCCATCTCCCTCGCACTCCCTTTACCTGAGTAACGGGTATCTGATAGTCGGGGCACCCGACTATAGCGTTCTCTCTTGTTTTTCACTTAGAAATAAGTCCTCGTGGGAAAGTGATTTGTAACCACGTTGAGTCAGCAGACCAGTTACAAATATGGTCGATAATCAGATCGGAATAGATCTCACACTCCCTCACTCTCCCACGCATCTTAACCCCTTACTTGCCCATGGGGTATTCCAACTCACAACTATTTCTTATTTAATTACTTAGGTATGTATTTTGTTAAAAATATGTTAAAAGCTTTTTAAAGATTTTACTCTTTGAAAAAAAAAGAATATTTTTCTTTAAGATTTATGGCTGATACTTATACATTTTTCTGCTTTTATTTTAATATGCTTTAATTGAAGCATATGATCGTGAGCATTAAAGCTGGTACTGTACCGGATTTTAACCCGAAGATAAAAAATCGGGTTTTGAAGAAGAGAAAATAAACCGATCGTCATTTAAAATGCATTCAGGAAGAGGGAAATATTGTTTTTTAACGAGTGCAGGGGGTTAACGTTATGCGCATTTTTACATTGCTCACACAGACAGACGCCCGCTTTTTATTTTTCTATTTTTTTCGCTTTTCGACTTTTGCTTTTGCAATTTTGCTATTCGCTTCTGTTGGCCAACTCGAGCATTGAGTCTGGTTTGAGTTCTTGCCGTGAGCGGTCCTATTTTTCTGCGATTTTCCGATACCCCCCAGCGATACTAACCCGCAGTCATCAACAGGTGAACATCGCTTGCGACTGAATAAATAGACATTTAATACGTATTGCCTATCGGTGGTCGGATTAATTAATGCTGTGGAATCTGTACAAAGCCCAAGAACGCCATCAAGTGTTTGAATAACTATGAAAAACTGCATAACTCCCGCACTCCGCACGAATTGTGAATAATTAAGTGTTGTGGCCTTGGCGGGTTAATTTCCAATTTCCAGGTTATTAAAAGTGTTATGTTTACTTACGCTGGAGAATAATTCGTTTTTACTTGAGTGTGTGCTAAAACAACTTCGGATATTCAAATTAGTCTTAAAGGTCGTTAACGCTTTTAAGTTCTTATTTTTAAGTGTTGTAATGCATTTAACACTTGTTGTACATTAAAACATTCAAATATAAGCCGCGCCTCAATTTTGAAAATATTTTTAGGGATTGTCTGAAGTGTACAAACTTTATTTTTTCTTAAGGCCTTTTTTGTACTTTTTTTTATTTTAGTTTAAACATTTTTACAAATTATATTTTTTTGTGAAAAATCGTATGTCAATTACATTAAAAAACAAGAGAGAACGCTATAGTCGGGTGCCCCGACTATCAGATACCCGTTACTCAGGTAAAGGGAGTGCGAGGGAGATGGAGATAGAAACTTTGATCACGCATAACTTTTTAACGAATGGTCCGATTTGAAAAATTTCTTCTACATTTCGATAGGTATTGATAAACACAATAAAACTGCATTTTTACTTTTCCGAAATATTTAAATTTTTAAAATCGTATATATGCGATTGTGGGCGTTAAAGGGGGCGTGGCACCCTTTTGAAATAAACTTGCGCTGCGTAGGAACTCCTAGAATCTACATGCAAAATGCCAATCTTCTAGCTTTTATAGTTTCCGAGATCTCAGCGTTCATACGGACAGACAGACAGACGGACAGACGGACAGACGGACATGGCTAGATCGACTCGGCTAGTGATCCTGAACAAGAATATATATACTTTATAGGGTCGGAAACGCTTCCTTCTACCTGTTACATACTTTTGCACGAATACAATATACCCTTTTACTCTACGAGTAACGGGTATAATCAGTTAATCAATATAATAAACAATAAAGGTTATTCAGCAAGATTCTCCTACTTTTTATGGGCTCTGACATTGACATGAACTAGTCTAAGAGCGATTTGAATTATAATGAATTAAACGTATTTATTTATTCAGTACTTTATTCGACTTAATTAACATGTTGCCAATGGTCAATCCATTAACAGCGTGTTTTTTATTATTATGAATGAAATAGTAGTCTTCCCGTATTTATCTGATTTTTTTTTATTGATTTGTACATGTGTAAGGGTTAGCATTAAAAATCTTTGATCTAATTGCATAATACTCAACAGAATAAACTGAATCTATCTTATCTATCATTTTTTAGCGAAAAATCATTAAAAACGACATTTTTGACATTTCATATTTCGATATTTTTGAGCGGACATTTTTAATAAGTTGATTTTTTTGAACATTTTACAAAAAAAGCTGTGAGTGTCACGCGATTGGAAATTTTGTTACGAGTTCAACAAGGTTCAACATTCCATCATTGGACCATTAGTTGCATTGTTATCGTAAAAATACTGATATTTTTGAGCAAAAAATGGTTAAAAATCAAATTCTTCACATTCCACATTTTTCCTAACCTCATGATTTTTTTTCGAAAATTTTACAAAAAAAAGCGGTAAATTAATATAATTCATAAGTTTGATAAAAGTAAAAATAAAAAAAATTGTAAACGGTGCAGAAACTGGAACATAAAAACATTCTGTGGGTAACATTTAAGGCGTATTCAAAAAGGTTTAAACAATATGCAGTTAAGCTTGGAGAATTAATAAAAGGTCGTTGTAAACGGTGCAGCTGCTGCAGTTGTGTGAAATGTGAACTTTCTAGGGTTAAAGCATGAGTTGGGGATTACAAAGAGAGACAAAGAACCTGCAGTTAAAATAAAGAGAATGCCAATTGTGCGATTCTGTCGCATATTCTCTGTCCGTCAAATACCGTTAAAGCTTTATTTTAGGAGGCGAGAAACCGAAAACCTCGGACTGACTTTACAAAATTTTCCATTTAACCCACAGCAACAGCAGCGCAGCGGTCAAAAGGCGATCGAAGCAGCAGGCGAAATGGGAAGGACACTGGAAATAACCGGGAGGCAGCAGGAGAATGGACTCGACAAGGGACTCGAAAAGGGCCTGGAGAAGGGTCTGGAGAAGGGCACTGATCCCGAGAACGGGGATCCTGTGCGTCGGCGTGGCCACGAAACCAGCGAACTGGAGGCAGCCACCCATCTTTTCAAGGGCAGCGTGGGCGCTGGACTCTTCGCCATGGGCGATTGCTTCAAAAACGGAGGATTGGCCGGCGCCACCATCCTGCTGCCCATCATCGCCGTGATGTGCGTCCACTGCGAACGCATGCTAATTCGCGGATCCGTTTTGGCTGTGGAACGGACACCGGGCGTGGATTTTCTCGACTATCCGGAAACTGTGGAGAAGTGTTTCGAGCACGGACCACGCCCCCTTCGAAAAATGTCACGGATCATGAAGCTCGTCGTCGAAATGTTCCTCTGCGTCACCCAGTTCGGTTTCTGCGCCATCTACTTTGTTTTCATCACGGAGAACCTTCACCAGGTGGGTACAGACCCAGAAAAGAGAGTTACATCATTTCTTAATATTTAAAAAAAATAGGAAGGGTATTAACAACAGTTATAAATACTTTCAAACAGCCAGAAAAGGCATTTCCTTTTTTTTAATTTTTAAAACGGCAAGTGAGGCACTCATATCATTTTTAAATTTCTACACCATTTAAAAAAAAATATATTCAGCAGAAGAGCCATTAACACAATTTTGAATCTTTTTACAGGTCACGGCAAACCTTACATAACTACAATTTGAATATATTTGTGCACAAACAACATTATTACAATTACATTACAATTTATTGTGTCGTCAATACTTCAAACTTTTTTTTAACATCTGAAAAACCCAATAACATCATTAAGTATTTTGAACAAAGACAAGAAATAAACATAGTTTCAAAAATCTGATTGTCGCAGCGAATAAAGCAATTGTAATATATTTTTTGACATCTGATATTTCTGATTTTGGTTACCCCAATAAGCCCCCTAATATTATTGTATCGCAGGTCCTTCAGCAGAATGGAGTCGACATCAGCATGAGCATGGTGATGCTGATCACCCTACTTCCGGCCATGATCCCCTCGCTGATGACCAACCTCAAGTACATCTCCCCCGTGTCGCTGTTTGCCAATGTGGCGCTCCTTTTTGGCCTGATTGCCACCCTGACCATAGCATTCTCGGATGGACCGATGCCTTCGCTCGGGGAGCGGCACCTCTTCACGGGCGGGGCCCAGTTGTCCCTGTTCTTTGGCACCGCCCTCTTCTCCTACGAGGGCATCGCCCTGATCCTGCCGCTCCGGAACTCGATGCGCCGGCCGGAGAACTTCAGCACCCGGTTTGGAGTCCTCAATTCCACGATGTTCTTCACCACGGCCCTGTTCATCTTCACCGGATTTGTTAGCTACGTGCGATGGGGCGAGGATGTCGCCGGCAGCATAACGCTCAATCTGGTGGTGGAGGAAGTGTAAGTCGTGCAGTTCAAGAATTTAACAAACTAACGTCATTTAAAATAATACTGAAAGGATTATTCTTTTTTAAATTTTACTCTGCATTTATAAAATTTTCAAATTTTTCGGTTTCTTAAAAACTAACGAATTTACAAACTTTTGTATGGAGGACATTTTTTTTACAGAATGGTTTAAATTCTGACTTTTTTAATGATTACAATTTCTATAAAAAAAAGTCAAAAATCATTTTACTTTAAAAGGAAAGGCCTGTTTTGAATGGTGTCTTGACGCAGCTTAAAAAAATGTTAGACAATTTTGTTCACCTTACATAAAATTGTGAACTTAAAAAAAAAAAAATTCTCGGAATCTAAAATTATTTTGATACAGATCGATTGGTATATTTGCTATGATTAAAAAAACTGTCAACCGTTTAAGATTCTGAAAGCATTAAGACAAATAACAACTTTTTGAAAAGAAAAAAATTATGTGTTTTTAAAGAATTTGGATTTTTAAAGTTTTTGAAATTTTCACGGATGAAGTTTTTATAAAATAATCAAAAATATTCTTTTTTGTTTGTTCAAAGGGTAACTTTTTATAATATTTGTCGATTTTATTGCAGATTTTCGCAGGTAGTAAAAGTGGTAGCAGCCTTGGGCGTTTTCCTGGGCTATCCCATTCAATTCTTTGTGATGATGAAGATCCTGTGGCCCCCACTCAAGCGGTCCAACAATTGTGCTCAAAAATATCCCATTACAATGCAGGTGTGTCTGCGTTTTGTAATGGTAATGATGACGTGTAAGTAGACTTTATGGGAAATTATATTAGTTCTATGATTATAAAAAGTAAAACCTTACTTTTTCTAGTTAATGTATAAACTGAGAGATAATGATAATTATAAATGTAAATATTACACATAAAAAATATCTGTTTGGATTATTTGATGTATAAATCTAAATTTGAAAAACCCTGTTTTAATCGAGCTTTAACATAGTTTTAACCCATTTTTAAACCAGTTTTGAGCCAGTTTTAACCAAGTCTTAACTGATTTTCCTCTCTTAGTTGGCGTTGCGCTGGTCGTTCCCAAGCTAAATCTGTTCATCTCGCTGATCGGGGCATTATGCTCCACCTGTCTGGCCTTCGTTATTCCGGTGCTGATTGATTTTGTGACGCGGGCGCCGGTACCCAAGGGGCTGGGAGCGTGGTCGTACATTAAGAATATCCTCATCCTGACGGTGGCCGTCCTCGGAATCGTCACGGGGACCTACCAGAGCATCGTGGAGATTGTCAAGGAGTTTAAGTAGGCTTAAATCGCTAGCAAGTATTTTTTTGTAAATAATGCTGTCATTCCTGTTAAACTATTTGTGAATGCGTTGCCGTGCTCTATTCTAAGCTTTATTCCTATGCCGTGTATTTTTTTTCGATTTTTTTGTTAATAGTCTTAAGCTGTGCATTTGTTTTGTATCTATAAAAATGTTAATTGGCATTCTAAAAAAAAAGCAGAGGCATAAAAGAAGATGATCTGCAACATAAAACCATTTTAATAAATGATTACCCATCTGTTTTAAACTGTTTCGGAGCCTTGGCTTCAAATTAATTAACGTTAAAATATTATGTAAAAAAATGTATATCATCGATTTTAATAATATAGTGAGATTTATATAAAGTATTAACTAGATTTCAGCAACATCGCTACTAGCCATTAAGTTTGCATTAAATGTGAATATGCGCTTTTAAAAGCGTACAAATCTATAAAAACAAATCCACAATAAATTATTTGTAATCCAAAACTATCCAAATGTGTTTTTCTTCTAACATTTTTTAAAATATTTATTTATTCTTTGCATTTAGCCACAATAATAGCACTTTTGAAAAGCAGTCATGTTTGGTTTTCGTTATTGATTTTTGTTTTAGAAGTCGGCAGTATTTTGTTGGCTTAGTGAGAAGTCTACAATTTTTACAGTAAAAAAAAAGTGTTTAAAAAATTGCGTATTTTTCTACATTCCCGGTCCCGAAAGACTCTTCTCCATGAACTTCTTCTTGGCGAAGCATATCCACCACTTGCTGGGCTTGTCGTCCGGCGTATCGAACACCTTCTCCAGCAATCGCGTTCCGGTTTCTTGGCGGAGTTGCAGGAAGTACTGGCGCATGATCTCCGGATCGTCGGGCTTGGTGTATATGGCGTTCAGGGGGAATCCCGGATCGCCGGGCAGATCGAACCGCGAGATGGCCAGGCTATAGAGCTCCTGCTGACCCTGCGATTTGCTCGTGCAGCGGGCCAAACGCTTCAAACATTCGGTTATGTACAGCGTTATGTAGATAAGCACCCGGTCCACTTCCGACTGCGATTAGATATGGTATAGGGGTTATTAGTTAGGCGGAAAATAATAGCATCTTAAGCTATGCTGATTTTTATTTCATTATTGAAATTTAGTTGCTGCTAAATACTTATAGAGTTTCTTATATGGAAGTTAAAATAAATGGCAAAAGACTTGTTAAAACATAATAATACCAATCAACTTATACAGTATAATTTAAAGGAATTTTACTAAAAAATTATTTTGTACTAAAATTATTTTACAGCAACATTTTACAAGAACATAACATTCTTATGAAAAAGAAAATGAATAAAACTAACAAAGGGTATGTTAAAATATTAAATTAAACTCAGCACATTTTAAATTTATTTTGACATCATTACTGCATGGGTTTCGTTATTGTAAGATAACGCAGTTTGGATTTATCATCAAAATATTGACTTAGACAGAGCTGCATTCACTGAACTGAATAGTAACGAATTCTATGAAATATTTTATATTTAGCGCTCTTTTTTTTAAGTAAAACTTTGTTTTATATTTATATGTATTTCTTATTTAAAAAGTCTTTGTTCAGTTACCAACCTTAACTTCGTATGTACGGAAAAAAATGTTCGACTTCCAGAAGTACAGTGACTCATCGATGATATCGTTGGGAATGTCAACGTTGGGCGCTGGTCCTCGGATTTGTGTACGTAATGGTAAAATGGCCATATTACCCACCGATCCTTGAAACTCCTCGATCTCCGAGTGGAAGGCCTTTCCGTTTCATGTAAACAAAAATACGGTTTGAAAGTTATATTTTTTATTCGGACATATATTACTCATCAATCGGTGTATTTTATATTTATTATCAGAGTATTTTTGGGACTTCTTACTCACCGGCATTATTCAGATCTTTTTCTTCAACCGTTTAAAGTAAGCGAAAAATAAAAATATATTTTTTTATCAGTACTTCTAGAGATGTGAGAACGTTATCTTTTTTGAAGTTGAATAAGCGTATATTAACACTTTTCCCAGTGTTGGTAGCCCAAATATTATTTTCCGCAAACGAAAATTAAAAGAAAATATTTATCTTCTTGTATTTTATCCGTCAAGGTTAATTAATTATTTCATTTACATTTGACTTAAAAATATAACAACAACATTTTTAAAGCGCGCCTGTTTTATGGGCTTCCCAAGTTTTCTACCATGGTTTTAGTCCGCACTCAAATCTTATGTTATATGTCGAGATGAGCATATTTTGATTTTTTATTTTTGATTGTGATATTTGTGAGTCTATAAATATACTACTATGGTGAGATAATTACCCGCCTCTTATTAAAGGCTATTAAATAAATAATTTAATATAAACTATTAAATAAAAAATAAACAAAACTATCGTATATAACATTCGAATTGAATTTGCATTCAGTCGATATATTTATTTTTGATAATTATCGATAGCACATTCGATTTGTCAGACGCGACGCCAAGCAGTGTAATTAAGTAGATGGGCGACGGTCACACCAATCGGGGTTTCGAAAGACAACGCATCGTCGTCGGCGTTTCGTGCGTTTATTTACCTTTTTTTTGCGCCCAACACTCCGTGTTTTGTTTTGTTTTGTTTTTTTCCGAACGGCGTTCCTGTTGCCTTCCATTTACACTGAGAAAAATAAAGCCCCAATGATGAGGGCGGAGCGACGGGATTTTATTGCAAAGCGCATTTTATCCTTGGCTGATTGCGGTTTCCTTTTTGCCGTTGTTGTTGTTGTTGTTTGGGTGTGCAGCAAATAAAACTCGTTTCACGCGTTGGTGTGTGTATGTGTGTGTTTGTTTGTTTGTTTGCGCGGCTTTTTTTTTTGACTATTGTTTTGTTATTATTGAATGCAAATTTGACAAAAACTGTGAAAATTTAAAGGAATTCAACAACAAACAGCAACAGTTGACGTAGGAAGTTGTAAGGTTAGTTCAGCATTCCATTTAAATAATTACATACAAAATATACAAATATTTAATCCTGGCGGATTTTATATTTGCATTTCCATCCATAAATATTTGTAAATTACAAAAAACAGCTCAACGCCCTTGACGTCGAGTGAAATGCAGTACACTGAAAAAATATTTTAACGCTTCTAGAAGTTTCTGTCAAAACAAAGGTTTCTTTAATGTAGTTCCCATACTTAAATATCAAAAGCAATTTTAAAACAGCATGCATTCAGATCCGTTTTATGTAGTGTAAACCAAAATAAAAATTCCGATTAGATTTCTTTAATGAGAATATAAACCCAATGAGTCTTATCAAAAATAGATCAATTTGTAGAAGAAAATGAATGAGTTCCTAAAGATAAAAATTGTAATTAAAATTTGTATTTTGATTCTCATGATTTTGAATACCAAAATAAAGTCTACATATATTTACATTTTAAGTGAGGTTGGTTGCTTGGATTCAGAACCCTTGATGTTGGCTCTTAAATCAAAAGATTAAGATAAATATACCTTAGCAATATAAAAAAGGAGACACAAAAGATAAGATTATTTAGTTGGCTTTTCATTCCCTCACTTTTATAAAACTCATTTTCGCCCAAGCTATGCAATAGTTTTGTTAATAAAGACTGCTAAAATAAAGTAGATTATTAAATACGCTGAAGAAAACATACTTTCTTAAATATTTAAAAACCAGTTCAGATCACACCAACGAAATGCCCAAGAATGGCAATATGTTAATGGATCAGCATTGCATTTTTGGTATGGCCAATATGTGGGAATATTTTTTCCCCGTGCAGAGAAAGAAAGAAAAGGCAAGGCAAGAAATGATGACAAGAAGACGAGGCATTGGCTCTTGGCCCGACTTCCAAATCAAATGGAATTTAGCCGGTTTCCATAAAAAGCAGCTCAGACAGGCGGGAAAGAGAGGGATTCTCGAGTGAGTGGGTCAGTTGTTGTGGCTGCCGAGGGTTAAGCGGTGGCTGAAGGGGCTTACGGTTGGTGATAGGGGGGTTTGTTGCGAAAGTTCAGTTGCGCGTTTCTTTTGCCTTTTCCTTTGAGGCGTGGCTGCCACTGCAATGCAACAGCAATGAACTCCGAACTGGCTTTAACCTCTGTTTGTTGCACTCCAAAAATCCTTTTTTTTCAAATATTTTGCTCAAAATGTTTCACAAAAATGTAACATTTTGTTCAATAACTTAACAAATAATGTATGTTTCCTTGGGTTAGCTTTGAAAAGGTTTTATTTAAAAATACATTACTTTAAAAAAAATCTTAGCTTACAAACAAATACTTTAAATAGCAAACAAAAATGGTTCCCATTAAAATCAAATGTTATATCCATTTGAAAAATCATAAGCTGACTTAAAAGCTTACACATATGGATTGCAATTCATGTTTTCTTAAAAGAAAGAACTATTTTTTTAAATACAAATAATTTTGTTAATTAACACAATATTTTTATTTTTGCCGCGTTTTTTACAAAATTTCTGTTTGCATAAATACATTTAGACCTAACCAAACTGAAAGCCATCTAAGTTTAATTGAAAATTAAAAAGAAAATCAACGGCTCAGAAGTGGAAAGCAGATTTTAATTACTGTATAATGCCTGTGAATTTCCGCCGTCTGGTATGACGTCTAAAAGTAGTTACTATTGGGCCACAAAACCCATTCCCAGCGACTGGAATTATGTAAATTGCTCAAATTGGCATCACTGGGAATGGCAAGGCCAGTAAATGAATAGCCCGGCTAAATACACAAATAACCAGCGAATATAAAAAGCCAAGATACATATTTAATTATTTACCCGAGAACTTGTTGGAGGCTTATATTACCCCGCGGTTCGCTGTTCTTTTTTATTTCTTTTTTATACATCTTTTTTTTGGGCTGCTAAATTTCAAATGCGAGTGGAACGTGTCTGAGATCACAAAAAAAAGGGCAAACAACAAAGGAAGGCGGAAAATAAAGCAAAGCAAAGCGAAGTTCAAGACGAAAATCAACGTTTGACTTGGGGTATGAATACATATTGCCATTTATACACTATGTCAGGAACGAGGGCAAAATTTAGTTAGGTAAAATAAAGTAAAAACATTTTTATGAAACCACTTTGTTAACTTTAAAAACCGGAACAAGTCTATATATTGTAACAAAACTACACTTTTTCTTCACAAGTGAAAACGCCTATTAACTGATCTTCAAAGACTGATGGATTTAAATATGATACAGCTCCATTTATATACAAACACTTTCAAATGAGCGTCTTCACATTAGTGTAGTTTTGTAAAGGCTGGTAAAATGTAAATTTTAATTATTTAAATCTAAACGATGTTGTATTTAATTTGTATTCAAATTAGTACACAAGTAGTAAATGCAGCGACTTTCACGCTCAGACTATAATTTATTGGCTTTTTATTGCTTTAAATAATGACCAGCAATTAAATTAACTTTGAAAAGTATTGATCGATATCTGTCTAATTCCAATCAATTTTAGAGCATTTTCAATTCGATTCTAGGCGCTACTTTTCGCTCCTTCTTGATCTTTCTATGCTTTTTACACATTTTGTTATTTTTATGTTTGCTAAATTATTGCGTTAGGTGGGCTGGATAATATTGGCAGCGACGCCTGCGCTTTGTACCGCTCAAATTTGTTGTTTTTTCGCCGCTCGATTGTTGTCATGGCCTTATATTAATTTGTTGCCTTAGCCGGCTCACCTAACAATTGTTATTTTTGGCCGGGTTTTTGTTTGACTTAACTGTTTGCTTCAAGAAATGAGCTCGGTTTCAGTTGCAGACTCACAGACCGAGCCTAAAGGTATTTAATTAATTAATCTATAATGAACTGGGCGCCACTGCACAAAAACCAACGATTTAATGGAATATGAAAAAATCAATTTACTGAAAATCTCGAATAAATCTCACGAAAGCATAAAAACAAATGATCTGTGTGTCATTTTCCCCCATCTGCAGACAGCTCGTTTAAACATCAACACAACATTGGCAAAGAATAAAATTAAAGCATAAAACTCTGGTTTGGTTTGCAGTTTGTGTGTCAACAAATAAGCAAACAGATGTGGACATTTACACTGCCCACCATCAGTTTGCCGACCAAGCGAAATGAATAAGATGGAATTGGATTTTTGACGGCACTTTTATTTGCCAGGGAGGTTTCACATTCGCCGCCCCGTTTGTTTTGCATCCTCGGTGGGTGGCATTCCTGAGAAGTTTGTTTTCTTGTCGGGCATTAAATGGCCTCGCATCAAGTGCACGATGGATGACGGCGTTCTGGGGAATCGCTTTTGGGCTGCCACATCCCAGTACTCCTCCCGCCTCGAATTTCACTGGCAAAATAAAAAAACAATAGCGCTTGTTATGCAAAAACCCCCATTGGAATTCTCCAGAATCGCCTTTGAAGATCGTGTTCCCGAAAGTCCGAAAGTCTCGAATTAAAGAGCCTCTTTAAATTTCAGCAAGCCATGGAAAACTATGAATGCGATTCTTTGGTATCTTTTATTTTGGCTTTCAGTTAACCAGTTTAAAATAATTATTATTATTAATAACAAAACACCAACAATTACATTTTTGTATAAGCCAATGTTTTAATTTTTTTAAGCTCACGATCATGTTTATGTTTTCAGTTTTAATGTGCTTTTGGATACTTAATTTATAACATTTTCCAAACTTTATAATACCACATCTTTTCATTTTTTCAGTTCGAAAAGGGGAAATTCTTGCATTTAAATTTTTCTCTCGTTCCCATTCAATTATTTTAATTTTGGAAATTTTCAAATGGGAAATTTAACGAGCTTCCGTCTCGTTTTAATATTTTTCGTACTTTAATGATTTAACACTTTGTGACCCACTGTGCCGCATTTCCACGGGCCGCCAGCATATGTTTTGTTCTTTTCCCCCTCTCTTTTTCCTGCTTTTTTATGTGTTTTTCCATTTCACACTTTATGGTGTTGCAGCTGGTTGAAAAAAGAGTGGAAAACGTGGAAGCAGAAGCAGAAGCATTTTCCACCGCTGCACATGTTTCAATTTCAATTTCCCTTCCTGCAAAATGTGCATTGCCAATATTGTTTTCTCCCCCAATGCATTTTCTCTCTATCTCTCTCTTCGGCTTCTTCTCTTTATCGAACTGTTCCTCTCCTTCTTTATCCCCTCCCACTTCACCCACTCCTTGTCGCTTTGCACATTTGCATCCGACACTTTTTGAAAACCGGACGCACTTTGTCACCGTCGCTGATCTTTAATGGTGCGTCCATATTGGTGTGTGTGAGTGATGAATATGCGGTGATGCACTGGAAAAACTGCATATCGACAACCAAGTTTTCCAAACTATACTATACATTGATAAAAAAGAAAAACCTTAAGCTACTCGCCCCAAAATACAACTTCAAAATATTAATATTTTGGATTTAAACAAATATATATACATATTTAACTATAGTGTTTTGAATCAAAAAATTTAGTATCTCTAAAATATTTAAAATTGTTCGAAATATGGTAATTGTAAATAATATTAAAGATTATACGCTTGCTTTATTCTAAAAGATTCTTTCAGCCGTAAATCTCTATGTTAAAGTGGGGTTTTGAAGATGAATAAGAAAATATCTTTTCCAAATTTCCAGAAATTTCCGTTGTTTTGGGGTCATTAAAAAAAGTTTCTTGAGATTTTTTGCAAGTGTACGTGCTATGTGTGACATGTGGCGATAGTTGGAGGCGACACCTTTGGCAACGACATCGGTGCTCCCATTGCAATGTCACCATGTCGTTCCATTTCGCCGCTTTGAGTTTTCTAGTTACAAGTTCCATTCTCCATAGTGTTTTCCTATGCCATTCACTATAACATTCCCCCATAATATTCTCTATGGCATTCCCTATAGTCCCTGGCCCATAACCATAAACGCACATTCATAATTCTCACAATGGGCAGCGCAGCATAAATGCAGACAATAATAAACAATACCAAAACAGGCGCTTCCGTTTTCCGGCCGTGTACAGTGCAAAAACAAAAAGACACCGTAGTTTTTTGTTGCCCTTTTTTACTGTTGCTGGTGTTGTCTCGGAGAGTTCAACAAACCCCCACTATTAACCCCTGTTCGCCCCTGGAGTCCACGCACTATGCGTGGGACAAAGATGGCCTTCATTTTCATCTTGGGACTTGACTTTAATTAAAAGCATTGCTCAAAGTTGAATTTAATTGAATCAATAAACTAAGTAAATTAAAGCAATGACGCCTACCTCAAAATCAAAAAATTAAGAAGCTTTGAAAGCCAAGTAGCGTAATCCTTATAAGCATCCAGCCATCGGTTCTTTTTCTTAATATTAGTTATTGCAACTATTTCAGACTAACCCTTTTTTCAAAACTGTTGATTTTGCAAAAATAGTTTATAGTTGACATTATTTTACTATATTATTGACATTAAACGTATTATATAAAAAGATGCTTATTAGATTTGACGCAAAAAAAAATCATTGAATATAAATTATTAATAATTATGGGTTTACGTAATGATTCCGTTTTTTCCTTTTAGTTTGTAGTTTTTTTTAATAAAATTGTGGATGTAAATTCGCTTTGTTTGCTGCGTGTTCCGTTAATGAAGTCATCCAGTCAAATCAAGTTTTGTTGTTTCACTTTGCCTCACTTTACTTTGAATTACTTTACCCCCACACAGCCACATACTCACAAAATAAAAACCGTACAAATAACAGCAGTAGCCCCTACACAGAAAACAATTTTAATTTTAAGAACAATTATTGATTATTTTTGAATTCGCTAAAATAATAATAGTGCAACCAAATTTCCAAATTAAACAAACATGAAAAATTGTAGTACTAAAAGATCTCATCTTACATTTCGTTTCATTAAACAAAAGTTCTACATTTGACCTTTCTTTAAATTTTTTAGAAGTTTGATAATAAATTAAGATTTAAACAAAGTCAGAAAATGTGTAAAAAAGATAAAAGATAAAAAGATACAAATCTGAATTTTAATATCTAGAATGCGTGGTTGCCACAATTGATGTGAAATCTGTATATTAGTAATAGTAGTAAATAAGCAATATTTCGCTTGTTGTTATATACAAATTTTTTTCTAAGTGCACCACAGCAACTTGGCCCGCTGATTGTGGTATACGCTTTGTCTTCGTTGTTGTCGTGTTAAATGCAATTGCTTTGATGTTGCTGCTTTTCTGCTGCCTTTTGTGATGACATCACGCATTTGTTTGCATTTGCATTGCACTCTTTCTGCAATTTCCCCGTTGATTTTTGTTATATTTTCCACAAATGATTCATAAATGGTGTCCCATTGTTGTTAGTTACTTCAATTGAACTCAATTGGTTGGAGATGAGCATCGGCGAGTCAAGCGGCTGAGAATTGCCTGAAATTGTGTGTTAATTAGATTTTTTTTTGTTGTGTTTTCCAAAAGACTCGAGTGTAGTTTCCTTTTCTCCCCATTTTTGGGTAATTCTCTTGAAGTCATAAGCATAATTAACAAGCCACTTGACACACAGAAAGGCCCCCACATAACCCCATCGAAGATAAGATCGAAGATCTAGAGATGGACTGAAAATCAAACCCATTAGTTCATTTTGTATCATTAACAATTTAAATTAATTTGAATTTGTAACAAAATTATTATTGAGATCAAAAAATTATAAGGACTGTATTTATCAAGTAAAGTAATTAGTATTATACCAATAGCTTCTTTCAACTATATTTATATAGCTATAAAAGTTAATTAATAATTTTTTTAAATTAATTTTAAAAAATGTTTGAAAGGTAAAATAAGAAAGCATTCTCCTCGTAATTTTGGTGTAGGTATAATTGCTGTCATCACTGGAAGTTTTTGTATGTTAGTTGGCCTTTTGACAGTTCCAAGTGGCGCCCACAATTCACAGTTACCCTTCTCTTTGCGTGGGTGGAGTTTTGAACATGTTAATGGTCTTTAAACTGTGCCACAGCAATAGAACAAAAGGGGAACAGTTGAAAACCCTTTGACAATCATCAACTTTGCGACAGGTAAAATAAACGCGACGTTAATTTTCACACATTATTAAGTGGGGTGTGGAAAAAGGGGGGGCCTTGAAGGGGGCGTGGTGCCGAAAGTGGGTTGCATTTTGTTATTCACAAGGCATGGGCGTACTGCCCCCTTTTCACCACTCCCAGCTGTCTCTGTAATTTATTTATACTTTATTTTACGCACGTAACTGTGCCGGCTGACCTTCGCCAATAAAATAGGTAGCGACTTGGTCTTAACTTAAAAACACAGGTAAACTTTATTCAATTGAAAGAACAAATGTCTTAAACAATATGTAATCCTTAGTTAAGGTTATAAAAAAATTATGAAAAAAAATCCTTTGAGCAAAAGACAGTCAGATAACACAAGTGACAAATTTAAGATTTCGAAGTATTTTATGCGCTTGGCATAATTTTAATTCGGTGTGTCAAATATTAATCCTGACATTGACTTTGAAAGAGTTTGTATGAAATTATAGCTATTATTAAAATGATAAAGAAAATATAGAAAGTTTCACTGTACTCGTCTGTCTTTTCAAAATTTATTAATTGTGTCTTTTATTTGGGTCTGTTTTCTGTTTGCTTTGGTTGTGATCTGCAAATGATTTTAATTCACAATTTGCACAAAATTGGTTTATTTCGGTTCGCATACATAATTATGTTTGTATTTTTATAGCCACGAAATGTGCTCGCAATTGTGTCAGCCATATGCATATGTCTCTTGTTTGCTCGTTAGTATAAAAACCGTGTTCCACATTTGACTTTTCATATTATTCGATGTCCCTGAAGGTCTTGAGATATTTAAGGTACCCAAATGGGTAAACATGAGCATTTATTTATGGTTCGTGCTCTCAATATGATTAACCTAAGATAAGGTGCACCATCCAAATGTGATCGCATTTTTAGTGGATTACACATGAAATACGCATGGTTTTAGGGAATTTATAAAGATGATGATAATACAATTATTATTATTATGATTCACATGTTGTATACTATAGCTGAATCAGATTTTATTATAATACTACATTTCTAAATGAAATGAAAATAAATTTTTAACAATTAAACTTATTTTTTTTTATAACTAATCTATTAGGTCATGTTTAAAAACTTTTTTTTTCACTCTATGTAACTATTTTATGACACGTTTTGGGAATTTTCCTTGAACGTGCACTGGGACCACAAATTATACTTTCAAGTGGAGTTCCACTTACCGGAAGTTCTCGTATATTATATCCAAGGGTTTAAATTCCCTTGTTCAGGTCACGTCTCAAGCCGAATTCCACATTGTCTTACATTTGGCATTTGTTTGGCTTTGAAACAGCAAAATGCCATTAGCAAACGCCCTCGGGTCACGCCCACCAGCCCCACGAAAAAAAAAGAAAACTTGTCTGTGGAATGTGTTGGATTTTTGGCACTGAAATGGAGCCAAAACTGACAGCAGCCCAAAAATAAGCAAACAAACAAACCGAGTTTTTTTTGCCAAATCGAAAATATTGACAGTTGGCCAGCTAATGCACCTTGCATACATTGTGTTTGCACTCTTACAAATTAAGACACAAATGGATCAAATGGTAGCAATAATACATTGATAAAATTTAAATTATTTAAAAAGCAATTAAAAAAAAGCTAAACTATGCTCAATACAGAAATCAACCACCTTGAAATAGAAACCAAATTAACTTTATTTATGGCAAATACCTATTTTAATTAACAACATTACCTTGATTTTTTCCTGTGTAAGGGACGGGGGGAAAAAGCGAGGCCTATTTACCAGCTGTGTTTGCTCTCTATAAATAAAGTCAACTAAAAATGGCAAAAATGTATTCATCATCACAGGGAGCTCATCAGGCTGAAGTCAAACCATTTGTGGGGGACTTCGGAAAAGGTAAGGGAATTGTATTAAAAGGGGGAGGGGCGTTGCATTTAGGGGTTAATGAGGGGAGCGAGCTGGCAAAAATCAGGGGAAAAAGGAAACTGTTAATTGCGTTGACACTCTTTTGTTTGATTATTTGTCTTGTGAGTAAGATGCCTCATCTATATGGCACCATACCATATTTTCGAGTTCCATACCCTCGGCAAACGTGTCGCCTAAATGGTATTGGTTTTTTTGCACAGCAGGGGTGAAGTAATGAAGTCTTGAAAATTGTATAATTCAAAAACCATTTATTGACTAGCAAGTACTCAAGTAAATCATTTTAGATAATTACATGTTACACGTAATTCGAAGAAGAACATAAAACCTATACGATTTATATTTTATTTTATCACAACAATAATAGTAAACTATGTTGTAAAATTTTTGCGCATGTAACTATCTAATTTATTTATTAGAATTTATTATTTTAAAAAAATCATGGTCTGTTTATTTACCACAGGTGTATGAAAAGTATGTTTGTTATCGCCCAGAGCTTTTACATAATGCAAGCCTCGCGGCATATCTCTGCCGACTTTTTCGATGATTTTCCGTTTGCCTTTATCTTATCTCAATAAAATTGAAATACCTTTGTTGTTGGCGGTCATAAAAAGCTTACAATAACACACAAATCGGAGAAAAGGAGGCAATTGTGGAGCGCATCTTGGAGGCGCTTCTTCTGACTCACTTTGGACTTGGATTGGTTTTTGTTTGCCTCGAAACCGACTATTCCAGACCATTTGATTCACTTTAATTTCGCCTTTGTTGTCTCGCCTTTCTTCGGCGTTATTTATTACACATCTTGTGGATTTTTCTTTGGCTTTCCTGACGTTGTTTTCTCGGGCCCAGTCACACAAGATGACGTGCCACAGAATTTGAGGGAAGCAAGAAGAAAATAAAATAAAATAAAAGCAAAAGCCAAATGCATTTCGTAATGATTTGTTGTAATGATCGGTTGATGATACAGCCGCCGGAGTCGCTCATCATCGTGATTATAATGATGCTTATGATGATGGGGCACCAAAAACGAAAAAAACACCGAAGAAGCGTCTAGACTGAAAGCGAAAGTAGCGCTCAATGGGTTAAGAAATTGAATTTTGAAGATGACATGCAACTGAAAAAAGTAATACAAAATTGCACAAGAAATTCCAATAACTGATGAGAAACTCTGCAATTGATTTATTATCTAATATTGCTCATTTTCATAATCGAAAAATAATGCACATGTAAACCAAAAAAGTTCAGAAAGTTTATTGCCTAAGCTATAAAATATAAAATAATAGTAATAGTTATATAAATAATAGTTAAAGATAATTCAATAGCTGAAATACAGAATACGAATAAAAGCTCTTAAGTTTATTGATAACTAAGGAGGGAAATTGAATTCCCTTACCTATAAATATAACCCAGTGATATGGTATATATTGAATATGTTGGCTTGAATCATTGGAAGCGAATACGTTATAAGCGTAATCAATCAACCATAAACAAACAAATGAAAAATTCGACCTTTGATAACACACACATGCACTCGAAGAAAAATATAAATAAAACAGGTAAAAAGTTTTTGTAGAAGCGGTAAAAAGAGAAAGATATATGGAAGTCGGCGCACTGGGCATAAAAAGTTTTCACTTTTATTTTTGGGGCACGGAAATGGTTGCGTTGGAGGGTACCCCCTCCACACTTTCCGCCCGGCGATCCACCTTCGAATATTTTACGAAATGTGGGCCCCCCTTTGGCCCCATCCCACCATCTCCCGGCCAGCATTTCTCCTCCCATATCCCCCCGAAAATCTGGAGTGAAGCAAACGAAGCCGAAACAGTCCGAATTGGGTCATAAACACCAAAAGTGGTCGACGGCAAAACGGAGACTGCGATTAAGTGGCGGCGGCATCATGATCATCATTATAATCCAGTGGCCTACCCAGTGGGATTTTCGGGGGCTAAGACCTAGCCTGAGAAAATGTTCCAATAATTATTCGCTTGAATTTCAAAGCAATTAAGAACTTAAAAGGCTTAAAGCTTTAACTGAAAAATACACATTTGTACATTGATTCTGTAGAGACTTGATTGTAAAATACCATTTTATATATTAAATAGCTTGTATCTTAACTATATCAATTTTAATGGGCTTGACGGTGTAAACATATTAATGAAAAATAGATCAGATTATATTTATCTGTATGTTACTGCATTTTATTCATATATATTTATGTGGTCAAGAAGTTTAAATGATCCAAAATTATAGATGTAGTTTTTCAATTTCTGCCGAAAACTTAAACCCCCCTGATATAATCCGGTTTAAGCCCCTGTTGAAATATGATTTTATGGTCATCGCGTTCATGTCACTGATAATTCCATAATTTTGGTATCACTGTAGTTGTTGGACCATCGTGTGTGGCGGCTTATAGTGACCGTTCCACATTATGTGTCCACATTGGATAACTGGAAAATGGGAACGCACGTTGTTTGCCTGATAAAGTTTTCAATTTATAAAACAAACACACATAAACATGCATACAATACATTCATTCATATTACTGCGCATAAATCATTTTCCACCATTTCTTGTCGCTGTTTGATTGATGTAGTTGTTATTGTTGCTTTTCCATTTTTTATATACTTTTTTTTACTGTTGCGAGTGCAACTTTATCAGTTACAAGTGCGTGAGTTTGAGTCAGAAATCGGATCGAAAGGGGGGCTAATGGGGGGTCACTGGTCAGCGGCGGCACTCGCTGCATATGACATCATTCGGAAGTTGGAAAAACCATTGTCCGGCAGCTCAAGCGGTAAACAAAGTGTAGATGGTAGGGATTCGTTGGTTCCAAAAAAGAAATCTTTGAAAAATGTTTTTAAGTGCGGTTTTTTCCGGTCTTTAACAAAGTGAAATTTATAATTGAAGTTTTTATATATTTTGTCATCTAAATTGTATTTTAATTTATTTTAAATAACATTTTTTATTGTTCTCAGTGTGCTTACGTTTAATCACCAAAAATGCAGCACAGCTGTGGAATTTCCTCCCTTTAGAGAGCACGTGCGCCGGCACACACACTTACTTATAATTAGGGAACCCCTGAAATCCCTTAACAGTGTGCCAAAAAAAAAAAAAGAATAGAGAAAACCCAATAACAATTACCGACCAGCTGCCCATGCAACTCCCAAATGACGCTGGACATTCCTGGTATTCATTCAAGCGCCCTTTTAATTCCCGCCCTTTTTCCCTTGTTGCAGATGTCCTTGACGAAAAAGGATCCCTCGCTGAGAGTCGCCGCCTCGGATCCGCATCTCGTTTCTCTGGGCGGCGGACGACTGAGCACCGCCGTCACCCTGCACTACATACACATAGGTGAGTGGAGAAAGTCCTCGTGTTGGGCATCAACATCAAAAAAAAATTAAAAATTATAATTGACCAATGTTGGGAATAGTCACATAAAATACATTTGGTCATTTGACAATTTTTTCTTCTAACTTTAAAAGAATAATCTGAATTCGTTTAAACTTGATTATTTTTTATTTAGCCCATTGCCGCCGGAAACAGTGGGAGTTATAGGCTGCAAAGCATTGACAGTCGCCACTATCACCTAAAAGTCTCACTTTGAAAAGAATTCATTAATTTTTTTGGTTTTGTTAATAACATATTTCCTAAGAATTAATTTTCAAGGGGTCATCTTTGCACAAAATTATTCTGCAACTTTCTACAAAAAATTAAATATTAAAAAAAAAAAATGAAAGTGAGGTTAAAAATTTTTGTACTTGAATTAAAAAAATCAACAAAAATTTTCAAATAATTCGGGAGCTCAACTAGTCGGTCACGCATCGTGACTCGGATCCGTCCCTCTCCCTCGCACGCGTGCGTGTCATTCGAGTTTTGCTTGTTGCTGCGGCCGCCACGCGTGCGCATTTCTCTCTCTTGCTCTCTCTCTTTTATTTTGCCCTGGCAAGGTCACTTGTAAAGCGATAACCAAAGTACCAAAAAAAAAAGCAATAGCAACAACAAGTAGCAAAGCGCTCACACAAAAAAAGTCTTGCGAAAGCAACGCACAAAAGACAACAAATACAGTGAGCAAACTGCGATAAGCTGATTTTTTTTTAAGTTTACAATGGGCTAAAAAGAGTTGAAAATATTTATAAATCTTGGATTACAAAATGATGCTCAAGAAAACAGAAAAAGGAAGATGTGTTAAATAAATTAGCTTTAGCATGAACAATAAGTGAGTACAAAAGAAAACAGAAAAGTTTATAAAGTGTCAAAGGTGTTAAAACCAGATACATTATTTTTAGTTTTGGTTTTAACTTAAGGTTTTTGTTTGCCCAATTAAACCTTTTTAAAATTTTGGAAATAATAATAATAATATATTACATTAACTCATAGATACATTTGTATAATTCTTATAAATATAATAACGATTACACCATCAATATTTATATTTTGAAAAACACAATGCTCAAGTTGGAAAAGTCGTATATAATCGAAATAATATTTATTTATTATTATTTATTTATTTATAACTATTAGATTTTATGAAATTTTCAATAGTAATAATATGCACCTACTACTGTACCAAAACAGAGATACATTGTCAAGAATATGTCCCAAAAAAAAATCAGAGAGAGAGGGAGATGTGAACTGAGATAAGAAAATACTGTTGAACTGACTGTTGAAATATTCCAACCTCACATTACCGAAAACCACTTCAAACGTGAAACTTTTAGTTTCGAATCCGAGTTTTAAAGACGTAATATTGACTCTAATTGGATTCCCATTTAGGTGACACGACGATTGGATCGGCAGCCAGTTGCAGCATCTCGTTGAATGGAAGCGGCGTTCGTCCGCTGCACTGCACCATATACAGGTATATTTCCCTTAATTTAATATTTTCCTAACAGTTTATTTTCAAACAGTTTAACATTTTTCAGAATATGTGTTTCTAATTACCAGAATAAAAATCTTCCTTAATTTTTCATCCGATTGCAATTTTTTTTTTGTTTTTTTGGTTTGAAAACTCTAATTAAACAATGAATTAGTACTTAAAAAAAAACAGTTTTGTTTATTTTAAAAATATAAGAGACCAACTTGTTAATAAGTACATCTAAAACTGTTTTTGCATTTTACATTTACCTGCCAAAATCAAAAGCTAAGAACAGCAAACTAAATTTTCAAAACAATTTGCAGGAGCGACGCCAATGAGGTGACACTGGTACCGGAACAGGATTCTCGGCTGCTGATCGACGGGGCCCCGATTCTGGAGGAGACCAAGCTCAGCCAGGGGGCGATGATCACTATTGGCAACTCGAATTATCTGAGGTTCAACAATCCGGACGAGGCGCAGATGATGCGATCGGCGATGAGCTCCAACGAGAGGATTTCGATGCCCCAGATCGATTTTACGCAATCGGCGAGGCAGGCCCACGAGCTGAGTCAATCCCTGGAGCTGGAGTCCTTCTACGAGAGCATTATCAACCCGATTAATAATCCCTCCACCTACGAACTGGAGTGTCCCAAGGTGTTTTCCTCCGATTTGGTCACGGTCAACATGCCGGCCAAGGATGTCTTGGGCCAGAAGTACGCCAGTTTTGCCCGTAATCTCGCCGAGAATCATCGTAACGAGAAGCAGCTGAACAATCAGTTTGCCAAGGGAGTGGGCAACAATAGCGGGTACTGGAATGTGCCCAGCAATGCGGCGATCTACAAGGATCACCAACAACAGCAGGCTCCCCCGGATCTGCTGACGAAGGTCAATAATGATCGCTACGATCGTTATCCCAAAGCGGGTGGCCTGCAGATCTACTCAATGAACGGTGTGAATAGCGATATTAATAATGGCCTGGTTTCCGGGCATAATTCTGGCCCAGGAGGTGGTGGCGGAGGAGCTGAACTGGAGGATATGCTAAAGATCTGCACGGAGTACGCGGATAGAAACAATTCCATGGCAGCACCCAGCCACAACACCTCAAGTACATCCAGCATCACTTCTTCACCGATTGTCCAGAATCGCATCAAAACCAATGGTTCGTTGCCCCGGGACAAGAATAAGTCACCATTTCCCCAGCAGACCGGAGCAGGCAGCACTGCCAATATTTCACTTTTAAGCAGTTCCTCGGGCTACGAGAATGTTCGATTGCTGGGACCAAATCGCGTGGAGATCAATGGTCAAATCCATGTGCCAGCCTCAGCAGGAGGAGGAGGTTCATCCAGTGGCGTGGCTCCAACGGCAGCGGTTAGGGCCAGTCACGAGAATCTTAACCAGAACAATTCGGGAACTGCAGGTGGCAAATATGTGCCACAGAGTCCCAGAACCAAGATCCGCACAAACTGCATGTCGCCCAAAAAGGATGTGTCCTTTGGCAACGCCTTTGCCTTGGCCATTAGTCCACCACCAATCCAGGCATCCAACGCTGTGGTCTCAGCACCCATACCCATTCCCATTCCCAGCCTGGTGAAGCCACCATTGGCATCCAACGCTGTGGGCTCAGCACCTATACCCATTCCCATTCCCAGCCTGGTGAAGCCACCATTGGCACCCAAGCCACCGGCACCAAATCAGCAGCGCGACTACGAGCAGCTCTTCAAATCCTTCGAGCGAAAGCAGCAGCAATTGGATCGCTTGGTGCCTGCCAAGCGATTCAACAAGAACATCAACAATCTCACCCTAAATCTGCAGTCCGTGGAATCGCAGACGCAGTCCCCCAAACCGAGCAGGAAACCAGCGCCGGCACCGAGAAGTATTCATCTGGAGCAGCGACAGCGGCGGGATCTCATCCAGCGCCGCAAGCAGCTCAAGCGGGAACTGGCCGAACTGCCGCCTTCAGCAGGAATTGAGGGACTGGAGGTTAGTCGTTTGGGCTTTCCAACGAAACGTTTAAATTTTAAAAAGAAAAATCTTTAACAACTTACTAAATACATTTTTAAAATGTTCAAGAATCTATTAATAAGAATGAATTTCTTGCATATAGTTGGAACTGGGTGAGCAGCCCTTGGCCCCCAGTGCCTCACCGCGCCTCCAACTGCAGGCCCTGCAGAATCGCGTTCGACGCCTGGAGGCGCAAAGGAATGCAACTCGCGTCATGGAGGAGAATCAGCAGGCCAAATTGAAGCAGTCCATCGAAATGAAGCAGGATCAGCTGAAAAAGTGAGCTACCTTATATACGAAGTAAAAACCATTTAATTTATATGACTATAAATTATTTTTCAGACTGCGAGCCATGTTGAAGCAAAAACCAAACAATGCCTGTCTAAAGGAGGAGCTGCAGCTGGTGTGCGAATCTTTGGAGTGCGATAGGAAGACTTTCGAGGACCTGGAGTTTCAGTATTTCGAGGAGGAGTCCGAGCATCATGCCAGTCATGAGGAATTCAAGCGACAGGAGCAGCGTCTGGCTCTCGAAGCCGAATTGGCTGCTTTGCGCATTCAAATCGGTCCGGATGAGGAGGAACCTGGGTCGCCCAGCTCGCCAGGATCCACTGGCAGCAATCTGGTCAATGGCGTCATGTCCCAATCTCTGTTTGGCTCCGCCGAGCTGCTCTGTCCGAAGCGACAAAACCAAGAGGATTTGATGTCGAAAAGTGTAAACGAGAATATGTTCTATAATCATAAAATCGAAGCTCACACCAGTACGCCGAAGCGTCTGCCGCTCCAGCTTTTCGAGGACTTGGGCGGTGGTAGCTGCGAGCAGATCAGCTTCAATCTTTCACTGCAAGGCGATCGATTCGAGGTGAATCCGCTAGAGCGACGTGTGCCTTCGCAAGACGACATCGATCGCAGCTGCAAGGTGGCCAACGATGCGCCCATCTCCACCAGTCAGGGCGCCAGCACCAAGATCTTCGACAGCATCAAGGAGATCGAGAGGAATCGCAAGCTTCTGCTAGCCCAGCAGGGTAGGAAAAACTATAAATTGGATTTATATTTTTTTATAAGCCCACAAAGCAATATAAGTTATCTTAAGTCAATTTATAACAAAGCGTTATACCCAAAATTCTTGTTTTCCAAAAGTGGAAAAAGAACACTATTAAAAACTAGTATTGCTTTGCACCAGTGATTTCTAAATTCGATTTGTTTACCTCTTGGCAATGTTTGACAATCCGGTTCATTGATTCACAAAACCTCAATGTTTTCGATTCAATTACAAAAATGGATTTAAGAAACAAAATTGTTTTTGCCTATATATTTGTTTACAACCCAACAACTTCTTGCTTTAAACTCAGAAATATTGAACACCTGTTTTAAAAAGTAAATATTATTGCTTATTGGTGACTAACTACCAAACTTCAAACTAAACTTCCATTGGATTTTAATATTTAAACCGTTTATTTTCGACAGGTCATCAGGTCATTGAGCACGAGCGCCAGAAGATGTACGATCTGAAAAAGAAGAGCCACGACGAGGCCCGCACCCAGTACTTGCTCTCCACCCAGCAATCGATGGAGCAGCAGCTACTGCTGCTAGAATCGGATGCCAAGTGAGTTGACCCCCATTCCGAGTCCATCCCTCTACTCCACTGCACCCCAGCTAATTGAAAATGTGCCCCCCTGTCGAGTTAATTACCCGAACGGCGACGACAAAGATGCACTTGGAGTGCAGCTTACACTTAAAAGAAGCCATTTGCACCCTACAGTAAAAAAATAAAGTTCGGGCTTTATTTAGCAAATCAGTTTGGGTATTTAACTACCCATTTTAATTGATATATGCCTTATTAATAGCTTAACTTAATTAATATTGACCAATCTTCCTATCTATTAGCATTCAGCTCTATTTAGTTTAGTATAAATATCTTATCTTTCACATTGTCCAAAGTTAAATGAAAATTGATTGTTGATTTATTGAAAGTCAACATATATTTATAGCACAAGTGTCGTTTATAAATTAGCTTTTGATCGATTCTGATTTATTAGAATTACTGAAGTTAGAGAAACTGATTAGTTCGACTTCTAAATAGTAAATTAAATTGTTTTACAAATAAGTTTGTCTGGTCTTGATTTGTAATAAAGTAATTTGAGTAAAGTTTTTTGTTATTAATGCTAAATTGCTTGAAAATGTTGTTGTCCAGTGTAAGGTTGAAATGCCTTTTGGTTTGCTCATTGAACTCGCGCCTCTATAATTAATCAAACTTTGTGGCTAATAGCTAAACAATGTGTGCCCACCACTCCACCCGCTTGAAAACCGGTTGTCAAATCACTTTGAAATTTGAATTGAAAACCCAAACAAAACACACACCAAAATCAATAAAGACAGCGACGACATTCGGCTGGGCAAATAATAAACTTCCACCGATTGGAGTTTTATTTTAGTGCACATTTGCTGATCGAACGGCGACGTCACCTGAGTAGCTTTTCTTTTTATTTATTTTCATTAGTTTTCTCCGTTTATTTGCGGTGGGCAGTGCTGATCATTTTTATTTACACAAAAATAGTATGGAAGCGTTTTTTAAATCGATTCAGCATTATTTTTAGTTCAGTATGGACAAACCGTCAAAAATTTAAACTAAATCTTGATGTAATCAATTTTATAAATTAAATATTCTGGGATCTTAAACAATTTTTTCATTGCTTATTTCAGTATAAATTTTAATTTTAAATCATATACAAAGGAGTATAAAATCGTAAACCTTTGCATACTTTTTCATTTAAATATTAAAATGACATTAATAAGTAGTGCAGAAATGTATTTTTTCTTTCCGTGCACCGCTGCTGATAAGCTTATCAGCTGATTGTGTATCCTAGTGTGTGTTTGCCGGAGTATCTATGTGTCTGAATCGTTGAATCGTTTGCCAACTGTTGCTTTCGGATTGTGCATTCACAACCATTCCGTCCGCCCGCTTAGTCAGTTTTTTTGGGCTTTCGGTTTCGCAGTTGGAACTCGAGCGTTAACCAAATCGGAATCGGGAATCGAAGTCCGCCCGGGAATGAGTCATTCTAGATAAATAATGTATCGAATCAACGCGATGATTCCCTGCTGGTATGATGATCAATTTATAAAGAAAAACGATGACAGTGGTTTGTGATAGAAAATAAATTTAAAAGACCCATAAAGCACAAGCGGCTTTCTTAGCAAGTGGTTGTATTAAGCATGCCAAAAAGTTAAACCGAAAACTAATAAAACAAGTTGTGGATTAAGTTAATATGTATATGTGTGTGTCAGTGTAAATTTTCAATTATTGAAATCTAAATCAAAACAATACAAATATTTCGTTAAAGACATGATGTGATAAAATATAGACATAGTTAATTGATAAAATATGTTTTTTTATGTTTTTATAAATTGAACCCGAATTAATTAATCTATGTTCTCATATTCTTGTTTAAATAGTTTTGCATTTTGTATTTGTATGTGATTTCATTTATTAGTTTTGTTGTGAGCCAATAGCAATTATTTATTTTTAAACTAAATTTTCTGCACTTTATCTTTCTTGATTGCATTTAAAATCTATATATTTAAAATCAGGAAACCCCCTGATACTTTCTGATTATGCCATATATTTGGATATATTATATTTAAAATGTAGCAATATCTTTTTCCATATAACCCATTATTTATTCTCTTGATTTCTCTCATTTTTGCAGCGGCGGCAAAGATGCGAAATTATTTGAGAAGACCGAGATGCAAAAGCTCAATAAACCAGGTGACACAGTGGATGAGCAGGTGCAAAAGACCGGTGGCGATAAGGAGAACAATGTGCAAAACAGAAAGTCAACCGGCAGCAGTCCTACAACAGCAACAACAACTGGAACGACACCTCAACAGGTGAGCAAATTAGAACTTGACCCGGCCACAAAATTGATGACCTAGGCCAAACAAAATGAAAGCGTTTCAGTCTGTTTGTTATTGTAATTAGGTTTCACCCGTCTTCCGGGAAAATTTTGTAGTTAAAAACGCAATTGCCCCGTCCACTTTTCTACCCACCAGTTTATGTGCTATTTCCTTTCTGTCCATAAACAAATAAGGTTTGGTGAAGAGCCAGATGAATTTGTAATTCCACAGAACCATTGTTGATTAATGCTGCTATAATTTTCCCATGATGCGTGTTTGGTTTTTCAAAGTTTATGTTTTGTTTTATGTAGTCATTTCAATCGCTTACAAATTTAAATGGTGTTAGGTGTCCTTTTGCGAAAAACCATCTTCCTCTTGAAAAAATTAACTTGATTGGGCTATTTTCTAATTTTTTAGTAATTAAAGTAGTTTCTTATTTTTAATCATGCAATTATTTTCCCATAATGTGTGTTTCTATGTATCATCTAGATATATAGTAAAGTGCACTGTATATTGGGCTTAACAACTGCGATAAGGCATCGTGTGCATTGCTTTGGGGTTTATTAGACAACTGCGCTCAGATAACAAAAGAGTGTAAATAAATAATTCCACAAATGGAGCTGATAACCGATTATAATGCTTTTTAGTGTGAATTCTACCTAGAAGTGCTTTAAGTTTGCCTTGATCGGAATTTATTGGATTGCTAAGTGAAACATTCTTGAAAAATTTATTATAGATTAGAGCTCTTGGAAATAATCTGCTAATATGTTTACGAGCTACTAAATTCTTGCAATTAGAGGAGATTGCAAGTCAAAAAGTTTATAATTAAATCATAAAGCTTACAAACAGTAATATCTTTTCGGTAAAACTATTTACATTTATAGATTAAAGAACAAAAATATTAAGTCATTATTAAACAAAGCTCATATATTTAGACATTAAATTAAGTTTGTATTGAAACAGTTTTTGATATAGGATGGATGAAACGCAATCCAACCTTTAACTAGGTTGTTTTTCATTGTTAACATTCCTTTTGTTTATACTGAATCACCAAACCACTTTCCATTTGGATATACAAGTTAAATTTTTATTTCTTATCGTTTTCTGGAAGAATTTAAAAATGAATCACCCTTCAAGTTTTATTATAAATATCTACCTTTTGATTTGTTATCGCTGATGTACTTTTTACAGTTGTTAAATTTTGTTAACATCAACATTTTTAAATGGTGAAAATGATGTACTCCTTGTTAAATTTTTTTCTGATCGGACAATTGAAATCTGTTATTAAATTACGTTTCATTTAGTTTTTGATTACTTGTGTTCAGATAGTCTTAGTCATGTTTTTTTTTTCTTTGTTTTTAGTTCTGAGTAAATCCACTTTTCAATTTTGTTTTTGTTTGTACAAAGTATACGAATTTACGAGCTTGGTTCGTAATTTATTTATTATGATGTGTACTTATTTCAATGATTTTTCATTGCGTCTTAAATATATAATTTTTATTCCATTTTTCATTTAAATTGTTGAATTGAACTATATTTTGTAGTTTAGTTTATTGTTCGTAATTTCGTTATATATTTAGTTAACTAATTAACACTGAACTACCCTATTAATTATGCATTGGTTTTCAAGATCACAAGTTTATAAAGACATAAGTGGCAAGAGCTTAAAAGATATAGGCTAAGAGAAAGAAAAATAGTGGGAGTGAGATCCTCTGGGTAATTTAGGAAAGCTTGTTTCTCTTTGTCATGCACTCAGAAAAATTCCAGTCTTACATTATTTTGAATACAAATTCAAATATTAGATTTAATATATTTCCAAATAATTTTATGATTTAATTACTAAAGTTTTTCTTAAAATGAAGACGCAAAACAACTTAATACCGTATAGGTGTCATTTGTTTTATCAAATTTTACATTTTATTTAGTTATTGTTTAAATTATCACTTGGAGTATTATATGTATATTTCTTTGGCTATAATTGACAAGTAGTTTTTGGTTTTAAAAAAACGGATCAATGCATTATGTACTATTCATTCCTACACAATGACTCCCAAAAACTATTGTGAGTTTGTTTTTGTGTTCGTTCGTCATGGATTTAATATTTTTCCCGAGTGCATCCAGGAGGATGACGATCAAATCTATCGCCAGCTCGTTAGTCACGAGTTGTTGGCCGCCTCGGCATTTTGTTTGCTGTTTTATTTTAGCCCCTGTTTATTTTAAAAAAGACACCCCACCACCTCGTCGTGCTCTCAATTGCGGATTCTATATGGACTACACTTATTAATAAGTTTAATATTTGCTGTGGTCTTTGTTTTATTTTGCTTGTCCATTTGGCGGCTCTCTCTTAGTTACGCGTTACGTGTGTGCTCCGCATTTTCGGCCGTGTTTACGTTCTACCTCGATTTTTAGCCTATTTGTTTACTCGTTTACCGATCTCGCCAATAGACTGGCCATCGTTATCTTCTCCCGTTCATTGGCCACAAAAATCCGCGGCCCATTACGGGTATAATTACCTCGATCTGGCTCTCGATCCTCCGGCTGCTGGACAATGTTCATGTGCGCCCCATTCGAGATCCGTCGTAAAGGCTGAAAGTCTAAAAGTCGAACAAGAAGCGGCGGCCGCCTCATCATCATTTGTGTGTCGGAAAATCGCTTAGTTAGTTGCCCATTTCCACTGGAAGCGCAAGTGATTTTCAAGAATATTTCCCATCCGGTTGTTCTGCCAAATTTCTCGTCGATATGTCCGTGTGGATGACTTACGTGCAGCATCGACGCACAGATGCAAATGCACGCCAGCGCAATGAGTTGTACTATCTAGTGAGTGGATTTCGGAAATGTTAGCCGACCATTTTGAACTTCTTTTTTTAAAAACGTGATTTAAATTAATCGCATGAATTTCGTTTTATTGTGGTTTTATCAACACCAATGGATTTCTAATGAAATGTTAGCATTTAGCAATTGATCGATTTTAAATAAATCAGCCCCTCGTGCCACAAAAATTAAAATTAATTATTCCCACATAAACCATTGTGTCAACCATTTTTGTGTTTAATTTTAATAGAACAAAATATATATTAAAGTGCCACAAACTATAATACAAGTGTCCATGTGATAGAAGAATTTTTAAAGCCAATATTTAAAGAATAAAAAAAAATAGAATGTTCGTTTACTAATTTAAAGAAAGGACTTTTGGAAAATAAACCAAAATTGAAAAAATAGATTAAAATGGAACATTTGCTCAAAAGTAATCAGTTAAAAAACCAAATAGTAAAAAAAAGTAAACAAAAAATCGAAAATCATTGGGAATACAATCCTAAAGTAAAATTTTGTGAAAAATATACGAAATGCAAAGCTATATTAAATTTATCGTCCAAATATTATTTTTAGCTCAAAAACACAAGGCAATAAAAACCTATTAACAATCGATTTTTCTTAATCATTTCAGCAACGCCATTCGCAACCGGAACTGGAGCACCATGCCATTGCCCTGGGAATGGGTGGCGTCAGTGGAGGAGGCGGTGGCAACCAAATGGTGGTCCGCAGTCCACGCCCACTCTCCGAGGCCAACAATTGCGATGCAACGCTCGAGGCGCCCAAGTTCGTTAACGGCATGGATTCCTCCGTATCGCCGGCGCCTGAGAACAAGCGGGCCAGCAGCAATTCACAGGATACGGCATCGGCGGGCAGCGGAAGTGGGAACAGCGGAAGCGGAGGCAGCACCGCGAGCGAACGGAAGCGCATCCTGCCAAAGCACCAGCGCCCGCTCACCCGCTACCTGCCCATCTTCTCACCGGATCTGAATCTGCGGCACCACATCGAGACCGCCGGCCACCAGATCGATCTGTGTCCACACGTCTTAGTCGACGCCCACAGTTGTCGCGGGTAAGTTTTCCCGATTAAACCATATAAAAAATAGATTAATAACCAACTGTTTTCCCGATTAAATCCCAGTTACCTTCACAAGCTGGGCGCCACGTTTCACGCGTGGTCGAGGCGCTGGTTTGTCCTAGATCGCCAGAGGAGCGCCTTGATCTACTACTCGGATAAGTCGGAGAGGAAGCCAAGGGGCGGTGCCTACTTTGCAGTAAGTATGGCCAAAATATGGCTTCCACAAACTTTAAATTAAGAAAACAAATAGTTAGCCATCGAAAAAAATGTGAAACTTTTTAATGATAAAGAATGTACACAAAATTGTATTTGAAGTAAAGTTTTACAAGATGGGGATGTTTCTTAACTTATATAATGTAGATATATTTAAACAGTATCTTGAAATATGTAATCGTAATTTTGTCCTATTTATAATAACTATATTAAAAGGACAATTATTGTTAAGAGATAAAATAAATTAAGATACAAATTTATATTTAATAACATATATATACTTTTGATATTCACAGACCATCGACGAGGTCTATCTGGATCACTTGAATGCCTCGAAGAGCGGCCGGCCGCACTGCACTTTTATTGTGAAGACGAAAAAGCGAAGCTACAATTTGCAGGCCGCATCCGATTCGGCGGCGCGCATTTGGATCGATGCCATCATCACCGGAGCCCAGGGCAATCTGGACTACTAGAGGATCCAGCGGAGGACTTCAATAACTTCTGCCCAGTGCACAGTCTCAGCATTAGATGGGAAGGATTTTTAATCTATAAGTTCAACTAACTATAACAAAGAAAGAAATGAATACAAAACAAAACGATAGCCATGTAGGACCAGGAAAAAAATTGCTCAACACAGAGAGCAAAAGGAACCTATAACTTTCTCTTTTTTTTGGCGAACTAAAGAAATCCGAGATTTCAGTACTGGACCAAAGTCAAGAACGTATTTTTTATAGACCTATTATATTATGTATGTACATTTTAATTTGTCATATTCTGGTTAAGAACTATTTTTCTATCGCTAGATTTAGAATTGTAAATCAAGGACAACCCCATGCTACTAACACCGCCATTTCAAACCGTAATCATATAGATACCCTTATAGAGTTGTGACCAATAGTAGCGGTGGCCCAATATAACTGAAGTTATGAATTTTAAACGTATTTTTTTTTGCGACTAATCTACATTTTTGTACATTTATATATTAAGAAGAAAAATTAAGCTATGGAAAGTAAATTCCGATAACGGATTTTAAGGCCCTGCATTTTAAAGGGCCCTGCTATTATTGGCCACGTATCTATATGATCACATATATATCATAAACCCTAGACTATATTTATATACATATACAAATTGTATAACGATTTAAATGTAACAACCAAAATGACTCCTGAACACTTGAAGTTTCATCGTGAATTTACCTATTAACTTTATTATATTGTACGCCTAACTATTATATTTTATAAAAATATACCATATATTTTGATAAATATATAATTGGAACAATCGAACCGAGAGATAGGGGGACAAGATATTTGCCCATCACTAAGCCTAAGACTAAAACTGAACTTTGAACGATTTGCTCAGGCAGGCTGGAAAGGATAATCAAAAGCAAAACAGTAACTGAGTAACATGGAAATAATTTTAAACAATAACTATAAATACACATGTGTAACAATACAAGCTAGTTAATAAAAATAATTGTTTTTTTAGATAAACAAATCTTTTTTTATTCAATTTGAAAATGGAGAAAAATATAAGACATTTAAATCTGGTTAATACGGAACTTAAAGCTTATATCTCTTGTTGTTTGACGTTTATACGTTTCAACATTTGTTCTCAACTTCTAATGAATTCAAGTATTGGGACTTTCAAAAAACAAATTGATTTAATCAATAAAAAAAATTAATTAAAAACAAAAAATTGATGTCAATAAAAAGTTAACAAAGTTAAACATTTTAAAGAACTTAAATTAAATATTCCTGTTATTATACTTTTAAAACAATATTTGGTATCACTTTTTATGATTATTCAATGTTTCAACGACAATTTTTCTTTTATATTGAAATGTCAAAAAAATTTAAATGTGACTTAAATTAATAGGTACTTCTCTTATTTGTATTAAATGCAACATTTAGTCTCATATTCTATTGTTGGAATAGGGCTTTAAGCACTATTCACACAAAAAAAAGTAATTATCCGTATCGCTGGTTATCCAGTGGAAATAATATTTTCCTGAGAAAATATTATCTGTTACCACATTTGTGAGAAAATTAATATTATATTATTAGTTAAAAGCATATAAATACTTTTGGCATCACATTAAATTTAATCAATATTTGAACCAACATAATTTTGAAAATGATTTATGATTACCAAAAGACAGCAAAGAATGTCATTATAAACGATTAACAATTACCCGTCTACAAGATTATTCAAAATTGGTTATTTGATTACCGCGCATAGAACTTTAAGAGCTATCCGCGATCGCCAGGCGATATACACAAAACATATACCGAAAATGAAATGTTTACAAATTTGGACTTTGCTTGAGAACGTGTTTCAGGTGTTGTTTGTTATACGCAAATAGTGAATACATTAGAGGCACTATTGTCTGGCCCCAGGGCCGATTTTGTTTACAAACACAAATGTTGTAAATTCATCTATAAAACTACAAAAGGTATTCAAAATATTTCTGTGAGTGATGG
The DNA here is from genome assembly GCA_018153305.1 of Drosophila kurseongensis. Classification (NCBI taxonomy): domain Eukaryota; kingdom Metazoa; phylum Arthropoda; class Insecta; order Diptera; family Drosophilidae; genus Drosophila; species Drosophila kurseongensis. The sequence continues at coordinate 14,712,472 of JAECXX010000141.1, forward strand.
TTATAAATCTAAAAGTAGTACCAAATCAATGGTGAAATGGTTTCGGACTAAGTGGAGTGTAGTGCCTTCCCCAAACGTTTAAGGCGAACCCCAACTGTCGGTGCGTCGCCGCTTAGCCATCTGCATCCCCAGTTCCTCGTCCTCATAACGATCCAGATACTGCAGCAGCCAGCGGGCGAATTCGTTCATGTACGGATCGATGCGGGAGATCACACTGAAATTGATCACCGCCGGCGGTGCCAACTGCTCTTTGTTCCCGAAAATACGCTGCACAAAGTGCTCGCAGTGGAAGATCGCCACACAAACGTCCGATTCAAGGACCTCCAGACGCAGGGCCATTTTGGCAAAGGATTCAGCAAATTGCTTCAGCACAATGTACGTCTTGCTGGAGAAGACAGCTGAAAAAGAGAGAGATGTAGTCCGTGAGTTGTCATCAATTAGAAGAGTAGAGGAACACAACCACGATCGAAATGGTAAGTAACACACAGTGCATTTAAGAAAATTACAATTTTCCTAATCGTAGTAGTATTTTGACTGCATGAACAGCTGTGTTTAAAAAAAGTCCGTGAAAAATTCCTCTAAATATTATATAGAAGTATATTATTAAATATTCTGATTTTTAGCTATAAAAACCATTAACTACAAAATTTATTTTAAATATTGTGTCAGTCAATTTAACTGGTAATGTGGTTCTTACGAATAAAATACCAATTGTTAACTTATTTTGTTTAAACAATTTGTCACATTTTAAAAGGCAAGCAACTACTTATTTTGTTTTTAGCACAGAGTTATGAGCTCTTATTAATCCACTTACTCGGTCGTTCTTTTCTGGAAATCACATAGTACTTTTGTAGCATGTACTGGGCCTGATCGTTGAACGTGGTCTTGCGTCGGTGCAGCAGATGTAGGAGCATACGCATATCGTCCTCGGCAATGTTTAAGCCATCGTGAGACATATTTTGTCCTTCTGCGCTGTGCCGCTGAATTATAAAGTTCCAGAGGCTGTCGCTAACCTGATCACCCATATAAATGGGCAGGCCAAAAATTCTACAAAATACATAAAATGAATATACAAGCAACGTTTGAAGTTTTCTCCAACTTACGGGCACAATTTAGCAAGGGCCACCGTCTGATTGGTGGAGTTCTCGGGCTGCCAGTGCGTCCAAACGGCCGTCTCCAAGAGCTGTTCGATTTGCAACTGCGGCACCGGCACCGCTCCATTTTCAATGCACTTCTCCAGCTGGCAGCTCTGCTCCTTCGACAAGCGCGTCCAATCGCCGGCGTAGTACACACCCTGCTGGGCCATCAGTAAGGGACAGGCCACAATCCAATTGAAGCGCGTGGGCAGGGCACTGAAGGTCGGGTGCAATCCATAGTCGTGCGGTCCCAGGAAACGTGGAGCCAGCTGGCCCACTTTGTTCATAAGGCGATTGGCCATCAGGCTGTCGGTGGCAATGATGCACAGTGATATCGGGGCCCGCAACTCATCGGGTTCAATCGAAACGATGCTGGCCAGCAGCACCATCTTTAGGTAAACATAGCAGTCCATTGGCACACAATCCTGACAGAGCTGAGCACTCAGAGCGTAGACAAAGGCATAGTCGGAATACTGCGACGAGATCAGATGATGCAGCTTCTTGATACTAGACGGCACGCAGTTCAAATCCGGCTTTGGATAGTCCTGACCGTGCTCTGATGGCGCACGGAATATCTTGTGACGCTCGAGGGGTGGTACTGTATCCCTAGCGACGTCGGCGTCTTCCCCGCCGTCTGGGTCGTCGACGACCAGTGGATGCGGGTTCTGCAACGACGATCCCCACCCCCATTCCTGGGACTGTTGCTCCAGTTGGGTATCCTCCTGGTCCATATCCAATAAGGGTTGGCTGTACAACAGGTCCTCGTCCAGAGACTCCTGCTGCTGCTGATCCTCCACCGGCGGCGAGCTGAGCGTATGAGATAATTGGCTGGGGCCGGATATACTGGACGGGAGGCGGCTGGGGCTGTTGCACTGGCTGGGGCGTGACCAATCGGTAGAGATATCCGTATCGGGGGTGCCCACACCAGTGCACGGGAGGCTGGCAAGCCGAAAAACCGCCTGACTGGCATTGCTGCTCCGTATCTCGATGGGGATCTGCGGCAAAGGGTTACTCCAAATCTCTCCCGACTGCGGATTGTAGTAGATCATGGGCGGCGGATTGCTACCGATATGCACCTCGATCGTTTCCGGCGGCATGTGTACGGCCAGAGTGGCTATGACTGGTGGGTTGGCCGCCGGTTGAGGAGGAGGAGCTGGCGCAGGTGTATAGTGTCCTGGTGCTACAGCCGGGGCACTGTAGTAGCCGCCGGGCGGCACAAAGGGTGTGGGCAGCAGTCCGTGGGTATTTTCTTGTCTGTAAACCGGACTTTGGCTGGGCAATGAGTGCAAGTTGTTCTGATTTAAGGAGCGCAGGAAACGCTGGCGACGACGTCTCCTCTGTGGTTGTCAGAAAATTGGATTATAAATTGATTTTTCTATCTATCTATAAATATAGTTCAACTCACGCTCATTTTGGACCCGCCGTGAAAGGTCGGTTCTGGCTGCCCCGGCTGCTGATTCGATCCTCCTGGCGCACGCTGCGCCCTGGGCCGGAACTCCTGGGCATCCGAATTCAGCTCGCTGCGCATAGCTAACTGACGGATCTGACGGCTCGGCTGGTTTTCCAGCAGCCGTTTCACCTGGTTTTTGCTTAGCTGCTGCTGCTGCACACATCTCTGCACCTGGCGCGGCACGACGCCTTCCTGAGGCGATCCCTCCGGCGAGGACTGCATAAACTCCTGACTTGTCGACTGGAGACTGCGCACCACCCGCTGGTTGTCGTAGCGTCGAGGAAATCTCCACATGGATTTCTGGTTTTGGCTGGTTGGCGTCGGAGGCACCATATCGTCATCCTCATCGCCGCCGCCTTGGTGACCTCGAGGAGGACTGTGCGGAGTTGGCCGCTGGCTGCGCTGACCTTCGAAGGTGCGAGATGGTATCGAGGAAATGTTTACGCCAAGTCCTGTCTTTGCAGGACTCTTTGGTTGCTGGTGAATGGGATTGCCAGGTCTCCTGAGCGACTGCTGCTTTGAGGGACTTACAAGGCTCTTCTGCTGTTGCTGAATAAGATGGCCAAGAGACTTCTTCTGCTGCTGTTGGAACTCATTCCCGGGACTCTTTTGTTGCTGTTGGAATGAACTCCCGGGACTCTTCTGCTGTAAAGGCTTAGCTAACATCTTCTGTTGCTGCTGTGCAGCATTGGCAGGACTCTTTTGCTGCTGCTGCTGTGCAGCAATGGCAAGACTATTTTGCAGCTGCGAATGTTCGGCATTGGCAGGACTCTTTGGCTGCTGCTGCTGTGCGGAATTGGAAAGACTCGTTTGCTGATGCTGCTGTGCGGCATTGGCAAGACTCTTTTGCTGTTGCTGCTGTGCACCAATGACAAGACTCTTTTGCTGCTGCTGCTGTACGGAATTGGCAATGGCAAGACTCTTTTGCAGCAACGGCTGTGCGGCATTGGCAGGATTTTTTTGCTGATGCTGCTGTGCGGCATTGGCAAGACTCTTTTGCTGTTGCTGCTGTGCAGCAATGACAAGACTCTTTTGCTGCTGCTGCTGTACGGAATTGGCAATGGCAAAACTCTTTTGCAGTAGCGGCTGTGCGGCATTGGCAGGATTTTTTTGCTGCTGCTGCTGTGGGGCATTGGGAAGACTCTTTTGCTGTTGCTGCTGTGTGGCATTGGTAGGACTCTTTTGCTGCTGCTGCTGCTGTGAGGAATTGGCAAGACTCTTTTGTTGATGCTGCTGTGCGACATTGGGAAGACTCTTTTGCTGTTGCTGCTGTGCGGTATTAGTAGGAATCTTTTGCTGCTGCTGCTGTGCGGTATTGGCAAGACTCTTTTGCTGTTGCTGCTGTGCGGTATTGGCAAGACTCTTTTGCTGCTGCTCTGTGGTATTGGCAAGACTCTTTTGCTGTTGCTGCTGTGCGGCATTGGGAAGACTCTTTTGCTGCTGTTGTAAAAGATAGTAAGAGCTCTTTTGCTGTTGCAAGGAATTGACAGGTGTCGTCTGCTGCTTCTGTACAATATTGTCAGGAGTTTTCTGCCGTTTCTGCGAGGGCTGGCCAGCATCTTTCTGCTCCTGCTGCTGGGCAGCATCCTTTCTCAACAGAACGACTTTGTTTGGAGAAGAACTATTTGCCTGATCGTTGCCCGTCTGTTGACTATCAGTAGGACGCACTGAATCCAGCCACTTGGCCACCGTTTGCTGTCTGTTGCCGACCACTGTCGGACGCACCGGTTCAGGCAGAAAGTTGCCCAGCACTGGCGGATCGACCAGGCGACCGCGACGACCTCGGAAACGTCGCCGCGAATTCGGCGATAATATGGTTTCATCATTATCAGAATTAGCCAGCGGTGGAGTGGCTTGTTTGGCTCTCTTTAAACGCTTTCCCAAATCCGGAAACTCCTCTGTATCCACTCTATAGTTGCCATCGGGCTGGTCAATTTCGGCAGTCGGGTGCCAGAAGTTCACATTTGACGGAGTTGCCTTCTCGTGAGCCTCGCTCTCTGGTGTGGGCGTCATAATAGGAGTCACATCGCTTTCGAGAAGGCCATTCGATGGAATGGAGCTGAAAATGATGAGGATCTATAAGCAATATGTATTAATAATGATCTAGATAGGATATCCTACCCAACAGAGCTTGTATTGACGTTCTGAGATTTATTGCTCGGGACTGGGGACTGATTTTCAGATTGACTTATAGTTTGGAACTGGTCGTAATCGCCGCGAAGAAAGTCGTTGAGCTGAACGGCGCTACGCCGACGGCGATTTTTATTCTCTAGGTGCTTTTTAGATGGCATGCTTCCAGCTGATAGGTGCTTGCCGATCCGGCAAAGTAGCCAGTAATGAGGTAGCTGGATCCCAACTTTAATTCACAGTCGTGGGCGTGGGCTGGCAAAAGCAATGGAAATAATTATTATAAATAATTATACGATCTTAGGTCTCCAATCTTAGGCTTCCAACTTTAATTAGAAAAGTAATAATAATTAATACTTGTATTACTAGTCTCTATAGTTTTACCAATGACCATAGCATACAAACTCACCTCTCAGACGGATCAATTTAGGGCGATGCAGGCAACCGGTGGTGCGAGGTGTCTGGACTGCGGAGCTGGGCAGGATGGATAGGAGGCGATAGGTTTCTGTGATGCGCAACTTTTGGTATTCACTCATGGGCCGCGAACAGCCGGAACACAAAGGAGCTGCAATATATAAAAAGGAAGATTAAAATCGGATCTTGAAGAGAGTTGGTACAAAATTCTGTGGGAAATATGTTAAGGGAGTGATGCCTATGAATGGGTTAAAGTTTACAAATGGTAGGATATTAATTTTGCCATAATTTGGATAACATGATTGGGGTTTTTGTGGGATCCTAGCCTATAGGACGTACCATCCGTTGAGCTGGTCTGTATGGCATTGCGCATACAGCCGCTGCCGCAGTACCAGATCGATTGCAGGCTATAATGGAACATGTAGAAATCAGGAAATATAGTTTACCTCTTCGGTAACCGAAGCTTGGAACACCCCAGCAGAGAAGCTTTACAAAAACTTATGTGCTAATTTATACATTTCAGAAACAGATAAAAATAAATAAAATAAATATATAAGTTTGTTGAGAAAATGATTAAACAAAAATCTTAACTAATATAAAATATTCAAGCAAATAATAAAAATAAAAAACAAATCACAAAATAAAATACAGTGGTTCAGGTAAAACACTTATAAACTTATACATCTCAAAACAATCTTAAAATAAGATAGGATAGATTTGGAATAATGGAAATTGTTTAAACAAATAGAAAATAGTCTAAAAATAATTATTAAATAGTGTGTATGGTTAATCTACAAGGAAATTTTTGGAAACACCATAAGACACAAGATGTCCAATTGGATAGAATACTAACATATGATATACAGAAACTACAGAACACAAAAAGGTCTAGAAAGCACAGTGTCTTCAGCGAAGTGAGAGCAGACGGATATGTTTGGGGGACTTAAGCGACTCTCTGCCAGGACATGCACGCCTGAATCCGCGGCTTACACCAGCGTTTCCTGCGGCGTGAAGGCGGCCAGGATGCCCTGCACCTGGGCCAACCCCAAGCGCAGCGACTGATCCTGGGACTCGAACTGGAGGCCCGGGGTGTAGGGCAGTCCCACCAGGCGCCACTGCGCGTGCAGCTGGTTAATGTCGACGGGTTTCAGGCCGGCGGCTTTAAGATGTGACCTGACCAGGCCGTAAACGCAGTACCGAACGGCCTGCTCGAATTGCAGCGGTTCCTCGACGATGTGCTGCAGTAGTTTGGGTGACTTCTCAAGGAGCTGGCGGTAATCAAAGTCCAGGCGCAACTGGATGGGGGCCAGCAGGTCCTCCGGCCGCTGGGATTTCCTATAATTGGCCACAAAACGGCCAGAGGAGCCCTCGACCAGCTTGAGCAGCTGCGTCTGCCGGCAGAACTGCTCCACCAGCTTCTGCTCGTGGAATCTGCATTGTATATCGGTTATGGTGTGTAGCGTGTGGTATAGCGTGTATATCACGTGTAATTTGTGGTAAAGGGTCGGAGTATCCCATTTTCTGGCCGGGATTGCCGTGCACTTACTGGCTATTCAATCGAGTCTCGGTGGGTACTGCTAATTCCGAACGTGCATCCACTGTGAACATCTTACTCTAAATCCGGAAGTGGTAACGAACTCAACTCAACTTCTGCAGCGCCTCCGATCCGATCAACAAACAATTTAATAGAAAAAAATAACCCTTTGGAACCCTAAAAATAATGAAAACGTTTTTGAAAGGTTTGCGCTTCAGTGTGAACTTGAACGTCTCGTGTGTAGAATACCAAATCGTCTTGACACATGGTTTCTGTACGGTCACACTAAAAACTGTGCTGCCTGATTGCTAAAGTATTTTTTCCCCAGCACTTTTAAAAAAACCAACCAATTATTTAAAAAATAAATATCAGGTTAAATAGTTTTATTGTATCAATGTGCACAATGCATTAATATAAATAAACTTGCCAAGGGGTTAGAAAAAATTGTAAATGATATCGATAAAAAAAGAATGACTTTCATAGGGTTGTCGAGAGTCCATCAATAAAGGGTTCTTTTAATGGAGCAGTTTTTAAAATAAAGATTTATTCAATAATTTTAGTGCTATTTATGTGGCAAGCACATTAGTAAACCGAATTAATTTTTAAATGAAATGCAAAACATCCAATTAGTGTTACAAATTATAAAAAATAATCAAACAAAACTAAATGAAGAAAATAGCTTTTTGCACTTCAAAATATAATTTTTCTGAAAAGAAAAACATCTACAAATTTAAAAACAAACTCAAAAATCAGTTTTTTTCCTGACAATCTAGTTTATTCAAAACTAAAAACTATTAAAAAAAAGATTGGTTTACATTGGATTTTTCATCTTGTTGTTTATTTTAAATTTAGTGTATCATTTCGCAGTGTACACACGTTATTTGTATAAAAAAAAACAGACACAGAAGTTTGTTTTTGCTGGTGATGATGTCTCCTTAACGGTTGGACTTGGCGACACGCTCCAACTCATCCTTCTTCTTGATGGCGTACGAGTTGGAAGAACCCTGGAAATAAAATAAAATGGATAATTAGTAATTGTGTTAAATGTTGTTCGTATTTAACACTTTTGTCCTAGTTTAGGCTATTGTTCTTTTACGTTTCTCGTGTGCATTGAACTGAAATGCTATTACAAGCACAAGGATAATAAAGGATAAGGATTAATCTGGTCCAAAAGCGAGTCTACATAAATAAACCATGATGCAGAATTAGACTGGACCTATTATTGACCGATAAGTACTTAGATTTATATATTAATTATGTTCTTCTACGTTTCTCGTGTGCATTGAACTTGGATATTATCACAAGCACAAGGATAATAAAAGATGGGGATTTTTCTGGTCCATAAGCGAGACTACATCACTAAACCATGATGCAGAATTAGATTGGACCCCATAGTTTTCTAATAGTTTAAAACCTTAATTTGATCAATGTTCTTTTACGTTTCTCATGTGCATAGGATAGTAAAGTGGTCACTAGCACAAGGATAATAAGAGATTTGGAGGTTGATCTGGTCTACAAGCGAGGCCAGGCATTTTGTGACACAATGCCAGGCATTAGAGGAGACCTCTTGATTCCTTCTAAATTTCTAAGTTCCTCACCTTGGCGGCGTTGATCAGCTCATCAGCCAAGCACTCGGCGATGGTCTTGATGTTCCTGAAAGCAGCCTCACGAGCTCCAGTGCACAGCAGCCAGATAGCCTAAAAGATAGTTTAAACACGTTATCAGTAAGTATATTCACAGAATTAATTAGTAGCACATCTTTTAGGGTTTCAAGATGGAAATGTCTCTTCGTTTCATACGCCAAATGTCGGCTAAATTACACATTATGACGCTACGGATATTAGATAGAATTTCGATCTAGCCAGGAATTATAAGCAAGCAGTCTCTAACCGAACCACAAGCCATTGCTACCGGCCACTATCTACGTAATATCTGCCAAGTCTGTTGAAGAAACCCACCTGGTTGACGCGACGCAGGGGCGACACATCCACAGCCTGGCGACGGACGGTACCGGCACGTCCAATACGGGTGGAGTCCTCACGGGGTCCCGAGTTGATGATCGCACTGACCAGGATCTGCAAAAAATCACAAGGAATTTTAATTAGTCAATATGCCACTATGAACCTCTTAATAGAAAGTATTTCAATCGGAAATGTTGTTTTAATTTCCAGGAGAGCAGGAAGTGGTTTAATCTTCGGGCACAAGGATAGTTAAAACAATTCTATTTAATATTAGTCCGTTTTTGGTGATGCTCAGTACGACAAGGTATATTTAAACCGTCTGGCATAGAGTTGGACTGAAAATGAGTTCTAAGAATGGAGGTTTGTTGATTTATGGCTTTATTAAGGTTGCATCTTTTAGCCGATGCCCTTAAGAGGAATAGCTAATCATGGGGTTTCCTGTAGTCCAATTGAATACCACAACGTTGTGAAGATCAACGCTGCAGTTTTAGTTTTGGACGGATTAAGATAATATCAATTCATTTTAAAATTAATAATGTTGTTTTAATTTCCAGGAGAGCAGGAAGTGGTTTAATCTTCGGGCACAAGGATAGTTAAAACATTTCAATTTAATATAAGTCCGTTTTTGTTGATGCTCAGTACGACAAGGTATTTTTAAACCGTCTGGCATAGAGTTGGACTGAAAATGGTTTCTGAGTATAGGTTTTTGTTGATTTATGGCTTTATTAAGGTTGCATCTTCAAACCAATGCCCTTAAGAGGAATAGCTAATCATGGGGTTTCCTGTAGTCCAATTGAATACCACAACGCTGTAAAGATCAACGCTGCAGTTTTAGTTTTGGACGGATAGTAATGTCTTTAATAAATGCTTCACTTCTAATATTTACCTAAAACCTGCCTATTTAAACCGTTCGTACTTAAACAGTTCGACTAATAATTATTTTTTGATTTAAAGGTTTTTGTTGAATATTGCTTTATTAAGGTTGCATCTTCGAGCCAATGCCCTTAAGAGGAATAGCTAATCATGGGGTTTCCTATGGTCCAATTGAATACCACAACGCTGTGAGATCAACGCTGCAGTTTTAGTTTTGGACGGATAAACTGTCTTCAATAAATACACAATTTCTTATGTTGTCTTAAATTCCAGGAGAGCGGGAAGTGGTTTACTCTTCAAGCACTAGGATAATTAACACAGTTTCCTCTGAGTCTGTTATAAAGTATGCTTTAGTTGGGATGGAGTTTCCTACAACTAGCATTGAGGTCGACTCGTCATAAAAAAATATGATTTTAAAATGTTTTTAAATGTTGTCTTAAGTTCCAGGAGAGCGGGAAGTGGTTTTATCTTCAAGCACAAGGATAGTTAACACCGTTTCCTATAAGTCCCTTATGAGTTTATGCTCAGTTTGGCTGAAGTTTGCTCTTAACTGGCATTGAGGAGGACTACCCTAAGTTTCATTTTGCATTTTTTTTGTAGCTTTAAGTTCCAGGAGAACGAGAAGTAATTTTCTATCTTCAGGCACTAGGATAATTAAAACTCTGATTCACTATAAGTCCATTTAAGAGTTGATGCATTGAAAAGTATGTATTAATAACTAGACAGCATTGAGGCGGACTGAAAACTATAACTCATTCCGTGCGTCTTACACTTTTTAGCCTGGTGGTTATATGATCCTAATATTTCAAATTAAAGTGAATCTACACGGATTGACTTCACCCATTGATCCGTAGATGTTGTAAATTTAAGGTATTGATCTTAGTGATTGTATTATCTTGTAGTTTTAAGTTCCAGGAGAACGAGAAGAGGCTTGGCTATCTTCAGGCACTAGGATATTAAAACCTTGGTTACTCTGCGTGCCCATTCTACCCATGGCCGAGTGGCGATAATCTCTGGCCACAGTTTAGCATGGGCCGCTCTTTCAGAATGATGAAAGTAAAAGTGTAATCAGGAGGACTATGTACCTGCAGCGGGTTCTCGCCGGTGAGCAGATGAATGATCTCGAACGAGTGCTTGACGATGCGGCAGGCCATCAGTTTCTTGCCGTTGTTGCGACCCTTCATCATCAGGGAGCAGGTCAATCGCTCCACAATGGGGCACTGGGCCTTGCGGAAACGCTTGGCGGCATAACGTCCGGCGGAGTGGGGAAGGTAGCGGGCGAACTTCTCCTTCACCGAGATGTAATCCTGGAGCGAGATGTCGTTGACGGTCACATCGTCGCACGACCAGCGGCCGAACAGCTTGATCTCCGGCAGCTCGGTGGTGGCCACCACATTAGTCTCCAGGATCGTCTCGGCGACCTCGGCTTCCAAAGGTGCCGCAGGCTCCTCGAAGGTCTCCACCACGTTTTCAGCAACTTCGGCCATGCTACAAGTTTTTTTTATTTTGAGAAAATGGATAAAAACTGTTAGTCACGTGTCTATAAAAATCAATATATTTATGGGTGGATACTTGAGGGTTTTGCTATCATTTAAAAATATATTCTTTTTCGTTTTTAAATTTATTATAACCTTTCCAATAACTTCTTTAAGCTCTTGAAAGTAAGGCTTGGACAGAATAAGAAAATTGGTCCAAAACGTGTTCTTTCTTTGTTTATGGATATATATTATGTTTTTATTTACTAAATAACGTTATTAAGAAAATGTAATAATCATTTTATGTTTGAATGTCGTTTATAATCAAAAATATGTATTTGTTTTTGAAAACCTCGTTGATAATTATCACATATTTCTAAGTAAAAAAATGTATTTTGTGATGCAACTTTTACACAATAGAAATACATTTTTAAGGGTTTTTGTAATCTAAAAAATTTTTCTAAATCAACCTGTTAACTTTAAAAAAAATCATAGTTTATAAAAACACTTGGGTTACAATGACATATGCATTTTTCATAAAAAAAAGGGTTACAATAAAAAAAAGCAGATTATTTATTAATTTTTAAGCAATATTTCCGCGCTGTTAACACGTTTTTTAACAGTAAATGCGCGCTATATGCACACGCACATTCACCGCACACATAAACACGCGCGTTGTTGTTGTTGACTTGCGACATAAGAAAGGTTTATATCTTGATGGCAATATCCTTAAGAGGAATAGTAAGCCAGGGTTCACGATTTGGTCCAATATATATATATACGTTTGAGCGGCAAATAAAAAAAACAGAAAAAAAAGGTGAAACCAACACGTGTGACGCACTCACACAGCCGCACTCACGCACGCACACACACACACAAACAAAAAGCCGCCCGTTTTTAACCTCATTTCGAAGGAAATTGAAGTTTTCTGGACATCGTCGCAATAAATTCACAAAACCCTCAGTATCTACACTTAGCCCGGGCATTTAGCCATCTTTTGGCCAAACTTTAGATATAATCCACTCAGTTAGACGTTGAAAATCCCTTACTTTGTCACAGAAGAAATCGAGATACGATGTCAGCGCAAAGGCAAACGCCTGAAAAAGAACATGTTACGGCAGTGTGCGGCAATGCCAGAAAGTCACATTTCCGCCGACATGGGCACGGTTGCATTTCAGCTACCAGGGCTGCAGCACGAGCCAGCTATCGATAAAGTAAGCTTTGCGATAGTTGGGGATAATGTCTGGATTTATTCACTCTATTAAATACACATACTTCTGCTTGCAAATATAATTGCATATTAGATAATAATTGATTTAAACAAAATGTACCAAACCAACATTTAACTACTTTTATTAACCTTGTTTGCTGAACTTTCTATCGATATGCGTCACTTGGCTGCTTTGCCACTCACAACGCAAAGCAAAAGTTACCAATCGGCCATTCACATCGTACGCTTGATTTAATTGCTTAATTATGGTATTCCTCAAATAACATATTCAAATTAATTTTCAATTTAAATATATTTTCTTTGCCTTGTGTTTAATTTTCTGTCATATTAATTTTTTTTTTGGAATTCATTCTTAGCCAAAAAATATGTTTTAAGATACTTAAGTTAATTTTTTCTGGACCTCCTTAATGTGACATTTTATATAAAGACAAAAAACAAAAATCATTCATATTCTAACATTCTAAACATTTAAATATACGTAATGTAAATGTGTGTTAACTAAAAGATTAGCAAATATTTTATGTTACAATAATATTATTGATATTTTTTAGATTTGCTTCCAAAGTGGTGTTTTTAAGCAGCTGCTATATTTATTTGTATAGGTCTTGACTAATTTAGTCATATTTATACCTAATGTAAATACTAGGCATTAAATATTGTGTGTTAACTAAAAGGTTATCGGAGATAATTAAAATGAAACCCTTGACCTCGAGCCAGTAAAACATTAAAATAATTAACTGAAAGGTCGCTAATAAACATAGGTTATTTGTTTTAAAAATTAATTGTGATACAATCAATGTGATGGGTATTTTTTAGATTGCCTTACAAAATAAGCTACTGCTTATTTCTCTTAATAAATATTTATTTTTATATATAAATAGGTCTTTACTAACTCATCGCTACCAACATCAGCTGAACTAACCAGGGCATTCAATACCAACAGCCGATAGTTTTTCGTTTATTTTGGTATATTTTTCGGTATTTTAGCCGGTCACACTCACGAGCAGGCCGAAGTTTCTCGTCCAATTGGGATTTCAGATATAAGATTCAAGCGGTCGTCATTTTAGAGTCAAAAGCCAAAACAGCAACAACTGTGAAATTTTTGCGTGAAACCAAGTCGATAAAAAACACAAATTAAAACAAACAAAATGGTTCGCCGTGGACGTTCAGCCAGCCCCCCGCCCTCCACTCGTCGGTAAGAAAATAGAGGAAAATAAAGAAATATATAAGGAAAGTCGGGAATGCGTCGGCAAGAAAGGCATTTCGTAATCACGGCCAAATCAATCGGATGATCTGGCTTTATCTTATGGACAGCCGCCGCTTTTTCCGGGCCCTAAAATGGGTTAAGGTTACGTAACCTTAAAAAAATAAGAGGGGACCCAATAACATGGGATGTTTCAGTTGTGCCATCCGTTTAGCAGGTTTCCCGTTAAATCTGGCTTTTTTCGAGTGCCGGAAGTAGTTTAAAACACCGGTATTTTCAAAATTGTTTAATATCTTTCATGTTTATATGAGAGTATTTACTTCGACGTCTCCTTAAATATTGCACAAAATTTTGCCAAGTTTTTAACAGTTTTTAATCGTATTTATGTCATTCCCGCATTATAAGGGTTTTTGTCTTAAAAACCAATAAAAACTACGTCCCTGAAAATATCCGATCTTAAATAACCACAATTGCTTCAAAATTAAAATATAAAGTATTATTTATTACGTATTCTTACTGAGTTTCATATCAAGAAAAAAACACTATTTCGCTTTTCCCGAAAAATTCGATTTTTGACAATTTTTTAAAGAATATATATAAAAATGTTTTTTGTCTTTTCTATGTTTCTTATTTCTCTTCAAAACTAGTTTTTAACTTGGTATCTTTTTTATTGTATACATATATAAGGTTGATTCGGAAATAAAATGTAAAGGATTAGTAAATTAAGCATATTTACCAAGATGTGCCTTAGACTAAAAACTTGCCTATGTAGTTTATTTTCACACGAAGACCTCCTATTTCGTCACCAAATAATCAACAATGGCTGGGCAAAGTCCAGAATAACAACTAATTGTTTTTGTTTTCCCATTTGTTTCCTCCGCCAACAGCTCCGTACCTGTGCAGGCACGAGCCCCCGCTCCCGCACCCGTCGCCGCCGCCCCTGTGCCGGCCCGTGCTGCCGCCCCGCCCCCACCGCCGGCGCCCATGAGCGCCCCGCCCAGCGCCGTTGGCATGCCGGCGCCCCAGCAGCCGTCGATGTTCCAGCAGATGGCCGCCACCGCCGGCGGCGTGGCCGTAGGATCCGCCATTGGACACACGGTCGGCCATGGACTGACCTCGCTGTTCAGCGGTTCCGGCGACAAGGAGGCAGCTGCTCCGGCTCCGGCGGCAGCCGCTCCTGCCCCCCAGCAACCCTACTATGCCCAGCAGCAGCAGCCGAATGAGCCGCAGGGAGCTTGCGCCTGGGAGCTCAAACAGTTCATCCAGTGCGCCCAGGGCCAGGCGGATCTGACCCTCTGCGAGGGATTCAACGAGGCGCTGCGGCAGTGCAAGCAGAGCCACCATCTCCAGTAGAGGATCCATCGCCGGTTGAGGAGCACCTGGCCACCACAACCGGGTGGCACCTGTCCGACCCCTTCGTTTAGTTCTTAATTGTTTAATTGCAAGCATCTAAAAGAGAGCATTGTTTAATTGTAGTGCAAATTGAAATGTTAAATAGAAAATCCCATTGGCAGCCCAGTTGATCCCTCTTCCCAAAACAAAAATATAAGAAAACTAAAACCCGCGGGCTGTCAATGTGGGCCAAAACAAAGCAAAGTTTCCAAGTGTTTTTATTGTTACAAATTATGGACAAAATGAAGGTATTAAATACCTTTCTATGCCTATCTACACTTTTAAATATTATTTGTTTAAAATTATATTGTTTTTGTAGTATGGTTTCTTGCCAAAAACTAATTTTAAAACCTCGTGCAATTTTTCCCTTTTGCACCCTTCTGGAAAATGCAATTTTGCATTCTGTTGTGAAATGTGGCTTGTTTTTCGTTGCCAAAAATAAGATTGGTGACCGAATGACAGTGCACTTCTATAAATACCCAAATCGATTCACTTCCCCTATATTATTTCCTACCCTTTCTGCGATTTCTTTGTCACGTGTCTTCTTTCCTTTTGTTTTGATCGCAATTTGCTTCTGTTTTGTTGAAATTCGTTGGTAAACAGGGGCAATTATGATAAACATGTTTACCAATTTAAATGGCTATATATGGAGCAGTATACCATACAGATTTTTACGGTTAATCGTAAGATTAGTCATAGCTTGATCTATTTCTTTCTTGTCAGATGTTTGGTGAACTTTTGGATCTTATGAAATATTTCATATTAATACATCACTACATTTATTTTTAAATATAACGAATTGTTACAGAATTTAAAGCTTATCAAAGGTTAAAATAAGACCTATTAGTTATCAGAATTTATATACAATGCTTTTTCGCCGGCAATTTCTGTAAATATCTTTTTGGCTTAGAAAAAAAAAAAACATTACTTAAAATATCCAAATATTTTTAATAATTTAATAACAAGAACAACAACTTATTATTAAATACCAATGGGTAACGACTTACCCGAAATTATTTTGTTAGTTATTTCATTTTGCATGCGAATTTAAACGCCACAGAACCCCAACCAAGTATTAAAATTGAATTCGAGACACCCATGAAGTTTCCGTTATTATTAAAGAATTTTTACATAGTGTCACCACTGTCCATAATTTTTAAGGCTATTGTCCAAATGAATTATGCATTTAACATTGTTTTTTTGGTGCTGGACAATACGTATGCGACAACTACGAATTTGACTTCTAGTAACACTAATTTCTCAATTTAAGCGGTACCGAAACGGTTGTCTCGTATTATCCAAAAAATAATAAAACAGTGTCTATATAAAAAAAAAAGAACGAAGCCAAGACAAATAGCTACTCGAAAAAAATTACTACCAAGAATATTTCAAATAGATGAGAGCGATAGTTTTCGAGGCAAATGTCCTTTTCGATTTTTGGAATTTTCGAATCTGACAGATAGTATCATTAAGTGGGGGGTAGGGGGTTTTCCGATTGCGAAGAATTCTCCGGGTGAGGAGCATCGATCCACCAGGTGTGTGAGTGTGTATATTTTGTGTGTAATTGTTGTGTTCACTGCTCAATTTGGAATTCCGCTTCGAATGTGGATTTGCCTGTCCGGGTTTTGCTAGTAAAAACGGATGATATGTGCGGTGGTCCATGTGGATATGATTTATCTCCAGAGCTGGTGTGTGGCCTCCGGTTTCAACTTTTCCTGCGACTTGCGCTTGCGGATCACCTTTGGCACCTGGACCTTTGGACTGATTGACGGTTGCCTGGGTGGCTTGATCTTCTTGGAGGATGCCTGCTGTTCTTTTATCGCCGTGGATGAGCTCCGCTTGGCCAGGAAGTAGCCCTCGGTCATGTCCTTCGTTGAGCTTTGCTTGCCGGGCTGTGCTCTTCTCCCGAAGGAAGTGGAAGCCTCGTACTTGTAGTTCCTAGCCACATTCGCCTGCTTCCAGCTGGTGGCCACCTCCTTCTCCTTGATCCGCGGCTCCTCGAGATCCTTGAATGGATGGGCCGCCGTGCAGATGTCCAGTT
The DNA here is from genome assembly GCA_018153305.1 of Drosophila kurseongensis. Classification (NCBI taxonomy): domain Eukaryota; kingdom Metazoa; phylum Arthropoda; class Insecta; order Diptera; family Drosophilidae; genus Drosophila; species Drosophila kurseongensis. The sequence continues at coordinate 14,729,310 of JAECXX010000141.1, forward strand.
TGCTGCTGACCTGCGGCAGTTTCTTGCTCACCACGTTGCGGTATTCACTGACCAGCGATGGCGGCTTGGGCTTGGGTTTGGATGAGGCTATGGGCTTGGGTATGGCTGTGGGTTTTGGTGAGGCTGTGGCTGTGGCTGCGTGCTTGGGTATGGCAGTGGCTGTGGGTGTGGGCGTGGGACTGGCGTTGAAGAGGGCCTCCAGGGAGGAGGCATTCCTCACCAGACGCCGCAGTGAGGCCTCCTTTTTGGGCCGCACTCCCACGGAGAAGGATCTCTTCTCCACCCGCCGACCATTGAGATCCCAAGTTGCTGCATCGCGCCGGATGAGAGTTAACAGCGATGGCTTGACCACCGTTTCCACGGGACACGGCCGTTTGGCGCCATCCTTGCGGTGCAGCGTTGTCACCGCCAGGCGGGGCGACTCCCTGGCCTCCAGATCGGACGCTTGGATCAGTGAATTCGGCCTCACGGGCTGCAGGTGGATGAACTGCTCCCGGCGCAGCGACACATGGCACTTGCCCTGTTCGAGGAGCTGCCGGGTGGGCGCATGGCGTTGATAGCCGATCCGGAAGGAGCCCTGGCTCTGGAGCACGGGCAGTAAATCGGCCAGATGTTGCTGGAGTAGTGCCCGCTCAGTCGATGTTCTGGCCACCGCCCGACGGCGGGGATCTTCCTCCTCCTCCGCCAATGGCGCTGCTGCACTTGGTCGGTAGACCAGCTCCTTGGTGATCAGCCTGTTCTGCTTGCCCCGCGACTCCTGGGCCAACATAAGGGCCGACTTGGCCGCCCGGATGGTGGGCATAACTCCTGGCTTGCTGGCGCTTTCCTTGGCCCTGCTCCACGGAGTCATATTCTTTGACTCCCAAACCATCTGAAAAGAAGGGATACTTTAGAATACAACAACCGGAAAAATACATTTTTATACCCGTTACTCGTAGAGTAAAAGGGTATATTGTATTCGTGCAAAAGTATGTAACAGGTAGAAGGAAGCGTTTCCGACCCTATAAAGTATATATATTCTTGTTCAGGATCACTAGCCGAGTCGATCTAGCCATGTCCGTCTGTCCGTCTGTCCGTCCGTCCGTCTGTCCGTCTGTCTGTCCGTCTGTCTGTCTGTCTGTCTGTCCGTATGAACGCTGAGATCTCGGAAACTATAAAAGCTAGAAGATTGGCATTTTGCATGCAGATTCTAGGAGATCCTACGCAGCGCAAGTTTGTTTCAAAAAGGTGCCACGCCCCCTTTAACGACCACAATCGCTTATATACGATTTTAAAAATTTAAATATTTCGGAAAAGTAAAAATGCAGTTTTATTGTGTTTATCAATACCTATCGAAATGTAGAAGAAATTTTTCAAATCGGACCATTCGTTAAAAAGTTATGCGTGATCAAAGTTTCTATCTCCATCTCCCTCGCACTCCCTTTACCTGAGTAACGGGTATCTGATAGTCGGGGCACCCGACTATAGCGTTCTCTCTTGTTTAAAAGTGGTTTGTTTCTCAAAGCAAACAATTTGGATAACAGGACTCCGATTTTAAAGTGGCATACCTCTTAAGACTAGTGGCTTAACTCTTTAAAACTCTTTAAAATTTTAACACTGATCGATTTTTTGACCCATTTCCATGTTAGTTATTTCTAAATTTCCGATGACTTGTTGAAAGGTGACCCGCAATTGGTCCATAACTTTACCAAATTCAATCCGATGTCGAATTGGCATACCTCTAAAGACTTGTGATTCGATTCTCTAAAAATCTGCATTCAAAATTTTCAATTTAACGTTGATCAAATTTTTGACCCATTTTCATGTTAGTTATTTCCAAGTCTCCGATGACTTGTAAAAAGGTGACCCTAAAGTGGTGCTTGTATATGCATTGGTATTGATTGGTGTGGGAACTCACCTGGGTGCTCTCCTGGATATCCTTCATGCTCCTGGCGCTGGTCTTGCAACTGGCGTGACGCAGGTGCTCCTGCTCGGCGGGATGACCCTGAAAAATGGGCACTGGCTGGTGATTGGCCGATTTCCGCCAGCCTTCGAGCTCAGACATGACCTGGCTCTTCCGGCCGCTGGGACGCCGACTGCGGTACCTTCTCTGATTTCCGCGGACCCAGACTTGGGTTGTTAGCCGAACGGATGGATCCTGGGGCTCCTTGTCGGTGGTTAGCCACTTGGTGGCCAATTCCGGGGTCATCAGTTCGCTGGGAACGTACGGCTGGTGATGGCTTTGATCCTGCTCATCCTCCTGCTGATCCTGATCCCTGGAGTAATCCACCTCCCTCTCTAGCAGCGAACTCTCGGAGTGGTGATTGCGCAGGCGACTGCCATCCCTCCGCCTTTGGAGCTGCTGTTCCTCCTCCTCGCTCTCCTCCCTGGTGACCCTCAGGCGGGGCACCGCCCGGCGCTCCACACCCTCCTCGTCGGCGGGTCGCAGTCGTGGCACATAGAAGCGCTGGCTGAGCACACCCGTCCACAGGTTGGACGAGGGCAGGAGGAGCGGCCGCATCGAGGACTGCCGCCAAATGGGCCACTTGCGGCCCTGCACCGTTTTGGGAGCATGGCGCGTCTTCACCGGCAGAACGCAGGTCGACGGACGGGACGGATGCAGACCCTTCTTCGCCTGGCAGCGGCCCAGGAAGTTGATGCTCGACCCACGTCGCTCCATCGCGCCGGAAAGCTTGCGGGTGAGGCGGGTGTTGAAGCTCACGTACGGCCGCCACAGCAGCTGGGTATTCGCATCCGCACGACCGACCAGCGAGGCCAGGTGCGGCGTCCATCGGTACTCCACCTGGCCACCACCCATCAGATGGGTCACCACGTTGCAAACCACGCTGCTCGACCTCAGGGTTTCCTTACCGGAACCCTTCATCGCCGAAATTAAGCGGGACACTGCGAAGGCAGAGAAGGGTTCACAATTAAAATTTAGCAATCGAAAATTGTTTATATGTATTACAAATAATATTTTCTAATTTAAAACCCAAAAATAATAGAATTATTATAACATAATATCTTAGTAATTGTTACCTTTAAAAAACAAATTTATTTTTCTTATTATATATAAAAGATGACATATATTCTAACATTTAAACTTTTCTTTTACGTCCTTAAGTAATATATTTCCGAACAACACTGGACACAACACAATGCTGGTGAGCTATGATGTGGTAGTATCATAGGTAAACTCGGGCGAAAGAAGAAATTAGAATCGGAATCGGATCAGAAAATTGCCTAGATCCTATCCAGAGATTCACGCACTCACCCTTCAGAGGCCGCAGCTGATTTTCCGTCTGAGCCACTATACTTTTCATGTTCCAGGCAAATCCTTTTGTGTGGTTTTGAATGGTAAAAAACCTTAAAACAAAATTAAAAAAAAAAAAAAACGGAAACACAAATATTTTGGATAAATGGATGCTTTCGCCTCGGAGCTGTTTAGTTGACTGAGGATGACAAGACCAGGAGACTTTGACACCTGTCATTTTGAAGGGCAAAGCCCACTCTATGGTATCGATATTACATTATTGACAACCCAATCTTGGTATACAATTTATTACAAAAATACTATAATTACGCTTCTAAACTTAACTATCACACTTATAGAAAAATATTCCGACTGAAAGTTGGACTGTCTCGCTCTTTTTGGCGGTTGCCATCATATAGTCTCGTTTGTGCTGATATTTTGCTGTCAGGATTAATTCGGTTTTGCGCTTAAGATTACTGGTTTTGATCTTAAAAAATAAGGAAACTAACCTTAATGGTTTACAAATTTGCTTGGTCTTTTTTTACAATTCGCAATATCATGCTTATGCACAAATATATATAGATATACAATTAACATAGAATAAAATATATTAAATTGGTAAAAACTAATGTAGGTTGTGAAGCCGCTTGCGCTTGGCACTATTTTTCGCGTCGGGGCTTTGGCCCGATTTGGCCTTGTTCTTCTTCGTGACTTTTTGCGGTCTGTTGAGGTCCCGGAGTGTATGGCGTTCTTCCAGACGCTTGCGACTCTTGCTCAGGACAGCCGCCGCTTTGCTCATGATCTCATTGAAGTCCAGTTGCTCCTCCTCCACTTGGTGGGGATCCTGTTCCTGCTCCTGCTGCTGGAAATCCTCTTCCGGTGAATCCGGTTCACACACTTGCGGATCCTGGAATTCGTAGTACCAGGCACTCAGGAAACGGCTCTTCATCGTCTTCGTTTGGTAGACAATTGCTCTTGGCAAATCCTTCTCCTCGCGTAGTTTATATTGCAGTCTTTCGCTAGCCAGATATTCCACAAAGTTTAAGTAGCAGTCATCTTCGTTGGATTGTAGAATTTTGATGGCCTGCAGAGCAATCTGTTCCAGGCAATCCTCCTGCTGGCTCATTTGTACGTAGTCCAGGACCCACTGGCATTGGTCCTCGGCCAGGGTTGAAGACCTCCGCAGTGGCGGCATCCTCGGTAGTTTACTTCGCTCCAGAAGCTGTACAATCCGCTGTCGTTGCTCTTGCAACTGCCACCCGGGCTCGAAGTGCTCCAAACGATTGGTGGGCAGTTGTGAGTCGATGGGCAGGGGCTGCACAAAGACACGCAGCTCCTCGGGAAACTGAGGGCAATCACTGACATCCTCGCCGGCCACCAATTGCAGGCGATGCACTGCCTCGTTGAAGAGGTCCGCACAGAACTGCGGATAGCGCTTGATGCCTTTCCTGATGGCCTTATCCTGCTCGGCGGCGTGTTTTAGGCGGCGGAAGAGTTCTGAGCCCAGATTTCCGAGCAGATATTCGCGAATATCCACTTGGTGAAGCTGCCTTACTGGTGTCATGGTCACTGCTCTGGCCAAAAACTTGACAGCCGCATCCAGTTCAGACATTAAACGCTGACGGCAATTTCCAGAGTGTCTGAAAGGAAAGATCTTTAAGGAGCGCAGAGCCAAACTATCGAGATGCAGTTCGGAATCCTGAAAAACGGTATGCGCAGGATGCTGGACAATTAAAGCCACATCTTGGCATCCACTTGCCTGCATCAATTGCTTTAAACGCTGCGGCAGATACTTCAAGTCTGCCAGACCAGCCATGCAAATAATGCCATTGGCTTGGGCCAGTTGAGCGGGCTGCCAGTCTTGGGTGCCATTTCGCACCTTCAGCACACTCAATCCTATGCCCTGGGAGAACGCCCTGATGTAGCCTCCATCTGCCACATGAGCATCCGGCGACTGCGGCTGCTGCAGTAGTCCCCTGTCTAGGTCGTAGTTCAACTGGAAACCCTCTTCACCGCCGGGCAGACTCAACACTAGCTTGTAAAATCGCCGGGCACCTGGCTGCCCCTGCGGCAGGCCCTGGTCCAGAACGCGCCAGAGATCCAGCTTCAGCCAACTCTGCTCCTCGAGACCAGCCAGAAGTTTGCCATAATCGCAGGGTTCGCCAAGTCTGTAGCGTTTCATCAGGCGCAGTGAGTCCTCTACGCTTCGTTCGTCTACCAAACGATCAGGGGCATCAGCTCCAAAGCTCAGCGGCAGCTGGTTAAAGAGCGAATCCTTCTGCTGCTGCACTCGCCGATAGTTCCGCCATCGTCTCATGTAGACCCGCATGACGCCCAGTTCGTAGATGGATCGCTGCATCTGCTTTTCGACCAGTTGGCGCGTTAGCGAGTCGACCAGGGAATAGTAGGAGCGGCAGGCTTTATTATGTAACTGCAATTCCTGCCTGCAAATGTCTGCGAGGCTCTCCTGGAATATATCCTGATAGCACTCCAAAGTTTTGGCCTTTTTGAGGACCTCCCTTTGCTGCTGCTCCATGAGACGCAGCTGTTCCAGTTTCTCCTGCCGCTCTCGCTCCAGCTGGATTTTCTCCAGCGCCCGCTGGCGTTGCTTCTCCAGCTCTTTTTCATGGCGACGCTGCTGCTCCTCGCGTTCCCTTAGCTTCTGCTGACGCACTCGTTCGGCTTCGGCCACTTTGGCCTCATGAATGGCCATCAGCTCGGCCTCCCGCTGCTTGGCCACGGCAATGGCCTGTTGGAGGGCCTGATGCTTGGCCTCTTCTTGTGCCCGACGCTGCTGCTCGGCCAGAGCCTGCTCCTGGAGCTCCTGGGCGCGAGATTTGGGCAGAACAAAGCTAAATCCTCCACTGGGAACGGCTGGCGGAACACCGGTCGTGGCAGGAGCTGCAAATCCTGTTGACATTCCTCCCGGCTGCATGGGCACCTTAAAGAAGTTATCGCTCTGGGCTGGCGCTGCTGGTGGCTGTGGCGGAATTTGTGGCTGCATCTCCTCCTGCTGCATCCCAGGCAGCTGATCCTTGGCCGACCAGGCGACGCTCTTGAGCATTCCATGCTCGTTGAAGCTGTTGTGCGGCCGGTGGTCGAGGTAAAGGTCTCGCGGTGGCAGTGGTTCCCCGCAAATGACCTCGCCAACGCTCTGTTGGCGTTTCATTTCCACCAGCTGAGAATAAAGGCGAAAATATTACATTAAATAAAAGGTAAGACCGCTGAAGAATATCACCACACACCTCAATCTGTCGTGGCAGCTTGTAATCCGTCTCCACCGCGTGCATCCTGCTCAGCACCACTCTGTTCGCCTCGTTAACCTCCAATCCATAGTGTTGGACAAAATCCGCTGCCTCCTGTTCGGTGATAAAGCTCAGCATGTCGGTGATATAGGTGAGAGGCAGCGAGGACACCTCATCCTTCCGTGGAGCCCTGTAGGCCTGGATCAGGCGATGCAGGGCCAGCACACGCAGTCGCGTGAAATACGTGACCAGGATGCAGGCACTCAGGTAGCTTGTCTCCTCGTCCACGAGCAGCTGAAAGAATCGCACAAAGTTCGTGTCCTGCAGGGCCAAATGGAACTGAATGGCCTGACGCAATTCCGGGCAACTCTGCAGCTCCGCGGGCAGCTGACCAATGTCCCAGAGAAAGTTGGCATCCGCCAGATTGAGCAAAACGATGTAGCCCCGGAATTCCGCTTCCCTGGGGCACTGGATGCCCTTCAGCCTCAGGTCATGGTACATGTACTTCAAGGTCTGCAGGCATTTGGTGAGATTCTCGGCATTGATCTTGCTGTCGAAGACGGAGGGATCGGCGGCGACCAGGCGCGCGGCACAATGGATGTGAAAGCGGGCGCACTGCTCCACCAATTTGACGGCGCCCAGCGAGCACAGCTCCTGCTGGGTGATCTCCTTGCGGATGGACCGCGTGCGATCCCACACGAAGTGAAACCAGTCGCCCAGATTGCTATCCTGGCGCTCACTAATGTCCATGATCTCGTGCATCAGGTAGCTCATGGTCATGTGCAGTGCGGTTTCGTTGCGGAGTTCATGCGGCAGTGGCGTCTCCTGGTCGGCACTGCTGCGGGAGTACTGTTTGAGTGCTCTCTCGTTGCAGATTAGCTCATCGGAGTAGGGCTGGAGCTCATAGATGGCCACCTGGCGCTGGAATTCACGAAGAACACGCTCCTTCTCGGGACACATATCCGGGCAATGACCCTTGGTGGCTCCAGACAGCTGTCTTTGTGGCTGGGTTAGGCGCAGCAGTTTATCCCGGGCATCTAGAACTCGGTACTTCTCCTCACTTGTGTGGGCGGGTCTCCGCATCACGGCCTCCAGTTCCCTGATCTGAGCAGGAGTTCGTTCCCTAGCCGCCGGGGGATTCTTTGTGGCCGCCGCAACTGGCAGGGCGGGCAGCGTGGGACCCGGCTTCACGGGCTTTCCCGGGGCATACTCACTCCGCCAGCCAGACTGGAGGGCACTCAACTCCGCCTGCACATCGGGATCCACCCACTCCTCCGTTTTCTGGGCCGGCGCCGTTTCGTTCTCCGCATAGGACATTTCGAACTGGTGGCCTTGGAAGGTTCCGCCCTCGAGGAGCGCCCGCTCCGCCTCCTCCTCGGTGGCGTAGCTCACGGTGCAGGTCATGCGCCGCGGGCGCAGGACGAAGTTCATCAGGGTGCCAAAGCGGCCGAAATGCGAGCGCGCCACATATTTGTCCAGAAACAGTTCCGGAATGTTTGTGCATCTAGTGCGGGGGTGGAAATATACGATGAACTCCTTGTTTACTCGAATATATCGCGTACTCACAGTAAAGTCTTGTAGTTGTAGGCGCCAGGGCGGGATTCTGCCATCGATTTAAGTCTAAATTTCTAGTAAAATGCAATTTCAAATAAAATATAGTACAATTATAATAATTCGTCCACCTTCGATAGGTTGGGACAGTATCGATTTGATAATACAATTTTTAAATATATTATAGGCCTATTCACACAGGCGGCGTTTCTGCACCAACGGCTTTTTCTTTGATAGGAATACATTGACTAAAATGAGACGTGAAAAAGGCGCTATAAGTCGAAGTTTTTATTAGTATGTGGGAAATGTCTTGAAATTCTGTTGGTATTCAGAAGTTTTTAAGTATTTATGTGATTTTTGTTTGACACTTTTTTATACCCTGATTTCATTGCCAAATTTTAAATGTGCCTGATTCCATTGACTCAAATTTTAAATGTACACGTGAGTGGAAAACCACAGCACTGTTTGATTTGAATTCAAATTTAAAACAAAAATGTATAGCTCAAATACTATCGAATTAATAATACAAAATCACGAAATTGAGCATTTCGTTTTCTAACTAAAAAAACTTATATAATTGCGCCAAGGGTCAAATAATAACGCTTCTTAAATGAACTGATGAAATATTGATAAGTATCAGTATCTTGTGCTGGATATCACTTTAATCACACTTTAACTTGCACATTTTCTTTATGACATTTTTTTATAACCATACAAATTGTACGTTGTGCAAAATGGGTAAATATGTGTAAGCCATAAGCTGAGGAAAGCTTTTCACTCGCCAGTATTAAAGTTGAATTTAGGTTTGTTTACTTCTCGTTGGCTGATAAGTTGATTTTGCAGCACATGTAACAACTTTTCTCAACTATTTACGCGGCAGTGTGAAGACAGTATTAATTTTAAGGGATTAATCGATAGTTCGGTTAAAAGTTATTTGTATCAGCTCAAACGGTCACACTTTACATACGATTGTGGAGCACACCCAATCCGGGCACACCACTTTGTTGTTGCTCGATTGTTGTTGCAGATTGATAAATTCGAATTTCGGAGCGCAGCGCATTCAACTAAAGCGCGGCTCGTGAGTTTATTGTATTTTTTTTAAGTTCAAATAGATCGTTAATAAGAGTGGCAGTCAACTTAATTATATAATGTGCGATCAATAAAAGTTATATTAAAAGTGATAAAAAAAAATTAAGAAGCGACGCCAGCGGGCGAAAAAGAGAGATAACCGAAAACGAAAAACACGACAAAAGCAACGTTGAAAAAGAGTAAAAAAATGATCGAACCGTAAATTTAAATGTATGCCAATACATAATACATATAATAATATGACCAAAACAAATGCCAAGTGAGAGAGCGAGAGCGAAGAACGTTAAAAAGAAGTAAATAAATGATCTTGGCCCGTTGTTGTTTTTGGGTACTTTCGCGTTGTTGTTATTGTTGTAACTCGTTTTTAATGCGCGCGTGTATGAATCACACCAACACAAACAATAACAACAGCGATGCGATACGGTGAAATATGCTAAGTAAATAGCGAAAGAGAGTTAAAGTTTCCAGCGAGAGAGATAGAGCGCGAGAGGGATCGCCAATACAAATACAAGTACATACTGGAAAACGATCCTTTTTCCAGGCACGCAGCCATCCTGCTCGCACCCATGCCGCCCTAGACCAACTTTTGTTGCAGCTGCCTAACAACCAACAACAAAGTGCAAAGGAGCAAGGGAGATGGCTGAAAACCGATGATGATGATGCGGTCGCCACAACAACAACAAGCTGCTGCAGGCAGATGAGCATAAAATAAAAAAAAAATATAGATAGCTGAAAACAAAATTAGTAATAGGATAAATTCCGAAAAATACGAAGAATCAAACGAGAAAAGAGTAACAAACGATCGCACAATTGAATCAAGTGAATGTGTGTACAGTGCGAAAAGAAAGTGCATTGCTTCGATCCAAAATATATATAGATAACAGTTATTACTAATACGAAAATTACGAAATGAAGGTCACCGTCTGCTTCGGCGACGTTCGTATTCTGGTTCCCTGCGGTTCCGGAGAACTCCTCGTCAGTGATCTCGTCAAGGAGGCCACGCGACGCTACATCAAAGCAGCCGGCAAGGTAGGGGATATATCTTATATAATATACTATTAATACTATTATACTATATACTATACTATTATACTATACTATTATATATTGCACCTGTAAAATAGGACTTGCTTTCCATATAACACCACGAATAAAATAGGAGTTATACACTATACAACATAATTAGGGTTTTAGAAAATCTATTCAATATTATTTTGGTATCTGCTAGAATAAATTTATGCCATATAGCACCATCAATAAATATATCAAACATTATAAAGATATACTTAAAATAATAACAACAATATTATATTGTGGAATATACACATTTATTGACAATAAATGTATATTTTATTTATGTAGAGCTGGGTGCTCCTATATATTATTAAAATAAGCTTGTTACCCACCTCAGAAAAAGTGCTGACAATATCTGATTATTTATGCCAATAAACCCAAAACTATTTTTGTCAAGATTGTATAAATGTTTTACCAGTTTGACTTTTTAATGAACTAAATACGTGTAATAATAACTCATTTTGCCTTGACAACAGGTTAAAATGTTTACATAATTTAATTTACTAGCACAAACATTTATTTAAAAAGGAAAGTGTCGTTAATAAATTGTTATAAACGTATATGTGTTGAGCATTTCCCAACACGTTAGGTATATGATTAGGAACATTAGTGTATTTTTCACTGTTAATTAGTTTAGGCAAAGGGGATAATTCATATTTTTAGCTAATTTGGAAAGATGTTTAATAAATATTTTTTTTACTAGTAGTAATAGTGGGTAAATTGCTGTAAAAAAAAGTTTTGTTGGTCATTCTGTATGCGGTAAATGTTTTTTTTGGCTGTAATTCTCGAGAAGTTCCCAACTAATATCCACTGTAATTGGTCGACCAAAAAACCTACTCCGTCATTTCTCCCGCAGTTCCGTAAACAATTTTTTCAAGAGCGGAAACTCTGTACTTGAGAGCGATGTAATTACACAACAAAAAACCCAAAAAAAACTAGAATTAAACCGAACAAGAAAAGGTTCTTCAACGGCGCTTATCGTGGGGATGGGGGCAGTGAGACAGGCAGATAAAGCGAAGATCGGAAAGAAGACCGAAAAGAAACAGAGCCTAGGTAAAATATTTGAATAATGATAAGCCCCCGACGAAGCCATAAAAACAAACCGAAAAAAGTGAGTGACAGAGTGAAAAAGAAAACAGCGCGAGATGATAACAACAACCAACAAATCGAAGAAGAAAGAGGAGAACTCAAACCGAGAACAGAAGACTCGAATTATAATAAAAGTCAGCCGAGAATCAAAAGGAACATTTTCATTTCTTTTTGAACTCGTTTGAACCCGATTTCAATCTTCGCCGGGGCGAGGCAACAGGTAACCTCGAAAGACGAAGGGAAAAAGGGTCGAGAAATGCACTTTACAGGGCGAGAGAGACCTTAATTAATCAGAAATAACATCTGAAATTCGTTGGGGTCCTCTATAATTAATCAAAAGTTCAGGGGAAGAGCTCGCCCGATTCTACTAGAATTTTCCAGGGAAAATTCTGATTCGAAATCAATTTCGTTGCGCCGGGGCTCATGTTTTCTTCTAATGATTATGAGTTATGTTTTCTTTGCTTGCCGAAACGATTAAGTCATTATGTAGATGGGTTGCGCCCCGGGAAATTGGAACAACTTCCTATAAGAATTTTTGTAGGGTTTTAAAAGAGTGTGTGAAAAATTCTTACAGGAAGTTACTGGGGCATAGGACCTATTTCATAAATTAAAAAAATCTTATGGTGAATAATTTCTTTATTGCAGCTTAGAGAAAATGTTCAACTAATTAGGCGTTTTCCCAAACCATAAATAGTTTGAAACCGAAGGCTTCTGCTCACCTGACAAGTTGCCCTGGTGGACTTCCGGTGTGGCTTTGAAGCCTGGCGGGGATCGGGGTCTGGAAATAGCAGTGGGGGACCGGTGTGGTGCCTGATCTGTTGCAACGTGTGTGAATTTTCGTTTGCTTTCATTGTCTGGCCAAAAGACGAAACTGTGTCAGCTGCAATTAAGTGCAAAAAGGGGAAATAAACAGAGCAGAGGGGTAGAGGTGGCACTACCAACAGATAAGACGCTTTCCATTTCGCGATCACGTGCGCCGACCGATTCCAGACCAAAAACCCCAAGCAAACCGCCAACAATTCCAACTTGCTAATTATGCAATTTAATGCTTCCCCATGCAAATGCAAGTGTGGAGAAAATATCAGTCAAAATTATTTCACAAATGTTTTTAACATGTTTTTTAACACTCTTTTATTTTTTCAAGTTATATAATTACTGCCTTATTCTAAACTTATTTAAGACCAATTTGTCTTTCCTAAGTTATTATTGTTGTTATTCAGAATGTTATTAAATCATTTGTTCAGCCACATTATTTTGTTGCACATGTCAACCCCTTGGTAACATTTATGTGTAGCAGATATATAAAAATGTTGATGAAATTCTAATTGGAATAATAAAATAATTTTCAAAAGTGGAACTTATTATTTTACCACGACTGTATACTTTGTTTTTTGCAAGATCAACGAAATCAAATAACTTGCAGCTATAGCTGCACTTCAAATTCTTCGGGCACATGAGATACTATTTTATTTTTTATTTATGTCTACTATTCCGAATCCGTTTTTTTTTGCAGCTGTGCGATCGGAGTTTTTGTTCCTAGTAGTTTGTTTTGTTTTTCACTTTTCGCTTTTCGTTTTATTATCTTTTGCTGCCAACTGTGTGTGAGGTGTGAAGTGGAATAAGGAGAACAAGAATATGAAAAACAAGTGGAAAGATAGAGTGTTACCAACTGACCTATTGCAACTGAAGATATATAACATTGAAATATTTTGCATATATTGCTCAAAGTGTGAGACAATGTGGATTTTCAACTAAATGTTTTTCTGTAACTCGGGTTTATTATATGAATCTTGGTATAGGGAATAATTAAATACTGAAATAGATCACTCAATGTATACCTATTGATAACTACATTTGTATTACATTATCTATAGGTAATTATTAAAAAGCATGGTAAATTAAACTCATATACAAAATCAATTATTTATTTTTAATATTTTGAGGTTGAGAGCCATAAGGTTTCAGTTTCAGCTCCAATTCCTTAGAATCAAGGTCAACGATTTTGATAAGCTGAGTAGATACCTGAGTACCTTTAAAGTTATTCAAGCCCAACTTGGCAGGTCTATAAACGCGAATGATTTGTTTGATTACAGGCGTTGCAGTGCTAGTAATGAACTTGAAACTGACTATTTAGGAGTCAGCTATATTATACGGACTCGGTCCATATGGCCATATAACGATTCGCAACCTACAATATTTGCAAAAAAAATATAGTTTAACTTCGGCTTAACGTTAAAAGCAATATGATATGGGCTTGTGATTCCTTTGTTCGAGCTCGACTTTAGTGGGCGTTACTTCTTATCAAACAAAACGAGGGGTAGAAGCTTACTCTTTACCCATTCGTTTATTTTGTTTGCCTGGGAAACCAGAGCTTCGGGGAAATAAAATACAAAAAATACAGAGAAAACAGCACATAAACCCAAGTTGAACAAAAAAATTCATTGAGCATTTTTCTTGTCGCTGTTGCTGAATTCTTGGCATTAAGTGGCAACAACGGCAGCAGCAAAACCGAGACTGCAAAACCAGTTTTGCACAATTTGTAAATTATTTAGTCATAAAAAGATATATCCAGCTCTTTTCTATCTCTCTCTCACACTCGATCGCTCTTCCTTTTGAGTGCCATCTCGCTTCCACATTTTTTGCGGTTACATTTTTGATTTTTCTACTCACGCTAATTGTTAGCGTATTTTAAGTGCGCTCTAATTGGTTTAAGTCAATAATTTCAATGAAAATATGGTAGCAACACTATGAGAGGTCTTTCTCTGGGATTGGAAAAGCGGAAGGGGGTTATTTATGGGGCTTATGTTGGGGCCAAGCTTTAACAATGGCAAACAATCGATAAATCCAAGCGTCAAACACCTTGGGCAGTTTCTTTTTATGGCCAATGGAATTTCGTTAGAATTTCGTTGGCATTTTGTTGTCGGTAAAATGCCAGTTGTAATTATAGAGCGAAGGTCGGAAATGCCTGGAATTATATTTAGGTAGAATATTGCTATGTTTATACTAACATATACAAACATATTTTCTAAACTAATTCATAAAATGAATTATTGTATTGGTAGTTAAAACTTTATTTTCTTGCTTTTTTGGTATCATTATTTTTGTATGCGATCTTTTAGTTTTTCCCCTTAAACTATACAGATAACACATATTTGCAGCTGTTAGTCAAAACGAAAAATGAGAAAATGCAAGCCAATTATGAGCCAATGTGAGGCTCAGCCAGCAGACTGACCAAAAAAAAGGAAAAACTATTTATGGTGGACCTACCACACGCACACGTACACCCTACCCCACCCCCTTTGCAGCTAATCTCCCCTGGCATCTGCATTTTCCAATTACCTCTGCGAACCAAAGGAAAAAATGGTACAAATAAGAAGAGAGAAAAATCAATTGCATTTCATTTTTACTTGCGGTTATAGTTTTTCTAATTAAAATATATGGCACATGGAGTATAGAATATTGAATATTCTATGGGAAATAAATAAAATTGCAGAAAATTGGGTTTATAACTTGCTCGAAGATACTGATGTTGAACCCTGTAAACCAAACAACTCCAATAAAAATTCTTATTCGTAAAAAAGTCAATGCAATATAATGAAATGCCTGACTATACTAGAACCACTACCCCTGCCCCTTCCCCGTCCCCTTCCTCATCGCCTGTCGTCGGTCGTCAGGTAGCACTGTACTACGTATCATATAGTATGTAGGCCCGAACCCAATCCCAAACCCAAACTCAGAGTCAAACTCAGAAAAACTCGACTCTTGGGGGTTGTGACTGCAGCTATAATAGTTTCTGTTTTGTCGGTTGGCATGACAACAACCTGATTACTCGTCGTCTGTATGTTTTCCATTGTGTGTATATATATGGCAAAAACAACGGACTACAACAAAATAGCAGTTGACTGCGTCATTTTCTATATAGCCAAGCCATAGATATTATTATTGCAGTGCATTGTGGGCTGATTCACTTGGCCACGCTACCAAATTGGGAGCGAGAAATTCAATTGAATTATCGTTTCTCCACTCACTATATAGCATTTTATTTCTAGCTTTATTTGTGTGTAATTGAAATTGGAAATAATTTCAAGTGACACCCACTCGACGATATCGCAGACTGTGTTTGCCCACACGTGTTCTTCGATTAATTATATTATTCTACAAAATGCAGCGATCGATTGGATATGGAATTACTATTCCACTTGCCAGTTGGTTTTCCCAGAAAAGAACTCGCTGAAAAAGGTTCGATTGCCAAGGGCTTCTATGAATTTGAACGATGCGATTTCATTTTTAACTTAAAAGGAAATTAAGAACATTTAAAAGGGAGTGTAATTGATGATATTCTTTATTTATAAATAAATGTTATCTTAATTAATTATTTGGCTCAGTGTTAGTTATTTTTATAACATTAAATTGGTTGTCTAATATTTTGTATTAGTCACTAGAATTCGTCATTGATCTGAAATTTATTGCACCTTTAGGTTATCGATTTATTGAGGTATTGTTTACTTTTCATACCTTGCTAAATTGTTTTCCCCATTATGGATTGAAAAACTCAAATTTGTTTTCGATATTGTGTGTTGCAAAAGGTGGTTTAAGGCAGGGTTTTGAATAGGATATGGGGTTACGGGGTAAAGTCGGGGTATAAATGGACACTTTTGACTTGCGTTTGCATGCCTGGCACGATTGCACGGCGTTGGCTGTGCTTGGGAAATTGCTGCCTTGAGCGGCATTCTCCCCTCTTCCCCTTTTTATACCCTTGCAGAGGGTATTATAATTTTGGTCAAAAGTGTGCAACGCAGTGAAGGAGACATCTCCGACCCTATAAAGTATATATATTCTTGATCAGGATCACCTCCTGAGTTGATATAGCCATGTCCGTCTGTCCGTCTGTCCGTCTGTCTGTCCGTCTGTCTGTTTCTACGCAAACTAGTCTCTCAGTTTTAATGCTATCGAATTGAAACTTTGCACACACCCTTCTTTCCTTTGCACGCAGTATATAAGTCGGAACGGCCGGGATCGGCCGACTATATCCTATAGCTGCCATATAACTGATTGATCGGAAATGCCATAACTTTCGTGTTTGTAAAGTTAGGAAGTTGGGATTTTCTATGGGTTTTATATTTGGCCTACCAATCCGACCTACCAAATTTCATAAGAATCGGACGACTATATCTTATAGCCGCTATATAACTGATTAATCGGAAATGCCATAACTTTGGTGTTTGTTAAGTTAGGAAGTTGAGATTTTCGATGGGTTTTATTTTTGGCCAATCAATCCGACCTACCAAATTTCATAAGGATCGGCCGACTATATCCTATAGCTGCCATATAACTGAACGATTGGAAATGCCATAACTTTGGTGTTTTTAAAGTTAGGAAGTTGGGACTTTTTATGAGTATTAAGAATGCATCATATGAATAATTTTGGAGAATATAATTTACAGAGTATTCTGCAAGGGTATATCAACTTCGGCTCCGCCCGAAGTTAGCTTTTCTTTCTTGTTATAAAGCCATTTCATTGTGCTGCTTTAGACGTTGTTCTGTGGGATATTAGGGTGGACCCAACTAAGCTCAATTTTCACATGCAGTTCATAAGGTCCAACCTAAAGTGCATTTTTCGTTATCGTGTAGAATTACAAAACATTTTATTGCCACACTAATTGAGTATCTATTTTTGGTCACGCACGTGTGTGTGCACCCACCGCCCCCTCTGCCACTCCCCTGACCTCCGGCCACGCCCACTTCGTGCCGCCTCTTCCCTTCTATTTCTTCTGTTTTTTGGTGGTTCACTCCTTTGCGGTGGTTCGTGTGCTCCAGATGGGTTTGGTTTGATGTCGCTTCCGTTTTATATATACGTTGGGATGCATTTCAGGATCGAGGGTTAATACCCATTAAATGGGGACGGGGAAAAGGTAGTGGCAGCTGCTGTTTGCGTTGCACTGATGCCATTAACAACAAAACCAACAGGCCTAGGGTAAATTAATTGGTTAATATTGTTATTGAACAAGCTTATGACAGCGGAAACATCGAAACACACCTTCCGAACCACCCAAAAAAAATAAACCGACCCTTAAACCCACCCACCAACCTTACTCTGACTTTACCTTATTTATTATCCCATCCGAATTAATGAGAAGTAATGAGAGTTCAAGGTGGGGAGCACCACTCTACGTCATATTCATGCTTGGTTAGGTCGCCAAGGTGGCTCAAAATCGTAAAAAAAATTGGGAGGTGGCAGTGCGTGTGTGTCGACAAGCTCCATTGAAGGGGAACCCTGGGGTCAAGTGCATTATAGTTGCCAAATAGTTCAAGTTCAAAATGAACCATTGTAATCGAAAAAAAAATCTCTTAAAAATATTGTAATTAAAATGTGTTATACAATGAGTAGGATTATTAACAAATGTTTCCTGAATTCCCTTTCAGTAAATTTCAATATGCCATCTGAATTTACATTTTAAATAATTTAATCTAATTTTTTGTTATTGGAAAATCTTTTTACATCCATTACTATTATTAAGTGGTTCCCGTTCCGTGTTTTTCAATCAAATCCGGTCAAAAACTCACGGCACATTTAATTTTGTTGGTTTATTTATTTTATTTTTTAATTGGTCTTTGTTCAAACTAGTTTGGTTTTGTTTTGTCATCAAACAAAAGTGGCAACAATACGAAAACAAATAAACCGACAGCGCTTAACAATGCAACGAGCGGAGCTCGAGTGGGCGTGGCGCCTTCCGCCCACCGCCGCCCTCTTCCCAGTATAAATTTTTTTCGTTGCACAAAAGCATTCTCTGTGCAGCAACGTGACGTTTTCGGGTAATGAGTAAGCGCGAAATAAACACGGTCTTTTAAGCACTGATAAAAATTAAAAAATACAAAAATACAAAAAAACATATCGCTGAAATCTGAAAAAAATTAGAACCAACAAAAACTGAAGACTACTGAAAAATGAATATACATATATTTTAATGTTCACTTGAAATATTTGCATATGAATGTAAGTAAAACAAGATTTAATATTCATGTACATTAATTTAAATTAAATGTAAAATCTATTTGCTTGTAGAGTTGTAAATAATAATTTCGTACGATGAACAAGTCATTTTTAATATTTATCTCATGTACTTTTTTTATTAGAATTCTTAGTAATGTTTGTTTATCGTGTAGGTATTAGCATGTTGTGTACCATATTCCGTACCCCAAAAGCGTTGTACGGATGGCGATCGCACATGTCTGATATAGGCACGTAATGGAATGTAGCATTTATATCTTTTTATTTATTTATTTTTTGCGAGTGTTTGCCAAAAGGGTTGGCTTGGGTCAACTACCCATACCCGTACCCATCGCCAGTCATCGGCAGTCGCGGCGTCACCATTCATCAGCCATAAAATACCCACTCATACACGCTCAAAAACGGTTGTTTGGTTGGTCAAGTTTTGCACTTTATTCCCTGGGTTCTTCCATTCCATTTGATTCCATTCCGCTGAATTCCCAGCCAACTCTGTCGCCGGGTAACCGAAAACCCATACAACCTCTGTTGCAATTCTAAATCCCTCAATACTCTTGGATAAGATGGTAAAACTTTAGAATCCTAACACTATATTTAATATTGATTTACACATTACCGTACAAGTAAAGTCACTTTTAAGTAACATCTAAGGGTTTTTTTTATTAAGTTTGATTTCAACCTGAAATGAATATAAATTATTTTATTTATACGCCACAAACCACAAATAAATAATTCCTATTGATATATCTCCAAAAAAAATTACATTTATGACTAACTTTGACAAAATTGTGTCTTATTTAAAAATAATATATTTATATTATTCGTATAACTCTTCCTGCAAAATGCATCATCATCTTCGAATTGCCAGCTCCTGTGTTTGTTTTCTTAACGTTTTTATTTCATTTTCAATTTGTGTAATAACCAAAAACGTAAGACTCAAAGCAGAACGTCGCTCACGTTTCGGTGATAAAGGCAAGCAGTAGAAATCGACAAAAACAGCATTTTTCTTCTCGATGATGCAAAATAAAAAAACAGAAAAAAAAAACGGCTGGCTGGTTGGAATTTCGAGTGAATTGGCAGCAACGGTTATATTGAGTTCAAAAAAAGGCGAAGAGCTTGGATTGAGCTGTTTTTGGGCTAGGTCAGTTTGGCGGGCAATGAAAGCCGATACTTCCAGAAACCAAATAAACAGAGCCATTAATTTCGAACAGCTTTTGTTCGGCTCTAATTAATAAATGTTTTTAAGCATTTGTCAGCCGGCAGCCCCGAAATGAACATTTGACTGAGTCACATATGTATATTTCCCCCTAAATAAAAACTAGCTATTGGTTTTTTTCTCCCTCTATTTGTATTTATCCAGGTGTTTCCTCTAAAAAAAAGCGACGTGAAATTTTTACAAATGATTCATCCAGAGTCGCGCAAAAGAGAGAGATAAATAAGAAGAAGTGCCAAAGAATGTCGATGATGAAGGCCGTCGCAAAAGACTGTAAAGATAGTCTTGGCTTTGGCTTCTTTTGGGTTTTTATTTTGTGACCGCTTTTCGTAGGCGCTGCACGTGCAAACGCTTGAATGGAAAATAGGAAGGAAGGTGAGCCAAACCGCAAAAGGCAACGCCGATAGTTAAAACCCCTCTAAAGCCCCCGCAATTTGAGACACGCCCAGGCCAAATTACGCACTTGCCTCCCCAGCTTATTTAATTAATTAAAGACAGTCAATGTTGACTAAGATGGCTATTTGATATATTTAATTTGTGTTTTTTTATTTTATAAAGCAATAAAGTTTGTCTTCCTTAATAATATTATTGGGAATAATATTTTCACTGAATTATAATCAAATTAAAATATTTCCTAGTGTTTTTGCGTATGGAAGTTACACTGTACTTTGAGCGGGGGCGATGCTCTTGCCCAGCAAGAGTGCTTCGTCGCTCTTTTGCATGCCTGTCGCGGTTTTGCTCTCCCATTTTCTCATTTTGCGTTCGCGCAATACGAAAGACTGAGGCGACAAACTCGACGCTGGCGGCAAATGGCGGACGAAGAGAAAAAGTTGTTCCAATTGAGCAGGCTATCGCATATAAATATGTATATCGGTGTGCGTATAATGCACCCACATGCCACAACAATACAAGTAACAACAACTTTGGTCTGGCCTTGAAATTGCTTAGCAACAAAAAAAAAAGCAACAACACAGCTATTTTGCACGCCTTGAATTTAAATCAGAGAGCAAATAAACAAGGGAACAGAAAGAATTCTTCATTGGCCTAGCGCTATTACAAATATTATCTTTTGTTCAATACTAATATAATTTTCTTACATGGTTTTGTTTTTTGTTATATATAAACAAAATTTATATATTTTGTTTACTTTTTGCAAATAACAAAGGGCTTGAAATGTTTTCTTTTTTATAACAAGTTAATAACTTGTACTATTTTGTAAAGAATTATTTTTTTTTAAATAAACCATTAACCTTTAAACGAAGTTGCACTTTC
Source organism: Drosophila kurseongensis (assembly GCA_018153305.1). Taxonomy (NCBI): domain Eukaryota; kingdom Metazoa; phylum Arthropoda; class Insecta; order Diptera; family Drosophilidae; genus Drosophila; species Drosophila kurseongensis. Next base: position 14,750,081 of record JAECXX010000141.1, read on the forward strand.
AGCTTCCGATTCTCAAAAAACATTGTTTTTAACAATTTTCTTGCTTTCCATTAGACATTATTTATTGCCCACACACTTTCCATTTATTTGTGGGAAATGTAGAGACAAACGCTCGCTTTCCACACCCATCGTAATTTCTAAGCATTTTTGGGCATTTAATTTCACTTCCATGAACAATAAAAAAATACCAGAAAAAGTAAAATTAATTTCTATATAGATTCGTTTTTTATTTAACCCAAAAAAAAGAAACATAAAGATTTGTCATCGCTTTGTGGTTGCCTTTGTGCATATTATTTTTTCATAGTTTTTGTGAACTTCAGTTTTCGACTCTGTTTCTTTATGATAATTGTTATTTGTGTTGAAATTTTTGTTTATTTTTGTTGGCTGCATAAACCAGCTTATGAAATAATGTGAACTTTTGGACAGGGCTGTTTGGTTCAGGGTTTGTTTTTTATTTAAATTCCTTTGAGAGTTTAACGAAGCTGGAATTCTAGCCAAAAATGTTTTAGCCCGCAAATAAAGTGACATTTTTATGTTTACGATGGCACAGCACAGGAACCAAGCCCATAAAATTCTCTTCTAATTTCGTTTTAATGTTCTGTCGCCTGTCATTCGGGTAAATTCCTGGAATTTGGAATTGTTTGACCTGAGACGGAGTTCTCTCATCCATTACAATGCAGGTCTCTTAAAGGCACAGATAAAGAGAGGGTGTGGCGGGGAATATCTATATATGTAGTATGGGTATGATAGAAAGGGGCTTTGTTGTAGTTCTATTTGAAGTACATATTTAAGTGGCATTTAGCATGAAATTGCGATCCTTTTGTTTGTTGGTTTGCTTGTCTTGGGTTTGTTTTGTGACTGAAAAAGGAAGCTTTCATTCAACGCTTTCTACGGCGGTACAGTGAGCTCTAAAGAATTGTAGAGATTATTTTATTCCATCTTAAAAAAAAAGTTTGGTGAGAAAATTTTTTGCTTGAAATGTTTTTATACAATATTGTCAAATAATTACATTGGGTTGGATAAATCGGTAGCGAATAAAAGGTGCAATTTTTAGATTACAAAGGAAATGTATTTTTTTTACCAACTTTTTTTAATTTCAAGAAAAACCCATTAACGTCTTGTGTTAATTATGGTTTCAAACAGCTATTTTTAGAACGTGAAAAAATATATACATTAAAATACCTTATTGGGTATTTCCGTATGCCAATAAACAAATTAGTTTATCTTGCTAATTTCACAATAACTTATCGCCGTTTTTCACTGTAACTCTCGTTTTGTGTCATGCGACACACATAAATGTAAATCTCGGCTTACTCTTTTCCTTTGTGCGTTCGTATGCGAGTGTCGTCTTCTTTTTCAATTCCGCAAACAATAAATTATATTGTTTTTGGATACCCCAGCGATGAGGAGAATAAGAATAACAAGAAGCCTTTCTTCATCTTGCATTTCTCCTCTCGATCATTGCTTTTGTCTGGTCAGAGGAAGAATAAAGATAATAAGAACAGACGGAAAACAATCCCCAAAGCGACATCCAGTTAACAAATACAGTAAGCATTCGTAAATTTGAATGGCAGGTTGGGTATTTGATATTGGAGCTTTAAGAGAATATTTTTTTTATTGATATGTTTATTTCGAAATCGTCTTATCTTTCATATATGTTTATATGTTTTGTCAAATGTGGTTTTCAATTAAATTTTCCAGACCGCACTGTACCAAAGATGATCGCTTTTCTCAACGCTTATTGTTCGGCTTTTTCTTTGTGGTTTTGGGAGGGGGCCCAGTTGTGGGGATTACTTTACCCTATTCACTTGATTGATTGGATGATTGATTGACTGATTGAGTGAAGTTGCAGCTACATCTTTGAGTTTCATCTCCAGCTGGTTTGCCTTGAAATAAATGCGTTTCCGTCGTTGTCTTTTTTTTCTGTCGTTGTCTTGTCTTTTTTCTTCATCACCTGTTGCTGTCTCACTTTCACTCAAATTGACTATCTCTTTCTGTCTTGGCTTTTGCATAACCGCGATTGAACGAGCTTTTGTAATGAACTCTGACCCCCGGCTCCCCTCCCACTTTCATCGCCCCTTTAAACATGTTGATGGCATTGCGGAAATTCACACACATTAAAAATAACCAAAAAGAAACAAAAAATCAAAAAAGACGCAGGCCAAACGAAAACAACAATTTCAGCTTGCGCAATATCCGATTGGTTTATTGTTGTCTTGCTTTAGTTTAGTTTTTAGTTTTTTTTTAACTAAAGAAGAAGAAGTGACCCAAGCCGTTTAGACAATTACAATTGGGAGCGCCTTGTATTTTCTATAGATTTTTTTCCTCGTCTCTCTGGGTCAGGTTTTTGTCTTTACTTTGATTTGTTTCGTTGGCGCTAAATGACTTGGCTAAAAAAATGAGGAAAATACAAGATAAGTGCTCTAAATGGGACAAATAATGATGAATCACTAGATCACGTTGCTAATGGGATTAGTTGGGATTAGTAATTACTCATCAGGCTTATTGTTTTAATAAAAATTTTATAGACCAATCAAATTATGTATACAGATAATGTACTACTAAAAAACGTATTTGTTCTTAAAGTAATTACATATGCTTGAAAGTAATATTCCAGAACCAAACATAAGTATTCAGCTTACGTGTCTTGTAAATTGCTTAATTTCTGTCCCATTTCCAAGAATTTGTTTGGCGCATTCCCCATGGACACACATCCCCATTAGGTAAATAGTTTCTCACACTGAATATCTCCAGCTATCCACAATCCAGGATCCTCTGCTTCTGCTGCCGCACATTTTAAAATTCAGAGCAAGCAGATGCATAAATAAACGTCAGTCATTCGCTCAAAAATGTCAGGGGTTTGGTTGGTTGGTTGGGTTTGGTTTAGTTTTTGGTCCTACCCATTCCCATCCATCCCGCCTTCACTCCTGTGTCCCCTGCCTTTGACACTGCGATTCCTCTCACGTTCCCCCGCGCACTGCGTGTCAAATCAAAGTGCGACTTGAGTGCGGCTCCCCTAAGAATTTCCTCCAACCCGGCCCCCCGTAATCCCATCTATATGTGGGCCCCACCCCCAACACACGACAACAACGGGCACGTACAGTGGAACTTCGTTAATTACGAAATTATACGCCTTTGAATTTTTTTTTTTATTTTTATTTTAAAAGTACAAATTTTGAAAAGTAAAAATTTTTAAAAGCAAATGACAGTTTTACTTTAAATGACTTATCTCAAAAAATAAAATTGTTTTGCTTAACTCTTAAAGATAATATTAATTTGCAGAAACTTTATCTAAAACTAACTCTTGTTGCCCAAATTAAAATTTAATTCAGAAGCCATAATCTTGAAAATTTGTAGTGGGTGATTTCACTGTGCCACAGTAACCATACAGCCACAACAACAACATCAGCTAGTCACGAGCCGCCGACTTTAAGCCGCTTGTAATTGATCGTGTCTTTGACATTAGAAAAACATTTTTTCCTTCTCCCGCTCCGCCCCCTCTCCCGCTCCTCCTCCACCCCCTTTTTCCCAGTTTTCCCTGTGTTTTCTTGTTGTTGCTTCTTGCATGAAAATGTAACGCAAGCACGAGACGTCGACATTCGTCGGCCAACTGGTGCACGGTGGCTAATAAAGCGCACGCAGCGACAGTAAATCCACTTAGTGGCGGGTGTTTGGGTGGTGGGTGGTTGTAGGCGGGGGATCAGTGGGTAGACGGGGGTGGAGCGGGAGAAAGAGAGGGGAAGCCGCACAAATGGTTCAAAAGATTCAGAGAGTGTCAAATGAAATGAGACGTGACCGGAGCAACAGGCTAAGAAAACAGAGGCAAATTAAAGAAGTAAATAAACAGTAAACTAACAATGCTCTAAACCTAAACGTAATATGTTTTTAGATATTATGCCTTGTATTTATATGAAATATAAATCATTTTATCATTGCAATTGATGTGCGAACATAAAGGTTTTTTGTCTAATTATATAAAAAGTAGCATAAACGTGAGTTCACTCTATAGAACGCACACTGTATGTGTGGGAGGGGAATAAATAGGAAGGAAGCCATGACTAATTTAGCTTCAAAATAATAATCACACAAATACTTAATAATAAAGAGTATACACTTACATTTTCAAAATTGATGCCATTATGTTTTGTGGTATAAACATAGTTTTTAGTTCTGTAAGGAACATTAAGAAGTACTCAAAACCGTGGTTGTTTCCTCTAAGCGATTGATTTCTTTTGCTTTTTTAAATAAATATTATTAGCTATTTTATTTGAAGTCTACATACATACACTTCAACGAATTATGGTTTCTATTTATGAAAAGCTAATTAGAGTTGTTATCAAAAGAGAAACATGTAACCTAGTTATAAACATTTATCAATACAGTTAGTATCGCTGCTGTTCCAATTTAGTGCCTACCCCAAAAATTACAAAAAAAAAAGATGTCAGTAATCTGAAACTAATTTTGTTTTCCATTTTTATCTACTTGCAGGTGAGATAACAGCTAGTTAATTGAAACGAAAGCGGGTGGGGTACGAACAGGTATGTTGTATAGATGACCCACTTGAACGAGCATTTATTTCCACTGACAAATGAAATGCAAGCACCGAACTGACACATGCCATGGGTGCAGTGAGTCGTGAGTTGTAGTTGCAGTTCTAGAATGCAGAGATTCCAGTCTATATATACACTAAATTAGGGAGGGTTTGCTACGCGAACTCTTACCTCCAAAAGTCAAAGCTCCCATATCTTATCAGCCGCAACCAATCGATGCATGTTGCAAGCCCAAAAACCCCACAAACAAAAAAAAAATCAACAAAATACGTATAACGCAAGGGGGAAACAATAAACATTATTGGGGTAAATGGGACAGCAGGGAAACCAAACAAATACCGAAAACTAATAAATTTTTTATTTCTGAAAAGAGTCACAGCAAACAAAAACAACAAAATCAAACAGCAACAAATGACCGACGACAATAGAATCAGAACTGATGTTCGATAGATAAAAAAAAAGGAATCGTATACATAACAAGATTTTTCGAATTTTAGCCATATTAGTCCCATAGCTTAATATTCTACAGATTAAAAAAAAATACAATCTTTTTCAATTATTTAAATAAAATATATTTATTTTGATTCCAAACTCCTTACAATATGATCTATCTACAGTACTCTTACATACATTTTACTCACTATTTTACACAGCTCACCAACACGCCAAATGATTTTAGCGGCCGTTAGTTAAACTAGTTTCTTAGTTTGACGTCTAGAGGGCGCAATTAAGTTTTATTTCTAATACAATATTTTACGACTTTAAAAGGTTTTTGTTTTCTAAATCTGCAGCTGCCTTGCTTATTTCGATTTACATTATATTTCATTTAATTGTATGTACGGTATGAACAAAAACGCCAATGGGTACTATCGCATGTACAACTGATGGTTTGTCATCTCTGGGGTACAGTTTTAAAGCAATTGCATGATCATTTCCACCAAAGGCGCCAGTTAAATTATTGTGTGTCGTTACATTAAATTTAAATTAAAATCATAGCAAGTAAGAACAAAGAAAGTGCGACCTTGAGGTCAACGAAGCGCTTCAATTACAGCCCACCACCCACTACGCCACTATTTCACTACATACATATATTTTTGACCGTCAATTTGGGCAACAGAACAAAATAAAACCGAAGTAAACGAAACGGAACGGAAAACATATCAAAACACACAAAAATCCATCGAAAATTGGGTGAAATGGTTAACGAACTTAACATTTTTTTTCGGTTGCACCTGTGTGCGTCTATATCTATTGTTTTAACACACACTTAAGCAATAAAACCCAGATGCTGAGACAATGGACCAGTCGAACAACTTCGTCTTAAACACGCGAAACTCTGAAAAAAAACGAGACCAGCTGCTCGAAAACAGCTGAGAGGTTTTTCAATAACGAAATCACACACTTTTCAGTTACAGAGAAAGAAATACATAAATATTAGCTTGATTACAAGTGGACACATTTGATTACATTGAAATTCATAGTTTTCTTGCGAAAAACGTCGTTTGGTCAATATATCAAAAATCACAGATGTTTTTCGCAATATCTGGTTTTAAAATTTCAATTTATAATTTGAATCATAAGGACTTCGCAATTCATAAAAAATATAATTTTGTATACTTGAATATATGTAGTATGAAATCAGATATTTCTTAGTTTTGTTGGCTATGAATTATATCTCTTGTTTTGTATAAATCATTAAAAATTGAAATGTTTTCTGTGTACCTTGTTTTAAATTTTCCCACCTCCCTTTCGACTTATTGCTCATTAGTTATTGTGTGCTCGCATTTTGGCGGATGACAAAGCTTTTTTTTTGTTTGTTATTTTTTTTTAAGGCGAACGGAAGTTTTCGTTGCTTTAAGTTTTACGGACACTGGTCAAACAATGGGAATTTGTTAATGAATGAATGAAAGAGCAAAAGAAATATGAAGATCTAATTGCTAAAGAAAGGAAACTGCCGCTTTGATTGATGACTCACCTGATTGAGTGATTGAGTGGTTTGCCGGCGAAGAAAATACCTGTGCGAAATGTATTAATTAAATGCAATCAGAACTTGATGAGCTTCAGCTCACACACGAACACACTAAAGAGACCACTCACTCTTTCTCTTTTTTTATGCGGATACATAATAATGATAGTGCTAATGGTACCAACAAATCGAGTGCAGTCTTAGTGAAACACACTTTAAAAATTTAAAATAACAAAGTGAAAAAAAATGCTTGGAAAATATCTGTTATTTCCATTTTATTTTACTTTGGTGTACAGATCCTCAGCTTTTATTAAATGAGTTAATTTCGGAAAAATATATCTCTTAAATTTTAGTAACCTAAAGATTGGCTTAACTATTAAATTTAATATATTTAATAACCAAACCAGCACTTTACTAATCAGTCTACCACCAAAATGAATTTATGTATTTATTTTTTGCTGTTTCGTTTCTCTCATTAATTATGCGAATGTTGCCGAGTTTTCCTCCGTTTTTGTTGTTGCAGTTGTTGTTCGTGGAAAAAGGAAGCTTTCCAGTTCGTTTGGTTTCATAGCGCGAGAATTTCAGCTGAATATGAAAAAATGCCTAACAAACTAACAATTGCAAATGCACTCGAAGGCCGGCCCATTGTTTTTGCTTGCTGGTGGTGTTTTGGTTTGGTCCCAGAATAAGTGGAAAAAGGAAACTGCTAATGATGATGATTACCATCCAACCCATCGTCATTATCAGGCGTCGCCGACATCGTCGTCAATCGTTCTTGGCATTTTGTGTCTAGTTTACTTCCCTGCCAGCAACAACAAGAACATCGCATAACAATGCCAACGACGTCCTGGCGTCAATTCTGCGTTTCCCTGCCTGCTTTTGTTTTTACCCCAACCTCATCCTCATTCTCATTCTCAAACTCCTGCCCACTCCACATAAATTTGCATTCGGCGCCGCCCGGGAAGGCGTAGGGGCATATGGATTATGTGATCGCATTGGTGATCTATGTAAATAAATTATATTTTCCTTATCAATACCTCGGTATTACAGCAAGTTTGATAGTTGGGTTCGTTCGTCACTGAAGATTAGGTAGTGGCACTTCCAATATGTAACAATTTTGATCACAATTATATTAAGTAATAAACTAAACTTTATTGTGAGATAAATACACGAAAGAAGGCAAGAATAAATATTCTTGTTTTAAAATATATGTATCCTTGTTAACATAAAAATATCGACCTATCACTGAAAGTAATAATAATAATTAGATTAATATGTTTTGTTGCAGTAAAGAATATAAATAAAATAGGATTAGTTTCTTCGCTTATGTTCTCTCTGTACATAGGGCATTTTGAATTCGTTATATCCGCATTCTTGGCACTTGTTGCTGCTTCTAATTTAGCTGTTGTTGTATTGGTTGCATCCCCTTTTCCTGCCGCATCGCTGTTTTTTTTTGTTTTTTTCTTTTTGCGCATTTGAGTTTGCGTTCCGCTTGACAAAGTTCTTCTGTGCAGTGTTTGTTGTTGCTATCTTCGCCCAGTGGTCATTTGCCAACAGTTTGAGAGCCACTGACGCTGCTTGCACTTGCGAAGTCAAGTGAAAAACAAGAGAGAAAAACGGGCCATGCTCCCTCAATACACAGCAAAAAAAATCTGTCAAATTATGTAAAGTATTTTCATACTTTAAAACCTAAGAGTCAGCCTTCTGCACTTCGTAATTCTTCTGTAATTCTTTGTTAGATAATTAATCTCTAGATCTTCATTTAAATATTGTATTTATTGTATATTGTAGTTAACACCGAAATGTGATTTCCATCTAGAACAATTAAAAAGTCCGGTCAAATATGTATTAAAGTTTCTGCTGGATGACACCCCTCTTTATTAAATATTAAAGTATCTTTAACCAAAAAAATATTTATTTCAATAAAAGCAGTAATTTCTTAAAACTCTTTCTACTAAGATTTTGTTTTAAAAAAGTACAATTACATTTTCTTTTTATTATAAAGAGTTATTTTTCCGAGTGCAACTTGCTCTCACCGGCTCGCTCACTCACCTGCGATCGCTTGCTCTCCCTCTCTCTTTCTCTCCGGCGGTTGGGACTGGTGAGTGTGTTTTGTTTTTGCGACCGGGACCGTCGGCCGCACTTCACTTCGCTTCAGAAATGCGTCGCCGTCGGACGTCGCCGTCGCTGGCCGCCGTCGTCGGTACCACAATTGTTTAACACAATTGTTTTAACGGTTCGAATTAAAGTGCAAAATTAAATAAAGAAAATAACAAAAACAAACGAAAAATTCGTTTTTTTTTTTGTGTTCTGTTCAAGTGCCAAAAAAGTGAAAAACTTAGCATTGCCATAGTTTTGATACCATTGTGTTTTTGTTGAAATTGCAAGAATTTAAGGTTTATCTAGAGTGGTCTGCTATCTGATAAAGAAGGAGATATATAATCCAAACACGCCAGAAAAAACAGTTGAGATTAAATTTCAGATAACGCAAAAGAGTCTTATTTAATTATGCGCGAGGTGCAAATACTTGTTGTTTAGGGGTGAATCTTCTTATAATGGTTTTCTTGTGCTTAGTTTCCCATGACGATCAAGGAAATGCAGGAAATGTCTTGACATGCACACAGATACACTCGGAAAAACTACACTCAAAATAAAAAGACTCGTTAACAATGTTTTGGACGTAAAAATGTATTATTTCAGTACTTAGAGAGTTTACTAATTCAAAACAATGTTATTTCTCTCGTTTTTTTTTTTTACATTTTAACCTTAATATATGAACTCTTTTTCTTCAAAATTAAAGTAAAGATAAATGGAATATTGTACAATTTCTGAAAACCTCCCCCAAATGTTATTAATTTAAGGGCACCTGTACTAAGAAGCCGCTCAAGAGTGGGAATCTTCCCACCATATGGTTTATGTTCCTTTTCTTGCTGTATTTATTTTTGTAACTTTTTGGTGGCTTCTTTTGAGGATCGGTTCCTTTGTCCTTTGTCCTTTTCTTTTTTCCTTCCCCCATCTTTTCCACATCCTTTGAGGTGGCTAAGAAACTCATCTGGGTTTTCAATTTCAGTTGGTTTTACAACGGGTAATTAGAAGCGGACATTCCCACATTTTTACGGGTCTGAAGGCAATGGTATTTACCTTAGGATGGGGTTTCACGAAAAAGTTACTTCCCGGATTAGGTTGTATAGAGCTTATTACACACGATGTGTAACAGTTTGTCCAATATTTCTTTGTTCCATTTGTATAGATTGGCCTAATCACATTCTTATCACGGGTTTTTAAAAGTAAATGGACATTCTTGGTGCACTTGCCACTAATTGAAATTCTTTGGGTCTTGTGAGTAAGTTACCTTCTGGAATGAATTTTTTTAGTATTATTACTTCAATCAATTTAATCCATCAAATATTCTCATTTTGACAATTTGCTGTTATCAATTTTGCGGACATTTATTATTAAAATTGTTTGAAACTTTGTCTGCAGTAGGTAATACTATATAGTGTGTAATGACGTACAGGAAGTTCATTATAATATATATAATTTGTTTTGTATCTCAACATGCAACTTAAGCCTTGAGAATTCAAAATAGCCTTGATTCCAGCGACTTTCACTTGGCAGGAATGCCGCAAGAACAAGAATCCGTATCCGAATGGGAACGAGAACTAAAACTGAAGCTCGAGCTTGGTATCGGATCAGGTTGGAAGTCAGGGGGGCCAAGCGGCCAGGGGCGTGGCCCCCAGAAGGGGTGGTTCCACCAGTTGGAGTTGCCGCTTGAGTTAAGCTTGTGGTTGGCCTTCACTGACTTTGGCATCGATTGGGTGGGTTTGACCCACTAGAGTGGTTCCATACATACACTATATTCTATGCCATTTTCGGTGTGCTTTCGATTCTTAGCGTTAATCTTATCATTCTGAACAGATAAAATAACTTTCGGGTTACGGTTGTGGTTTCGATTTGATAAAATATTTTTACCATTTGCTGTTTTTGTTTTTCTATTTTTTCGGGAGCGAGGGTTTTCCCCATACGTTCGATTTCTGCAATCTAATTCGGGAAAAGTCGTAAATTTTGGTTGCTCTGGGTGGGGTTTTAGATGGTAATATTGTTTCCCTGATCGGTCAATTATTCCACTTTCGGTTGAAGTTATTACTTCCTGACCTCTGGTATTTGTAGTGTAATGATTTATATGGATTATCTCGGATTTTAATAATGGCTTATTGGTTTAAAAAGAGTTTATAAATTTATAATTGATGAGAAATAAATAAAAAATTGTTTTTTATCAATAAAGGATAATTATCTTATCTAGGATCAAACATGTTAGTCACACCATTTCATTTTGTTTAACATATCTTAACAATTCCTAGATACCTAATTAATGTAAAATTTCCACTAATTTGTTACCCTATGTTTGCCCGCCTTAGTCAAAAAACAAAACGATACCAGCTAAAAGCCGCAAAAGCGACGACAGCTAAACAAAGCATAAATACCAATAAATCGCTGGTTGTTGGCCATCAAACAAATCGAATCAAAACAATCGAAATGCACAGTTAAAAGCCGGCTCTGCTTGATTAACTGTTTGCTTGTTTTTGGTTTCTTGTTTTTTGTTTTTGGTTGCCAAGTGTCACCAAAGTGGCTTAAAACAAAAATAAATAAATACAAACTTGTTGGTTGGAAACGACAGTGAGTGAAAGTGACAGTGAACTCAATTGACCTGTAACGAATACGAAATACGAGCACGTGTTGGCTCTCTTCCTCCCTCTTTCAGCCTCTCTTTCTTTCATCATCTGGCTGTCTTTTTCGCAGCCTTATCACTACCATTTTTTGTTAGATAAAATGCGTCTAACTTAGATATTAAATAATGGCTAAGTAATGAGAATCGGAGAAGCTTATTTAAAAGGTTTCAAGACATTAAAATACTATTTTTGTCTTTACACAAAGAAAAATGAAACAAATTTGGGCACATTTGAAAGTTAATTATTTGGCATATACATTTTTGTACTAAAAGTAATTTTAATTAAATCTTTCAAATTGAAATTAATTTTATCAGAAACCGATATTTTGAAAGGCTAAATCTGACTTTCAAAGAAAAGCTTGAAAATAAAGTACTCCATTTTGATTAGTACTAAAAATAACGATGACAATGGTTGGCTTAGCTATTTTAGCGAAATTATTTAAAAACTTGTTTATTTAATCCATACCTTTCTTGATGTATTTCTCACAGTGTGCGCTTTTACTTTTCTCCCCAGCTTCCACACTCCCTCTGCATTTTCACGTGCAATTAAGCAAAAGTCGCAGCCGTTTAAATCAATTAAAATCGGTGTTACTCAATCACAACTCATACTCATTCGCCCAAAATCTCCCTTTTCCCTCGCGAGTTCAGTCAACTTTTGGAGACGAGAAGCGATCCGGTTGGGGCCTTTCCCTTTCCCACCGCCCGCCCTCCTCAAATATTTTTCGGCAATGGCAATTACCAGTTAAAGTTTGTAAGCGGCTTTTGTTGTTTACCATTCGTCTGTGCTCACCGTATTCGCTTGCAGTTCATGTCGACGACGCTCCACTTTATAAATGGGTAGGAAAAGATGAAAGTTTTTCCCTGCTCAACAGCAATTAATATTAATACGTAACAAACAAACTAAAAAAAAAAGAAACGTCAGAAAAAAACAGCGCATTAAGTACACAATTTCAAAGAGTACATAAAGCGTCACATTATATGGCAGTTACCCAAAGTTTTCCCTTGTTCATTTCTCAATATGTCCAGATGTCAAACAGGGGAATGTGGATAAGGGTTATGTCTTCTATCATAGGTATTATCTATTCCAAGGCCCTGACTCACAGGGTTTTGAAGTTAAAAGGGTGGGGTAATAATTTGTTTACCCATCAGCGGAAATGTGAGCCAAGCGCGAGTTTTTGAAATATAATTTGTGATTCAACTAGGTATTTGCACGAGTATTAGGGCAGCAGATTGATATACCATATATACTGAGAAGGATTGGATGTAACTGCCACTTTTCACACTTAAATTAGCGATAGGGCGGTTCATTGACGAACACACAAATTTCTCCGATATATGCATTATTGTGGATAAAATCAAGTTTTATATCAATTGAACAATATTTAATCCCCTCTTGAGATATATCTTGTTTGAATAGTTAAAAACTTGTAAATAATATTGACATCGTATTGTCGTTCAATAAATTGTAATATGTAAGACTAAACATTAAAACCCCCTATCCAGATAAAAAAAACTACCTTAAAGTCACACATGCAGAGCTTGGTTCTCAACACCATTGAACTTGGCTTAAGTGTCGCATAATTACCTAGGCCGTAATTAAGCAAGAAAAGGAAAAAGGTAAAAGCCGAGAAGAAACAAAAGCAAAAGTTGATGAGCCGCCATATAGTGGTAGGTTTCGTTTCCCCCTGGTCTTCATAACACGCGTGATGGGTGTTAAAGGTTCAAACTTTTTTCTTGACTTGACTTGTCTTTTCTTTTTTTTTGAGTAATTATGGAAGGCTTTCTTTGGCCATCAACCTGGAATAGAGTGGGGCTTACCACGGAGCTTGTGTCTCTTTACTGGCTTTTCTTTTTTGTCCATTGTGAAATATTTCCCGCGGGCCGGCGACCTTAGCATATGGGAAATACAATAGATGACGCCCACTCGATGCCATATCACCATATCACATCCTATCACACCGATTGATAATAATTAGAGTGCTTAATGTGATTGGGAAAGCCGAATGGCTGTCTGGCTGACTAAATGGCCATTAGAAAGCGTTGCAATTGACATTAATAGCCTTAAATGGCGGCAACTGCATTTTCACCTTCCTCACTCGGTTTCCCAGTCAGCTTTTTCCGTTGTGGAGCAACAGCATCTGTTGTTGTTTTGGCTCGACGACTGACCCTCAGTTGCCCTTGCCATCCCCACCATATGTTTTCAGAAAATAATAAATAAGACAGACATTCCCGTTTCAATTATTTGCTAATTATTTGTGTAAATGCCTTGCATGATGCTATATTATTTTGCTTTCTTTGTGTTAATCATATGCAAATCAGCTGGCTGTTAAAAAGGTGCCGCCTCTCTCCTTTCACTCGGTCTCTGGGGTCTTGAAAGCTCGAGTTTGGCGAGAGAAAATTGTAATTGTTTATCTGCCGTTTAATGCTCACCCATGAAGCTATAATTTTAGTGTTAAAGATTCAGGATTTCTTATCGATATCTCTCATACTTATTTTATAATCATTTGCAACTTAATTTAAACATATTAGATTTTATTGTCTGGACTTCTCCTGCTTTAGTTTGGATTGCAATCGTAACTAAATATTTGATGTTGGTTTTATAACAATTTATTACACTTACCTTTGGGTATTTCTGGGAAAATTCTTTCACCGTGAATTTCGCCGTTATTTGGCCCCGGCGCTACCATACCATCTCCAATTCCAGCGCTAACAATAATGTTTTTTTAAATCAACAATAGCGAGCCACGCCCCCCGCTAGCCAGCCTCTTTGTTGCTGCACTTAGCTGTAGTTATTTGCGATACATTTTTCCACTCTTTTCTGCCATTTGCTACACTTCATTATGAATTTTTTCTTCTGATTTTTTCCCGCCCTTTGCTGCATGGCATGCATAATGACAACGTGTAATTTGGCCTTTCTTTTCTTCTCCTGCATATTTCTTGCACGTTTGTGGCACTCACATTTATACCCCGTCCGTCGTCCACCACTATTTCCCCTGCCGATTGGGACCTCACGGCATCTCGTGGGTTGTTAAAGGCCTGATTGCGAATTATGGCCAACTCTTTCAGAAAACTCAAAGCCGAGTACTGAAAACTCTGGCGGAAAGCTCCCAAAGGCACAAAGGAATCGACGAGGGCGGGGGCCACGGTTTGCATGTCTCGGGGGCGTGGCCGCAACACAAAACTTTATATGATCGCATTTTATGCTAATTTACGAGTATTTTTCTCTTTTCAATTAATTTCTTCCCAAGGGAGTGGCAGCGCTGATTTCATTATAATATGCATATTATATATATGGTCGGAGGGCGATCATCGTATTAGCAATTTCTATGCAGGTAACGTTTGCTTTTCCAAATCGTAGCCACAAAGGGATTCGCTAATTGATAATTTAAATATGTGCGTGGTTTGTGATCAAAATTTATACTAAATAAATAAATCAATCGATATTTAAAGGTCATCTTAGAATAATTTATAAAGTACATAATGAGTGCCTTTTTTCACAATTTACTTTGTTTTACAAAATTTATAATGACTCGGAAAATATTTTCCTTGGCATTACAGTTGTAAAATGCAAGTAACGTTTTATTTATGAGGTTTTTCGTTTTCAAACTACTATTCAATTAACGTTGTTAATAAGGCATTATTTGATACCTTTTTCTTTACCGTTTCTTACAAATTAAATAAAATTAGACAAAAGTAAGTACGCTTTTATTGACAGTTTCATGGTAATTAGCCAAATGAAAGAACGAATAAATCAATCAATGAATGCTTGAGTGAATGAATGAACTCGTTCTCCACAATGACCACTTCCATTTGAATGGAAATGTTAATGAATGAGCAGGTGAATTTCCACTTCTCTGACCTTCAAATTAGCGTGCGAACAACTATTTATGTGTATTTCAAGGAATATTCGATTGAACATATATACAAAAAAAAAATGTTTACAAAATGTTTGTTTGATTTATTTTTACTGTTTTATAATAATCTATATAAAATCAAGGAGATTATCCTACAACATTCGCATTTCTTTAAGTGTAGATTAAGCCAGTAGTGAAATGCGCGAATACCAAAAGTTTGTTCAATTTCTGCACTCGACTTGTCTTTTATTTTCGGCTTAAGCTAATATTGGTTCGGCCTGGAAAAATGTTTATGCGAACTCCAGGGTCTATATAAACATATATGTATGTATGTGTATATGTATCTGTATCTGTGCCTTTGCCTGTTTTTTGAGTCGCCTTTTGCTGTGTCTAAAATTTCTAGTAAGCAAATAAATCGCATTTGCGAGCGGGGGATGGTGGATATGGGAGATATATCTTGTCATGCTTCAGCGCGTTGTTGGCGCTTCAAAATTGCGGCTCATTGTTGTTGTTGCTGCGAACCGAACGTCGCATTTATTACAGGTGTGTCCCGTCCCGTTCCGTCCCTCCATCCACCTCTCTTTCGCACTCACGGCATTCGCAGATGCATAATCAAAGCGAATTTGTGTGCGAAATGAGTTCAACCTGCCGCTGCAACTGCCACTGCCTTTTTGCTGTTGCAACTGTCCGCTGTCAGTTGATTTATCTATATATTAATGCATTATATATTATAGAAAAAAAAGAGAAGAAAAATGCCTGAACACGAACAGAGAGGCGCGTACACATAGTCGTATGTAAAGGGGAAATAAAATGGTAGCCATGCAAGCCGGAAAATTGCCTGGGAAAGGCCGCTGCCAGGCAAGACTCTCAGAACCGAAAAACTAGTTTGTAAAATAATTGTTAACCCAAATGATAAATGGGGTTACATTTTTGGTGAATGTGTAGAGTAGAAAAGCTGGTTATTGTCTTAAAAAATAATACAAAACAGCAATAAAAAATAATACAAGAAGCAAAACCCTTAAACTGGAAAAATGTTATTGTTTTTTATACCGAAAAATAACCTTTAAACAAGGAATTTGTATCAAACTTTCGATTTCTACTTGTTTATTTATTATTTGATAAGTCAGTTTGTTTATTATTGATTGGCTCGACTTCCTTTGTTTGATTTGGGTTTAGATTTCTCACTTCTTGTTTATTTGGGCAATACTCTGATTTGTTGTATTTAATGGCTATTGAATCTGATGATGGGCTTTATTGTTTGAAGTTTATTTTAGAAATTCTTTCACAAAAGAAAGCACCTATTTTGCTGGCGCCATCCCCTATATCTTTCCCAGAATCACCCGTACCTTTGAATTCCAATGTCGCAGACTTGAGTTTTGTTTTTGAGTGTGCCGAAGATAGCATTTCCGTGTGCCTCCGATAAGGCAGCCAATTCACACTGCATTTTGATAGCGTTTTTGATAGGGGGGGGGCTCTTAACAGTTGCCGCATTGCATCACCGATAAGAACGAAAAATAAATCAAGAACCATAATAAAATAATAACAATGGCACAAAGCAGTGACTAAGCGTTGAATCACAATTAATATATACATTTTTAATGTCATATAGCGGTGAAATGTTCCTCAAATCACAATTAATCGGCAGTGACAAAGAAAAGCCAACGAAAAGCGAACAATAAAACGGGAAAATAAATCGATTATACACATAAATATATAAAAAACCAATAAGCAAATACCAAAGAACGGATTTGGATCGACCGACGTCATGTTCGACGTACCACCCAAATGTCCGGCGCTGGCCAACAAGTTGGGCGGTCTTTTCGGCTGGCGACACACCTACAAGGTGTCCGCCAAGCACGAGGGGATTCCCCACGGGCACCTCCACAAGTCCTACTCCCTCACGCTGCCCAAGCGACCGCCATCGCCCTCGGCCTATTCGTGTGTGAAGGTAAAGATACAATGATGTTAAGACATAGGAATACGCAGAATCAAAGATTAAAAAAATGCACAAGTCCAAGATCCATAAGGTGTACTCACTGAGAGAAATCGTCAGAATAATCCAAATACAAAGGACAAGTTTTCATTGGGTTTAATAAATTATAAACAATGTAATATACATAAGCTTACAATTTTAAAAGTGTTGCAGGATTGGCCAATAGTGAAGGTCCGTTAAAAGATTTTTTGGGATCACCAAACCATCATAACTTGGCTAAATATTGTTGGAACATAGAACTATACCTTTCGTATCTCAGCACATTTTGTACTATTGTAATACAATCGTTGATAGAATGGTCATTAATAAATATTAAAATATATCATTAAAGATTTAAAAGAAAATATTGATAAGGTGAAATTAAAAATTATATTGAAATTTTCTAAATATGACAATAATTTTGATAACATATTTTTCTACGTGCCGAAACATACACATAACAAACCCAATCCCAATCTCTTTTGGCATTCCTCCAGTTCGATCAACACTTGTGTTAGGCCCGCGGCCACGCCCACATTGCATTTTCAATCGTTTTATGATATATGAGAACGAGATCGAGTTGTCAGTTCGTTGCCGCATAATTTCCATTGACAAATGATCATAAAGAAATATAATCACCGATGAACAGTGGGGCGTAAGGGAATGAAACTTAAAGGAAAAAAATTTTAATAAAAATATAAACTTGAAAAATCGTTGACTATTCCTTTATTATCATTAAAATTAATTGTTTGAATTCAATTATTAAAAAAAAATCGGTTAATAGATATCCTTATAGCATAAAATTATTTTGAAATTAATTTCAAATCAAATTGGTTTTATAGCCACTGTGCCCGAACTGCATTCTTAACGCTCCATTCTCCGCAGCGAATCGCGATTTGGAATTCCAATAATCGGTGCTGCATCCAATAGATAGAATGCCTTAATGTGCGCTCTTTGACCCACAAAAACACCAAACAAACCATGTGATGAAACAAACGAAAAAAAGACAAAGGCGAACCAAAAAAAAAAAAAAAAATAAAGAAAAAGACGCGAAAAATAGCCGAAATTATTGCGCCAAGTTGACGTTCGACGTTCCAGTTCTGCAGCTCGTCTCAGTCGCTGAGCCTCCAACGCTTTTGACTGGTTTCAGCCATGATGCAATTGTTTTGTTTCTTATGCACACAGAGAAAATGTTATTAATACAATTAATGAATAAATAATATTTACATATTGCAGAATATTATGACCAATTTTAAGTAATAGTAATATATTAAAACTAGCAATCAAACGATAAAAATATAACCTAAAAATAGACATTGATTATATACGAATAATACTACTCTTGTGTTAAAGATGATTTAAATCATTGATTCAAGAACTTTTATTTTATATTAAAATATATATATTAGTAACTAACATTTTTTACACCCTACTTCAATGAGATTTTCTCTGAGTGCCCTTGTTGTTAATGGCCGGCATTTGGCATTTGTTGTGGAATCCATCGGAATGCCAAAAGCAACGCCAGCTCCTTGGCTCAACGAGAAGATTGCAATTTGGGGCGCTGGAGGTCGTCGTGGTCGGGCTTATTAGGCGTCGCTCACGGAGTTCAAGTTGAGCCCACGTGAGCCGAGATTTGGACGACAGAGTGACTCAACACGTAAAGTGGTTGCTCCATGCGGAAGCGCAGATGTGCAGATGGTGCAAATGGGATGTGAGAAGCGACTCCGCGAGACGATGCGTCTCCAATTGCCTCTTCCAGATCGCAGATTGCAGATGGAAGATTGGAGTTTTGGGGGAGGGCTTGGATGTTGGGAAAGACTTCCGCGACTTCCATGGCCCCCAGTGTACTGGGAATTACAGATGCAAGAGCTGCGGGTCTTTTTTTAATATTTTTTTTATAGAAAATACAGTAATACAATGAAAACCCAAAGTTGCTCCTTTATAATTAATTATAATTAAGTATTAAAAAAAAATATATAAATATAATTATTGCAAATAGTTTAGAAAAAAAAGGGTTCAAAGAGTGTTTTTAAGAAAGCTTATTTAATCAAAGGTTTATTGAACAAAAGTTGAATATTTTATTTAATTAATACACCCATCCAAAATCCTAAATATAATTCAATGTTTCGTTGCCTATTTTCAGCCCGATTCTTGGGTGACAGTGACGCATCTGCAGACACAGTCGGGCATCCTCGATCCGGATGATTGTGTACGCGACGTGGCTGACGACCGGGAGCAGATATTGGCGCACTTCGATGACCCAGGACCGGATCCGGGAGTTCCGCAGGGAGGCGGCGATGGGGCGTCGGGCAGCTCGTCCGTGGGCACAGGTTCGCCGGACATCTTCCGGGATCCCACCAACACGGAGGCGCCCACCTGTCCGCGGGATCTGTCCACGCCGCACATCGAGGTCACCAGCACCACGTCGGGTCCGATGGCTGGACTGGGAGTTGGACTGATGGTGCGCCGCAGCAGTGATCCCAATCTGCTGGCCTCGCTGAAGGCGGAGGGCAGTAACAAGCGCTGGTCGGCAGCGGCTCCTCATTACGCTGGCGGGGATTCCCCCGAACGTTTGCTGCTGGACAAAGCCGGTGGTCAGCTATCGCCGCAGTGGGAGGAGGACGACGATCCCAGTCAGCAGCTGAAGGAGCAGCTGCTCCACCAACAGCAGCCACATGCGACCAATGGCGGTGGAGGCTCCTCCGGTAACCACCAGCCATTCGCCCGATCCGGTCGCCTGTCCATGCAGTTTCTGGGCGATGGCCATGGCTATAAGTGGATGGAGGCGGCCGAGAAGTTGCAGAATCAGCAACTAGCCCAGCAGACCTACCAGCAGGGTCACCATTCGGGACACGGCCAGAGTGGTGCCTACTCCAGCAAGTCGCTGCCCAGGGAGAGCAAGCGGAAGGAGCCACTGGGCCAGGCGTACGAGTCCATCCGCGAGAAGGATGGCGAAATGCTGCTGATCATCAACGAGTACGGCAGTCCGCTGGGACTCACTGCTCTGCCGGACAAGGAGCATGGCGGAGGATTGCTGGTGCAACATGTGGAGCCGGGCAGCCGAGCCGAAAGGGGTCGACTACGACGCGATGATCGCATCCTGGAGATCAACGGCATTAAGCTGATCGGACTTACCGAATCGCAGGTCCAGGAGCAACTAAGGCGGGCTTTGGAGAGCTCGGAACTGAGGGTGCGAGTGCTGCGCGGGGATCGCAATCGCCGCCAGCAGCGGGATTCCAAGGTGGCCGAGATGGTGGAAGTGGCCACCGTGTCACCCACACGCAAGCCACATGCTGCTCCAGTGGGCACCTCCCTGCAGGTGGCCAATACCCGCAAGCTGGGCAGGAAAATCGAAATTCTGCTGAAGAAGGGGCCCAATGGTCTGGGTTTCTCGGTCACAACACGGGATAATCCCGCTGGCGGACATTGTCCCATCTACATCAAGAACATCCTGCCACGCGGAGCTGCCATCGAGGATGGTCGCCTGAAGCCTGGCGATCGTTTGCTGGAGGTGGATGGCACCCCAATGACGGGCAAAACACAAACGGATGTGGTGGCCATTTTGCGGGGCATGCCAGCTGGAGCAACCGTTAGGATAGTGGTCTCGCGCCAGCAGGAGTTGGCGGAGCAGGCCGACCAGCCGGCGGAGAAGAGTGCTGGCGTGGCGGTGGCTCCAGCAGCCGCACAGGCTCTACCTGCAGCCGCTCCTCCAGGACCACCGCCGCCGGTGCCAGTCCAGAAATCCAGCAGTGCCCGATCTCTGTTCACTAATCAGCAGCAATCGCAGCTCAACGAATCTCAGCACTTTATCGATGCGGGCAGCGAGTCAGCGGCTTCAAATGTAAGTTGATGGAATGTGCCTTTCGATCTTTGAACTAAACTAATCCATATTTTGTTAAACCCACACAGGACAGCCTGCCGCCGAGCAGCAACAGCTGGCACTCCCGCGAGGAGCTGACCCTACACATTCCCGTCCACGATACCGAAAAGGCCGGACTAGGGGTCAGTGTGAAGGGCAAGACGTGCTCGAATCTGAACGCTTCCGGATCGAGTGCCTCCAGCGGCAGCAATGGATTGATGAAGCACGACGGCGACTTGGGTATATTCGTGAAGAATGTGATCCACGGAGGTGCGGCTTCGCGCGATGGACGCCTGCGGATGAACGATCAGCTGTTGAGCGTGAATGGGGTATCGTTGCGTGGCCAAAACAATGCCGAAGCCATGGAGACACTGCGTCGGGCAATGGTCAATACGCCTGGGAAACATCCAGGCACCATAACCTTACTGGTGGGCCGTAAGATCCTGCGATCGGCCAGCTCCAGCGACATCTTGGACCACAGCAGTCACAGCCATAGCAATAGTAGCGGTGGCAGCGGCAGTAATTCGAACGGAAGCGGCAATAACAATAACAGCAGCTCCAATGCCAGCGATAATTCGGGAGCCACCGTCATCTATTTGAGTCCAGAGAAGCGGGAGCAGCGCTGCAATGGTGGCGGAAGTGGTGGCAGTGCCGGCAATGAGATGAACAGGTGGGTGATCTTGGAGATTATGGAATATATAAAACAAAGACTTAACAATTATCTTGTCTTGCAGATGGAGCAATCCCGTTTTGGATCGCCTAACCGGTGGCATTTGCTCCTCGAACTCAGCGCAGCCGTCCTCACAGCAGCAGCAGCCACATGCCTCGCAGCAGCAGCAACAGCAACAACAGCAACAGCAGCGTCGACTGCCACCAGCACCCATCTGCAGCAATGCAGCTTTAAGGAACGAGAGCTACTACATGGCCACCAATGACAATTGGTCGCCGGCGCAGCTTCATTTGCTCACTGGTCATGGCAACACGGCCCTGCTAATCGAGGACGATGCCGAGCCCATGTCACCGTAAGCTTAACAACCTTTACACCTCTATGCCAACTAACTATATAAAAATCTAAAACACAGAACCTTGCCGGCGCGTCCTCACGATGGGCAACACTGCAACGCGAGCAGTGCCAATCCATCTCAAAATTTGGTCGCCGGCAACCAGGGGCCAGCCATAAATCCCGTGGTGCCGGGCACACCGTCGACTTCCAGCAACTTTGATGCCACCTACTCGTCGCAATTGAGTTTGGAAACCAACTCGGGTGTGGAGCATTTCTCACGCGATGCCTTGGGACGTCGTAGCATCTCGGAGAAACACCATGCGGCGCTGGATGCCCGTGAAACTGGAACCTATCAGCGAAATAAGAAATTGCGCGAGGAGCGGGAGCGCGAGAGACGCATTCAGCTGACCAAGTCCGCTGTTTACGGCGGATCGATTGAATCGCTCACGGCTCGCATAGCCAGTGCAAATGCCCAGTTTTCGGGCTATAAACATGCCAAGACTGCATCCAGCATCGAGCAGAGGGAGACGCAGCAGCAACTGGCGGCAGCCGAGGCGGAGGCCAGGGATCAACTGGGCGATTTGGGTCCATCGTTGGGCATGAAGAAGTCCTCGTCGCTGGAGTCGCTGCAGACCATGGTGCAGGAGCTGCAGATGTCGGATGAGCCGCGTGGCCATCAGGCGCTGCGGGCGCCGCGTGGACGTGGCAGGGAGGATAGTCTGCGGGCGGCGGTGGTCAGCGAACCAGATGCTAACAGTGAGTTTAATTACACAATTACATTTTAAATTTGGCATTTATACGCCCATTTTTTAGAGCCCCGCAAGACCTGGCTTTTGGAGGAGGGCGATCACGAGGGCGGCTTTGCCTCGCAGCGCAATGGACCTTTCCAGAGTTCCCTGAACGACGGCAAACATGGCAGCAAGTCGTCGCGGGCCAAAAAACCGAGCATCCTGCGCGGCATTGGGCACATGTTTCGCTTTGGCAAGAATCGCAAGGATGGCGTGGTGCCGGTGGACAACTATGCAGTGACCATTTCGCCGCCCAGTTCGGTGGTTTCCACAGCCACATCGCCGCATGTGCAGCAACAGCAACAGCAACAGTTGCAACAGCAGCAGCAATTGCAGCAACACCAACAGATACCCACCGCTGCACTGGCTGCCCTGGAGAGGAATTGCAAGCCGCCGGCGTATCAGCCACCACCACCGCTTCCAGCTCCCAATGGTGCGGGCAATGGCGCCCAGCTTAATGGCGGCATACATCAGAACGACATCTTTAACCATCGCTATCAGCATTATGCCAACTACGAGGATCTGCACCAGCAGCATCAGCAGCACCAGATTAGGTGAGAGCGGGCCCGCGCATGTCCTTAGCATCCTTTCATTTTTGCCGGTGACGGGATCAATTGTTTAACTAACTTTATTAGCCATTTAACACCATATTGTATGTGTCGTATCTCTCTTTCTCGCCCGTTTTTTCTCTCTCTCTGTTCCGCGTGTCCGTATCTATGTTGTTGTCCACACCTACTCACACACGCGTATGCACACTCACCCGCACACACACACTCTACTACTACTACTATAACCATTACACTGGTAAAAATAACCAAAACGAAGCAGTAGAGGCGATTCCCCCACATCCATTTCGGAAACGCTTTCGGAGTCAACGCTCGAGTGCATGCGACAGCAGGTCATCCGGCAGCGCATCAAGGTGGAGGCGGAAAGGTAACCCACCCACACACACACTACCAGACTATCACCCACAACCACACCACACACACACAGATACTCCAGTGCAGTGCGGTTCGTAGATATAAGACGGTTTTTTTGGTAACTGGTTTAGAGTTGAGATGTATTAGAAAGTAGCATTAAATTAAAAAGTAGTGTTTGTATTAAGTATGAACAAAAACAAAACATTATTTTGGAACTCATTTAAAGAATTTATTGATTTAATCAATATAAAACCAATGGACTTTAAGTCTTATTCAATTAAATTAGGGTAGACTCTTACAAAAAATATTTCTAAAATAATGTGTTTGGAAAACAATCACCACAAAGTTTGATTATTTAGAACAAAATTTAAGAAAGATTTTAAATAAAATAGTTAGTTTTTATAATATGAAGAAAAAAGCGACTTTTCGAAAATTTGAGCTGTAGTTTTAATGCTATTGCTTTAAAGCTTAGTTGTAAAACAAATATATTAAAAGTTTTAAAAATAAATTAAGCCATAAATATTGGAAAACGACCCTTTAATAGTTAAATTGCTTGCCATTATAACTTTATTTAAGCTTTAAAACTTACAGCCGAATTGCACTGCACCTCATCACTAAGTTAATGGATTTTGGCTGCTTACTCGTAATGCTTGTTAAATTGTTTGTTTTTTGCTGACGCACACCATACAACAATGCTTACTTGCATTTTGTAAATTACTCATAAACATTACCCGCTTGCTTTCGCAGTCGCCGCCATCAGCACTACCATTCGCAGCGCAGTGCCCGCTCGCAGGATGTGAGCATGCACTCAACGAGCTCCGGATCCCAGCCCGGATCCTCGGCCCAGCCGCAATCGCAGCCGAATGGAGGAGGAGTGCGTCCCATCAGCAGCTACTATGAGTACGAGACAGTACAGCAGCAGAGAGTGGGCAGCATCAAGCACAGTCACAGCAGCAGTGCCACCTCGTCCTCCTCGTCGCCCATCAATGTGCCGCATTGGAAGGCGGCGGCCATGAATGGCTATTCCCCAGCCAGCTTGAACAGCAGTGCGCGCAGCCGTGGTCCCTTTGTGACCCAGGTGACCATAAGGGAGCAGGGTATACCAGCCCACCTGCTCCTCCAGCAGCAGCAGTCACATCAGCAGCAGCAACTTCAGCAGCAGCAGCCCACCTACCAGACCGTCCAGAAGATGACCGGTCAATCGCAATACGGCACTGCCGCCGGCTCCCAGCCGCACGCCTCCAAGGTGTGACTATAGGTGCTGGCGCAAGCGCGCGCCACTCGCGATGTGCTAGCCGAGAACCGGGTCATTCTCAGCGAGGTCAACGAGGAGGTGGAGGTCTTCTACTTTGCCACCGAGTGCTGAACACATTGCAAATTGGGGGGTTTTGTATTGTTTAATTGGATGAAATGGAATTTCCACACAAAACACACACATTAGGGGTGGGTTGATGTTAATTGTAATCTTTAAAGTGAAACACTTGTATTCAACACAAATTGTAAGCCTAAAATGGCAAATCCATAAAGGCAAGATGAAAGATATACTTTATTTTTTAAGGTTTAAAAAGAATTTGTAATTCCACCAAAACCTAGGAAAAGTTTAATACCTAATTTATTTAATATCCTGAATAATTAATATATTTATCCGTGATATTTGATTAAGCAAAAAAAACCTAGACGTTTTCTTGCTAAACGGAAAGAACCAGGATAATATTTACATTACTATTCCATTATAATTTCAAAGGTCCGCTAGAAAAGGATAACCTTGATTTTATATTTGTAAATTGCCAAGAATAATATTTAGATTCATTTTCAACCAATTGACCCACCCTGACAAACATTTAGATTAAGCTCACAATATATATAGAGATATTCATATTTGGCGAACCAGAAACCAAGAGAGTAACGCGTAAGGAAAGTATTCCCCCGTAAAGCACTAACCATTTGTCGAGTGCTTTAAAAGAGAAAACAATAACGATTTTCGATTATATTAAGCTTTAGCTCTAAGTCCAAGTCAAACGCCTTTGTACATAATTAGTTTACGCAGAAGCCAACAAGAAAAAAAAACAACATCAAATTCCAAAACTACGAAAGGTCTTAAGTATTTTCATTGTCATTTATTCTACTTTTTTTTTTTATAAACCATATATATTTTTTTGATTTGTAAATAGAACTTGTTTGTTTTTGTTAAGCTTTAAAGCGGACGCCATTTTGTGTGTGCAAACGTGATGATTTGCAAGAAGCGAAAAGTAAAACTTATAGCCACCACCATATACATATAGCTACATTCATATATATATGAGTAAGTGAAGCAATTTTTTTTTGTTCTAACGAATATTAAGCTTAAACAAGGAGTTTTGTGCAGCCGACCTCGGCTTAGGTCCCTAAAAAAGACAAGCAGCTTAACTTACTTATACGAACCACTACGATTAAGTCGAATTAGTTTGTAGGCTTACATGTATAGCGAATATATACGATACTTTAATTTTGTGTACACCCTAAGTAATTTGTGCGATACCGAAATACGGAGTTGCGAATTAAAAGTTACAAAAATTTCTAAAAACACCAGTCCAGCCACGATTTGTTTTCCATTTAACAACCACCCAAATTCACCGCCTTTTCTTGGTGCTCTTCTTAATCTTTGGCTCGCCCTCGGCGGGCGGTGGAGCGGATGATCCGACGACGTCTGGCTCGATAGCTGTGCATTTGGACTTGCGCTTCTTGGACGACCTGATCTTCCGTCGAATGGGCGCTTCCGTCGTTGGCTTTAAAGCCGGAATGGGCTTCAGTACGGTGAAGTTTTTCAGGAGCTCCGGATTGGGCGTCTTGTCCCAGTGCTCGCTAAAGATTTGGATAGCAAAAATAATCAATTTGGGGGTAAACGCGAATTCTTCAGTCTCACATTAAAATCCTTTTTAATATTCACTCATGATCTATTATATGGCAATAGACCATAACGAGTGATATGTACGAAACCAGGATATTTTTAACCGTGATTGTTGGAACCAAATACTTTTATTCGAGGAGGCAGACTTACTCGGGAAAACAGTTTGGCGGCACCACCACGTCCAGGACATTGTCTATCAGCCGCGACTTAAGCATGCGATCGTTCGTGGTGGTCGAGTGCATCGATGGCGAAGTGTTGATCTCGATCAGCCAGGGCTTCAGGTTGTTATCGATGATGATGTCGTAGCCATAGACCTCGAAGCAGTGCCGATCGTTGGCCATCACCGGAGCCACTGCATCCAGAGAGTGCCTGATGGTGTCGGTGATGCGGCTCCACAGAATCTCCGAAACGCCCTCGCCGCGCATGCTGTCCAAATAGAGCCACAGATTCTGGAGTGGCCACTTGCCACCATGGATTGAATTGTACTCTTGCTGAAGGTTAAAAATATACATCATTTATTTGTGAACCAAATATGTAAGAGTAACATTTACTTACGTTCGTCTTCTGGATACTGACATTTGTCAAGTGCATGAAAACGTTGTCGATCTCGGTCTGGTCGTACTTCTCGGTGCAGAACCGGCAGAAGCCCTCCTTGTAGAGATACGCCTTCAGTGGATTGAATGTCGTGACCAGGACGAAGAGCCGCAGATCGAACTTCTTGCCGCCGATGAGCAGCGGATTGTCGATGTACTTGGAGATGACACAGGTGTCCCGGTTGATTTGCGGATAGAAGGTGCGGGCTTCGTAGGCGTACTTCTTCAGCTTGGACAGCTTGTTCACCAGATAAATGCCCACGCCCTGCGATTTGCTGCACGGCTTCACGATCCACGTGCTGGCCGGATTGCGATGGAAGACCTCCACGAACATCTGGTAGTCCGAGGGCAGGACAAAGGTCATGGGTATGATGTCCAGGTGCATGTAGCGGGTGCCTCCAATGCCCAGTTTGGTGTCCGGCGAATGGGTCTGCGCCAGGGGATCGCCGCGCCGCTCCAGATCCTTGCGATACCGCTTGATGTTCTTAATCAGCAGATCCTTGCGCGACAGCTCAACGGAGTTCGGGAAGTGGTTGATGACCCTGCGAGCAGATCGCAGCTGGTTAATCCACTGCATTATTAACTTACTGATTACTTACTGATCGGATCGCATGCGATACGGATGATCGATGCCGAAGATATAGCGACAATTCTGGGTGCAGGCCCAGTAGAAGTTCCAATCGCCATTGAAGGACGGCACCTGTAGCCATCCTCGTTTCTGGAAATTGCTGACCAGCGCCGACTTATCCCAATCCGTACTGTAGTACATGCCCTTCTGGGATTTCGGGGGCTTCAGGCGGCTCCGGATGAAGGGGACTCCTATGAGCGGCGAGGTGTTTAACTTGACCTCCGGCAGGTCATCGTCACTGGTGCAACTGCCCCCGCATTTCTGGCGAAGATTCCTCAGCGGACTGGGCTGCCTCTTCATCCTATTTTTGGGCGGTTGCGTTTGGGAACTGCCTCTGTTGGACAACACTCTATAACACTAACTGAGAATTTTTCCTTGATTTTGAGGCGCTCGTACCTTAGTAGCTGACAATCTAGTTTTGGCCTGGCTGATGGCCATCTAGATCCTGATTCCAAGAATTTATTATGAAAATAATCTTTAAACTATGTCAGCTTTCTAAAACTTCACAAGCACTGAGGTTTAAGAAATATAAAAACGCGAATTCTTTAGCATAAATTGGTAATTATACTTAAACTAGACTAAAACTATGGATTATTTTGAAATGAAATTGGTAACCTTCAGTTTTAAGAATTCCTTATTAATTTCCATTTCTTTACTATATAATAATTGACTTGTTCCCACGACCAGTGACAAAATCGCACTGTTTCCTCAAAGCAGATCCGCTTGCATCATCGCCCTGAAGAAAACGAAAGTGTTAATTCCCTTGAAGCTGCAATATTTGCCCAAAAATTGCGTTATTTTTCTTGGGTTCTAGATAAACGCAAACCTTCTGCGGAATCCCAAGACCACAAAAGAGTGAAAAACTGACTTTGACACAAATATTTGTGAGACTAGTTCACCTATCCCGGGGTCCACGAAACCCATTGAGTAATTTCACACATTGCGGGTTTCAGTACAGAACAATCGTCGACTATTGTGGAGGAATCCGACTTGGCTGGGTATAAAGTCGATGGTATGGTCACCAGAGTTCATCAGTCGACGCGGCGAAGTCAAGAGTGGATTTTGGATAAGCTCGGACAACAGAGGACTAACACATTACATCATCATGAAATTCTACCTGGGATTGGCGGCGATCTTAATCGTGATGGTTTCTCTAGTCAAACCGGGTGAGGCCACCTTTGGCAAGCTGAATCTTCTCCTGGGCGGAGCAACCACCTCTGGCTACGGCTCTGGATATGGCTATGGCTCTGGCTATGGTTCCGGTTATGGCTCTGGCTATGGTTCCGGTTATGGCTCTGGCTACGGATATGGATCGGGCTATGGATCTGGATATGGTTCCGGCTATGGATACGCTCCCGAGAACGTGGTGAAGGTGATCAAGGTGTCGGTGGTGCCAGGAGGAGGACTTGGAGGAGGAGTTGGAGGAGGAGTCGGTGGAGGCTATGGCGGTGGCTATTCCGGAGGCTTTGGCGGCGGTTACACTGGCGGCTACTCCAGTGGCTTTGTGGGAGCTGCCCCTGCCATTTCCACCTCCGCCGTGGTTACTCCAGTGGTCACATCGGTGTCTACGCCGGTGGCTGCTCCTGTTTTCGCCGGTGCTGCTCCCGTTTTGGGCGGTGGTGCCGGGTATGTGAGTGGTTTCGGTGGTGGCCTGACTGGCGGACTGGGTGGCTATGGAGGGTCCTTTGGAGGAGGAGCCGCCCTGCCCGCCTCCTATGGATTTGGAGCCGGCTATGGCGCCGGCGGTGGCTTCGGACTGGGATTCGGAGCCCCACCACCTCCACTCGGCCTGGCCGGAGGACTCTGCTAGAGAACGAGGAAACCACATCGCCAAGTGGTTCATTTTTTTTGATAATTTTAACCAACGATTTGTAATTAAAAGTTAACGATTTGTAATAAAATGTATAAATAACGATTTAAGTATGGATTTGGTTTTATTTTAAAAAAAAAGGTACATTCTAAATGATTCTTAATAAACATTATAAGCTTTATAAGTAAATATTGGAAGAAGGTTTTTTTAAATTGTTTTTTAAAATACCTTGTTCAGACGAACACTAATAAAAATAAAATGTCATACTTTATGAGCTCTGTGCATGTCATGTGACAATTGTAAATCGACTCAGAGCCATAAACTATGATCTGTAATTTTAGACCCTACAAGGGAGCAGTGTTAGCACTTGTAATCTTTAAGTGCAGGCCACTTGAGCCTAACCGAAGCTAATCACTTGAGATGTTTCTCACACTGCACCAAGGGTTCCTGTGCGGGGTCAAATGATAACTCTCCCGCTCAGGCAGACGCGGCCTCTGCGTAGGCCACAGATAAGACCCGAATAAGAATTTCATGTTAGTTTCCTAAGCAGGGACTTAGAAAATAAAATTCAGTTTTAATACAGAACTCAACTGAAAAGGTTGTTTTATTTAATTCATCCCTTTCATACCTCTTTATATAAAAAAGAGGTTGCATTTTAAGTAATATTTAATTATTAATTGACAAGTAAGGCCCTTTATGTTTATAAGCAAATACTTGCTTTTAATATAATTCTTGTATATTTTCTTCGTGACTTCTGATATTTTCTTTTTTGTAAGTCCCATTAGCTGAGACTAGGAAAACATTTAGGGAACCAATAGAATACAAATAATGAACTGATATGCCCAAAAGTGTGCTAAATTAAAGTATATACAAAAAACTTTATTTTTTTAATTGTTAGCATTCTTTTTATTATGTTTATTCGTAAATATGCGCTGTAATGCCCGGCTCTCGCAATTCAACTCTTGACAATTACAAAATACATTTTCGCACCCAATTGAAGAAGTCGCCTCCCCCGAAAAAAAGGGGGCACCCAACCCTAGTGACCTTCGCTTGGGCCTCTGAATGAAACCGAGAGTTGAGTGCTGTTTACGCACTCAGTTAGCCGGCTTTAACCCTTCTCGCCGCCCCTCACCCTCTTTACGCCCAACTGCAGATCGTGAGCCCAACAAAACTGTTAATGGTAATCAAGTGCCAAAAACCAAAAGCAAAACCAAAGTCAAAGTCACAAGAGCCAAGCCCAAAAAAACAAAAATGTTCGGCCGAGAATGCTGTACGCCCGATGGGTGCAAATTGGTTGAGCTGGACCAGCTCCACCTCGATCTCCAGGCACATATGTCGCAGCCACTCCAACCACTCGAGCCACTCGACTCGAGCCATTGAAACCACAGAAGGCCAAAGAAATACACCACACCACAAATGCCGGGAGAAGAAACCACACAGTCTGTAAATGGGAATGTGTAAATTGGCTATGATTTAATATTTGCCATGCTCGCTAAAAAAGAAATATAACAAAAATATAGAAAATACACCAAGTTTCTGAACTGTAAGGCCTAAGAATAATAACAAAATAAATAAACAATTAAAACTAATTATCTTATTAGTTACAAATTTACCATTTTATTTTATGCAAGGTACTTTTTCTGAATTTTTGAAAGATAAGTTAAGATAGTTGTTAATAAAAATATTAAATAGATTTATGTTCCTAATAATACGTTAGTTTTATAACCTTCAAATTGATATTATATTATACAAATTCTTATTTATTTGTATTAAATTCTATATGGTTTTTATTTATTAAGTTCAGTCTTGGACTTCTTCATATTTTATAAATATTTTATAGGATCTATAAAAAGCACAATAGTTTCTTAACGCACTGTATTTAAAGAGCTGTATTGGCTAGCACAAAAAACAAATACCAGCATCTTGTTCGAAAAGAACACAAATAAAAATTACTTATGTATGCTGCAAATTTGTATGCCTAAAATTCCACGCATCTTTCCTTAAAAATGGATTTTACGATACTCTCGTGTTTGGCCAAAAACCAGTTGTCAAATTATGGGAACATAAAATTTCGCCAGATGGAATACCATTGGTGCTTTCATGCTTTTTTTTGTTGACCCAATTTGCATAACAGTCTAGATCAATAGATGAAAAAACAAAGAATAAAGAGCCAAAAACCGACATTTACATATATGTAATATTTGATCTTAGATGGGAAAGAATACGTCAGAAAATGTGGACGTGGCCGACGAGGACAGGTTTTCGGGTCGAAATCCGAGATGAGCGAAGATTTCAGGGCGTGCTTGGGTTATTTGGATTTTTAGTTTTTTGGATATTTGGATATTGGCGAGTATTCAACCCATTGAGCCCCTTGACTACGTGGAGTCATGCATTGGATTTCGGGGGCTGAATGAGTGACAATGCCAATACACTGGCCACGCACATGTGCCAGCGTGCACTGCGAGAAATAATGAAGTTCATTTTTAGTTTTTTAAAATGTATCTTAGAAATACATATCTCCAAGAAAATCTTTAGACATCTGTATTCTTATGTTTAAGAATATGTTTAGTGTTAAAATGAATCAATTGCATGTATTGAAATGTGACTAATAATACTGTATAATTAAATGTGTACATCCACTTTTTAATGCCTGGAAACACCTTCACTCAAATTGGGACAATAAATAAATGAGACAATAAATATGCAGCTCACATTGAATTGTCTGGCAGAATTTCCCAATCGTTTGTTGACATTCTTAGGAATCCATGTCACAGATAAAAAATATTCTAAAATAATATACAATGACTCATACGATTTCCTAAATTGCAAATCTTAGTCTGATTAATATTTAGTGTCGATTTAATATATATAATTTGTCATCAAATAAAACGCACCTCTCTGCGAATATTATTTGAGTTTCAGATCGTATTTAATCTGCCCTTAAAATCTCTGACATTTTAATGGACCCAAAGATTTCCCTCAGTGTTGGGGAATTACCTGAGCTTCTTGCGAATCCGTAACGCTCTTGGGCCGTGGATTTATTTAACTATTTTTTGCCGTGCCACGGGAGATGAGAGAAAATATCTCACTTGATGGTTAAGTAGTTGAGGTGACAGACAGCCGGTGGCTCACAGCCCCGCCCATATATCTGATATATTATGTCGTCTTGTCTCGTCTTGGCCCATAAGTAACCATTTATGAATTAAGCAAACAGTCATATTCGGGTGGTGGGGGAGGGGGGTGATCTCGTATCGTTGGCCGCAGCATAGGTTAGAACTACACAAACACACAGGTGAGATGGGTACGAACTGCTGGCCGACTATAAATTAGTGCCCCGTCTCGATTTGGGACATCAGTTGAGTTTCGTTCAGGTTGCCGGCAGCATCACTAGCATATCCAGTATTACCATGAAGCTGTACGTTTGCGTTTCGCTGGCCCTTTTGGCCATCGCAGCCCCAGTTCCCTCGGACGCCCTCCTGGGCGCCAAGTTGGCCCTGCTCAAGGCCATTGGCGGTGGTCTGGGTGGCGGCAGCTCCGGAGGCGGTGGCTACTCCAGCGGCGGCGGTGGTGGTGGCTATGGCGGCGGCTACGGCAGCGGTGGCTACTCCGGAGGATACAACCAGGGCTACTACAGCCAGCCCAGCCGTCCGGTCTACAATTCTGGATATGGCAGCTCCTCCGCCTCGTCATCCGCCAGCAGCAGCAGCGGCAGCTATGGAGGCGGCTATGGAGGTGGCTATGGAGGCGGCTATGGCGGTGGCGAGCAGGTCATCAAGGTCATCAAGGTGGTGGAGCAGCCCTCTTACGATTACGGACGTTCGGCCGGCTATGGTGGCAACTATGGAGGCTACTCTTCAAGTGCTTCCTCCAGCGCCAGTGCCAGCTCCTACTCCGCACCTGCTCCAGTGAGTTACTCTGCTCCAGCTCCCGCTGTGACCTACTCCGCTCCTGCTCCCGCTGTGACTTACTCCGCTCCTGCTCCCGCTGTGACCTACTCTGCTCCAGCTCCCGCTGTGACTTACTCTGCTCCTGCTCCCGCTGTGACCTACTCCGCTCCTGCTCCCGCTCCTGTGACCTACTCTGCCCCCGCTCCCGTGGTGCGTGTTCAGGCTGCTCCTGCTGTGACCTACTCCGCTCCAGCTCCCGCTCCAGTGACCTACTCCGCTCCTGCTCCCGTGACCTACTCTGCTCCCGCTGTCAGCTATTCCGCCCCAGCTCCCGCTCCAGTGGTTCGCATCCAGGCCGCTCCCGCTGTGTCCTATGCCGCCCCGGCGCCAGTGGTGCGCTACGCGGCCCCAGCTCCGGCGCCCATCAGCTATGCCCCCGCACCCGCTCCTGTCTCCTACGCCCCGCAGCCGCAGAGCCAACAGGTGGTGAAGACCATCAAGCTGATTGTGGACGAGGACCGTGCCCCCGCCCAGGTGTACGGACCACCGGCCGTGCAGTCCGGCTACTCCAGTGCCTCCTCCTCCGCATCCGCTGGATCAAGTGGCAGCTACGATGGTGGCTACAACTCTGGCTACAACGGCGGCTACAACGGAGGCTACAATGGTGGCTACAATGGTGGCTCCAATGCTGGCTTCTCTGGCGGATTCAATGGCGGCTGGAAGCGTGGCGGCATCTTCGAGAAGCTGGTGGGCTGCTAGGTCGTGAAACCCTTGCAGATCTATGCCACTTTTGGGGATCCAAAACTCCATCCTAACCTAACCGTACTCAACTATTTTTTTTCTAGTTCTAAAGCGAATAATTGTATTTTTTTTGTTCGATCGATGTGTACATAAAATAAATCAACATAACCGATATCAGGTCTTTATGTCTTTATAACCTTATGTAATCGCCAGAATCTCAGACGACTTGTCTGTCTGCTGATGAATATCTATACTTTTTCGGGGTTTTTTCATGGCTCTCCACCGGCGTGGTTCATTGTGTTATTGATTCTAAACGAAATTAGCACCCTGTTGCTAACTCCCAACGAATCGGTGGCGATTCATATTCCGATTCCGGATCTGAAGAGATCGAGAATTAGGCCCTGAGAGCGAGGCTAAGTCCGATATATTGGCAGAGAAATATTGTTCTGTGTCAAGTTTCCATTTTTGGAATATACAATTAAAGAGGTTAAATATTCAGAATGTCAAATTTATTATACCAATATTATAATATGTATAATACAAATATAATTGATCTTGTACTAAATAAAACAAATTTTATAGAATCTTTTAGGCTTTTAATTTAAAGTAAATATAGTATTTTAGAAGTGAAGAAGTGTTATTTTAGAGTTTAATGTTTTTTTTGTTACTGTATTTATCATATTACTGTCACTTTATGATACAAAGTTTCTATAAAAAATATAATAAAAAGAAACGTGATAATAGCGTTAAGAATAATATATTATTTATTCACCCTAAAATTAAAATGCCATGGGAAAGCTTTTTAGGAGAAATATTATACTAATAGTGTTTTCCAAATTAATGGTACTCTACGCTTAATCGATTTTAATTGTAAATACATTAGACGATCTCTATCGACGACGTGTCATGCGATTCGTGTGTGATTTGAGGTGCAGTCAGCCAAAAGTGTCACCGATGGGCGTTCAGCCAAGACTAAGAACTTCCGTTCGCCGACGAATATAAAAGCTGGGATTCCCCGAAGAGTTGGGCAAACAAAATGCAAGTGCTTGTGGCTAAATTGTTTATTCTGGCGGTGGTTGTCGTGGCTTCAGCTAGTGGTCATGCCGTGGAGCAGGAACATCTGGGCAACCACGGTGCGTATGAGTAATTTTTCATTGAAATTAGTGACTTGTATATTATTATGTATATATCAGCAGCCTATGGACCGGCAATACACATTAGTTCGGGGGTTCTCCAGCTGGCTCCGGATACAGAGCACCCACAATTGCTGCTCGTGCCCAATGTCCACTCCTCGTCACTGGGAAATCCCTGGCCGCATTTCTATGTGGACACCTTGACCGCTTCGCACCTGCCACACTCATCGTTGCCAACGATCCACGAACCCCGAATTTTGGTCAGCGATAATGTGGACTTTTCGCAGCTCAAATTGCCCCAGCATCAGGTTGTCCACTCCCATGGACGCTAGATATCTGGGTTCATCGAGAAACTATTTACAAGCTACCATAAACTATTATTATCCAACTGGCCTATTTTGTTTATAGCCAAAGGTTTTTTTTGTATTTTTTATTACCTTTAATTTTTTATGTTTTACTCAGACATTTAATAAACTTGCTATAAAAACAATATTTGGTATTTTTAAGGTATACAAAAAGTTGCAAATTTTACATTTGTTTAAAGTGTCGAACTTTTGACTAAAATTGTAATACCCTCTGCATAATAACCTTTAAGGTTGATTTAT
Organism: Drosophila kurseongensis; assembly: GCA_018153305.1. Taxonomy (NCBI): domain Eukaryota; kingdom Metazoa; phylum Arthropoda; class Insecta; order Diptera; family Drosophilidae; genus Drosophila; species Drosophila kurseongensis. Next base: position 14,786,006 of record JAECXX010000141.1, read on the forward strand.
ATTTTCGGGCCCACAGAATGATATTCAAATTCGTTCTAACTTAGTTTTATTTCAATAATCATTAATAAACAAAAAAAAACAGTTTTAGAATACAATAATCTTTGAGCATTTTGCTAGGTCTTGGGTGCGAGACTATCACAGTCTTAGTAGAGATGCTCCAGCTGGTGGTGGTCCAAGTCCAGGTGGTGGTCGTGCTCCGCCTGGTGCTGGTGCTCCACCTGCTGCTCGAGGGCCTGGTGCTGGATGTGGTGCAGCTCGTGCTCGTCCCGATCCTTGAACTCGTACAGGGTGCTGTAGCTGAAGGCGCCCTTGCCATGATCGATGCCGGGCACGGCCTTCTGGTCGTGGTCGTGATCGTGGTCCTCGTAGTGGGAGTGCACCTCGCTCGCCTCGGCGTACTCCTCGCCGGCATCACTGCTGCCGTAGTCCGCCGGGAAGCCCTCCTCGCCCAGGTGATCGCCCAGGGAGCCCAGGTGGTCGTGATCCGCGGAGGCGTCAAACTCGTGGGAGGATGAGGTGAAGTCCAGCTTGGACAGGGCCTCGCCGCCAGTCAGACCGCCAGCATAGTGACCCAGCAGGCCCGCCGAGTGGACCACACTGGAGGACAGGTCCTCGCCCAAGGGATAACTCTGGATGCCCAGCAACAGCAGCTGGCCCAGCAGGATCATCAGTTTCTGGCGGTAGGTGAACATATTGCGGTGGCTTTGCCTTCTGGTTGTTATAGAAAAAAATAACTATTTGCAATTCCTTTAACCGACGCGGCGAAATGTTTCGAGACAACTAATTTACTGCTCTCAACTGCATTTGGTTTTATATGCTTCGAGCACTCACATTCGACCGCAAATACATGGCGCATTTTCCTGCATTTTCCACTGACTTTTACACAGTCTTTTGTTTGGCGAAAAGCGAAAAACACAGAAAAAAAATGTTGCAACGGACATCTGCCTCGTGGCAGTCGCTCGTTCGGCTGGAGCTGATAATTTGCTGCACTTACTCCGCATTACGTCGACGTCTAAGTGGCGGGGCCATTGAAAAGCCTGTTGCAATGGTGCGTATACGTAATAATTTTCGTCTTCTCTGTTATTATTAATTTTTTTTTTTGGCCCATTATTGGGCCCGTTCTCGATGCTTTTCGTCCATTGCGTCATTTATGGCATCCCTGTGGGCCTTAACCCTCCGCATATTTGCACTCGAGGCGGAAGCTCTCAAATTTTTTTTTGGCACAGGCCAACTAATTGGGTTTATCAACAGCAAATAGTGGAAGTAGAATGGCAAATATAAAGACCCATTCACATACACTCGTATATCTTGGGTATATATTTCTCGACCGCAAACAATGCAGTGAGACATGTCCATTGTGCAAAGTGGCCAAAAGTGCAATTCACTATTTGCTGAACTTATTTCAGAAATAATGTGGCATTCATACTAGATTATTCTGAAATCCTGCATAACCTTTGTAAGTTCCATTCTTTATGAATTATGAATTAAACTTTTGTAGACATTCCTTAATAATAACTTTAAGTAGAGTGCTAGTTCATTTCTTATTTTCACTTTAACCTATTCCTTATATAGGATTTCAAATGCTTTGAAAATCTTTAGAACTTGTTATTTATGGTTGATTAAAATAATTAAAATAATTTGTTAAGATACAAATCTATTATTTAAAATGTTTCATGCATAAGAAATGTTTTAAACTATTTTAGGAATCAGGAATTTCAGCCACGAAAGATATGCAAATAAAGAATCCATATTATAAAATAAAGTAAATACAATAAAGTGAAATTAAAAATCTATACAAATAAATCAAGAAACATTTGCATACCATATGGCCATATTACATATAGTTATATAAGTATCATATTAACCACCCTCGTTAGCACTTGGGGAAATATAGCCTAATGGATATAGAGCAATCTGAATTGATTTCGATTTTATGAGAGTCTTGACTGCAATTAAAATCACAAGAAGCCAGCAGAGCGAAAACCCCGCGCTTGATCGCCAGCATTTTCAAAAAACCCAACAGCCCCATGCGTCTGACACACTCACCCATATTCCCAACTAGATATAGATACTACATATATGGAGCACGAGTGTCTGGAAGATTGCAAAAGTTGGAAAAGCGAAACAAAACAGCAAGCGGTGTACATATAAACATTTGTCGATTGTGCCTGCCGGCAATTCAACGCGAAATGTGCGAATAAATTGCCAAAAACGAAAAAGATCGGTCTGCAACGAACGTTGGGTGCTTTTACCAACAATAATTCAAGTGAATAACCGAAAAAAATACCCAGTGTATGCAGGATCATGGAAATTAATTAAATTTTAATATCTTAAACCAATATCTTAGAACAAAAAAAACGAAACATTTTATTAAGTTAAATATAAAGGGTATGACTTAAAGTGGGCTGCAAAGTAAGATACTTTTGAATAAGATACTTATTTTGCAATTCAACAGAGTTAAGTTGACATTAAGATGACATTATCTATTTATTTTATTTTTGGGTGTAGCAACACCTAGTCCTCCTTGCATTCCAGTATACTTTCCAAGTCGGCCAGTGTGATTAATTGGGTAGTATTAATTTGTGAGTCCACCATTCCAATGGCCAACTCTCGTCGCTTCTGATTGCTGCTGTTGCCGGCGATCGGCGATGTTGCTGGCGGGTTGCGTGCCGGCAACATCAACGACGGTAGCAACACCACAAATTACCAATGTAATAGCACCGCTTGTTTTGTGTTTAATTTTTTTCTGTTTTTCTGTTGATGGTGGGGGCGGCGAGTTGAGGATCGGGCAATTGGGAGCGAAGCGAAGTGGTTATTAGGTGGATCGCTTTTTGGCAGCCAGAGCCACATTTCCTAACGCAAAATATTTGCTTGGAAATTATGCGATTGCTACCTGGATTTTGCAAGTCAAAAGTAGTTCGTGAAGCTCGGACACGTGTATCGTGGGCGATATCGTGGAGTCGTGTCTCAGAACAAGACATCTATATCTCAGGGGGTCATAAATTTCACTTGAAATTGCAAAAAAAGAAAGGTTTATCACTTGGTCCACATATAAAAAGCTAGACATGACTGAATTCTATCCAGTGTCTCTCGGATAACCATGTCTTTTCCGGTTCTGGTGGTGCTGCTGTTGGTGCTGGCTCGGATTTCGGAGCCCATTAGGGCAGAGACTATAACGCAATCTGTTTCTCAGAGTGCGGATGTTCCAATAGAAACATTATCACCAACAAATTGGCACACAAAAAACTCAAACGAGTCAATTTTTTCAATTGTGCATAACTTACAGCCCGATAACTCAATGGAATATGGTTCTCCAAATGTGAAAATAACAAATAAATTCGGTTCCCAAAATGTAGATGTTTTAAAAAATGAAATACGAAACATATCCATTTTGCCAAAAATGGATAGCTTGGAAACTCAAATAACGGAAACAATAAACGAAAAAATAACAAGGAATGACAGCTTTAAAAATCGAACTTATTTGGAAAATAATGACTTAAATAAATCCAGTTCTGAAAACGATACAGTTTTGGATTTCTTAAGGACCAAGTACTCTTGTAAAAATGGGTTTTATATGGATAGGGAATCTACGAGATTTGAGGAAACTAATAGCCTCAACTTGCGACAGCTTCCAAATTCATACAAGGATCTGATCGTGGATCGCCTGCAGGATCAGTTGCGTCAGCTGTTCATTGGCCTGCCCTTGGATATAGCCTTCTCCACCCTAAACTATATATGCAGCACCATCGTCGATCTCGGCGTGGTGAGATCCAAACTCATTCCGGATGTGTCGCGCCTGAGGTTTCTGCTTCGCACCGAATTCGAGTGCCGGAATGTCAGTATTCCTCTGGCTCGGGCTGAGGACCTGTGGACCACTCCAGGATTTTATCAGGATCGACCTACGGTCTTGTTTATCACCGGCTGGAGGACGAGCATCAACGATTCGAACAGCGGACCCGTGGTCAAGGCCTATGCTTGTCGCAATGATACTAATGTCTTGGTGAGTCTAAAGATAAAGATACATTTATAACATATTTAAAGATAAACAGATATAAGGGGTTACTCAAAAAATTACTAGTGAAATTTGATTTGCGAAAAATATATATTTTTTTAATTGTTTTTTCTGAGGATACCACTTGATTGGAAATTTATAACGAACTCAACGAGGTATGACATTCCAACATTCGACAATTATAAATAATAAAGATTTAAATAATTAAAATAAAGTGATCTAATAGATATGAAGAGATAGTGATACTATTACCAATATGGATAGTCCTAAAGATTTTAAAACATAACATAGCTAATATAAGACAATCTCAATTTGAGCATTTAAAGCATATGAAATCGTGGTTCCAGACATAAATAACATATTCTTTTAAGGTTCTGGATGCGGCTGACTTTGTGGACACCCTGTATACATGGTCGGCCTTAAACACCGAGGTTATTGGAGCCAGTCTAGCCAAAGCACTGCTCCAGCTGAACAGGACCTATGTGACCAACCAGTTTCACTTGGTGGGTCACAGTTTGGGCGCCCAGATAGCAGGCTCCGCGGGCCGGAACTACCGGCAAATGTCGGGGGGATTGGCCCTGAAGCGAATAACCGGACTGGACCCGGCCAATCCCTGTTTCTACGACGGCAACGATCTGGAGGGTCTGCGGAGTGGGGATGCCCGGTTCGTGGACATTATCCACTCGAATCCCGGCATGCTGGGTTCACCGAAACGAGCCGGCGATGCGGATTTCTTTGTCCAGGGGCGGATTCCCTTCAAGGCGGGCTGCGAGGGTCTGAGCTCCATTAGCTGCTCGCATCAGAGGGCCGTGGACTACTGGACGGAAACGGTTTATCCCTCGAATGAGAACGACTTTCTGGGCAGGCAATGTGATCGCTATTCGGAGCTCCTACTTGGACATTATTGCCGGGACACGCGGACCGTGATGGGCTATGCCGCCAAGTCCACGGAACTGGGCCTGTTCTACGTGGGCGCCAATGGAGCGGAGCCCTATGGCCAGAATGCCAATCCGCAGACCTTCACCCACTCCTCCACTGCCTGCGGAGCCTGTGCCTAATTTTTAAGTCAAAACTCGATTAAAAGCAATATATAGATCAATGCTATTTTTTAGCAACTAAGACATATTTCTGATGAAAACCCGAATGGTATCTTTCATATCAATTAATAACTTTTGCCTAGCACTTCTATTAAGCTATAAAATAACACAATTGTGTTGAAATATTATGTGCAATAAATCTACATGCTAATATACTGTATTTCTAAATGTCTACATAAAAAACCAAATGAATATATTTATAGATAATATTGAAATCCATAAATTTATCTAAATGTCATATAAAATAAAATGCCTTGTGTAAGCAAGCTAATTTTATTAAAAACCGTTGAAGTATGCGAGATAACTTACAAGATGTACTTACACAAGATGTATCTCTCAATTGCTAGGCAGCACAGATACCAAATGGATAATCCCGATAATTTCAAGGACAAACTGCAGTCGAGCCCCTCTGCCCTCTTCCGGATATTTTGGAATGGGTCCGTGATTTGTGTGAGAAATCGGAGAACGCTGATGTCAACCCAAAGTTAACTCTTTTGTGACGTCTTTTTGTTTCGGATCCACAAAAATTGCGCAGGGCACGTTGACGGAATGACAATGGCTTGGAGATTGAGGCGCCGAGATCGGGGAATACGGAATGGGAAATAAGTAGTCAGCAATGGGCCCGCATTAATATGGTTCTGATGCCGTAACTGGCAGCAGCATTTGATGTCAAATACGTGAGAATTCACCTTGCACTGCAAAAATAAATCCATTAAATAGCTAATCAGATTCGATTTCAATACACACATGTATATTTGTTTTACATTTTATTCTTGTATTTTTATTGAATTTTTAATTTGTAACCAAAAGAACTTAACTGATAAAATATTAACCAACAATTTGTAGTAGATCTATTCATAGACAAATCAATTGAATAATTTATGACTACATTTTTTAGGTGGTATTTTTTTTGTGAAACCCAAATTAAAATGTTCTCAGTGTACAGTATGATACACTATCAGTGGCACGGCGCTAACCAGCCGTCTGCGGATTTTTGGGAAATCCAAAAAATACTGTCACTATCAGTTCAGCGATTAGAGGGTTCATACCTACGAACTCTTAGATCCGGTGTTTGTTTTTCAGATAAAAATAGAATCTATTTTCGGCTGTAAAAACAAACGATTTAGAAATCAAATTGTAATGCTGATTGTGGAGTGTAAAAGGGTATTAAGCCCATCGGCTAAGCGGCGACTGCATAACAGGGCGCTGTCTTCATAATTTCTAATGCCCTACGACTTGCTTTAGTTTTCGATTAGAACTGAAATATATTCAGATTAGCTCTGGACATGCGAGTGCAGCTTGCTTTTAGCCCGATCTTGATTTCTCGACGAGATGTGGCGAAGGCGACGAATCGAAATGGAAACAAATGAAGTGACAAGTGCACCTTATCTGATCGGAAAACACATCGATATGGTCACAGTTGAGTGGAATTATTTATATATTAGGCGATGTAAGTGTCGTATTCCGTTCCTCCCTCTAGAGGCTATAAATACGATTGTCACTTGGCTTCCGGCACTCAGTACTCGTTGAGTTCTCGTCCAGAATGGGACGAATCGCTCCAAAGATGCTTCCGCCTTTGGTGATCGTGCTCCTCCTCCAGCTCCTGGCTCCCTCGCACTCCATCGAATGGACCCTGCCGGATGTGATTGATTCCATCGGGAGAGTGAGCACCAGCATCGTGGACCCCAGTCTGCTGCCCACGCCCCAAGGTCTTCTCGATGGCAGCAAACAGCTCATCGCCGGCTATCCCTTTGAGTTCGTCTCCAGTTCCCTGAGTGTTATTTGTGAGTATCTTCTGGGGGAAAATATATCATCTATATACTTTAGATCTTTGCATTTACGTTTTTTTGGTAACCTGATTGCTTTAATCTGATTTTTTGACCTGCTTAAGGTCGTTGATTTTAGTGCCTTTTGGGTTACATTTTATACACCTTTTTGTTTTCATCTTTCACTATTGTAAATTTGATTTTTGTTAACAGATATATTATCTTATTATTACTTTTAATATTTTTCCATGGCTTAAACAAGGTTTATTCAGATCAATTCTTTGTTTTTATCACCTATTTATTTTTATCGAAACTAAAAACAAAGATATTAATAAAACAATAATATTGCATAAAAGGTGGCAGTAAATATTTGTCTTAAAAATAAGAAACTCATTTTCTTGTATTTAAATGGATTTATTTGTATCATGCAATTGGGTATTTATAATTTAAAAATTATCCCCATTAAATCTATTTTCCCAGGTTCCCAGGCGCTGGCTACCAACAAAATCAAGTCGAAATTTACCCCGGACATCAATCTGATGCACTTCCAGCTGCAAACGGCATGTACAAAGACCAGCTTTCCAATCACCAATCCGGAGGACATGTGGAAGAGTCCACTGTTCGATCCCAAGAAGAAGGTGGTCATCCTGGCCACCGGGTGGACCACTACCGTCAATGGATCGGATACCATCGATGTGTTCTCAAAGGCCTACAACTGTCGCGGCGATGTCAACTTTGTGGTGAGTGCTAAATTAATTTAGGGTTAATATAGGTACTTTTGAATAATCACCTAGGAAACTAGTTTTTAATATAAATTTGTATTGTTAATAAGTTTCCGATTGATAAGACGTTGAACAGATTAGTTTGGTTTACAAACAAGTTCAACCTATTAGCCCTGGACTTAATCGGAATGTTTTCCGCTTTGAATACATGTAATATACATTTAATCAACGGGGCTTCATGCTTACATTTTATTTATTTTTTATTGATCATGAGCTTTTTGAATTTAAGTCATTCATTATAACAGATGATTCAATTATGAAGTTAAACCAATTAAAAAAAAACTACCACCAAGTTCCAAGCTTTTTCAATAATCAGTTTTAAACTGACGCAGAAATAAAAATAAAGAATGTTAAGAATGAGTCAATGATGAATCAAGAAATGAGTTACAATGGTTAAATTTGCAAAATGACCGATTATTAAAATTCAAATTTTTTGATATTTCAAAAATACATTTCAATTGCAGGCAGTGGATGCAGCTCGATTCGTGGACACCCTGTACACGTGGTCGGCCTTCAACACGGAGGAGATTGGCGAGAACATAGCCTTGGGACTGGTGAAGCTGCTGGACTTGATGCCGGTGGAGAACATCCACCTGATTGGCCACAGCTTGGGCGCCCACATAGTGGGATCCGCGGGGCGGCACCTGCATCGCCTGACTGGTCAGCTGGTGCCCCGGATCACCGGACTGGATCCGGCCAAGCCGTGCTTCAACGAGGGCGAAGTGCTCTCAGGTCTCATGCGCGGAGATGCCCGATTCGTCGATGTGATCCATAGCAACTCCGGGGTGCTGGGCAAGCGGGATCCGCTGGGCGATGTGGACTTCTATCCGGGCGGAATGGGTTCCCTGCCCGCGGGCTGTTTCTCGGTGACCTGTGCCCACGCCCGATCCTGGGAGTATTACGCGGAGACCGTGTATCCCGGCAACGAGGGCAACTTCCTGGCCACGCGCTGCAGTTCGATGGCCCGGCTCCGGGAATTCCGCTGTCCTGGCGACGAGGTGCCCATGGGCTACAACGTCCCGCAGAATATCAAGGGCAACTACTTCTTGGAGGTCAGCGCCTCTCCGCCCTTCGGAAAGCACGCCTCCAGTGTGCGATCCGTCCACTTGGAGCAGTGCGGCAATTGCCCCGAGTCCTCAACGACCCCGGAGCCAATTTCCTCAACCACGGTGAAATCGGGGTCCTGGTTCTGAGGCATCACATCTTCCAGTAATCTATCCCAAGCTAGTATTAGCCTTGTCTTTTTTCTAATTAGTATTTTTGTCGATATGCTATTTTCCTTCTTAATGTTGACAATTCAAATAAATTTATGTTTATTGTTGAATGGAGGAGAGTCACAAAGTTCACGCTGAATCTCGCTTAAGTGATACTGATGGATATTGATACGATTGCGAGGCACTGTAAATACCAAACATGTGCCCATTAAAATAAATACAAATACAAAATGTATATTGTTTTATACTTTATTTTACCTTGATGTTTTAAAATATATTATTGCATAGTTCTGAAGTACTGGATATATACTTGTTTCGTTTTACTATACTCGCTTAAAACTCGCATACAAATTGTGTAGCTAAATCAAACCGAATATATTTTCAGTCGTAAATTGTTTTTGGCTCGGCCATTGTCCGATTTGACTTCAGTTCATTATTTGTTATACCCTTGCAAAGGGTATTATAATTTCAGTCAAAAGTTTGCAACGCAGTGAAGGAGACATTTCCGACATTTCGACCAGGAGAGTCGATCTAGCCATGTCCGTCTGTCCGGCTGTCCGTCCGTTTCTACGTAAACTCCCTCAGTTTTAATGCTATTTGTTTGAAACTTTCCCAAAAGTGGTATATAAGTCGGAACGAGCCAGATCGGGCGACAATTATAACTTCGGCTGGCCGAAGTTTACTTCCTTTCTTGTTTTTATTTTAATATTTAGGATCGGACATAATAAATCAGAAGAACACGCTTCTTAGCTTCGTCAACAGATTTTATATAATTATTTCAAAAAATAAATCTATAGAACAATTAATTCTGATTGAACAAATTAAATGTAATTAAGAAAGTATTATTTCTGTGAAAGCCAAATTCAAAGGACTAGAAATAATTTTTCAGTGTATCAGTGGCATGGGGCTTAAAAGTCGACAATGAATTTTTGTTGTGAAATCCCAAAAGTATTCATCCTGTGTGTCACTATCAGTTCGGCGATTAGAGGGTTCAAAATTCTGGAGAATACTAATGACCTCTTCAATTGACAGATAAAATTGAGAACTAATTTCTACTTTAAAAACAAAAGATTTAGAGCTATAAATACGGTTGTCACTGATCTTTCGGCACTCAGTACTCGTCGAGATCCCTTCCAGAATGGAACGAATTGTGCCAAAGATGTTTCCTCTCCTGGTGCTTGTGCTCCTCTTGGTTCCTTCGCATGAGTCAATCACGGGTTTCATTGGAAACATCTGGACCATGGGCACCAGCTTCCTGAATCCCAGCCTGCTGCCCACGCCTCAAGGAATCATCGATGGCAGCATACAGCTCATCGCCGGCTATCCCCTCGAGATCATCGCCTCCGCCGTAAATCTTATGTGTGAGTAACTTTTGAAGGGGAGAATTCGATCAGAATAAATTTAGTTTTTGTCATAAACAACTTAGTAAGAATCACAGTTCGATATTTTTCATGGTTGCCAAAAAACCTTTTGAATTATTAAACAAAAAAGGAAGCAAACTTGGGCAAGCCGAAGTTTATATACCCTTTCTGTTATAAAAAATCAACTACATTTCGATTTCTATGCCTATATTACTAAAAGCAATGAAGCGGTGTCGATTTTGACACGGACGGACGGACGGACTCCGTTGGCTTCTTGATGCACTGCATCCGGTTCAAGTGATAGTACCGCCATATGCCTCCAGCAGCCTTAAAAGGTCCTTGATCCTGCATCCTGCTGATCAACCCAAATAAGTAGGCATCACCAAATAAGATATCCAACTAACACACTCAAACTCACTGACTCTCCGTCAAATGGATGAACTGATTTTTCGCGTGCCACAGTCCCTACTCCATGAAGATTTGGCTAGAACCAGTTGGGAATTATAATCGATCGATAGTAAAAATTCTCATTACGTATGACGTGGCAATGCCAAAGTAAACTAACATTAACATGGCAATAACATGACATTAACATAACATTAACATAACATTAACATAACATTAACATAACTTTAACATAGCTTTAACATAGCTTTAACATAACATTAACATAACATTAACATAACTTTAACATAGCTTTAACATAACTTTAACATAGCTTTAACATAACTTTAACATAGCTTTAACATAACATTAACATAACATTAACATAACTTTAACATAGCTTTAACATAACTTTAACATAGCTTTAATATAACATTAACATAACATAAACATAGGTTGAACATAACTTTAACATAACGTTAACATAACTCTAACATAACTTTAACAGAATGTTAATGGCTACGTCATAGTTAATTAGAAGTCCGTGTGTGTGACTGTGTTACTAAAGGTGTTAAAGATAATTAATTTTGATACCATGTTATTTGAATCGGACACCACTATACAGTCTTTTCATTAGTTTTTTAAATTCAAATTTAACATATTGTTATTTATATTTTTGATTATTTTACTTAATTAAGCAGATAGCTTTAAAACTGAGGGACTAGTTCGCGTAGAAACAGACAGACGGACAGACGGACAGACGGACATGCTTATATCAACTCAGGACGCGATCCTGATAATACCCTCTGCAAGGGTATAAAAATACATGTTTATACCCTTGCAGAGGGTATGATAATTTTAAGTAATATAAAGAAAAAGGAATAGGGTACTTAAATTATAGACATCCTCCTAAATAATAATATTTTTCCAGGTTCCCAGGCGCTGGCTTCCAACAAACTCCAGTCGAAATATACGCCGGACATCAATCTGATGCACTTCCAGCTGCGAACCGCATGTACAAAGACCAGCTTTCCGCTCACAAGTCCGGAGGACATGTGGAAGAGCCCACTGTTCGATCCCAAGAAGAAGGTGGTCATCCTGGCCACCGGATGGACCACCAGCGTCAATGAATCGGACACCATCGATGTGTTCTCAAAGGCCTACAGCTGTCGCGGGGATTTTAACTTTGTGGTGAGTAGTAAATGAATTATAGTTAATTTAATTATTTAATACTCACTAATTGCAGGCGGTGGATGCAGCTAAATTCGTGGACACCCTGTACACGTGGTCGGCCTTCAACACGGAGGAGATTGGCGAGAACATAGCCCTGGGACTGGTGAAGCTGCTGGACTTGATGCCGGTGGAGAACATCCACCTGATTGGCCACAGCTTGGGCGCCCACATAGTGGGATCCGCGGGGCGGCACCTGCATCGCCTGACTGGTCAGCTGGTGCCCCGGATCACCGGACTGGATCCGGCCAAGCCGTGCTTCAACGAGGGCGAAGTGCTCTCGGGTCTCATGCGCGGAGATGCCCGATTCGTCGATGTGATCCATAGCAACTCCGGGGTGATGGGAAAGCGGGATCCGCTGGGCGATGTGGACTTCTATCCCGGTGGGACCGGACCCCTGCCCGCGGGCTGTCTCTCGGCGTCCTGCGCCCACCATCGATCCTGGGAGTATTACGCGGAGACCGTGTATCCCGGGAATGAGGGCAACTTCCTGGCCACTCGCTGCACTTCGATGTCCAGGCTCCGGGAATTCCGCTGTTCCGGGAACGAGGTGCCCATGGGCTACGACGTGCCGCAGAATGTCAAGGGCAACTACTTCGTGGAGGTCAGGGCCTCCTCGCCCTACGGAAAGCACGCCTCCAGTGTGCGATCCGTCCACTTGGAGCAGTGCGGCAAGTGCCCCGATTCCTCGGCACCTTGATTCTCCCCTTCTTTTATTCCCTTAGCTAGTATTAGGTATTGTTTTTTTTTGTATGGCCATGTAATACGCAGTCTAAGCGTTGACAATTCAATTAAATTTGTGTTTATTATGCTTATGCAAAGCCAGATTACGGAATGGACGAGTATCACGAACTCTGAATACTGTTTATGCCAAACCGAAGGATAGTGGTGAGATAGAAAAGTTGTAACAACGAAGTTGTAATAAATATGAATAATCACAAAATGTGTATATTATTAGGAGCTCGCAACATAGTTTTGTATTAAATTTAGCGTTGATTTTGAATGTAAATCGGCAAAACATTTAAAAATTCTGGATAAATCATCATACCCCATGAAAGGAAACCGAAAGATAAACAACATGTGGAAAGGAGGCCGCGGTGTCGCCACCGCCATAAGCTCATAATTGTTGACTGTTGACTAGAGTTGGCTTTTCTGTTGACTATTATCTGAGTATGTGAGTATCTGAGTATCTGAGAGTCAGCCAGGTACAGTGGGACCGGTGATTGGCGGAAATTGACACTGGGATTGGATGTCATCTAGTTTGGGTCCAGATGAGCTTTACAGCCGACTTGAGGTCAGCCGCCTTAATTGGTGAATGTTGTTGTCAGGGGAGCGATGATTTTATCTCGCTGGTATCAATGATATATATTTCTAGGTGATCTTTAATCGCCTAGAAGTCCTAGATGGATTTACATCTTTATGACTGGAAAGTTGACTTTTCAATGAGCGTAATGGTTAATTAACAATGAAAAGATTTGCTCTATAAACTTGTTGTATAATGGGACCAGTTTAAAATGAAGATACACGTATATGTTTTTTAATATGTCGGGGCTTTCCCAAGTCCCTGAGCTGACTATCAAGACCAGGAAATGCCATCGCCCAGATCCAGTTACCTTTCGCGCTGATCTCTCCACTGTATCACTTGGTTTTCCTTTTTTTTTTGGCCCCTTCACCTGGGATCTGCATCTGCATCGGCAGCTTCATCTCCATCTCCATCTCCATCTGCAAGTGTCTCCGTTTGCGGCTTTAGCTGCCAGTTTGACAAATGACTCACCCGACGCCAGCTTTAGTGGCTTAAGCCAAAGATCACTCTGACAGCACTGAAAAAAAGTCGAAGGTATTAAAAAAAAACTTAGCTACTATTTTGAGAGTTCCTCTTAAATCCGTTTTGAAATACATTTTAGGGAACACTTATATAATCTTAAAACTGCAAACAAAAGGAAGAAATTATTTATTTTAAATTTCTAAATGGTTTATCTGGGAACTATTGAATATATAACATAATTTGACCACTTCTTTTGACTTGTGAATTATTTAAATGCAAATGCTATTTAAACATAGTCGACTTGTTCTCCGTGTGTGGCTCTGCTGCAGTTTCCGCCAGCAGCGAGGCGAGGAAATGATCCATCAAGCGTGTGAGTTATGTACGAATTTTGCAACTTGGCCACATGGTTGGCTGACTTGATGGGCAATGGCTACAAAGTTGTGGCTTCTGCTTGTAAAGCGGTTGACCCTGGTCAAGAATCGGACGCTCAAAGTGGTTTAATAAACTGCAATTACCCGACCTGGCCCAGCCACCCGCGAGATTTATTTTGTGGATTCTCAACCAGATTAGTCTGGGCCACTTTTCGCAGTGTTTTGCGATAAATAGCGAGTGGCGATCCAGTGGTAACAGCATTCAAGTGCCACACTTCGAGACGCACAGCGAAAAGCCGGGATTTACATACGCACCAAGTCAGGACTCAAAACGCGAAACGCAAGACGTGAAACTCGAAACACAGGACAAGATGAAGGTGTTCATTGTACTCTGCGCATTGGTGGCCTGCGTTTCCGCAGGAGTGGTGCGATCCTCGGGCTGGGGATCGAATCCCTGGGGCGGCAGCAGTTCGGGATGGAACAGTGGCTGGACCGCCCAGCAGCCGCAGGTGATCAAGGTCATCAAATTGGGCGGAGGAGGCGGCGGTGGCGCCTGGGGAGGCGGCAACTCTGGATGGAGCAGTAACGCCGGATGGGGTGGAAACTCTGGATGGGGCGGCGGCAACTCTGGCTGGGGTAGCGGCAGCTCCGGATGGGGCGGTGGCAACTCTGGCTGGAGCAGCGGCAACTCCGGCTGGGGCGGCAACTCTGGCTGGGGCGGCGGCAACTCAGGATGGTCGAGTTCCGGCTCCAACAGTGGCTGGTGGTAAAGAATTAGGACAAGGAGTCACCAAGCCCCAGCACCCCAATCACAATCCCAATACCAATCCCGAATCCCGAATCCCAAAACCCCCTCTCTCTGCACCTGGTTCACACTTCACGATTTTGTAACATAGTTTTTAAGTTCCCCTTTTTTTTTTGTAACAAACAAATAAATAAATCAAATGCATAAATTCGACTTGCTTAGCATTTTTATGATGTATCTTTGAATTATGGATCGCTAGCAATTAACATTCTAAACTTGAGAGGCGAGTATCTCTGGCTGAGCAATTATCAATATTCTATGCATTTTGCAAATGATTGTGGAACAGCGTCGTGGTGGCCAAGGTGGTGATGCGATTGGAGTTCAGCGGAGATCATCATCATCGTCATTATCATCTCGAGACGGTGGCACTGTGGTTTCAATTTCAAAACCACATAAACATTTTATATACCTGTCTTTATTCGAACAGGAAGACAACATGGTTTTACATCTAGTTTTACGGCTTAATTAAATGCTATGCAAAGACTTAAGCTATTTAGCCTTTATAAAATTTGATTTACTCAACTTAATATAAATAGAGTCACATTTAAAACTTGATTTGAACATTTAAATAGTATGTAAGATTAATTTAAAAAGTAGAATTTTAATAAAATATATTATAATATAATATTCCTAAATTTAATCATAATAAAATGATCGAAACAATTATGATTTGAATTTTTTAAAACTAAGCCACTTACTAAAGTGTTTAGCATATAATTCACTTAAAAATAGTATTTATCTCTCTATAGTAAAGTATTATTTTTTGTATTCCCCTTTTGATGGAACCCATTAATTCCTATAAACACCACTGTATGCAGACAGTATTTTTTGGGCTTTGATGAGGTTATCTTGTGGACTTGGCTCTGGGTTGAACCTCAATATAAATGTGTGTGTGTCTGCAGCACGCGTTGGCAGCCAAACAAAAGCTATATGGCCGTATTCACAGACATATCACATCACATCACACACAGCAGTGGAGTTGATGAAATTTATGGTAAGTAATGCACTTGAGCATGCACCCAGCCATGTTTGAACGCCAATTGACATTGAACCAGTGTCTGCGGAGTCGTGTCTCGTACATTTAGCGATTCGATTGCGGCTGCTGTATAAATGAAGATTAATTGCCGCAAATATTGCATGGCAATAGCGAGGAGCGAAGCCGAAAATGAAAATAAAATTATAGGAAAATTGATTGTTTATGATCACCATTAAAATGCTCTGCGGCTTGGGAAACAAGTCAACTTTTTGGGTTAAATCTTAATTTAAATCTTTTGTTGCCGTTGCTTTTAATTAGTTCTTAATATTTGAAGAGTGTTAATTAACTCACTGATTGATTCATTAAACGGAAAACTTAAATAAAATTGTAACAAGGTAGCAAGAAAAACTCGGTCTGAGGAACTTGTGAGATGGTTCTGAAGCCGCCTAGCTGGGGCGACCGAGCGGGTCGCAGGTTGCGGATAGCGGACGACCTCACTCGAGGCCAACTGCGAATAAGCTGGCGGTGGAAGTCAAACACGGAATCGTGGATGGAAACCCCAGCAAATAAGCAGTCCCGGACAACCAGCGGGTATCTTGCAACGAGGCAGTACCGACGATGCGATTTGTTCAGCCGCATCTAAACAGTTGCTTTACACAAACCCAATATCCCCCACACACCACCTACCCACTTCCTCTCCCAAACAACATCTCACTCCGGGCCGGACTACGGTGTAATCCGGACCGTGCCAAGAGTCAGCCTGGCTGGGGGCCCGGATCAACAACTAGCCCAGTCTCAAACGGTGGGCTCAGGGAGATGGCGACCCCCTGTTCTATCTACCGCCTTACCCGGGTAACGCGGATCTCTGCCCGGGCGGACCTTTCCCCTTCTCCGCAGCTCGTGGGACCAAACATGGAAACTACACATAAAAACACAAATAAAAAAACGGAGACGGGAACTCCACAAAAGCCCGGAGTTGCAAAGATGAACGATGGTTCCATTGCAGGCACCAGTAGGGCTCAGAAAGGGCCCCATCCCAAACTAGGGATGTCGGGGGACAGAAAGACTGTCGCAAACGCCTCTGCTATGTGCGCATCTGCGCCAAAACCAGTGGTAGGCGCAGCTAAGTCGATCGGGTCACCCGCTGGTGTGAAGAAAAATTTTACATACGCAGAGAGACGGACTGCCGCCCAAACCCTGCGCTCACATGCCAGAAGCACTGTCGCCACGCCTTCGCCCGAATGGCTAAAGAAGGTAGAGTGGGCAAGGACGGTGTTTCCCAACTATGGGCAAGAGAAGCCCCATCAAGAAGGTGCTCAGGCGAAGAGGCAACGCTCCATAGAGCTGCCCGGCCCGTCGGCGAAAAGATCGAAGATCCAGCCGTCGGTCTCCTTTGCTGAGATCACCAAAGATCGGGTCCTACTTGGACTCATAGATAGGGGAAATCCGGAGAAGAGGATCCCCAGAAACAAATGGAAGGCGGTTGAGTCCAAGCTGTCACTCATTTGCCTGCGTATGGTACGCGAGAAGCCCGGTTCAGCGCCTTGCTGTATGGACGCGGGCTGGTACCAGGGCAGTGTAAAAGTGGTGGCCTGCGATAATCAACGATCAGCTGACCTTTATAAACAGGCGGTAGCTCAGCTCGGTGCAGTCTACGAAGGGGCGAACATAGTCGCACTAGATTGGTGTGACGTCCCCAGTAGACCGCGAGCCAGAATCTGGCTCCCAGCAGCAATCGCATCACCGGAAGACATCCTCTACATGTTGCAAGAATGCAACCCACATCTCCCCACAAAAGACTGGAAAGTCGTTAAGGTGGAGGAGCACGCAGGTGATGTAATCCAAGCGATTGTGGTACTGAACAAGGAGTCGATCGCTCCCATAGAGGCTGCTCGGGGAACGCTCAACTATGGGTTCAGTGCCATACACATAAAAATATACAAAGGGGACTCTAATTCCTCGGGAAGTCCTGCCGGCAACCCAGCCGAGCAGGTGCTTGCGGAGGAAGTGGAAGCCCCTGGTGTGCCGGAGGACGGCTACTCAACCGACTCGTCGCTAAGCAGAGAGATGCGAGCGATGGGACCGGCAATCGACGAAGTGGACCTGAGCGATTCGGAGGCCGACGTTACTGTGGTGGAGGTTGCAGCTGGGGATGTCGCTAAGACTCCTGCAGATCAACCTACACCACAGTAAAGCAGCGTCCGCTGCTCTTTTGCTTCGCCTGGCCAAAGGCGAAGCCGACGTGGTCTTAGTTCAGGAACCCTGGGTAGCAGGAGGCAGGGTTGCTGGACTGGGAACAAAAGACTACAAGATTTTGCTTGACCCCAAACAAGGTAAAATTCGAACCTGCATTTTAGCCAAACGGCATCTTAGTACATTTCTGCTTCACAAATACAGCAACGGAGATAACACAGCAATAAGCCTGGAGCTGCAAAGCGGCTCCTTTAGGATGCTATCGGCCTACATGGCTTCCGAAAAGGTAGACCCCCCAGACGCGCTAGTCAGAGGACTGGTACAGGAATCTGAAGAGCTTAAGAAAGGCTTGGTGATAGGATGCGATGCTAATGCCCACCATACTCAGTGGGGCTGCCCTATCAACAACGACAGAGGTGAGTCTCTATTCGATTTCATTCTTAATTCGAACTTATTTCTTTTGTAATAGGGGCAATACCCCTACTTTTATAACAAAAACGTGCCAAACGATCATAGATCTAACCCTGGCATCAGATTCACTCATAAGCACAGTCGCAAACTGGGCTGTCTCCGACGAGCACTCATTTTCAGATCATAGGTTTATAGAGACAACTTTGTCCCTAGTGTCACCTGCGCCGGTCAGCTTTGCCAACCCCAGGCGGGCAAACTGGAGTAAATACAAAGAAATTCTATCGAATTTCCTCCCCAGGAAGCCACCAGAAAGCACTCCTTGCACTCAGGAGCTAGACAATATAGTAAACAAATTCACAGAAGCATGCAACGCGGCTTTCTCAGCTGCATGCCCGTTAGGGAAACCAAGAGGAAGGAAAAAACCTCCCTGGTGGACCCAGCAATTATCAATCCTCAGAGCCAAATGCAGAAGCCTGTTCAACAGAGCGAAAGCTGCAAATGAGGACATAAACTGGCAAAGCTACAAAAAGGAATTAGCCACATACAAAAAGGCTATCAGGAAAGAGAAGAGAACTGCATGGCAGAATTTCTGCTCGGACATTGAAAAGACAACTGATGCCGCAAGGCTCAGAAAAATACTTTCTAAGACAGCCGTATCCCTGGGCTATCTTCAAAAGGCTGACGGATCATGGTCGGACTCTAGTGAAGAGTCCCTAAACCTACTCCTAGACGCTCACTTCCCAGGGAGCCTGCAAACAGGACATCCCCCAGGAAGACAAACTGGAGAAGGAATAAACTTAAATCTCCTACTATCAGACCGTAATATAAACTGGTCCATTCATAGTTTTAAGCCATACAAATCGCCGGGACCGGACAATATAACACCGGCACATATTCAGCAAGCAGGAGAACTAGCTATAAACTGGCTGAGAAAAATATTCCAGACCATTCTTGCAGTAGGAGAACTACCTACAGCATGGCGGGAAACGAAAGTCGTTTTCATCCCTAAGGCAGGGAAAGCCACCCATACTACAGCGAAGGATTTCAGACCGATAAGTCTGACATCATTCCTGCTAAAAATCCTAGAAAGACTGTTAGGTCTACATATTAGAGACATCATTGACCCGACGCAGATATCAGAGGCGCAACACGCATACACCAAAGGTAAGTCGACCGAATCGGCGCTACACTTGGTAGTAAGCAACATCGAGAAATCACTCAGTATACAAGAATACACCTTGATCGCCTTCCTTGACATAGAAGGAGCTTTCAACAACGTGCTCCCCACGGCAATAACAGAATCCCTCACTGAACTAGGGGTTGAGCCACCGCTGGTGGGGCTGATCCACAAATTGCTGATAAGCAGATTGGTCACGGCCACACTAGGGACCTCGACCCAGACTAGATTAGTGAACAGAGGCACTCCGCAAGGAGGTGTACTATCACCCCTTTTATGGAATATCGCGGTAAATAAACTACTGCGGATTCTTGAAGGAGGAGGCTGTAAAATAGTGGCATACGCAGACGATGTCGCTATCATATTTAATGGTAGGTATCCACAAACGTTATGCGATCTTATGACCGCAAAACTAAAAACACTATCGGAATGGACTACAAAGAACGGACTTGGGGTAAATCCCTCAAAAACGGAACTAGTCCTTTTTACAAATAGATACAAAATCCCAAAACTTAACCCACCCTCCTTAAACAACTGTAATCTCTCTTTCAGCGAGCACGCAAGATACTTGGGGTTAGTATTAGATAAGCGTCTTAAATGGGGCCTAAACAACCAAGAGAGAACCAAGAAAGCGACCATTGCACTTTACTCTTGTAAAAAAGCAATTGGGCTAAGATGGGGCATGTCCCCTAAAATCGTCAATTGGATATACATAGCGGTAGTCAAACCAATCCTACTATATGGAGTAGCTCTGTGGTGGACCGCTTTACACAAACAATGTATCTTAACTCCACTTAACAAAGTACAGCGCATGGCGGCCTTGTGTATGAGTGGAGCCCTTCGAACCACCCCAAACGAAGCGCTGAATGCGATCTTGAACCTCCAGAGCCTGGACTTAGCAGGAATGGAAAGGGCGAAATCGGCAGCCGTTCGACTAAGGGATACAGGGCAATGGAAAGCCCAACTATATGGTCACGCTAAGATTCTTCAGCATGACAATTTGATCCCGCCAAAAACGGATCTATGTAAAACCCGTGAATACAATCACACGCCCTTCGAAGCTCTGATCCCAGGCAGGGAAGCTTGGGATCGTGGCCGACCGGGCTCAATAGACGCAATCTGTTTATATACAGACGGCTCCAAACTAGACGGACACGTAGGTGGAGGCATATACTCCGAGCAATTAGAGATCAGGCGGTCTTTCAGACTTCCTGACCACTGCAGTGTCTTCCAAGCGGAAGTGTACGCTATAATGGAAGCACTTGTCTGTTTAAGGGATTTAAACAACCAGAATAGACACATAAACATATATAGTGATAGCCAAGCGGCTATTAAATCAATCTACTCGACAAATACAAACTCCCGAACAATAGCAGACTGTCGCAAATCTCTCCACGAGATGGCTAGTCAGTTTACTGTTAGCCTTATATGGGTTCCGGGTCACCGGGATATCGTAGGCAACTGTATAGCAGACGAGCTAGCCAGGCAAGGCACCACCATACCTCTCCTTCCAGGAAAGGAGAATGTCGGCATGCCGATGGCTACTTGTAAGCTAATTATTAAAAACCACTTCAGCAAATTAGCCAACACTTTTTGGCAAAACACGCCGAAATGCCGAATCTCTCACCAGACATGGCCTGAGATAAACAATAAGAAAACATCAGAAATACTCAATTTCAGCCGCACTGAGTGCGGCATGCTAATTCGAGTACTCACAGGCCACTGGCTCGTTGGCGCACACGCCGGCAGGCTAAAAGCCCCAAAAAACGATTTTTGTAGAAGCTGCAGGGATGAGGAAGAAGAGGAAACGGTGGAACACCTACTCTGTTCATGCCCAGCCCTATGCAGACTTAGACTGAAACACTTAGGATATCCTTTCATAAATGACCTGACCGAAATATCGCAGACTAACCTGAAGAGTCTAAGCTCTTTTATTAAATCCTCCGGATGGGGGACCTGCTGATCGACCAACCTACAGGCTGACTCTTAACGGATAGGGGACCCAAAAAATTTGAGATCATACGGTATCACAATGGACCCACAGAGGTCTAAGTGTACCAGGCTGCAGCCTGGTAGCCGTCCAAACCTAACCTAGCAAGAAAAATAAATCAAAATTCGTTCGATTATGTTTCTTGCTACTTTGCTACAATTGTATAATATCTTAAAATATTATAAATATATTAAATTTACTAAATATTCTCACACGAACGCTGGATAATGTGTACCATAAATTACATACTTTACTTAACACCGTCAAGCGGCAAGACTTCAAAATTCTTCAAAATAATAATTAAGAAAAATTCAACAACAAATTGCACGGCCGGCGCAAAATAAAAAAATGCTTAGAATTTAGCATGGAAATAGTAAACTTGTAAGACAAATTGTAAGGCGTTTCGTGGCCAAATGTGCTGTGTGCGCTGGCAATTAATGATGCAGCCATGGCTCAGCAGTTTGCAAGTGGTGCGGTGGCGTATGCGCGATGTTCCCAGGCCGGCGCACATTGCGTATCCGCCGAATGCGCCGGCGTACTTGAGACTTTTTCAAACCAGACAACCAAAGCCACATTGTGCCGACATGAAGTGCAGTTCTCAACCTTCCTTTGGGAGCTCGGATCGTCGGATCGTAGTTGGATCGTTGGATTTGTTGGATTGCTTGATCGACTGGAGTTGGAGGGATGGCAGGCTGCTGACTCAGCCGAAGTTTCCGCCTTGGAGTTGCTATAAAAACATGCCTCTGTTCTGGGTTAGTTCATCAGTGGTGTTGAGCCTCCAGCAGCGATTGCACAGCGGATCTAAGTCGATCCATTCTACTTTGTTTTTTTTTGGATTTTTTTGCAAGTGATATTTAAGGATGCGTCGCGCTCTGATCCTTGTTTTTGTGTGCGGTCTAATGATCGCCTTTGCCTCGGCCGGTTTGCTGGGCGGAGGAGGCGGTGGTGGCTACGGCGGCGGTAGTGGCGGTGGTGGTGGTAGTGGATACGGTGGTGGCGGAGGCGGCGGACAGGGAGGCTGGCAGAAGAATGGAGGAGGCGGTGGTGGCGGCCAAGGGGGCTACGGCGGCGGTAGCCAAGGTAAGTGTATTTATTTTAACATATACTTCGAGTACCTCAGCACTTGTTGTTACCCATTGAGTTTTTATAGTATATGCAACATTTCCATCATACTTACTTATAAATATAGATTATACTTTTTCAAAAATATCCACCACTTTTCAAATTTCATCCTTTCTAATCTTGTGAACTCTTTGCAAGCTTGAGTCATTTTTGACTAGAGGCATTTATTATTAATAAATTAATTATTAGTTTTTTACTTTGTTTGACCATTTATCAAATAAGGTCTTGCACATTATACTTGTTTAATATCTTAAATATAAAGTTCTTATTCCATAAAGATAAATGTATGAAAATATTTAAGACTTATTAATACCTCTACATTTCCCAAATGTACCCAAAGTTATATAATGCATTTTTTTGGTACCAAGATATTGTTATTTTTATACTTATACTTATATTTCGACCGATCTAGGTGGACATGGAGGCGGTGGCCAAGGAGGCTGGCAGAAGAATGGAGGAGGCGGTGGTGGCGGGCATGGAGGTGGTGGACAGGGAGGCTATGGAGGTGGCAATCAAGGTAATTATGTTATTACCTTAAAAAAAAATTGATTTTAATTATAACATATACAATTGTAGGTGGCCACGGACAGGGAGGCGGACAAGGAGGCTATGGCGGTGGCCAAGGAGGTGGTGGCCATGGAGGTGGTGGCCATGGAGGTGGCAGCAAGTCCCTGGCCGGAAACCGCGGCAGTTCCGTGTCCTGGCAGGGCGGCAATGGAGGCAACAACAAGCACGGAGGCGGCGGCGGAGGAGGCGGTGGCCTTTACGGAGGCGGTGGCGGCGGAGGAGGTGGTGGCAACAAGCACCACGGCGGTGGTTGGTAATTGCCACACGAAGTCCGCCCAATCTCCCGAAATGTGTTCCATGGCATAGAGATAGAGACAACCCCCTGGATCTTCCCGTTCTACTCAACCCGAAGCCCTTCTATTTCTGCTATTACTATTTTTTGTACTAATAAAACTATTTTATGCATTTTGTATATGGCTTGTTATACCCTTGCAGAGGGTATTATAATTTTGATCAAAAGTGTGCATCGCAGTGAAGGAGACATCTCCGACCCTATAAAGTATATATATTCTTGATCAGGATCACCTCCTGAGTTGATATAGCCATGTCCGTCTGTCCGTCTGTCTGTTTCTACGCAAACTAGTCTCTCAGTTTTAAAGCTATCGAATTGAAACGGGATCGGCCGACTATATCCTATAGCTGCCATATAACTGATTGATCGGAAATGCCATAACTTTCGTGTTTGTAAAGTTAGGAAGTTGGGATTTTCTATGGGTTTTATATTTGGCCAATCAATCCGACCTACCAAATTTCATAAGAATCGGACGACTATATCCTATAGCCGCTATATAACTGATTAATCGGAAATGCCATAACTTTGGTGTTTGTTAAGTTAGGAAGTTGGGATTTTCTATGGGTTTTATATTTGGCCAATCAATCCGACCTACTAAATTTCATAAGGATCGGCCGACTATATCTTATGGCTGCCATATAACTGGACGATTGGAAATGCTATAACTTTGGTGTTTTTAAAGTTAGGAAGTTGGGATTTTTTATGAGTATTAAGAATGCATCACATGAATAATTTTGGAGAATATAATTTACAGAGTATTCTGCAAGGGTATATCAACTTCGGCTCCGCCCGAAGTTAGCCTTTCTTTCTTGTTTTCTTTTTAAAAACCAAAAAAACGGTGAAATGTTTATTTTCAATTCAATTTATAAAATTATGCTCAAGCTTAAGAATTAGATTTATTTTCTCCTGCAAAGTCTTCTAAAATCATATATTTTTGAAAGAAATAAAAAATATATTATGTGTCGTTTTATGACTTTAAATATGAAATAAAAATGTGTTTTTATTTTTAAAGCTAAACTTCATCGAAGACACAATAAATAGTGGTTGTGCATACAAAAATTTCGAATAACAGTTTTGTTAGTTTTACTAGCATATATGTATGTATGATTTTACCAACAAGTAAAAAATTTATAATTTTAAAAATACCTAGAACTTTTGGATGATGATTTTGGACTCTTTTCATATTTTCCCTAAGCGTTAAGGTAATAAAACAAATAATAATGTAAATATGCTATACTTGGTGCAATTTAAATCTAAGTCTTAAGCTTATTTTGAATTTTTGATTTTAGTAAGATTGTTCTGTTTTTTGGACAAGCACTTAAAACATATTTTTGTTAATTAATTTAAAACACCTTTGAAATAATGAATTGGAAATTATTAATAACTTACCCTCAAAACGAAAAACACCGATCATAGTTAGATTCTCGTAAGATTTATTCACATATTTAGATACACAAAAAAAAAGCTTGATTAAGTTTAGGGCAGAGAAATGTTATATACAAGTTGAGCAGTGGAATCGCCTCGTCGCCGGTTTGCCTCGGTTCTGTGTGGTCTCTTGTCCAGGATTTGTTTACCAGCTCCAGCCGCCGCTTCCGCCGGAGGACCAGCCGCTACCACTGCCACCACCGCCGGAGGACCAGCCGCTGCTGATCTTGCTGGGCCAGGCGGAGGATCCGCCGCCGGAGGACCAACCGCCGGAACCACCGCCGCTCTTCCAACCTCCGCCTCCGCCTCCCGAGCCACCAGATGACCAGCCACTTCCTCCGCCGCCGCCGCCGCCGCTCTTCCAACCGCTGCTTAGGCTACTCAAAGCCTGAGATTTCCATCCAGAGAGACTGGACAGGGCACTGGATAATCCTGAACTGCCACCGGACTTCCAGCCAGAGGATCCACCGGAACTGGGCCAGCCGGAGGATCCGCCGCCCGAGGACCAACCACTGGAACCACCGCCGCTCTTCCAGCCGCCGCCTCCTGAGCCGCCAGATGACCAGCCGCCTCCACCGCCGCTCTTCCAGCCACCTGATCCCGATCCGCCCGAGGACCAACCTCCGCCGCCGCCACTGGAGGGCCAGCTGCTAATGATGACCTTGCTGCCGCCGCCCAATCCGCCGCCAGAGGACCAACCACCTCCGCCTCCGCCACCGCTGCTCCAGCCATGTGGCTTGCCCTGGGCCACTATGCAACCCAGCACCACCAGCAGACCGAGAAGGCCAAGTCGTCGCGTTGTCATCGTGGTTTGCATCTCCGCAGCTGCCGTGCACTAACTAATGCCCCACTGCAGCCACTCTCGGCTATTTATACCCATCCAAGATTCTGAGCCACTGAGCCACAGAGCCACTGAGCCACAGCTTCGCCACAGCAACTGCCTCGTGTAATCAGATGTAATTGCCAAAACTGCCAGCGATCAGCTCACAATGGCCAGTGGTTGGGCTGGGTGGCTCGGAGTGGTTCGGGGTGGGTCGGAGTGGATCGGAGTGGGTCGGAGTGGGTCGGGGTGGCTCAACTCAACTCAGCACTTGGGGCTCATTATGCCGACTCCAACTTTCGATTTCGTACGCTTTGCGGGCCCACGTAGGTCTACTGTTCTGCGCCCTGCAAACGCCTCCAGATGGAGCACCACCTGACTGCACGTGGCAGGGAGCACTGGCCTACAACTGGTCCAAGGCGTTCGGGATAAGGGATCAAATCTGCAGAAAGAGAGAAACATTGAGAGCGTTTTCAAATCACTTCCAAAGGTGACTAAAAGCAAGCAGTAAAATAAACAGCGTCGTCTTTCATAATGAATTCCTTTCAAATTCTGTATTCAAAATATATTGTTGCATATTTTACGACACCTTTGTAAGATATTTAAAACATTTGTGATTTCTGTAGAACCCCTAAAGGTAATTAATAAAATATGACTGAATGATGTAAGCTTAAAGTCAGTGCAAAAATTAAATGGTAAGTTACCAATATTCAAGTTTCAAGCACATTTAAACATTTTTAAACAGCTAATATTTTACAAATTAGACAGATAGTTAAAATAAGTAGTTGTAAAAATAACATGTTTTCTTAAAACTAAAGACAGTTTGCAGTTTAGAATGATTTTCGAAGTTTAAACTAGTTGTTAAATATTGTAGAATTTTTGCAAGGAAAGATTGTAATGAATATTTATTATTTGGTAAGCTTGTTGAAATTTTGTAAGTTGACTTATACAATTTATTTGTGGACCAGTGTATCCCAAGTGAACTGATACCGCATCATGATCATCGATCTATTGGCTCTCCATTTTTATGTAGCAACCGCAAAGTACTTAATTGAGTTCGCCTGCCGGCGTTTAGATGGCAAGATATAGAGCCAGGACCGATATCTGGCGATCGGTTCTTTATGCCTGGCCATTATTCAGAATGGCGATGGCGATACAGATACAGATACAGATGGAATTGGAATTGGAATCGGTATGGGTATTGGAATTGGAATTGCAGATCGCCCATTGCAGATGGAGGTGTGCGATGGAGGCAGCTGCGTCTTTGTCTTCGACTACCGTGCTGCGGTTGCACATAATTCGTGCTGTCTGGCAAATCGGGTCGCCGGCAAATCAATCAATCAATCAGGGGCTTGGGTCCAATTGTTCGGGTGCAACTTATGAGTTGACACAGAACCCATCACGCGAGATTGACGGGCCTCACCAGAAGGTGTCTCACCCGATCAGATTCTATTGTATTTTCATTATTCCAAA
Organism: Drosophila kurseongensis; assembly: GCA_018153305.1. Lineage (NCBI taxonomy): Eukaryota > Metazoa > Arthropoda > Insecta > Diptera > Drosophilidae > Drosophila > Drosophila kurseongensis. The sequence continues at coordinate 14,813,239 of JAECXX010000141.1, forward strand.
GATGCAGATCATTTCGTTTCGCCATTGACATAAATTATAGCAACAAAGAATGTAAGTTGAAGTTTTTATACCCTCTAAGTTATGGCAAACATTTATTAGTTAATTAAAGTAAATGTCTATTATCTGGCTACCTGGCAATCAAAAATGTATGTAATATATACATCATAATAATGCCACAAAAAATACACAGAATTAAAAAATTGTAAACTTTAATTGTATTTTAATAAAGAATGTGTTGTTTAACACACTTTTATAGCCCATATATTTTGAAAATTTGTTAACTCCTGCAAAATAACAAAGTTCATTTTATAGGTAGATTGATGAGCAACAATTATTTATATATTAGTTTCAAGCATATACAATTTTTTTTGAAAACTCATTAATTGAGTCATATATTTAACAATATAAATGCTTATTAAAATGCATCAGTCCCAATAACCCATAAATCTTTTTTATACTTAAGTGACTAAAATAACCATTATAAGCAGAGAAAAGTTTTTTAATAAATTATAGTGATATATTGGGATATAAACTGGGCAAAAAAAAAAGCTGCCCTTTTCTTTTAGACAAAATGTATATTCATAAATTAGTTCTCTAGCCTAAAGAGGAGAATGAATATTTTCTACAAATTAAAATCGGCCTAACTTGGTCCCCAAAATGCTAATTATACACGGCTGATCGAAAGCAATTCTAGAACCGAACCACTTGAACCTTTTGGCTTTTGCACGTTTCCACCGCTGGCCGCATTTTAATTCATGGGCGGCATAAAACTCAAATTTGGGTCTTTTGTGCGATCAACTGCCAGTCGTTTTTTCAGACGGAATGATCGATGGCTGGAAAACAATAAAATGCACTTTTTGCTTGCGCAAGTGGTGCAGCAGAAAAAAAAAAGTGGTAAATCGTCTAAGTACCTGTCCCATTACCTGGCATTCGTTCGACTGGCAGGTGATGACCTCAACCATTGGGTCAGAGCAGGAAGCCAAAGTGATCCGCCAACCAGCAACCGGTTCCAACCCCAATCAACCAAAACAGACTCAATTAAAAATGGAAATTCTTTTCGTGTATATTGCATAAATTCTAACAATCAAATACCTCTAAAAAAATAAAAAAAAAATATATTAAAACCTAAGCTGCTTGGCTTTTTGGTTGGCAGTTTGAACTATTTGTGGTTGGTCCTAAAGCTGTTTTATTACCAGCCCTTGTTCCAGCCGCCAGACTGACCGCCACCGGAGGACCAGCCGCCGGACTGGGCACCAGAGTAGCCACCGGAGTAGCCACCGGAGTAGCCGCCGGATTGACCGCCGGAGTAGCCGCCAGATTGGCCGCCGGAGTAGCCCTCGCTGATGACCTTCACGATGACCACCTTCTCCACGGGCCTGGGAGCAGAGTATCCGCCACCGCCGGAGTATCCACCGCCGCCGGAGTATCCACCACCGCCGGAGTATCCACCACCGCCGGAGTATCCACCGCCGCCAGAGTATCCACCACCATTGGAGTAGCCGCCGGAGTAGCCACCGCCGCCGCCGCCTCCTCCGCCGAGCTTTCCGCCGAGGCCGCCGCTCAGACCGCCCAGGCCGCCGCCCAATCCTCCGCCGAGACCGCCCAGCTTGCTCTGCAGCAGCTGTCCAATGCCGCCGGCTCCGCCGCCACCTCCTCCACCTCCTCCACCGCCGCCGAGAAGACCGCCCAGGGAGGCCTGGCCAACGGACAGGATGGCGGCAAGGATCACCAGGATGCAGGCAAAGGGTTTCATCTTGAGTGGCTTGAAAAGTGGTTACGAACGGTTGCGAACAGCTGACCAAACTAATTCCATCGGCGGCCAGAGCACGCACCTTTATACCCCCGAAAAAATCGATGGACCGATCCGAATGAGATGGGGGGCCCAATTAGAAGCCATCGACGAGCAGAGCGTTTTGGCTGCGATTTCATAATAACCCACATTCGGTTATGCTCGTTTATGCGGCGGTTCTTTTGTTTGCCTATGCTAATCCGTGCGCATGCGCGGCTCACTTCGCATGAGGAACCGCTTCCCCTCCAGTTTGCACACTGGGTTGGGGGTGTTAAGTCGCTGCGGGAGTTGGGAAATCCATTGACAACATTAACTACGCCTTGATGAGAAGGGCACACAATTTTGCTGATCAACAAATGACACCGAGTCTGGTGTTTGGACTTATAATCATAAATATGTCTCATTGCAAAAACTTATCGAATACTTTATTTATAATTTTGGAACAGTAAACATTTACCTATTGCATACACTAAGGGTTTTTTGTTTTCCATAGTTTCCTAAAAACATGTTACCCTTTTTAACGTAGTAACTTTTTGTAATATAGTAAAACTAGAATTTCTGGCATCACATTATTCCTTATTGTATTAATACGATTTTTTGTAGGAAAGTTTTTTTTATAAGTTTTCTTTGAGTTTACCAAGCTGTTTGAGTAGTTTTTATATGCTACAACTTTTTGAAGTATTTAATCGATATTATGATGAATTTAATTTAGCCAAAAAATCTATAGAGCTAAAGCCACTGTGCCAATCGCCGAAAGTCAAACAAATTATCAGCATTTAATCACCGCGGCTGGCGGCGGGCAACAATGGGCCGACAATCAACATTTATATCAATGTTTTGTCAGTTGGCCAGCAAAAAGTATTGGCCAAAAGCAGAAGCAGAAGCAGTCGAGGTGTCAAACTGATGAACGATGAAATCGTGAGTTCTGTTCCAAGGTTCAGACTTGTAGGAAGGTGGGGCAGGGGGGAAACTAAGTCATCTTCCTGCTTTGGCCAAGAACCATCGACTCGTTGCTCGGAGGCCTATTCAAGTGATCTGGGGTATCCAATACCCATACCCATACCCACATCTCCCATACCCCATCATCGCCTATTAATACGTGGAACCGGTTGGCCGATTCTATTTCTATGCTTCAGTTTGGCATATATTTGCATAGTGGCTCGGCGGATATGGCAGATTGCCTGGGAATTTTTCGTAAGACCCCTAGTGGTCGGTACTAACCCGAAAGATAAACACTCTTCAGAGAACTCTCCCACAAGTCCAAGGGTTCAATGCACTCCTCTAGCACACGCCTCGGATATTGGATACAAAAAGATATACACAAAAAGTTATTTTTCTTTTTTTTTGCAAATTCATTTCAGTGTTTGGCATTTACATACTCGTTCTTGGGTCCATGAATATTCATAATCGTATTATTCGATTATAAGTCAAGCTGTAAGCTATCGATCCGACAACAGATCGACGGCATTCGATGGGTTACTTATCAATAGAGTGGAAAACAAGTTGGCCAAGCGCAGAAAGAAGTGGCAATCTAAAAAGTGCTCTTCTGGGTCTTTAAAAGATGAGTGATGGACACTTTAGATGCTAGGAAATATCAATTTTAATTAGATTTCCTAAGTACTTTATTGGTTTTGTAATATAAAATATGGTAAATTTCTTTTCATTAAAACGAATCTAACTGTTATTTATTTATTAGATTTTTATAGCTATTGAATATGAAAAATGATTATCAATGACAGTTAAATACCACTCAAATTAATTACTAAATTTTAATGCATGTGATGGCCTTTAAAAGGCCTTTAACTAAGTAATATGGAATTTCCCAATTTAAAAGGATGAACTTAATTTTCAAACAAATACTTAAAATATTTTATAAAAGACATATTTACAATACAAAAATGATGATCAATTTTATATACTTGCAAAATTGTTTTTATACTATTTCTCTGTGCAAAACGAAGTTTTACGTTTCTAAATTAAGAAATTACAACCGGCTGTAAGTTCCGTCTTAATATATTCTATATACTTAAATGTGTTTTTTCGGAGTCGTTTCTGGTTTGCTCATTAACCCACTGAGACCATGTGAGATCGGACTACCGAATAGACCCCACCTCCCACCTAGTGTCCAGCCTATTGTTAAAACTAGATGCGAATGTGGCGATACGTATAGTATATGGTATATTTGGCTAACAATGTCGGCTATATTACTAGGCTGTAATGGCCGAACCTACAAAACTATTTCCCATCACTTCGCCTTCGGACGGCTGAAGGCTTACAATAAAAAACATCAGAATCAACATATTTAATTACGAGTTATGTACCCAAATGAAATTACCAGTGCAAAAGTAAACACAAAGTCAAATATGGATAATACGAAAAGTGAACGGAGTTAATGCTGTTGTTTGAGAAGATCGTTGGGTAGAGTCATCCTCACCTTAGATGGGAGGGCATTACGACTGAAATTGATGACACTCATAAATAAGTTGGTAATATGTAATGATAATAACTAATATTTTACCGACATTAATATCATTCCAAGCGAATTTGCAAGCTTGCATAGACCGTTCCATTGCATTTGCCTTTTTATTGCCAACCCATCAGACACATAAATAACCATCGCACATCGCTATATGCTATGTATATTCTTTCCACATATCTATTATATATAGCTATAATTTTATCAACTCGGACATATGCAAAAGGCAAATTGATGGCAGGCAGACTCATATAAATATAAGCTAATTACACTGCTGTGCCAGATCGTCGGCAATGGGGTCGTAAAGCATCGATATTTAATTGCAGGCTAATCGATGGCATTCTCCCATCAATCTCTGAAATCGGCTTAGGGGTTGGGACTCATGGGAACCACGATGACTTCATCAAATCCCTGATGATTCCATTCTTAGAACCTTAAGAAATAATGAGTAATACAACAAAACTTTATTTGGACAAAGAACTTTACAGAAAGACCTTTCCAAGTAACCAACTTAACCTAATTTTATCATAAAAGTAGTAAGTAAAAATACTAATATTATTCACATGGTAGCGCAATTCAGGAAGTACTTGAAATGTAACTTCCATTAAAGCAGTTTAATTATTCATTTTCCGCTTAAAATGACCAAGGCATAAAGAATATAAAATGTAATGAATTATTTAAGTTCCATTGACCAAATTAGTTTCAAATAAATTTCCTAATCAAAGACATTCCGCAGCGATAATCTTTAAAATGTGCATCAAGAGTTTGTCAAATACCTGAGAGTATAACCCAAAAACAAGTTTAAAAAAAAATGCAAAAACTAAAACAAGTTAGCACACACGCTCGCATAATTTGTTCAAATTGGTGTAAATAAAAGTGAGATGCCCATTTGTTTATAAACAAACATGCGAAACGTAATGCGTTTGTCCAAGGCTTTATGGTAACCGAAAACCAAAAACCAAAAACCCAAACCAAAAACGCACATGGCAAATTCAGTCGAGACTCGACGACGCCGCAACTTCATGATTATCGAATCAAAGACAAAGGTAGACAAAGAAAATCGGTGGATTCAAAGCCAAACAACGATTGCCAGCGGAAGTAAAACAAAACGAAATACACAAAAAAAAACTGAAAAGCAAAGAAGCCGATTTTCAAATGTATAAATCAATGACAGCCAATAAACTGTTTAACTTCATGTTAAGCACACACTCTTGAATTAAGTTTTTGTTTTATGGGCTGGTGTCAAGGATTGGCGTTAACACCTCAAGTTCTCCTCCCTGACCTCAAAAAATGTAGCCAGTTGTCATTTATTTCAAATCCTTTGACGCTAACTTAATATTTCCCAACCCTTTCCCTTAATTAACTTTCGCTTTCGGCGGCACCGGCTTGAAATGAACTTGAACTTCAGCAATCCACTTGCAAGGGCAGGGCGTAAAGAGCAAAGTTGGAAACTGGTTTAGTTTCTTCGTTTGCGAGGTAACGAAAGACTTAGGCAACGAACTTTGTGACAGCGCCATCTAGTGCTCAATATAAACGTTTATTGTACGAAAAAGCTGTGCTCAGTAGGTATCTTTAGAGGTGTCAAAGCTTACACATAAGAAAAGACGATTGCAAAAGTTTCTAGTCTCTTGCTTTTAAACTAAGCTCGTAAACGTTATAGAAATTGACGGACGGACGAATATGGCTGATCTTGTATACATATTAATTATTTATGGCCGAGGTCCCGAGTAAAACAACACAAGTTTCGGTTTTTGATGAAAACCCTGGGATATAATTGTTCAAATCCGGAAAAAATCAGCTCGATTTTTCGGTTTTTGAATCAAACCCCTGGGAAATAATTGTCGAATGTTGGAATGTCATACATCGTCGAATTCGTTATAAAATTTCCAATCAAGCTGTGTCCTTAGAAAAAAATGTTATAAAAATATATTTTTTTAAATCATCCTTAGGAAAGATACTTTGGCGAAAATCCAGAAATATCAGGAATATCAGGACATAACTGTCAAATGTTGTAATGTCATACCTCATTAAATTCGTTGCATAATTTCAAACAAAGTGGCATTTACAGAACAAAATATAATAAAAACTTCTTCGATAAAAAATCAACTTCGTCAAAGGTTAGGGTCGGAAATCATTAGAAGCTACTTATCAAAATTCCAAGACGTCCTACAAAGGTATGAAAATATTAATAACAAGAAAGGAAAGCTAACTTCGGGTGGAGCCGAAGTTGATATACCCTTGCAGAATACTCTGTAAATTATATTCTCCAAAATTATTCATATGATGCATTCTTAATACTCATAAAAAATCCCAACTTCCTAACTTTAAAAACACCAAAGTTATGGCATTTCCAATCGTTCAGTTATATAGCAGCTATAGGATATAGTCGGCCGATCCTTATGAAATTTGGTAGGTCGGATTGATTGGCCAAAAATAAAACCCATAGAAAATCCAAACTTCCTAACTTAACAAACACCAAAGTTATGGCATTTCCGATTAATCAGTTATATAGCGGCTATAGGATATAGTCGTCCGATTCTTATGAAATTTGGTAGGTCGGATTGATTGGCCAAATATAAAACCCACAGAAAATCCCAACTTCCTAACTTTACAAACACGAAAGTTATGGCATTTCCGATCAATCAGTTATATGGCAGCTATAGGATATAGTCGGCGGATCCCGGCCGTTCCGACTTATATACTGCGTGCAAAGGAAAGAAGGGTGTGTGCAAAGTTTCAATTCGATAGCTTTAAAACTGAGAGACTAGTTTGCGTAGAAACAGACAGACGGACAGACGGACATGGCTATATCAACTCAGGAGGTGATCCTGATCAAGAATATATACTTTATAGGGTCGGAGATGTCTCCTTCACTGCGTTGCACACTTTTGACCAAAATTATAATACCCTCTGCAAGGGTATAATGATTAGCTTTAAAGCTTAGTGTAGTTCGCAACCACTTAAACATAAGTGTAAAGCCAATTCCAGCACCTATTTCTTGTTAACAAAAGACTAAGAAAAAAAACTTTGTTTTACATCATCATTTTATTGGTCACCTTCGGTTGCACAGATTTGGTTACAGATATTATTGAGTCCATTGCTTAATCGTTCCACCAGCCAGCACCGCCACGGGAGCCAGCACCGTAGGCAGCGCCACCAGCACCACCGGCACCACCAGCACTGGAAGCGTGGTTAACCGTGTAATCGAACTCGGCGGGGTTGCCCCAGGCGTTGGCACCCCCAGCTCCTCCAGCTCCACGACCAGCTCCAGCTCCCTGCCAGCCACCGGCACCGCGTCCGCCGCCATAAGATCCGGCACCACCGCCATAAGATCCGGCACCACCTCCGTAAGAAGCTGCTCCACCGCCGTAGGAAGCCTTAGCACCGCCGCCGTAAGAGGAAAGTCCAGCTCCGCCGCCATAAGAGGAAAGTCCGGCACCGCCGCCATAGGAGGAGTGTCCTGCACCACCGCCATAGGAGGCGGCTCCACCGCCGAGGCCACCAGCTCCGTAGGCGCCACCGCCGCCGGCCGAGCCACCGCCAATGTGGACCTTGGTGTTGCCCTGCGACTGGGAGACGTGGGACACCAGACCAGCACCAATGGCCGGACGGCCACCGAAGCCACCGGCGCCACCACCGCGTCCTCCGCCAGGCAGGTAGCCACCGCCTGCACCACCGCCGGCACCACCGCGGAAGCCACCAGCATTGGCCAGAGCCAGGGAAGCCAACAAGCAGACAAATACCTAAAAAAAGTCATTAATTTAAAGAAATTAGTATAAGAACATCCTTAGGGCTCCTTGAATCCTTACCTTCATTCTGGAAGTAAAGATTATTAGATTCGAGATTCTAGTCGAAGCTGAGATCCAATGGTTTGTGATGTCTTTGGGCCAAGAAACAGCTGAATTTATAGTCCAAATCCTATGGATCTTCTGTGGCTAATGATCTGCTCAAGAAAACAACAAGCAAACCAAAAAAAAAAAAACGAGGAAAAAAACAAAATCAATTTCAATTTTCAAAAACCCAAACATCAATTTGCTCCGCTCAATCATTAGATTCTGCAGCCCTCTGAACTCATCTTTATCTTTAGCTCTTCGGGTGCTGCTCTTCGCTTTGTTTTTCCTTGGCTTTAATTAAAAGTCACAATTTAATTGCACGGCGGCAATTTGCCCTCGGGCTTCCGATTGCCCAATCGCCGCCAAACTGGGTGGTTTAAAAGCCCGAAAAGTGGACGCAGTGCGTCCAGTTTATGCCCATGCTGCTGCGTGGGCACTTCGCCCACTCCTGCTCCTTCCATACATATTTTTTTCTCGTTTATGTTTTTTTGAAAGTGAACGAATTTTGTTATGCAAGCAACAATGCAGCAATGCAACTCATCAACTTGACAGAAGTAAAGTGCAAATCTTGCAAACCAAAAATGCTGTGAATGGGAAATATATGAAATGGGGAAGCCAAATATTTTGGCACCAAAAAAATATTTAATTTCACCTGAAAAATCACCTTTAATAGCCTAGTTCCTTGAGTGTTTGTTTTTTTGGTAAAGGCTTATATAATGATGATTTCCAATTTGTAATTAATAATTTATGTAAACAAGTTATGGTTAACACTCAATAGCAGAAATATTTAAACTTGTCTTCCTTCTTGTATAGATAGAAAAAGGTTATTTTCGTTGCTTAGTTTTCTGCTTAAGCATAAATTCAAATTCATAATTAAATATGATTACCCGAAAAGTAAAGTAGGTACTGTATAGATTAAACACGTGGCTGATTGAATATGCTAAATTTAATAAAATTGTTATTACCAATGATATTTAATAGAAATAGCATTCTGGTATTTCTTAAATAAGAAATAAAGTATTCTCTACTAAAGCCATTATAAATATTAAAAGAATAAAAGCAAGAGAAACACATTATAAAGACACACCAACGCTTTATTTTAAACATTCATTAGCAGCAAATTAAATAAAACTAATATTTATATTCGATATTCAATTAATTCATTTTCATATTCTAACTTATCAATATTATTGAAAACATATTTTAGAAGCGCACTGGAACAATATTTATCCATTATTGAAATTAGGGTAATGGGCATATAAAGTAAGCGATTAATCGCTTTTTAAATGGATTCATTGAATTAGTAAAATCCAGTGGAACTGTAAGCAGCTAATGATGAAGTGCGTCTGTCCATAAAACGTTATCACTAATGGGACAACTTAGCAATAGAGATTTATGCGTGGAAACTCGCACGGAAGCCAACAGTTTGGTTCATAGATCACCTGCTATGTAGGGTATTCAAAGTGGTGGACTGCGATCTCTGCTGCCGCTCTTTCTCTCTCTTCTCAGCCGGAGAAAGCCTCTCTCCTGGCCATTTTCTTGGCTCTCACCCGCTCTCTGTTTGATTTGCCGGCCTTCGCTCTTTGGGATAATTTCGGGCTTCGTTGGTGCCGCTGCAGATTTGGCCAAATCATTCCGTTGCCAACGTTGTAACTGGAAAACGTGTTTGCCGGATCGTCGGCGTCGCGTCGTCGTCTTCGCAGTTTTCCTCCCGTTTTCCGTTTTTCGATTTCCTTCGCGACTCGCGCATTTTGCCCAGTGATTAATAGCCCTTCCATTATCGGAAAAACTCATCCTCTTCCCCGAACATCCATCTTAATGTGCGTGCCAACTTGTGTTCTTTTGTTTGTTTTTTCCTGTTCATTTGTCATAATTGGCAGCCAATCGAAAAAGTTAATTAAAAAGTACAAAGCAAGATTGATATGTTGTGCTTAAGTTGAGGAATATTGCCAAAAAGGAATACAGCTATAGCTTGAAACTAATTAATATATAATACGGTATTAACGGTGAGTCAAAAAAAATTCCAATCCTACATGAGAATAAAATATAAATAGGAATAATTTAAAATTAAAAAAACACAACGTAATTATTTAATGCAATTATGTAAAAAATTATACAGAGGACTGCAAGAAAAATGCAAATGGAATTATATTAACAACGATTCGATCATTTAATGTTCGTTTTTGCATACACAACAAAATGCTGATTCCAATAAAAGAAAACACGCGACTTACTGTAAAAATAAAATGATCAAAACTTAGGAGGCAAAAAATGCAAATGCAAACAATGATTCGAAAAGTGAAATAAAACAATATTCCAAATATATTTTTGCATACATTTATTTATGTAGATTTGCAGATCGTTAAAATTGTTAAATAATAATTTTGCGGACACAGATCGTAAGCAGGCATTAAAGATTTTTTAGCCAAAAACATGCAATATTTATGAACGTTATACTAATTATTTTTACAAGTAAATTGGCAGCATAATTATTAAGGCCTGCACATTTAGAATGATCAATCTGGCCACAAATAGAAAAGCCCCATCTCAATTAAAAACCACTATTTATGGGCTTTCGTCTTTAGCTAGTTTGCTTTTTGGGTCTTACTTTATAAGTGCGCATTAGTCAAACTTAAGTTGAGGCTAGATTTAGTGGTGCGCAGTTTTCATTCGTCTAGCAAACTGTTCATGGTCTATTAATTGCCGAAGCAGCTCATTTTCTTTTATGCATCGAGATGCGCACATACATATTAAGGTTTTTATTTTTTATGGCCTCGTGGGCATTATAATTTATATTTATTAAAAATCAGAGAAGATCTCGTGCCAATGCCCTGTGGTGTTGCTTAGAAAATTTTCTCGATTACTATTACGATTGACGATTGAAACCGAAACTGCGATTAGGGCAATTCCCTACGCAATTCACCATGAACCATGAGCCGTGGCAGAACAAAAGACTGAGGCAACAAACTTGAGTGCGCTTGCGGTTTCTGCGGCGGGATGAAGTATGCTGATGGTGATGGCTATGGGTATGGGATTGGATGGGATCGGATTGGATGGGTTGGATAAGTGGGCGCGGGACAGGTGACAGCGAAACCTCGCCATGTGCATTCAGCTGGATGACTTTCACCCTGCCGCAGCCGCTCCAACTTCTAAGTGGCATTGCTAATAAGCCGCGGGGAATTGTTATTTGCTTTTTTGTCGCTGCACTTGTCGTGGGTTCCTATCGCGCCAAGAGGGTAGCAGGGGGTATGCCCAGCAGGTGTTTTATTGCTGATGAAAATTCCTGGAATTTTGTCGACCTTCCCACATTGTTAGAAGTCGGTTTTATAAGAAAAATGAAATCCCACATAATAAGATGTAGTAATTTGTATGTAGTCATTTCAATTCTACCATTGCAAATACCATTCTTATTTATAGAAAGTGTGGTATATTCTGCACAATAGTCTTAATATTTATTCTATTCGATATGCAATTTTTCACATTACATTTATCTTCATATATAAACACAAATTAATACTTATTAGCTTAATCGACATTTTTCAACAAAAATTTAATTAAAATAACTTTGAGAATTAATTAGCTTGGATGTCATCATTTTTGTTTTAAAGGTCTTTACTTTTTATAGGGATAGAGATGAACTAAGGTAATTCAAATAATAATCCTAAATCATTTTATGACGTTTTTCACTTGTGAACGTTAAACTAATATTTTTCGAACGAAATCGTTCAGTTAACCCCACTGTTTGACCCTGAGCATCGAAGGGTCTAACCCTCCGGCGACGGCATTTCCATTTGGGCGACTCGCTCACTCGGAAAACCATCGCGGTGGCTCTCGCATCCACATCCACATCCACATCCACGTCCACATCTACGCTGAAATGATATTAATTGCCCCGCACACTTACTGTGGAGTGGGTACTTAGGTGACTTTCATTGTCTTGACGGCGGTGGCTTATTATGCGGCAGGTGGGTTTTTTTTTCTTCTTTTTTTATGCCCCACACACATGTGTGTGACTTTGACTGCAGCTCCAGTTTAATCACACTTTTAACTCCGTTTCACATAATACTAATTTCATAATTTGCACCACCCGACCAAGCAACGCACCACCACCGCAGTCGGCTGCTGCATTTTCACTTTTACACATTGGTCGGCAGTGTGATAAAAGTAAAGTAAAGTAAATCTCGCCCGTTCGTTTTGCATAAGTGGAGTTTTTTTTTGTCGATGGGAAATCTGCCCCGGGAAGTACTTCTCAGAATCCCGTGGATTCCCGCAGATTGGCACCCAACTGGAAACTTGAGAGCGCTGTCCTAGGCGTTGACATGGCTCGCAGGCAATCCGCAGCTAGCGGATCATAATTGCAGGTAGATGGGTAGGTAGCCCACTTCACCGGTAGGCCGAGAAGCTGGAGGAGATCGGGATGGGGATGGAGACTGTGTTCCTCCTCGAGAAGCAACAGCCATCGTGTAAAACAGCGACGCAGCCATGATCATGATCATGATCAAGTTGTAGCTGTTGATGTGGTGCTTACCTCGTCGCGGGTCCAATAACTTGCTCAAGAACTTTGTGTGGGTCGAACACAAGTAAACAACTTCAAATTAAGAAGTTAGAAATGTGATTCTGCAATGTCGATAAATTGGTAAGCAATTGGATTGATGATCATGGCACCATCTCCACCATGTGCCTTCTAAGAAATATATTTAGAATAACATTAAGTTATATTGGGTTTATTGGGAAAAACTCATCATTAAATTTTCCAATTATTGTTAATATATATTTTTTAGTATATAAGTCCATAATATCCATGAATTTAAAAGAAAATCCTATTTTTATATCATAAGATTTTATAAAAATATCGTTTGTAATTAAATGAAAATTCTAATACTTTACGTAGAGAAACCAAAGTTTCCAAATAAACACTCATCGTAGAGCATTTTGCGATTCGCATAGCCCCAGTTTGTAATCATAATAGCCCCATCTCAAAGCCCTCCCCTTGGGATGTCGTTGGTTGTCTTGCGGTTGGCAGTTGTGCATCTTTGTATCTTGTATCTGTCGGCGAATGAAATAGCACGTACCATATAATCAGGCGGGCAACCCAAAAACAGTGGAAATAAGAGCCAGCAAATAAGAAACGGCAACCGCCACAAATCAGTGACTAAGAATGAAAGTTGGCCTGCACTTGAATAATACAAAAAGCCCCTTCCCCCCCACTTCCCACCATTCCGACCATTTGGAGGTCTTTTGTCAACGTGAAAATATATCTATTTATTGCCGAACTCATCATTTCCCACTGGCCCCAGTCTTGAGCGGACAATTATCATAATTATCAATGCACTTTTCACACTTTCCATGCTCTCTAGCCGCCGTTTTGTGGCATTTGTCACAGAAATTATGCATAAATTTCCGCGCCTGCTCGCTTTCGAATTGGAATCGCTTAGTCTTGGTCTTGTCCGGGGTTCCATTGTTACACTTCCAGCCAATTTCGATTCTATGGCCCATTGTCAACCCTTCACCTTCCGCGGAGTGGAGTCAAATGGCCGGCAAGCACCATAAATTTCGGGGGCCCCAAAACGGCAACGGAACAATGACAAATCGATGACGGTGTCAACAAATAAATATTGTGCGACATTTATAAACAAATTTGTTTGGTTTCGTTTCTTTGCCGCCTTTATCCGAACGTAATTGTGTGGCTGGAAAGTGAAACCATCGTTAATAAATAAGCCCCAACATTCCAATAACTCAGCACAATGGCCTTTTTGAACTGGAAAACCTGTAACTTTCGAACGCATTTCGATGCCACACATAAGACGATTAGTCCAAGATCAAACTGGGGAACAGTTTTCGGAAATTATACAATTTATATAACACTCGTTGGCCGATTGATTGCTGGCTAAGCGGATTGGAAGCAAAAATTAACCTCACAGATCTGAATATTTTTTAATCCGATTTAAGCGCTATATTCATTGCATTTGGGAAAAACAAACTATCACTACGAAAGGAAAATATTTAATGCGTTTTGTAGAATCGAACCTAATCGAAAAGTAAAAGTTATCAATTAAGTATTACCTTAATTCAAGTTTCATATCGCAATATTTGATGTCTTATTTGACAATGTTTTTTTATTAAAATAAAATTAATTTGTATTATAATATGGTATATACCTTTGAATATTATTTATAGTCGTTAGCGAACTCAAACAATAGATACCCAAAAATGCTTTTTATTTATATTTATGTTAACTTAATCGTTAAAAGAAAGTCTATATTTGTCTTTGTCATTCAAATATTTAGTTATTCATTTTTGAGCCACGTCTCTAAATCCCAAGTTATTTTCCTCCCAGGGATTTTGTTGGATGAGCCAAAAAACAGCTGACCCAGAATACGCCTTTTAGGAACATTCATCACTGTCTGTCATAATACCATATTTATCCTGAATTTTTTACATTTTCCTGTGTACATCGTGAAATTGCAAAAACCAAAAGAAATGCGCAAATACCATTGTATAAACAGACGGGGTGAATTAAAACTTAAGAGATTAAAGGGGTTATATATCATGGATAGCTTCGCATAATCATGACAAGCAATTCGTGCCTGGGACTAATCCAGCTTTTTATTCGTGCACCGCAATCCGATGACCTTTTCACTAGTTGGAGGGGGAGGGGCAGGTGGGGATTGGGTGGTCTGGAGTGGAGTCGAGTGCCTGGCAAGCGGAGAAGCTTGACCAGACAACCTGTCGCATCTCAATTGGCGCTTGACCAAAGCCGAGGCTCTTGACATCGGACTATGCAACAAGTGGCTGCTCGAGAGTGTTGCTGCTGTGCATTTTCCTCATGTTGCTGATGTACACTCACAAAAACGAACCATAGAATCGATAAATTCGTCATAATTTTGCCTTCCATCGTAGAGAATTGAGAAGTTAAATAGTTCTAAAAAAATTTTTTGTTTTAAAATGACTTTTATTACTTCTGAAATTAAGCTTGGTACGCAGTCAAAATCTAGCGCAAAACATTAAAAATATATATGGCAAATTTGTTATTTCTTTTAATAATATAATATTTAAAGTTTATAAAACATTTTCTGAACAAATATTTATCAGCAATTTTGGCTGAGTGAAGAAGATCGGGCTATTGCTGTTGTCCAAATTTTGCTGTTGCCGTTGGAGAGTGTCTGATATTGCAGATGTTGCTGGTGTTGCTGGTGTTGCTGATGTTGCTGTTGTGCTGGCCATGTTATCGCTGTTGTTGCCACTGATTGGCGCCGTTGTTGCCACGCCTCCGGCCATCCATTGCTGCATTGCTGTGGCAATTTCTCGCCTCGGCTTACATAAATAAAGATATAAACGTGGATTATTAGTTTTCGGGAACTGCCGAATATTTGCCATGGAAATGGCAACACTTTATGGCACTTTAATGACCGCAAAAAGAAATGGCAAAATATTCGGGCCGTCATTAGGCTGTTGTGACAAACGAAACAAAAGGCAGACGTTACACCATATTCGAGTCGTGCATAAATAAAGATAGATCCGCATAAATATACAAATATTGATTGATTGTGGCATCGACTTCCGGGGGTCACAACCCGACCAGATTTCCGGCTCCTGCTGTTCAGTTTGCTAGTTGCTGGTGGCTCAAGTTGCTAGTTGCTGGTTGCTGGTTGCGGGTTGCTCATGTTGCTGCTGCTGTTGGCCATGGCCAAATGCGAATCACGATCGTTGCTCGTTTTGCCATCACTTCACTCTCGTTTTGGCTTTTACTTTTCGGTGCCCCCAAAGACTCGCACATGACTTCACTTTTACCGCAGTTAAACTTCGTCATGGGTCGCCTATATTCCCTACAGGCCCCCTTTCTTTCCGATTTTAATGAAAAGTTTCGTTCAAACAAAGATAAATATACTGTATAGATAGATTTATAGACATTAAAAGAAGTTTAAGTGACCAAACGTGCTTAAATTGAACATTATTGTACTGACTTTTTCATATATTTCTATAATTGCTTAATTTCAATTTCAAGCTTAAATAAATTACCTTTAGGAAATTGTAATTAAAGATTTTTATTGTTTAATTAGTAAAATTCAAAATAATTACCTTTATTATTAAGTTTTCAATAAAAAAAATACACAAAAGCTATAAATAATTTTGTGAAATTATATTTAGTTAATATATCAATTTAACAAGCAAAAATATTTAGGGTTCAGAAGATTATACCATATTTAAGATTTCAGTTATGAAGGTTATTCAATAAGACGAGAAAATGAAATATAAAAATGAAGATGACAGCATAAGCATTTTTGTTTAAATTGAAATTGCTGGCCAGCTTCTCACAAATCGTCGTTAAAAAAGCGGACAACAAAGCCAAGCGTTTTAATGACATAATTAGGCGTTTTATTTTGGAAAGGTGTTGCTCTCGAGAAAATCCCCGAGAAATTCGAGGTGTCCGGGGCAGCTTCGAATGCCAAATGCCACCCAGTCCGACTGGGTTCCCTCGGTAGCGGCGGGTCACCGCCCAGCCTGATTGATTTGACCCCGCCAAAGGGGCAGACTTTCACTGGCGTGATCTCTGGGCCCCTTCGTCCAATCCCTCCCGACAGCGAGTATGTACATATTTATGGTAATACCCCCGTTTGGAATTCGGAATTTGGAATTAGGAATTTGGAATTACCGAAATGCATTCCGTGCTGCAGCACAGTTGATGTCTGGGATTATTGCAGATGTGCGATTATGTGAGATGATGTCATCTCTGGGAGCCCGAGCCCTGGGCCATGGGATCATCGAGCATGGATGGCGGGCCATTGGGAGCAGCGCAGATCTGGCGGCGACTTCTCTGCGAAATCAATTTGGAGTAATTATGTAACTGTAACTGGCGGCCCCAAAAGACAGGCGTTCGCCGCTCCAACCATCATCGGATCATCAATCAGTCGAGGGCCCGTCATTAGCTCACATTTCATCGACTAACTGCGATGCGATCCGATGCGATGCTGCATGGCGGGATCGAGTTTTCATGTTATAACCTAATCCTCCGTTGGATGGCTAAGAAACACGTTTATAAGGTTCTGATGGAACCAGCTAATTTTACGCCAAAAATACGCATTATTTAATATGTTTTTTCGTCGTATCTTGGTTAAAATGGAAGCCACAACTGAGAGACAGACTATTTTATACAGAAACATTTCTAAGTTATCAATCCCTAGCACTTTCTGGATGATTTTGCAAAAATTTTTTTTGAATAAAATACCACTTTTTAATCATGTTTTTTTTCGCAAAAATGGGACAAAAAAATGTTTAGTTTTTAATGCTAGTTGATTTTGAATTTAATTACGAGATCAACAATGGGACCATTATTTGCATTGCTATCGTAAAAATATTGTTATTTTTGAGTGAAAAATCATTGAAAGTCACATTTTTGACATTTCACATTTTTCATTAGGAGGTTACTCATGTTTTTTTTCAAAAATTTTACAAAAAAAACTGTGAATGCCAGTCGATTGGAAATTTTGATCATTCTATTATTCTATTATTGGACCATTATTTTCATTGTTATGACCAAAATACTGATATTTGTGAAAAAATATGCAGAATTTTTTTTTGAAAAATCAGGACTAGGGGTTTTGTAAAAATACGTTTTTTTTTAAGCATATAAAAGAGTAACTGTTTTGTGCAGCTAATGACCACGTGTAACCATCCCTATCCTTGTACGGAATTCATTTTTTTCCATTTTTTTAATTTTTCATAGGGCTATATGGGTAAAAAATATAAAATGTTTAGGTTTAAATGCCATTCGATTAGGGTTAGATTAGAATTTCAACGAGGTATGGCACTCCATATTTTGACACTCCATTTTTTCCGAGGATTTTATTAAACAAAAAACTTTTGTTATAATGAGAATAATAGGAAATGGCCTTTTTTCTAAAACCTGAACTCCCTGGAGCTTGGTACCCCCAGCTAACCCAGAAATCCCTGGTCTAATCAGTGGAGTCACCGATAACCGATTTCGTCTAATAATCTCCGCCTTCCTGTCCGCAAACAATGACAAAGAGACACCTGCCGAGCTGGTTGCCAACGGAGTCCGATCCGCGGCCAATTTAAATGGGAGTTGATGGCGATGGCGAGTGCGTTCAACTGGCTGCTTCCCCATGGAAGCCGAACCACTCGCTGGCCAGGTTTATGGTCGATCCATTAGCGCTGCCTGTGAGCCGGGCCATTTGACTTCATTTGATTTTGAGAGCAGATGCCAATTGGCAATGGCCATTCATTTGGCACTCCGCCTCCTCCCTCTCCTCATCCTGTTTCTGTCCCCATCCTCGCCAGAGTTCAATGGCAGCCACCGACAATGGAAGAGTCATCTGGGAAAATTGATCTGCGGCTTTCTTGGTAGCCTTCATTTGTCATGGCTTCTTGCGGAATTCTCTGTGCAAATTGTGGAAAATTTGAGGTTGGGCCACTGTGATTTCCCGCAATTCCCATTGATGAGTTGCAGATTATTGGATCGCCACGTTGCGGTGCAGTTCATTTGGGTCAAATCAACCAACATACTTTCCGTTTCATAATTATCTTAAAACGTGGGAAATCAATTAGTTTTTGCTTCATATACATATGTATATAGTCAACTTTTATTCTTAAAATCTATAGTTGTAGGTACATCAAAAATATTTCACGTTCACTTTTGGTTTTTGTTTTAGCCTTAAGTATGAAATTGAAAAATTGTTCAGTATAAAAAGATTCAGTAACAAAGAAAAGCTTTCAAATATAAAAAAAAAAATTATTTTATTAATGTTATAAAAGACCAGGACGGATTTTTCTATAAGCGAAAAATTAGACCGAATTTTTATTGGTACGCATTTGTGTTGTGGTATTAAAATTTTAAAAAAAGTTGGTTCTAAAATATTTAATTAATTAAAAGGTTTGTGTAACCTGGTAATTCGTAGTGATTTTCTTCGTATTCAATCAAATAATGTAAATAATTATTAAGATATGCAAATTGGAAATTTTAAGCATTTTTAAAGAGGTTCCTTGACAGAAAAAATAGTTTAAAATTGTATAGTGTTTTGTGCTTCTTAAGCAAAACCAAAAAAAAAAAAGACTTCTCGGCCACTACCATTATTTTAGAAACAGTTATTCGTCTGTGACACTCCTAAATATTTCCTACATAAATACTGCTAAACATTAAATTTAAAATATTTCCATACATTAATTCGCACATATAACACATTCTATGGTAGCAACAACATCTACATGCTGTAAAAGACATCGAATTTGTAGGGCCGATCGTGGAGATTGGCCATGCTCTCTCCCAGTTTTCAAAGACATCGCTCAAAGAGCCACAATCGACCAAAAAAAATAACAAATTAATTTCACTTTCTTTGTAAGTAAGCTGCCGTCTTTTGTTGCTGTTGCATGTTGCTCATGGTGTTGGTGTTGCTGTTGCTCCGGTGTCTTTGTGGCCATTGTTGCTGCAGCAGCGACAAGCTCGACTTCAGGTTTATTGACTGCGTCGTCTGTGCAATTAACTCTTTTTTTTTTTGACTTGCCCGCTCTTGTTTGCGCCTGAATGGGCAGTGGGAGGCAGGTGGGGCAGGTGGAGCATAAACGCCAGCTCGGCTGCCATGGCCCAATGCACCGCAGGGAACTGCCACGCCCACCATCTGGGCCCGCTGACACTGACACCGACAACGACACCGACACCGGCACCGAGTAGCGATCTCCCTGGCATCTCGTGGCACTTGTGGCACACATATTTTCACCCGGCAATTAGGGAGTGCCCGCCATGGCACTCTCCAAACGAAATTAATATTTTTGGTTCACATTTTCATTCCCTGTGTGTTTCCAATTGCTAAAATATGCTTACAGTGCGTTTCAGAGCTTAACATAGTTACATCAATGTGATAACCTGTGATAATACATGGAATGGAATACAGAGATTTTGTTATATATTGGAAATATACCAAAAACTATGAGTTATACAGGGCCGTTCGGGTTTTTATCTAAAATAATGGTTTCTTGATTCCCCTTTAGTTTATAAATGTGTTCTGCGCCACAGTTGTATTATATCTAAATAAAAATATCCTTAAACATTTGTGGAAATCAAAGTGGAGAAACACATTCAATAATGAAAACCAGAACAAGCCTTATAAATGGATACCTGCCACGTTACATCGTATGTAGTACAGAGATCTTTTAAATGTTCAAAAATATCCTACGGTTTATCAGTTATGTCGTATTTGCGCATTGTTATATCACAACATTTAAGAAATCTAGTTAAGATATTTGTTGCTTACAATTTACATCAATAAGTCAAAGTACAGTGAAGCCTTTTTGTAATGAGACATAAATCTGGAAGTCAATGGTATTTTGATTACTTAATAAATGCTTACAACATTTTTAGGGTCAGGCTACAATTTTTTTGTTCGATTATGAAATCGATTCCCGTTATCAGCTCAGTTTTTGAGTTTTTGTATGAATATTGTATATTCTATCAAAATGTAACGGAATTCGATGTACAAAAGTATGATACATTGAAAATACATATTCGTTGACCTCTTAGTTGCCAATTTAACTGCCCTAATCAGGTACGATAGGCTGTTCTAGGCTTATGAAACGCACTGTACAAATATAAGTCCATCTTATAAAAGTTTATTTATATTTCTATGAGCCTATTCGATCACTTCGCGAATACTGTAGCAAACCTTTGGAGGCAAATTGTAGCTGTTACGTATCTAGTTTTTGGCCGATATCTTAAACGTAAGGATGGGAATCACTCGGCTAGCCTCCTTTCGCGCCCGTTGGTCATTTAAAAGTCATTATCACAGTTAAAATCATCGGGCAGACTCTTGCCCGCGGCCAAGCAGGCCGAGGGCACATCCGCCTGCAGCAGCCGGCGAATCGTCTCCGGACCTATCCACTCGGCCGCCTCGGTAAGCTTGCGCGTCTCCACCAACTCGGCCACCTCGCGATTCAACAGCACGCGCAGCTGTCGGAGTTGGCGGGCAAAATCATTGGGACAGCTGATACGGATCCAAGAGTCCAGACAAAGTTGCACCTTCGAGCCGTGCGGTTCCACTTGGAAATGCTTTCCGCCAATCAGAGCCACCATTAACCCGCTCACCAGGCTGGTGTGCTCTAGCGAGGATCTCTGCTCAGAAGTGCGGGTCTTTTCCACAAATAGGATCCAGTCGCTGGCCAGATTCTTTTGCTTCTTCTTTCCCAGCAGGCAGGAGTTGCGCGACACCTGGCAGAAGGCATCTCCTTCGGCCACCAGCTGGTGCTTGTTCTCGCGATCCATGTAGGCCAGCTTTGGATAGAATCCAGCCGTCAAGGCCAGGCGGATCATATTGGTCTCATCGTCGAAGGAGGAGGCCAGGCGCATCTTGGCCTGATTGAAGCGGAAGATACGGGACACGGTGGTGCGGAGAGTTCCCACTGCCGAGACGAACATATCCATGGAGTGACGGCATAGAAAATTGCGCTCGCAAAACTTGCTTATATCATAGCGTCCCAAGCTGGTGAATTCCTCGTAGAGCTTCAGGGCCGCCAGCGAATCGCTCATATTGTCGCCAACGAACGCCAGTCTGGCGTTCTGCTGGCCCGATTTCTTGCCCCGCTCCATGGTCAGCACGAAGGGATCTTTGACCGAGTGGTAGGCCGCAATAATCGTCATGCTGCCCAAACAACGCAAGTAAATGGAGTACACCAGGCACTTGCCCATTTGAACGCCCAAGGGCAGCTCGGCAATGATGCGTCCCAGCGGCGTGATCTTTTCATCCAGGTCATGAAGCACGCCCAACAGCTCCAGTCTCGAACAGGCCTGCACCACGGCCTCCGGTTGCGGAGGATCCAATGCCATGGAGAGAAAACTTGCAATCTGCCTGTTCGGAGCTGCCACCTTGGTCAGCAAACAAATGTCGTCGAGGGTGCGCCTCATGATCTCCGGGACGGTGTACAGATTCATTCTGGCAAAGCGGTCGCTGTCGAATAGTCGATAGCAGATGCCATGGCGCACACGTCCAGCTCTTCCCGCCCGCTGTTGGGCGTCCGCCTGCGAGATCCACGTACTGGCCAACTGGGAGGCATCCGTTCCCGGGTCATAGGTCTTCATCTTGCAGCGTCCAGTGTCGATGACGTAGAGTAGATCCGGAATGGTGATCGAAGTCTGGCCTATGTTCGTACTTAGGATAATCTTAAGACGCACACCGGGATAAACCCAAAAGACCTTGCGCTGCTCGTTGTTATCCACATGGCTGTGCAGCAACAGAATTTGAATCTGATCCCCCGGCAAAGCATTCTCCAAGCGGTCCATCAGCATGGTCATATCGCTGTAACCGGGCAGGTATACAATCACCGCTCCTTTGTCCCCGCTGCGCAGCAATAATTCCAATAACGAAACGATCAAATCATTGTCGATTTCGGGATCTACGAAGGTGCGACCACCGTTATAGGCGGCTAGCAGCTCGCTGGGATCTTCTTGCCCTGTCGGCTCCCCTAAAAACGTCTCCATTCTCTTGGTCATGTAGCCGGTCTCACTGAGAATATCCTCCAGATGAAAAATCTTCACCGCAAAGCTGCGTCCCTCCACATCCATTACAGTGGCCTTGCCAAAATAGGCGGACAGAGCCTTCAGATCCATGGTGGCCGACATAAGCACCACGCGGAGATGGCGATTCTTTTGCAGCTCCTGCTTCGTGGCGAGCAATAGAAAATCTGTGTCCAAATCGCGCTCGTGCACTTCATCAATAATCAAATGGGTGGTGTTCTTGAAGAAGGCTTCGCCATCCATGGCCAGAGCGCGCAAAAGGCAACCACTCGTGGTCAGCGAGAGAACTGTGTAGCTGCTGCACTTGCCTGGTGAAAAATAAGTATAGTTTTAAGTTGAATCTACCTGATTTCGTGGCCGACTGGTACTCACTGTTCATGCGAATCTGATAGCCCACTGTGCTGCCCGGGGTCTCGCCGCGCTCTTGGGAAATGCGCTCTGAAACACTGATAGCTGCTATGCGTCGCGGCTGACTGACGATGATCCTGACCGGAGCACGGTGCTCGGCAGCCCATTCGAGGATATATTGTGGCAACTGCGTGGATTTGCCCGACCCAGTGGCTCCTTTAATAATCAAAACCTATGGAGATAAATCAAGTATTAGGTGGGATATTTTAAATGGGAATCCCCGATTTATGTAAGCTGCTCATTTTCACGCAAAGCCTATTGTTAAAGCACTATAGGGATCCATTCGTAACAGAGCTGAAAAACATTAAGTTTTTCTATATACATTAATTCAAGACCATTTATAGGTATTAGTAAGCATAGATCTGAGACAATTAAAAGTCAACAAAAGCTGAAGTGTAATAAGTGAAGTATAATAAATTAAAAAGAAGCTGGGTTTTGATAGGGGATTCGTTTTCTAAGTGCTCGATTATGGTCACCTGCTCGCGCTGCAGGACGCTGAGGATCTTCTCGCGGTGTTGGAAGATGGGCAGGCTCTGTCGCTCCTGGAGCATGCTCCTGTTGCGACAAATGGGCGGGATCAGCCTGTTCCCGACCAGGCCAAAGTTGCAGGGCCGCCGATCCTGTTGTTGCTGATTGCCGCGCCAGTATCCCGGAACGTTGGTGTCCAGCCGACGCTCCACGTACACGATCAAATCTTTTAGGGCCTTGGAGAGCTGGGGGCTCATATGCAACTTGGCGTGGTCCAGGCAGATGTGCTGGAGGCCTCCGGACTGGGGGCGGGTCATGTAAAGGACGCGATCCGTGTCTGGACCCTTGCTGACCGTCTTTATGCCGCGACTTTGGGCCAACTTATGCACGTGGCTGCGCTGCGCCTTGGTGAGTCCGGGCAGTTTTTGCTCCGGCTCGCAGCTCTGCAGGAAGTCGTTGACCAGCTGGCGCAGGATTTTCTCCTGCTCGCGGTCCAGACGATCGTCTTCGCCGGCTTTGGGGGCCTTTCCTGACCTGCCCTTCGCCTTGGCAGCGTTCCGACCGCCCGACGGCTGCTTCGCGGCTCCCTGTCCGTTGGCCAGCAGTGCGGGCGCTGACCCCTGCGACGCGGCTCCCTTCTTCTTGCCCTGGCGACGGCTCTTGACCATCTCTGTCCTGCTGTCTGCCATTCGCTCCTTTGGATTTTCTCCGATTTTTTTTAAAAAGTTTTCCCCAAGTTTCAACGTTCCAATGTGACCGTAACCGGCGTGTAGGAAAATACACACCGAATCTAGATAAGAAACAGACAGACCAGACGGCAGTTAGCTTTGAAGTCAAAGCTTAGCGGTGGCGCAAACCCAAGTAATATCTAATATTTCACACAAAAAGAAAAAGTGATAAAGTAATCTAAACTTAATAAACATTCAGACCAGCTTATATAAAGTAAACCGTAATTATTTTAAATAAGTGCCTTTTGAAATACATGAAAATATCAACATTGTCGTACCATGTATGATAATCATATCTAGCCGCGACCATTTTGTAGGTCAAAATATTAAAAATGGCCGCGGTTACAACAACACAGTGTGGCCAGGTTCAATAAAGGTATTTGCTAAACTTTATTTATTTGTAATTACACCTCGATTGGCGCGGCACGGTGACTTTGGTTGAGAGGCTCGCATTACACGGCGGATATCTAAACACTCCAATGTATTCAGTTGCGGTTGGTGATAAGAAGGGCGCCGTCTACGAAGCTAAATTTTCTGGAAGCCCCAAACGGAGGAAAATGGACGAGGAGCAGGAAACAACCACTATTGAGGCTTCCAAGGGAGATTCTACCGACTATCTGATTAACTCGATGCGGGAACTGAAGATTAGCTGCAGTTCGCTAATTGAGAAGCAGCTGCTGGAGGTGGTGACCGAAGAGGTGACCGAGGAGGAGACCTTACTTCCAAAAAAGGTGAAGGAACACTACGCCCCGGGAATGGCCACTTTCCAGGGGATGTACAGCCAGCTGGACAAAAACCCGTCCCATTCGCTTCTTTCCCCAGCCAAGGCCTTCTGTGCGGTCCTCCAGTTGGCCACCGAGAAAAAGATGCGTCTCATTCCGCAGAAGGACATGAAGGACTTCAAGATCCGCCAGATTTCGGACTTCAAGGAAGAATAAGAACAACGTTCTCAATATATTGTCACAACTATCTATTTTGATACCATTTCTGTATACATAAATTTGTAATACACTTGTAACTGAAGGGCTAAAAAACTTCTTATGAGTATAAATTATTTATCAAAACTCGAAAGATTTATTAAATTAACAACAGTCTTTCGAATTTCCAGCATTTATCTTTGACAATATTAAAGTCAAGAATTTGCAGCCATTGTTCTAATGTCAGTCTTTCATAAAACTGAAAATACTACCTAAAATGATTTTAATTTCCGCATTTCAAGCTATTTTCCAATGTCTTATAAATAACGTTATTTTTCGACTGATATTATACACATAGCTTTCAAATTTAAAGTTGTACAACTTAGTAAATATCACTACCATATAACTGAACATTTGAAAATGCGATGAAAGCTCTCATATGAATATGGGGTAAAAGCTAATCTATATATTTTAGATAAAGCTTTTCGAGATATTTTAAATATTTTGAAACAAGCCTAGTTGGCCATCTCGCTCACTTTTGAGTTGAATAATGCTAATGGGCTAGGCTTCAAAATATAGGTTTATCAAGTACTAAATTATCTATTTATTTCCTCTGGTTACTGCTTCCCCACTTCGCAGTTTTCATCCACATATTTCTTTTCCTCATACAAAAAGCTAAACAAAATGATTAATTAAAAAAATAAGTTTATTTTTACTTGTAAGAGTTGCTCTTAGATAGGTTTCTGCGGCTTTGTGTCCTCTTCTCTCAGATTCAGCTGCTTGCTTTTGGCCACTTGGCCCCTTCATAGCTTTTCAACTCCGGTTGACAATGATTAAGGTCTAATTATTGGGATTACATTGCCTAGATGGGTTTCTTAAGACTAATTCATCCTCCCTTGATTTCATATCCGATTCCTTTGTAAACAAAGCGCTTAAGTTATGAAAAAAAGTGTTTATTTCGCCTTGGTTGGCTTCTCAGCGACAGGTTTTTGTGGCTCCTCCTCACTGGCATCATCCTCCTCCTCCTCGGAATCGAAGTCGGAGTCATCCTCTTCCTCCGAATCAAAATCCGAGTCCTCCTCGTCCTCTTCATCGTCGCCAGCAAGATTCAGCTCCTTGATCTTGTTCAGCAGCTCGTCGCGTGTGTGTGCCACCCGTTTGGCCTTTTCCTGGGCCTCCAGCTGCTGCTCGTCCTGCCCGTCCAGGTCTTCCTGGGCCGGCTGCTTCTTGCCCTTCTTCATGTAGCGTAGGAAGGCGCGTCGCTTGCGCTCCGAGAAGGACTTGACCAGGCGGTCCATCTCCGCCTGCAGCTGCTGCTCCTCGCGGGGCGTTGGCTGCGCCTCCTCGATGGCCACCTCGTCGGCACTCTTCAGGCACTTGGCGCAGGCGTGCGCCTTGATGGCGCAGTCCCGGCAGACCACATGGTAGGCCTTCTTGACCGTGCGCTCCTTGCAGTGGGCACAGGTCTTGGCCTGCGTGAGCGGCTTGTACTTCTTGTACTTGATCTTCCACTCGATCTGCTCCTTGCACCGCTGGCAAACGGTGGACACGTGCATCGCATTCAGCCGGATTTGCTGGGGCGTCTTGTCGTGCAGGTCGTTCTTGAAAACATGTCGATTTCTGTGCTTCTGCGCACGTGTGCGGCTCACGTTGCCGCGCTGGCTGCTCATCTTTGGCTCTTTCGGCTGGCTTTTGCTGTCGATATATAGTTTATTAGGTCAACTTTGAGTTTAATACGTATTTTATTTAATTTACCTGTTCTAATTAGGCTAATTCAATCACAGACAAATTGTTTCTCGTTTTAATGCGTGCAAAATAAATAAAAGTATGCAAGTGTGACCGTTGGTGGGTGTTTTGACCATACCGTAAGCTCACGCAAGAGTGACTGTATTTTCATTAATATAAATTGTTTGAGCAAGGTTTCCAACCATAGTTGCTCTAAAACTGTTTATCCAGAAGTTAACCCGGATGGGGCTGCAAGCAGTCAAAAGCTTAACGCTATAACAACAATTCAAACGGTTATTTAATTTGAATTTTGGTTTAATGTGTTATGTATTAAATCATTTAAATTTTTTGTTTTTAATCTTTGTTTATTTTTGTCAAAGTGAATTCTCTATAAAGCTAAATGTTTTTTTTAATGTTGATGCCCAGCTGGAAAGCTCTTAGCTTATTAAGCTCTGCATTTATTATTTTCTTTGAAATCAATCAATTTATTCAATTTTAATAACTTATTACTTTTTTTGCAGAACCCCTTGTGGCTAGATGGAGTAGTTGGCTTGTTCATCTAATGCCGAGTAGTCTGTTGTTATCGATAAAATGCGCGACCTCAAGCAGCGCCTCTTCGACCTGCTGCGCTCCAGCGGCAACAACAACAGCAGCAGCAGCAGCAACAGCAACACGAACAACAGCAGCAATTCGAACCACAACAAGGGAAACACCCAAGCCCACAAACAGCAGACGCATGTGCCCGCCCAAAAACCGAAGAAACTGCACGAATACACGGCCGCCGATTGCAATGCGGCCTTCCTGCGAAAGTACCATGACCTCAGCATTAGCAGGGATCGGGAACTGGACAGGGAGATGGGCAGGGAGAGGGAGAGGGAGAGGGCAGGACCTGGGCCAGCGCCCTCGGCCAATGTGATCTACTTCAATGAGAACCTCTCGATGGCCAGCAAGTACAATGTGCGACCCTTTCCCCTGACCCGATATCCCTCCTGTCCGCTGAGCAGCTTTGGAGCCTCGCAAGGAGGAGGAGGTGGAGTAGGAGGAGGAGGAGGTGGTGGACGCCAGGAGGGAAGTGCAGGCAGTAGCTTGGGCGAGGAGGAGGACACCGAAAGCGAACCCTATCACTTTTGCTCCGACGAGGATCGCAGTAGTCACACCCAGACCCTTAAAATGCGCCATCATCATGGCCTGGAAATGGACGCCTCGGTGAACGAGGACGCCGACATGGAGGACGACCAGGCCGAGTCCCAGCTGGACTCCTTCTGCACCCTCTGCACCTCCACCTTCAGCTACAACAAGTGCTGTCGCTTCTGCGAGAATTCACTGTGCGGCTCCAAGTGCAACTCCGAGCGGGGTTCGCACGCCAGCAGGATGAGCCGCATCAGCCAGATCAGCAGGGGCCTGGGCAGTGGCTATCCCGCCGATCCGGACTTCGATCCGCACCAGAATCCACTGCAGCAGCACAGATTTGGGGGCAGCATGCGGATGCTGGCCAACCATCAGCCAGCGGCCATCAGGTGAGTGCAAATAAGGCCATATTTTTATACCCGTTACTCGTAGAGTAAAAGGGTATATTGTATTCGTGCAAAAGTATGTAACAGGTAGAAGGAAGCGTTTCCGACCCTATAAAGTATATATATTCTTGTTAAGGATCACTAGCCGAGTCGATCTAGCCATGTCCGTCTGTCCGTCTGTCTGTCCGTCTGTCCGTCTGTCTGTCCGTCTGTCTGTCCGTATGAACGCTGAGATCTCGGAAACTATAAAAGCTAGAAGATTGGCATTTTGCATGCAGATTCTAGGAGTTCTTACGCAGCGCAAGTTTGTTTCAAAAAGGTGCCACGCCCCCTTTAACGCCCACAATCGCAAATATACGATTTTAAAAATTTAAATATTTCGGAAAAGTAAAAATGCAGTTTTATTGTGTTTATCAATACCTATCTCCCTCGCACTCCCTTTACCTGAGTAACGGGTATCTGATAGTCGGGGCACCCGACTATGGCGTTCTCTCTTGTTTAAGGTACAATCTTTAAGTCTATATGGTTTTTGGCACAATAATTAAGTGTATTCCTTAATTACTAATAAATATTAACAAACAAATCAAGCCATTTTTCAGATTTAAAAAAAATATACCACCAAATTATGTACCTGATAAATGTAGCTAACTTTTAAGGCTATTTTAAATCGGAATCATCCTAATCTAAGTAAAAAATACAAATAAAGGATAGAAATTATATAAAATTATAAGAATAGTTATTCTAAAACTATTATGAATTTGTGTTTGGCTTTATTTATTTATTACCAACCGTGTATTTGTAATATTTATTATAACGGTTTGAAAAGGTCTTCAAAAAAGTAAAAAAAAGAGGCTCTTAAAGTATTGGGGTATCTAGCACTATGACCAATTTTTAATCTATTTGAGCCCCAACTACCTTGAGTTTCTCTTAACTTAATTTATGGGTTATACATTACCAAATCCATTAGGAAAAATAGGTAATTGGGCAATCGGGGTGTCAATTATCAATTAAATTTGTGGCAATTTGCCACGCTTTTCTTTAAAGTTTATTGATGCAAGCAGATAATCAAGCGATAACGTCGATTGACTGCAATCCGATGCACTTTGTGGCAGGCCGAGTTCAAAGATCGAACTTGGAGTGGCAATTGCGACAATGTAAACACGTCGTAAAGCGATGCTGCCTCATTAGTGGCATCGCTAATGAAGTGTTTTCGTATTTCTATTAAATTGCAATGGCTAATTAGCCGTAAGGCGATGTGATTGATTGCATTTAAATGGGCTTCTGCAGCGGAAAAGATCTTCGGATGGCCAGAGCAACGAACGACTCAAGCCAGACAATTATGCACAAAACCTTAAACTGGCCATAAACAACCGTTAGCGATGAGGTTTCCGCGCATGACGCGCCACCAGCTTGACCATAAAAAGCATAAATTCTATTGAATAAAATTATACCCACCACAGCAGCAGAAACAACAGCAACAACAACAGCAACAACAACAGCAACAACCACAGCGGCAAAACAAAGAAAAATTCCAGCATACTGAAACAACAAAAAGGCGAGCAAGAAAAAGTCTAGCAATGTGCAAAAAGCGCATCGAAAATCAACTAAACACAAACGTAGCACTCGAATGAGCCGATGTTTACATCAACAGCAGGTGTAACACGAAAAAATAATGCACAAGCTTCGAATACTCTTCACTTCAAAATGGGATCAAGATAGTAGGTATTTGAAATAATTTAATATTTTTAAGAAGAAAGCAAGTAGCTTCCAATACCTTTTTTCTTAAAACAATTGAATACATAAGAAGGTATTTAAAAGGAATTTGTAACAAAGGGATGATTATCCTCTCTAAGTAAATCTCTTCTCAAAAATATTGGTTTCAACATTGAAAACATGTGTAATATACATAACATATAAGTAAGCAACTATTCAATCCCCAAACTGAAGGCCTATGCTACTATGGCTCTAAACGAAACGTTAGCTATTAGTTTAATACTAATTGTTAGCTTTAGATAAATAAAAAAAATAAAATATAAGTAAGCATATTCAAAATTGACTTAACACACCAAGTTAGCATTGCAAATCTAAAGTTATTAACTAGTATTACTTGCTAAGAAAGACAATATGTTTGTTATTCCTATTTTAAGGACGCATTTTTCTTAATTATAATATTATTTTTTTTGTTTAAACACCATCACTTAAAATACCCCCTGAAAGTGTATGTAAAAGCATATAAACATCGGCGGCTACAACAAGAAGAAGGCCTGGCCGAGAGCTTTCTCGCTCGGCACTTCTTTGGGGTCCGCTGCTTTTGGCTTTTACATTTCTTCGGCGACCGCTGGCCAAGGTGGTCCAAATCTCCGTGCTATCGTCTCTTGCGCCATCTCTTTCTCCGGCTCTTTCTCCGTCTCTTTCGCCGACTGCAACGCCATCTCTTTCGCCGATCGCCGCGTTGAAACCTGCGACTCAAACAAGCCGCGACCATTGTTCGCTCAGCACGTGCCGCGCTCGACGAAAAAAAAACAGGCATTTTCAGACTCTTTTTCCACCGTTTACCGCTAGCAAAACAAAAGACTTCGGCAACGAACTAAGATTTTATTTGGAAAAATGCAGTTGCTACTTTGAACATATTTTTTTTTACCGCTCATTTACTTGATAGAAAAAGAAAACATGGAATTACTTATTGTGGAAAACATGTGCTTTTCTTTGTGAGTGAACGTGTGTGAGTGCAAGCAATCCATCAATCAAACTTCACTGGCAAAGCTGGTTATTGCAGATCTCTTGAGGAAATGCTGTGCGGTAAGTTCTAACCACTAGAACCACATAACATGGAAAAGCATTTAAATAACAAAGACTATTCCAAATTGTGATGTTTAATATCTAAAATATATTTTAAAAACTTTATAAAAGAACATAAAATGCAAACGTTAAGGTTTCTTGATTATCAAATATCTGTCAAGACAATAACATTTAATACCATTGTGAAACAAATATCAATAAATATGTAAATTAATTTATATGTAATACGTTTACAAATAGAAAGAACAATAACAAAAGCTAAATAATAGTTACATTAGTTTAAAGGGATTGAGCTATTTATAAAGATTTAAGACGAGTATAACTTCATAACTCATTAAAGATCTATATTTTTGACTTGAATATTATGTATTAAAGAACCCTCACTATCTATAGTAGCAAACATATCTATATGCAGTTGTGTATTGATTGTTTTGGATTTCCAGTTTAGATTAAAGACCAACTTTCTTATATAAAACCTTAAAGAACTTAGCCAGCTATACAAATCTTCCGCACCGCAGGCCATGGTGAACGGGCTCGAAATAGTCGATCCACGAATAGTTGATGACTTTCTCCGCAAAACACGACGTATCATTTGCCTTGATTTGCCTAAGTTATACAACCCTTTGGGCCGGCTCTGATTATATAGTACGACTTGCTGCGATAATTATGACGGGCGTTGGTGTTGCAACCACCGAGTGCCGAATGCGTTTATGTGCAACGTGCCGCCATGCCACTCGGTTCCAGAGCGAGTGCCGTGATAAATGGACGGACCAGCCTGGCCATATCCATCTATCTGTGCCCATATCCATATCCATACCCAATTCCACTGACGTGAGCGGCGTAGAATCTGAAAAAAAATACAAAAAATGGGTAATAATAAAACCGCATAAAATTGTGTTTTGTTTCGGAGTTGCACACACACACACACCCCGATTTCCCCTTCGGAAAACTCGCTCATTATTGCATGGCAATCGCTGAGCTTATTAATATTTCTTGCATTATATATTATACTCTACATGGATGGTACTCTAAATTCATAACGCTGCAAGAGGAATCAAAATAAAATGAATAATATATAATATATTTATATATCTTTTGATATTTGCTGATTTCTGAGAATTCACATCTTCAATCATTTTATTATTAATTTAATGTAATTGTTCTATTCTAAAAACTTGTAAACCCTTAATCTATATACATTTCTTAATCATAATTTTGTAGGGTATGTTTATATTCGACCCGCTATAGTTTCCTTTCTTTTCCACACTTCACTCACTATTATTTTTGATTGTTTGTTGCTGGCACATTTTCGGTTAATTCGATTTCAATTTGACTAATAATTCTGTGACCAATTTCGGAGCCAGAGCCAATCAAATTGAGATTATCTTCTGGCCGGGAAGATGTCTGATTTTCCCTGTGATTTTCGATTCATTTCCGTTCGTTGAACTCGTCACTTGCAGGCATATCGCAAGTCGATCGCAATGATTGCCAGACGCTCATTATTAGTGGTATTATTTATTTGTGTAATTTGCGATTGCTTTAATTAGCAACGCTTTTGCTGATTTCCAAAGGAGTCAATCTAAAACTGAGCTAAAAACAAGCCAAAAAACCAAGAAATGGCAAAAGAAAAAGTGAAATTTCTGGGGGGAACTTGTTTGCTCCAGAGGGGCGAGTCCAATCCCCACCTCCCCCCCTTCCATACCATACCATCCCATCCTTTTGCTTTCGTTTGCCCAGCCTCCAGGTTCCAAGGCGCTGGCCATATGTATGTATATATACTCTCAGATATACATATATATCCATCGATGCGGTCAACAACCGGCTGGCAGTTGCAACTTTCCACCAATGTCGATTATTAAGGCAACCGTTTACATACGACATTTTTCGCTGCATTTTCATCTTTTCCATGTTTTCCATCGCCCCGAACGGGTTTCCCACCTATCGGTGTTGTTTGGTGTTGTGTTGTGTGGTTGTCGCCAATCGTAATTGGCCATTTGTCCAAGTGCTCCCAGCCCCCGTTCGATTTGGCCAAGACCTGCACGCATTTGGTCATTAGCAGAGTGCAGAAAGCAGCCGAGGGAGAGCCATAAATCCACCAAGTTCATTGATGTTTGGCGTTTGATGGCTCTGAACGATATCCATTAAAAGCCACTTAAGCCGTGTAGATAAGTTCACAATTTGCACAAAACTTGCCACTCATTATAATATTTGTTTTTAATTATAATGTATTTTAAGACTATGCTGTTGATTAATAAGCAATTCAAATGGATTTTATAAAATTTAAAAACAAATTTATTTGTTTGTTTTAATTCTTAATCATTTTTGATTTGTGCTTATTTATTCTTATTTTGTAATTTAAATTATTCAACTGCAATAAAAGAAATCAATGGTGAACAGCCTTAAAAACTGGAGCAGTCTTCAGCATTATATTACCACAGATTTTCCAACTCAAAGCTTTGAGTATGTTGTTCAGTTGGTGAAGGGTATTCTGCATATTCATATTTGCATTCATGTTTGCCAGGCTGTTGACTCATTTGCAGTCGCCACTCGAAGGCAGGGCATTCACCGACCTCCTCCTCTTGGAGATTTCATTTTTCAGGGGTGGGGGCGGGGCAGGGGCAGGGGCAGAGGCAGGTGTCAGGGGGCGGGGCGGGCAGAGGGCAGGGGATCGGGGGAACGGACCACGACCTGTCACAACTCAGGTGAGTCTTCAGGTGAGCGGACAGATGCAGATGTCTCGTCTTGTTTGTCCATTTGTTGTCGGCTGATTGTTGGACAAATGTTTGTTTCTCGGACTTTTGCCATGGCTTACTTTCACAGACGAACTTCATTTGAATCGCATGAATGAGTGATTGAATAAACGCGGTTTTGCATATGAATGACACGAAAGATTCACAGAGGGAGATGGGGATACTTAGCAGAAAGAGAGAGGTAGAGAGCGAGCTTTTTTGATACTAGAAAAAAGGGGCAAAATACAAATAAACTCTAAGCAAATAAATAGTTAAGTTATAGATTTAATTTTTTTGCTTGACATTTTTAATTATATTTTATTAAGTGGTTAATTAAGTTAATAGAACCTATATTTTTGTTCATATATTAATTATAGTATATTATATATTAACTTTAGAGTTAAACAAAAATAGCCAGATGTTTAAACAAAAATTTGATTAATTATTTCTTTTAAATAATTTTTTCTGTGTGAGCTTTGTAATACTTATTGATCACTGAAGATGTCCACAAATTCTTAACAAATCACCGCTCATTAAAAGTTCAATAGTTTAGCACATTGACTTTTGCTTTCTACTTTTCCTCTTTCCACTTTTTTCTCGTCTGCTAAACGACACACACACGAAAGTGAAAACTTCCCGCGTTTCGATTCTGGGCCGTTCGAAAATTTGAATTTGAATTGACGGATGACGAGAGACACATCAATATTGATGTGCGATGTGAGATCTTGGAAGTTAGTTTTTGGATCCGATGGATAGATGAAAACGAAGCGTTTACCGTTATATCGAGGGCTAGCGGTGTGTTCTGCTTTTGATAGGCAAAAACAAAAGAAATATAAACAAAAGGGCGAAAAGTAAAAGTGTGCAAGTTGGCATCGCAAAAGCTCGAGTCTCAGTAGATAAAGAATCAAAGTACCAGAAAGATATAAACTTTTTTTAAGATATCTATTTTCTGAGAGCAATATAAACATTGTTGTTAGATAATAAAAACAATTGTTTTTCTTAAAACAATCCATCTTTTTTTAATGCAAAAGCAAATATTAATTATAAATATGTTATGTTATTAATGTTATAATATTATAATAATATAATATTATGTTATAATATTATGTTATTATGGCATTCCCAAAATTATTTCTTGCATTAAAAATTAAACAGCTGGATTTTGTTGTATTTTTCCAACTAAAATGCACATAAAAATTGACCGCAATTTGATCAACATATTTATATTTGCTCATTTTTCCATATTGCGCAATTACCTAAAACTTCGTAATTAAATGGATCAAATCCGAATAGCACTAACAACAACATTTCATTTCTTCTTTCGTTTTTATTGCCCCACCACACTGCTATTAAGGCTTTTGTTGTTGCTGCGAGTGGTGCTTTTATGTTCATTTCCCATCCGAAGAGTGGGGCACACAGTTACCACCGGTTGCCCACCAAACATACTGTTTTCCAACGCGCCCAAAAGAAATTATTTTTCTTCTTTTTATGTGTTTACCCTTTAAAATCACTGGAGCATTTGTTTGCTGCTGATTTAGGGTGTTTTCGAATTGTTTATTATGGTATTTGGGATACTTGGCTAGTTAATAGTTTGCCAGCCGTTAAAACAAAATTGGAGTGGGTCAAAGAAATTAATAAGAAGTAAAGTAGGCATCCGTTTCAAAGTTTTTGATGGGCTTACAATCTTTGTTTAAATTCTCAATCGTTGTGTTTTGAGTTTGGTATAATAGCTAATAAGATTTAGTTTTCATTGCACTAGGAAGTGACATTTAAGAAGCTTAATTTAAATCTGAATAACCAGGTGAACTTTTAATACACATAAAAAAACATTTTCTTATTATTAAGATAATTGGGTATAAATAAATATTTAGTTATAGTAATTTAAATATTGTAATAATATATTGCAAAATCTTTAGAAGAATTATTCATGTTTAAGAAGCTTAATTTAAATCTGAATATCCAGGTGAACTTTTAGTACACATAAAAAAACATTTTCTTATTATTAAGATAATTGGGTATAAATAAATATTTAGTTATTGTAATTTAACTATTGTAATAATATATTGCAAAATATTTAAAAAAATTATTCCTGTTTAAGTATGCAAAGAGAAAACTGTTTAAACAATATTATTTAATTTGTTGTGGGAATTAGCAAACAATAATATTTTGTAGAGATCAGCTAAATTCCAACGACTTCTAACGGTTCTGTGTTTTGGCCAAGGCTTCATTATCTTTATGCTAATTAACAAAGCAGAAAACACAAATCAAAATACAAACTCCTTGCGCAATTTTTCGCCGAGTGCCCACGGGCAAAGTGAGCCAAGAGTAAATACAATAAATATTATTGATATGGGATGTATGTCACACCACTTTGATGGACTGAATGGATGCCATTTGGGCAACCTTCGGCCAAATCTGAATTTGAATTTGAATTTGAATGGGAAATACGTGAAATGCGGATGGATCTCCATTATAATGTGCTCTGTTATATTTGCATTATAACTACGACTCCGTCGAACCCTCAATGGCAGCCTTTCTAAGTCACCTAATGACTCCCATCTCTGGCGTTTTCATTTTCATTTTCATTGCCCTTTGTGGCTGACATGATGGCCCAGAGGGAATGAATGCCATTACGCAGAGGTTGAGGACACAGTCATAAGTCTGTGGGGGTCTGAAAGCCACGTAATGTTCGTACGACACCCGCAGTCTGAGCGCCATTGAACCAGAAATCATGAAAACTCTTCACGCCGTTTGCACACGCTGCTCATGACTCACACAGGTGGAAAATCCATTTGAAAAGCGGGGGGAAAACGCAGGTGGAGTTTGGCAACTGCCACTCAAGAAGCTGCAACCCAGCCCCCAATTCATTTAACTTCGGCACGCTTGAGTTGATCCTGTTCTAAAAGCACATACTATATAGTATACTATATAGTATAAAACATAATTGATATTTGGCATGCATAGCGTACAGAGCGCACTTCATGTGGAAAATGTTCAAAAGGCAATGAGAACTCTAAACCGTAGTCGGATATTTTGCAACTTAATTGCATATTTTTTGTGGAAATTGGTTAAATTTCGATTGATGCAAATTATAAACGATGATGAAATTGGCTTCAATAAGCTGAAATTAATAATAGTATTTGAGGTGCATTAAAGCAAAGCTTCATGACTTGTTTTAAAAAATGTACTTCTATAATTTTATATTCTAGAGAGAATATTAAACTATAACAAGTATACCATAAAATTTCCCAAAATAATTATTTATGTTGGGATAAATTTATCAAGGATTTAAATAAGCACTTCCTAATTTATTTACTTGCTTGAAAAAAACAATAAGAATGTATTGTAATTTAAGTATTGTTTATATTATGGACATATCGAATAAAATTCAGAGGTCTGAATAATGTAAGGTTATGTGAATATTTTTTAAGGCTATCATCTTGTTTAATAACTAAATTAAACTTGCATGTTAAGTGTATGTTTTATAATTTTAATTATTATTTGTACAGAAATTCTGAGAAAATTTATATTGATTAATTAGCAATGCTTATAAGCATGGAAGATGATATATAGGTTCCATATCCACTTTATTCCATAAAATGGCC
This sequence comes from Drosophila kurseongensis, assembly GCA_018153305.1. NCBI lineage: Eukaryota > Metazoa > Arthropoda > Insecta > Diptera > Drosophilidae > Drosophila > Drosophila kurseongensis. The sequence continues at coordinate 14,850,748 of JAECXX010000141.1, forward strand.
AGTTTTGTTGCAATTGTTGGTTAATTTGGCCGCTACAATGCCATTGGCCCGATGCTGTCAATTAGCCGAGAATAGAATTGTGAACTCAAATTGTTGAATGCCCAGCAACAGCGGCGATAATTCCAACAGCGATGGAGTTTAGTTAATATTATTACAGTTGTTGTTGCTGACGCGTGCGCATCCAAGTGAAGCGACGTCGACGGCGCAGTCGACGCCGGCAGAGAGTTGCCCCAGAGCAGAGTTGACATGGCAGTGAGCGTGAAAAATAAATAAATAATACAATCAAAGGGGGCAGCTAAGCCCGCGACTCTTCAATGTTGAGCAAACATCAGTGGTACACAGAGAGATAAAATAATAAAAATCATCAACAATTGAATATTTCAAAAATTTTAAAACTTTTTCAATGCCTCTTTTATTGTTAAAGTTATTTATTAAAAACCATAGTGAGGCTTTTTTAATGCCTATTACATAGGAAATAGGACATGTTGTATTAGAAAATATGTAAAGTACTATGTAATATCCTAATTAATTAATTTAAGCAAGTAGGAACTGTATTTAAACAAAACTTATATAATAATTATTTAATATTTATTGTATAAGTTTTGAAGTGAAAATGGGCTGGAAAAATACATTTGTTTTGCGTGTAGCAGCAGCAACAGTGGCAGCAACAAGCAGCAACAAGCAGCAATATCAGCAAACAAAGCAGCAACACCAGCAACTCCAACAAAACAGCCCATAATCACAATAACAATAACAATAACAATAACAGAAAACAGAAAACTCTTAATCATGAGTGGCGTTTGCTGGCAGCGCAGTTGGCGCAACGTTTTTGCATAGGAATCGACTGCGGATTTGGAGTTTGGATTTTTTTTTGGCCAGCCAACATTTGCGTCGCCGGCGTCACGGAGCGCGGACGCGACAAACGCGACATTGCCGAACGGAAACCGGAAAACGGGTTTCGAAAATCATAATAATACTAATAATAGTAGTCACGAAGAAAGAAGAAAGAACTTTTCGGGGTGGGAAAGTGCGTAGAACGGCGGAAAAACAGAACGTCCGATGGCCAGTTGTGCGCCGGTGATCGTTTGGAACGGTGCTCAGTTTACGGCCAGCAGCAGGGAACTGGAGCAGCTGCGTCGGGACTACGGTCTGGATGCCCGGATGTTGGAGGCCACACTAGTGCCGCGATATAAACGCCACAAGCCGCAGGCAGCGGCCCGCAACGATCACGTCAAAGTCACCAAGGAGCAGCAATCGGATTGGATCCTGAAGCAGGATCGCAGCACCAACGTCAGTCAGGTGAACTTTCATCCCTGGGCGGGTGCCCACTTCGACTTGGTCCCCTGGCGTCGCACTCGCTCGGCTTTGGACCTCACCTCCATTGCGGACTACAATCACGGCCTGGTCGATCCCAAGTCCCTCAAGGGTCTGGAGAAATTGGAGCTGAGGCAGCAGCGACGCAGGTTAGAGCGCGCCAGGTCCACGCACCAGGGCTTGCGGAGATTGGTGCGCGTCCGCCTGATCTTCTCCATCGAATTGCGACACAAGCGGATGGAGGTGCTCCGGAAGAGCGCCCTGCCCGTCCGGGTGTTCGAGCAGCGGTTCGCCCTCTCCGAGAACGAGAGCGCCGCCTACGAGCGGATCCTGCTGGACGCCAATGCCGGGGTGGAGCAGCATGTGGGCTACTTCAGCAAGCGGCAAGTGCACCGGGATGCATCCAACGAGGAGCTGGTGGTGGACTTTGCCAGCGAAACGGAGGCGGATGACAGGCCGGAGGGGGAGGAGCAGGATGAGCAGGAGGAGGCCCAGTATGCCACGATAGCCCCACCGGAAAAGGGAGGCAGTGCAGCAACGCCGACCAAGGAATCCGGACAGGTGCCATGCGTCAAGTGCCGCGACATTGCCATCAAATTGAGGTAAAAGAAATCGCCACAAACCAGAACACAAAAATTGAGCTTGAAAATAGATGAGCGCCAAAATCAATTAGCCACAGTGAAGTGTCGATAACAAGAAATCAAGAAATTCGGGAATAATATTTTAAAACTAATTAACAAAAGTGAAACAAACTAAAACCCTTTTTTTAATGCAACAAGATTAGGCAACACAAGTTCCCTTTAATTTCATCAAGTCACATATAAAAATCATACCAAAAAACAAATATTTGTTAAATGCTTGTGTAATAATTTTGAAGTTCCATTGATTTATGCCACGGATTTTGTACCGACAAGTTTTCCGTTTTTTTTAGGAGTGTCACATTTAAGCTACACAAAATTTTAATGGTGTAATAATTAGAAATTGTGAGAAACCCTTAGTAGAATCATTTTCTCACATCAAAACTTGTATGGAAATCAGGAATATTTCTTACAATATTTTTTATTGTTCATCCATCGGGTTTTGTGCGAACTCTTGTATCGATTCCAAAGAGTCATCGAAAGCCACATGCAAACTTCCCACCAACTTTCAGGCTTTCCCATTCCACAAAAACCAACAGATTTGCCAGAGTATAATTTCTTAAATGATTATTTTCTTCCGTTCTCTGTTCTTCCACTTTTTCCAAGCTTTCGCCTCTGACTATCCCCTTCCTCTCCAACACAAATTTACTTAGATATCTGACTCCTAATCAATTTATGGGGGTATTTGAAGCTAAGTTTGAAAGGAAAATGCCATAAAACATACTAAAAATGCAATAAATTATTTTCTTAATTTAAAATTTATCGATTAATGAAGATGATTGATTAAAATGTAGTTTACATTTTGAACACCAAGTCAAACATTTTTTCTTAGGCAAACTTTAAAAGATTTATTGTTCATTTACTACAAGTTACTATTTTTGTTAATTAAAAGCATACCTTGGAAGCGTATTTACTTAGTTACTTTAATTACAGTATTATTCGCTTGCCTGCGTCTACTATACTTTATTAGATATAATGAATATAATGAAATTATATTAGAATTTCAAATAAAAATAGACTTATTAAAAGGAAATTAATTAAATACTTTTTTTTAAATAAATACACGACACAGTATATAATTAATAATAATCATTTAAAAACAGTTTACTAAAAGATTTATATCGCAGTTAGTTTTAATGGTACAAAAAGGGTTTTTTAATGATTTTACTATAGAAAAACTACAAATTGATTAAAAGAAGTTCCTCTATTTTATTCCTCTATCTTTTGGCTTTGTAAATTATATCATTTTTTAAATAACTACCCGACACAGTATATAAATAATAATAATCATTTAAAAACAGTTTACTAAAAGATTTATATTGCAGTTAGTTTTAATAGTTCAAAAAGGGTTTTTAAATGATTTTACTATAGGAAAACAACAAATTATTTAAAATAAGTTCCTCTATTTTATTCCTCTATTTTATTCCGCTATCTTTTGGCTTTGTGAATTATATCACAAGCTAGGGATCAGCTGGTCCGCACCTCTTAACACCCTTAAAGATCATAATTTTCTTAGCCCCCTTTGCCACTTTTGTTGACCAACTGGCCTGCAATGCAATTGCCAAATCGCTTATTTCACTTCTTTTTTCTCAGCTGAATGTTTGTGGGTTTTGTCAGATTTTGTTGGCTTTGTGGTTTTTGTGGGTTTTCTGGGGTTTCGTGGGTTTCGTGGGCTTCGTGGGCTTCGTGGCACCTGCCCTGTTTTGTTGACACCTGCTACCGGCCCGCTTCCATTTTTCATTTGCCATTTCGACGCTGCCACCGTTGATGCAATAAACTGGAAGAAAGTGTCGTCTCCGCGGCTTTCTGTTTCTTTATGTTGCCACAAGTGGAAAGCAGCGACAAACGAGATACTACAGCCCACAAATGCCCGGTATTTTCGCATTTTATTGCTGCCAGCGTCGCTTCTCAGCTTTCAATTAATTTGTCGCCGTGTGTATTGTTTCTTTTGGCATTATCATTATGATTGTTTGTTGCCGCGGAAACGGCAATCAGGTGAGTCAGCAGCAGACTTGACCTGGTTTAGTGATTCGGAAAAGGGCACCCAGTGAATCCAAGTGCAGGCGAAGATGCGCAGACAGATGCGATTAAAAAATTAATTGCCAGCACTTCCCCTAGCTAATTAATTAATAACGAAGTGTGCCCAAATGGATTTCAAAGGGAAACACAATTAATATACATATATATAAACAAAATTAAATTAATTGTCTGTTCAAGACAAAAGTCTTTTTGGCAATATCAAAATAATCATATATATATTAATTTATTTACTTAGGTACTCGTTGCAAGAAAATTTAATTGTATTGCTCTAAAACCTTAAACTTACATTTTTATTTTTGTTGAAACATTTTGTTAAAATTTTTTTTTATGTTTTGTGTGCTTGTTTTGTAATCAAGTTCGTGTCTTAAGTCTTTCATTTTGCCTGCAGAAAAGTTGACTGCAATTTTTGTTATAAAGCAGACCCAAAAGTAGGCAATATTTTGTTGAACAACTGTTTCTTATACCTGCAAATAACTGGTATTGTTACTTTAAAGTCCTTTTTTGAACTTTTGAATCTTGTTTTCAGTAAATGTTTTTGCGAAGACTTAAGATTTTCAGTTATTGATTTAAGATAACTTATTTTGTAATGTGCAATATAAAATAATCTATTTACATGAACCTTTTTAGAACAGTTCAAGATTGTGTTAATATAGTTTTAAAATTAAAATTTTCATAATATTAAAAACATCTTAGAGTCTCATGCTTTTGAAGTTCTATTAATAAAAAATAAACTAAGTAAAAGGCTACAACATAAAAAGCTTTAAATTCCTTATATTAACTAATTCAAATTGTCTGATTATTCTTGATCTCTTTCAGAACCATAAACGATTATGCGCTCAGCTCGAATCTGCACCTGAACCACAACAACAAACTGAACAATCTGCACAGCAACAAGCTCCTGCACGGCAACCAAAACAACAGCGGCAACATCAATTCGAGCAGAATGCACGCCCACCAGCTGGACTCCTACCTGGGCGGAGTGGGCGGCATGATGAATCTGGGGAACATGGCCCAAATGGGCCAAGTGGGCCAGATGCACCATCCGGGGAGCGTTTCCGGCAGCGAAAGACCCAACGGAGGAGCTCTGGCCCTTCACTACGCCGCCGCACGTGGCTGCCTCGACTGCGTCCAACTGCTGGTCGCCGCATCCGTGGATATTTGGTGAGTGGATCAGTGGATGAGCACCTGTCCCCCACAATGTGGATATTAAGTATATGGCCAAAAGTTGCATCGCGATTCGAGTGCGGGGTGAAAGCTTTTTCAGCCGTTCTTTGTGTTTATGTGTCGGGGAAATCGGCCGACGATCGATCGGCCGGGCTCCACTTTGTATTTTATTATTTCCTCGATTTGTCTGCATTTCCATTCGACGCGGTTTCTTTCCATTTACTTGCGACAATTATTCTCATTAGGGGTTTCTTATCTGATTCGATTAGTGCAGAAGCCAAAACAAGTGGCTAATTATTTGTGGAAAAGATTGCACATAACTGGTTGAAAATTTGTTTGTACAATCTTATAAAAGTGGTATATAATTTATTTAGGAAGCAAATAAAAATAGGTTTAAATCTGTTTAAACGAGATTGAATCGTTAAAATAAAAACATTGTTTCCCATTGTTTAAAATAAATTTGTAAAGATGTTGTGCCAAATAAGGTACAATCTTAACTAAAATATTTGTTCGGAAATTAGTTGGAAAGGCAATCAGGGTATAAAAATAAAGTATTTTGAAGTCTATTTAATTTGCTCCATTTACAGCTCAGCTTTAATGATAATTTCAATGCGAGCATTTAAGTGTCTTAAGCGCTGTAACGATCTGATTATCATAAACCGAATCAACAAAGCGATGATTTGAGAAGTTATTATCTGCCCGCTGAGCTGGGAGCAGTCAATTAAATGCACTAATTAAAACTTATTAGCTCATCCAACAAGGTAGAATGAATGGGGGAAAACTAGGAAAGGCTAGGAAAACATGGCGAAACTCGGAAAACTCTCGGCCAAGTGGGCCAGCGATCCGTGGCCAGTGTTTGATTCACCTAAATTCCTGTGCTCCAACAGCAGCACGCGTCCAAAGCTGATTCATTTAATTGGGAAATGAGAATGGGAATGGGTGTCCAAGTGGCCAAGGCGAGCCAGCCAAGCGAGATGCACTCCATCTCCATCTCCACTCCGCTCCAATCCCCCCAAAGCCACTCGAATCCCATCCCATCCGAAACCATCCAATCCAATCCAATCGAGTCCAGGCCAGGTTTGGTTCTATCGTGTGCTATTTTCAATTGGAGTCAAACTGGAAAACTCACAGCCCCACAAAGCACCGTTGCAACGAGTTTTCCCCACTCGCCTCGAAGTGGAGCAGCTTCTGGCTGACTGGCCAAGGAATCAGAATCGGAGTCAGAATCGGACTCGAACTCGGACTCGGAATCAGAATGAGAATCGGTGGCATAGCCTGATCTCCGCCTGCCCCCCCATCCCCGCTCGCGATCGCCAGCTAAAATTCATATTTACAAAGCGCCAAGCCAGATCAATTGACATGACAACTGACACAGCGACACAGAAAACAACGAGAGATGAGAGCGAGGGCAGATCTAAAAATGTCACTAGGTATCGAATTAACATTGATTGTTATGCAACTATACAGATTCACAAGCCGATGAAATCTCTAAACTATATTAAGCTATTTATATAAAACGTAAACTTAAAATATCCAACGAACTTATTAGTATTTTATCTCTTAGCGAAGTTTGCTAGACTCAATGGTTTGGTTTAATCTCTCAAGATTAAATTCTGTTTAAATTAATGTAAATCAGTATTATTAATTGCGAATCAAAGTTATCTATGATTATTTGAGTATATGCCCAGAGTCTTAATGACTTTCAAAAGATCAAGTTTTGGATAAAGATGGTTCCTACCACGATTTTTGAACTTTTTAAGCCTGCCCTCGTTTCAAACCGTATGATAGTTTTGCGTACAAAGACACCTCGCTGAAGGCAGCTAGTGCCTCTTGCGTTAACATGGCAACAAAGAAAGCGAGGGCAGATTCATTAGTTTGGATATAGATTTCCTAAACATAAATATTTAAGGTATAATTCTTCAATAAAATATATTGTGGAAAATACTTTATGAGAGAAATGTGTATCATGTTATTATTTTTAAGGTTGACTTAATAAATAAATAATAGAAATTACTGTAGAATGGAATGTAATAGTTAAAACGTATTACCTATTTCCGTGTAACAGTCATATTTTCGAAAGTTACCAAAACCGAATTTCAACGAAGAGGTTTTAAGACTGAAGACATATACTTTTGATTGCCAAAAGTTACAATTGTTGGGGCGACAAAAATATTTTCTTTCTTAAATTTTTATAAGGGGGCGTTACAATTAAATGGCACTTCCGTGTGCCTATCGTTGACCCGTCGATCCGCCCTCGCTGCTGGCCATTTGATAATACTGCGTATGGCGACAGCTCGGTGTCAAGCTATCTAGTTTGCCCCGCCACGCCCCCTCCGTCGCCCGTCCCCAGAAGAAGAAGAAGCTGAGGAGGAAGCAGCAGAGGAACCACCGCCAGTGGTTCGCGGTGGCCACTCCATGACTCGATGACTCGATGGCGCTTGGCGTTCGGTGGTGCTGGCTATTCGCGTTTGGCTGGTCGAGGCGAACGGTGCTTTCGTTCGTGGGCTACGTCTTCTCCGTGTTTTATAGTAAATGTATTATATACACATGGTGATAGTTGGTGTTAAAGTTGTTACCGTTTACCAGCAACCGTTACGCGCAGCAACAGCAACAGCAACAGCAGCAGCAGCAGCAACATGCGGCCATAGAATGAATTTGAATTTTGATTTCAATGGTGGATTTAGTGCGGTTTCGTTTTGAAGCTCGATGCAGCAGCACGGCCACGCCCCCGCCTCCGCGACTGTCCGTTGGTCAGCCAGCAGCAACATCATCAGCATCAGCAACAGCAACAGCAACAGCAACATCGGCAACACCAGCAACATCAGAGGCACGAGCAACACAAGCAACGCCAGCAACGGCAAACAAAATTTCGCGCTTCAAAGTATTTCAAATGCAGTTAACGAATCGGAACGCGATTTAATTAACAGTTTCAGTGTACCAAAGAACTGCAAGGCACAAAAAGAGCAGCAACATAATCTTCGCCCCGCAAACAGTAGCCACAACATTTGGCTTAATGCCCAAGCCAACAGCAACATCCGCAGCAGCAGCAGCCGCAGCAACCGCAACCATGAAAAGGTAGCCACAGCTGCTTTTGGCCAACATTCAGTTGCCACTAATCGATTGGCCAAGGCAGCGAGCAAATTAAATGGCCGCCGGGACGCCAAGGATGCAAAGCTGAAAAGCTTCTCTTTTTTTTTGCCAGTGTGTGTTTGAGTGCGGATCAAAATGAATTAAATGCTTTAAAACATAAATGTTCAGTTGTGAGTGCTTGTGCTTGGTCTTTAAAAGTGAAGAAAGTTAATGGCTTAAATCATAAATATTTTAACCAAAAGTGGACTGTGTCAAACCATCTGCATACAACTATTATCAGAAATTGGAATACTCAATTATCCATTAAAGAAAGTATTTCCTTCAAAGAAATGTTACAGACTACTTGTACAAAAACTTATAATGGAATACCTCACGGAATTATTAAGACTTCGTAAATAGTGTATTTTAAACAAATGGGCTTTAAATAAATCCAAAGTTAAAGAGAATAGAAAGTGACCTTTACTGAAAATCAAGTTTTAACAAGTTTTCAGTATTTAGATATTTATTTTCTTAAACATTCTTAGCAAATAGATAAATACTTAAAAAGAGAGATTTTAGGAAAATATAAATTTAATATGTTATTAACAATAAGGAAAGATGTACAGAAAGCTTAAAAGATATAAAGGGCTATGATAAAAAGATCATCTGGTGGTCATAGCATAAAACTAGTACTTTTGGTTATATACATTTCCAGACCAATTTCTAAAACGCCTAGGAATAAATAGAAAATATATATATACCCTTGTACAGAACCCCTCGAAAGAAGCCAAAAAAGGCGTGATAATTGTCATAGAATACAGATCGAGAAGCGGCACTTACTGCCCACAATTGCGGGGGAAATCACTTGAAGATTTCCACTAATCGCTGCGTAAGACAATCTTCATTGTGTCTGCAGCTTTGTATCTGTATCTAAGTATCTCTGTATCTCTGTATCTCCCTGGAGTCCATTTGTGTCACTCGCGAGGCTTTCATTCTGCATTCTCTCAGCGATGGACAATTGGCGAGTTGGCCGATTGTTGGTCGTCTATCATTGGATTCGAGCACGCAAATGTTCAATTAAATAAACGAGTCTATAACTGTCAACTGGCATTTCTAACGAGGCTCCTGCTCCGCCTCAATTATTTCGCTTTTTAATTCCATTTTCTGCTCGGCCCCCAGACACATTAAATAAATTAAAAAATAATTATTAAATTGCAAATAGAGAGAAAAACAAGACGGTGCAAAACGAAAACCAAAACAAAAAAAAAAACAGAAAAAAATATTGGGAATATATACATTTCTTACTGTATTTTCACCTACTAAGGAAGATACCACCAGATATGAAAACTAAATAGGGGGAGTGAGGGGCCGGGGGGGATAAAGATGAAAAATCAACTTTAATTGGTTTACAATTCATTTCTAAGCGAGAAAAGCTGGAAAATGTAACAAGTAGTCCGAAGTCGGACGAAGAAAGCCAAAGCCGTGCGCAATATCCATGAAGTCGTAAGCCAGTTGACTAAGTGAACAGACACTAGTATCCGTACCCATATACCCATCATCATCATCGCCTCCGACGCCTCCGTTCGGCCCCCGAATCTTCTGGAGCTCAGGGGGCGAAAGCACCGTGGGACATGGGTTAAGCTTGGGTTTCAATACAAATTCTATGGCAGTGATCTATTAAATGTTAGAGAAAACGATTAGAAAAGTTAGTTGCCCCACAAGTTAATATATTTGTATAAGAAAAGATGCATTTAAAGAGAGGTTAAAGTAAAATACATACAGTTATAAACAAAAACATTTATTTTTCTATTAATTTAATAAGGAAATAAAACAGTTAAATGAAATAATACCTTTGTTCTACATCAAAAGTTACAAGATATTTTCAAGTAATATTAAATGGAGTTCTTAATGTGTTTCTTAATGTTTTATGAGTAAGTGGGTTAAAAAAGTACAAAAAATCATGAATATCATGAATAGCTCAAGCACTCAATATGCAGCACTAGTTTTATGGAAGGCAATAAATAAGTAAATGCACAGATATGAGAATAAAGATATATGTTAAATATTTCAACACTTGATGTATTTATGGTGTCTTACAAAAAGCATAAAATATATAAAACGTAGTGGTTTGTATTATTGCTCTAAACAGTAATCCACATAAAACGATTTTCCTGACTCTGCCCAGCTTGGCTATGAAGCAATTTGAAGTTTGAAAAGCTTGACCAAACGTATGCTTGTGTTGGCCTATAATTTCGGTGATGGCTAAATTGCCGTGATCACAGTGATCAGTGGGCATTATAATTCTCCCGTTGGATGAAGCGATCCACACCCACTCTTGCCCCACTGTGGCGTGTGGAAAGCCAGGCCAGCTAAATGGTAACAGCAGCAACACGAACTCGAGCAACTCGGGCAACATGTACGGCAGCAGCACAAGTGGCAGACGCCAAGACAAGTGCAGATTTTAGACTGGGAGTCAGGCGTAACTCGCCGAGAGAAAACCTCCTCCCCTTGGCACTTTTTTGTTTCGCTTTTAAGCGTTAATTTCACCTAAAAAGTTATATATATATATATGAAGATATATATGCGGGCAAGAAGCAGAAGTTTGTCGAGCAGATCGAGCATCGAGGGTTTAATCACAGCCCAGCCACCGCAGAGAGCTGTCGAAATAATGCAGACTTTCGGTTTCAGCAGGTACTACCGTATATGATCCATAAAAAAAAAGTATAAAAAAAGTATAATAAAAACAAAAGACCGCTACCAAAAACTCGCTATGCAAATCAAGGCATTAAAGTGATTTTTCCTAAACCAGTTCCATAAATCGAACTCTTTATTTTCTTCTCATGTGCGCGTGTAAGTGTGCTTAACGGTATAAGGAAAATCAAAGATATTGAAAAACCGGAAAATATAAAAACCCAGTGACAAACGAAAGTGAAAATCGAACGAAAATTTCGAACGTGAACGGTAAGCCCAGGCGAATAAATTAAGTTTCAACCATGACCATGAGCACCAAGCGCACTGCCACTGAACCCTTCAAAACGATATGTTGAAAGCAATGCAAAACGACCCACTCAAACACACACACCCACCCCCCACCCGTCACTTGACCACCAAAAGCATCTGCCCACTGTGCAACTTGCCAACCCACTTCCCCTTCCTCCACCGCCAGCTACTTCTCCACGATCAACGTTAAGAAGGGCCTCCTCGGCCGCATGACCACAAGTCTGACCTCCTACCGTCGCAGCAAGCAGAAGTCCAAGTCGAACAATGACATCCACACGATCATCGCCACGGAGGTAACGACCGCCATCTTGAGCAGCAGTGTCCACAGCAGCACAGGATCGGAGCCCGAGGAGGGTCACACCTCTGCCGCGCTCATCGAGCAGCCGCAGGACTGCAGGAGCGAGGAGCAGGATCGAGAACGGGATCGGGATCGGGATCGGGAACGAGAGCACCAGCACCAGAAGGATCCCCAAATGGAGTCGCACCACCATCCGCACCAGCGCAAGGCCGCCGTGGAGGTGGTGCGCCAGCAGATGGACGACGACGAGGATCAGGACTCGAACGAGGACGACGAGGCCACGCCCATGATGAGCGGCGTGGGGCGCAAGGAGCAGAACAACCGGCGCAGTGTCGTCAGGTGCGGAAATGCAAAGGGAAAACGAAACTGATGATGGGGGATGGGGATGTCAACCTAAATAGGAAGTTGACGAAAAGAAAAACATCCAAAAAGAGCGAGTCCTAAAATTAGGAAACTCCTGAAATTATACTTTCGATTCCAATAAATCTCAATGGTATCGTTTCTATTTACCTTATTTCATTTGAACGATGGTTGTGCAAATCAAAAATATTTGTTTGGCCAATGAAATGGTTTTAATGAAATCGCTTTCGATTTCATATTTTTAAAATTACTAAGAATGATGTGTTAATTTCTTTAAATGCAACTTTGATGGATATTAAAACAAATTCTTATATACAAACTAGCGGCTGATTCTTGGGCTTGAAAACATTTATCTTATATACAAATATGTTCATATATGCCAAAGATTATAATTTCAACCAAATGAACTATTTGTTTACACATTCTCACTAAAATTTGAATTCACCATTTAAATGTTTCTTTTAAAGTATTTTACGCTATCACAAAAATCACTTTGATTTCATCTTATTATGTGATAATTTATAAAAGTTAACCTTATTTTGAATTACGTCTTTGATTTGCTAACGAGGATTAATTTAAAAATTTAAAAATCCATAGCAAATGCCATTGGATCGGTACCGATTACAAGCTAATCTCCAAATTTGTTACCCAATTCCGATCAATGGCAGTCACCATTTGATGGGAATATAATCCCCTTGACAAATCGGTGAATAACTTTTCCCACACATTCTCCAATGTAATGTCTATTCCATTGATGTTGGAGTTGATTAATCTCTGCCTAGCAGCCCCTCTTTGTAATCGATCCATCAATGATATTCCGCAATAAAAAGAGTGGAAAACCGGTTAAAGAAGAGGAAAACGCCGAGAAGATTTTCCAGTGACCCAGTGCGTTTCTAGTGATTAACTGCAGTTATACAAGTACATATATATATATATACATATATAGGATTGCCAATGATAGGTCTTTGAAATGAGAACACATTTAGCTATTTTCGGTGCAACTTTTTGCTCATTAAACACTATATTTTACCACGTCCAATTGGCTGGCAATTAATGAGTACTTTTTCTTTTTCCGTTTTTCTGTTTTTCTGATTTTTCTATTTTTCCGACGGATTGCAGCGCCAATACGCAAATGGACAACGATGTCACGCCCGTTTACTTGGCGGCGCAGGAGGGCCACTTGGAGGTGCTCAAGTTTCTGGTGCTCGAGGCCGGCGGCTCTTTGTACGTCCGTGCACGCGACGGCATGGCACCGATCCATGCCGCTTCACAAATGGGCTGCTTGGATTGCCTCAAATGGATGGTGAGTGCTCCGCTTAAAATTCGGCCTTTAGCCGATCTGGCCAACTCGCCCAACTTGGCCAACTGTGGCAGGCAATGCGGGTCAATTGCCAGAGTCAACGGCACAGGCAAAAACTACTCCTTACATTGGGGACAGTTTGATCATATTAAAACACCAAAAAAAATAAATCACCTCCATGAAAATATCCCTAAACGTAATAGTAATAAATATCTAGCCATTCTAAAATACTTATTGTGTGTATTATATACATATATATTGCCTAAAAAAAAAATCAAATTAAATAAACTTTCGATTATAGTACTTTCATTTATAACGATTGCTATATTTGCCTGACGATAAAAACCTTTTATTGCTAAATCACAATAGTTAGAAATATTTTTTTTTTTTTTGTGATTTTTTAATTTTTTTATAATAGTTATTACGTTTCCTATCGATATATCAGCACCTCTTAGTAGAAGTAAAAAAGTAAATATGCATACCATTTCTTAGATATTCATTTCTTAACATTTAGTGTTTTTGTTTCGCTCAGTGTGGCTTAGAAGTCGTCTCTTTTTGCTGATGTCTGTGGGTCCTGTTTCGGTGGCTTTAACGGGGTTCTCGAGTGGGATTCTCGGCCAGTTTGTCGCCAAGCCAGTGCCATTTATCAATCGGGAAATGCGTCCGGCTGAAGAAGAAGGGTGGGGGGGAGGCCAAGGAGCGGAGAGAGTGGCTTATGCAAAGATTTACCCCCAACGCTGACAATGGCCCCCCAATTGGCCAGAATGCATTTTCAAGATCATCGCCAGAGGCGCTAGGCAGTGGAAAATCCACCTTTCTAAATTGAACTAAATAGTTTTCATTATAGCCACAACGCCTGACGGCTGGCAAACCACTTTCCACAAAGCACTCGTCTGCGAGATACTTGACCGCTGAAAGACATTGAGTTGAGTTAGTGGACACTGGCTGAAGGAGCCGGCAGTTGAGTGGACAGTGAGGAATAGATACCTCAACATCTCGTCAAGACATAAGTGAAGTATTTAGGCTTTCAGATGGATTGGCTATAATCAGCATGGCTGGAGTGGCAGTTGTGTTTCCAGCTAAACAGACATTAAGCGATCGTTTGGAATGGGAATGTGTCTTGCAGTGCTCCTATAGAAAACTAATCTAATAGTGGGTTTATAATAATAATAATTAAAAGGACAACACCATACTTATATTGAAATATAACAAAATGAGATCTCAGGGACCTCATTTCTATAAACTTATTTAACTTATTTTATTATGATTTCCCTCTTTCTTCGCAAAGGTCCAAGATCAAGGTGTTGATCCCAATCTGCGGGATGGCGATGGAGCCACGCCCCTGCACTTTGCCGCCTCCCGGGGCCACCTTTCCGTAGTCCGTTGGCTGCTCAATCATGGAGCGAAATTATCCCTGGATAAATATGGCAAGTCCCCGATCAACGATGCGGCAGAAAATCAACAGGTTGAGGTGGGTTTTAATCATATTTTTAACATTTTTATGTATGTTAATTAACCTAATTTATTGTTTAGTGCCTGAATGTCTTGGTTCAGCATGGCACTTCGGTGGATTACAATGGCAAGAGCAGCTCGCAGCGGCACAAGTCCCAGCAGCAACTGCACCACCAGCAACATCAACAGCAGCAGCAGCAACACCAGCAGCAGCAGCAACACCTGAGCAGCAGCTGCAACTCGAACTCGAATTCCTCGAAGCAAACGAGTCGCAGTAACACGATCAAGTCCAAGTCCTCCTCGACTTTGAGCTCCGATGTAGAGCCATTCTACTTGCATCCACCGGCCATTGCAGGCGGAGCTGGAGGATCGGGAATGGGCTTGGGCATGGGCATGGGCATGGGCATGGGCATGGGCATGAGCAGCATGGGCATGGGGATGGGCATGGGCCTGGGAATCTCGAGGAAGAACAGCGATGCCTTGTACTCCCAGCAATCGAGGAGCTCTTCCGAGAAGCTATACAATGGTTCATCCTCTTTGGGTGGCAATCCGGGCGGTAATGGCTCTTCGGGTGCCGGTGGCGGAGGAGGAGGAGGTGGAGGCGGTGGAGGAGGTGGTGGCGCCCTGCTGCCCAACGATGGACTGTATGTGAATCCCATGCGGAATGGCGGGATGTACAATACGCCCTCGCCGAATGGCAGCATCTCCGGGGAGTCCTTCTTCCTCCACGATCCGCAGGATATCATCTACAACCGCGTGCGGGATCTGTTCGTGGACTCCGATTGCAGCAGCAGTGTGAAGCAGCATGGCAAGAGCCACGCCCACGCCCACGCCCACGCCCATGGCCACCAGCTGATGCAATCGAAGGCGGGCAATGCCATGACCATCCAGGCGGATGTCCACTCCAGCTCCAGTGGAGCGGGCAGTGGCTCCGACGAGTCCGTGTCCATCTCGTCCAGCTTCAACTCGCCGAAGCAGCAGCAGCAGCTGCGCAGCCAGAGCTTCAATCGCCACGGCAGCAGCAGCAACATCAGCAACATAAGCGCCAGCGGCAACAGCAAGAACAACATCAACAACTACAAGCCGCACAAGGGGCTGCCGAATAATCAGAATGGCGGCGGCGATCACGACTACGAGGATATCTATTTGGTGCGCGAGGAGTCGCGCAAGCAGCACCAGCAGCAGCAGCAACACCAGCTGCAGCAGCAGCAACAGCAGCAGCTGCAACATCAGGCTGTGCAGCAGCAGCAGCAGCAGCAGCAACACAAATACAACGTGGGACGCTCGCGATCGCGGGACAGTGGCTCCCATTCGCGATCGGCCAGTGCCAGTTCCACCAGGAGCACGGACATTGTGCTGCAGTACAGCAATCATGTGAGAATTGGCTTTTGAAAGCCTGGAACTTGTTCATTAAATATAGTGTATGGCTTATTGTGTTAATTAATCTACTATCTTCCAACCTACAGCACTTGAACAACAAGCGCAACATGAACAACAGCAGCAACATCATCAACAGCAACATCTCACTGACCAACAACAACAATAACAGCCTGCTGAATCGCAATAAATCGCATTCGATTATTGGATTGCACAGCAGCAAGTACGAGTCCTCGATGAAGGACAACTACAGTGCGAAGAACGTGAACCTGAAGAACCAGCTGCTGAACGGCGGCATCAAGAGCGACACCTACGAGAGCGTCTGTCCGCCGGAGGACGTGGCCGAGCGGACCAAGCAGACGCACAAGAACTCCATGATCCGGAACAATCTGGCGGATGCCTCCACCAACAACAGCAGCAACAGCGGCAGCAGCAGCAACATCAGCAACATCAGCAACATGAACGGCGGCAGTCAGAGCAGCAGGAATCTAAAGCGGGTCTCCTCGGCGCCGCCAATGCAAAATTTGGCAGTGGGTGAGTCCAAATAAAATTTCAGTACTAGTATTTATATTACCCATCACATTTATTGGCTTTCGAAGCCCATAAATCATTAGTTTAATTTAATTGAATAATATATAAGTCTTAAATAATTCCTGTTCGTTATTGATTTAAACGTATATTTATTTAACTGCTTTAAACATTTGTATAGTTCTTGAAAATATCAAAAGTATTGTTTTCAAATCCACAGAGATTAAAAAAAATTGTAGCAGTAAAATATTATTATTTAAGAATAACAATATCCAAATAGTTTCTTTGCATACTTTTAGACATCATAATCAATGCATTTACATACTTGAAATTTGAAACTCACAGAATTGTGTTAAGGAAATACTTATGTTCATCTTAATAAGGTCTTAATAATTTGTATTTAATTTTCTGGAACTTGTAATAAATTTAAATTTTTATTTCTTATATCCAAGTTAATGGACCACCTCCACCCCCCTTGCCACCACCATTGAGGGCACCCCCGCAGCAGCAACGCAACAACTTGAACGGCGAACAGCCAAACAACATGAACGGCAGCAACAGCATCTACACGAAGAATGTGTTCGGACCGAATCAGGGTCCAGCCACCACCAGTGCAGCTCCTCCTCCGGTTCCAGCTCCCAATCCCGTGGTCGCCGATGCCGTGGACTCCGATTCCGGACTCGAGGTGGTCGAGGAGCCGAGCTTGAGGCCATCGGAACTGGTGCGCGGCAATCACAATCGCACCATGTCCACCATTTCGGGTGAGTCATAAATAATTACAAAATATTTTACACTAGCTTGGGTTGAATTATAGAAACTTTACAAATTACTTTATTGTAAAAAGAGACCTGAATGTCTATTGAGATAGGCTTTTTTTTCTTTAAGCATGGGTGGCTAAAGAATTCGATGAATAGTAATAATTTGTATTATTATTTAAAACATGTATTTGAGATCAGTAGCCCCTTAAAAAAGTGTCAGTTCTTGAAGGCTTCTCCCCCGAAAAACAACTTTGTTTCAGAGTTACGTTCGTTTCCCGAAAAGTTTTCAAAATTTCCAGATGCTTGATCAGATTGGGCACAATTGGCACAACTTTGAGTACGTTACAAAATAGGGGGAGTACGATGATCGATCCAAGCCAGAATATAGTCGTGAATGAGATAAATGGCTCCGAAACTAAGACCTTCAGAGAATCGGAGATCAAGAAGCCCAGAGAGTTGGATACGAAGAACACCTATATCATTTATAGCGCCGGAAATCCGACGCTCTTTCTGGACTCCTTAAATCCGAACAAGATATGTGAGGAGGATCGCCAGCTCTTGGATTGTCATCTGTGCAGTGTTAAAGTGACTAAGCCAGGTCTACCGATTTGGCCAAACCCATCAGTTATTACTCTGGGCATGAGTGACTGCAAGCGGGAGGGAAATTCTGGTCATGGAGGTTGTGCCCCAAGGGGAAAGCCTCGGAAAGGCCATGTTTCCCGGTTCCTGTGCCACCATTGCAGTGGGGGTAACTATTACTCCAGGACCTCCATGTGCAGACATCGCATCACAAAGCTGGCCAAAAGGGGCGATGATGCACTCCATTAATTAATTAAAGTTCCACAATCGTACGACCAGGTCTGTGAACTCCAGTAAAATCAATGGGGGTTCCGCATCGTCGGTGGCTTGTGACTACTTGTCCCCTGTCCATTGTTCGCCTTGATTGATCAATTAGGGGAAATTCGCCAGTCATGTTCATTTTGGGAGGGGAAATGGGAGTTAAGTGCCCTGCAGTGAGTGAAGACTGAAACGAGTTGCCCGCGGAGAACCTGATCTTCCATCGGCAGTCGATGGCTGTCCATTGGATGGGATAATGGTTACATCTTGATTGAAGTGTTGGCTTTCAAACAGTGTGAGGTAATGGATGTGTTAACAAGCCCATACTAATCATGTCGTCGGTTTGGACAATATGCTTAATTAGGAGATTTTGTGATTGTTATGAGATGGGTAACCAGTTCTCCTAGTTAGTACCAAATAATTTTTGTATTTTACAGCCAAAGTATTAAAAACGTATTATTGCCTTTTTTAAGAAAAAACCATTTATTAATTAAACGTACCCTATTTATGTATAAATGTATATCAAGTACCATTTCAAAAGCTTAAGCCACATATTTCAACACTTTAGACCTAAGGATACGATTGCCAATCATTAGTTAGAAATCTAAATAGCCGTTTTCCTAGTCGAATAGCAGACATTTAAAAATAATACCCCTCATTATCACACAATAAATATCGGGCCTGACTTAAGTGCCACAATAGCCGTAAGTGCAGAAAAAAAACTGAAAAATGCGAATGATAGCTGCCATGTTTGACATGTGTTGGCTCCGATTTTCCATTTGTTAATTGCCCATTATGTCCGATGAGGCAGGAGATGTGGAGAAAGGGGCAAAGGCGGTGAAAGGGGGAGGGGCAATTGGCGGAGAGAGGCTTTAATTGATCCGACGTTCACACGATAAGGCGGCAAAGATCCGTGGAAAATGTGGCCAAAACAAAGAAGTGGAAGTCGGGCTGCACGGTGGAAAAGTGAAAAAGTGGAAGTGCCAGCGATGAAAACAATCCCAGCCACTTGACTGCCGTATAAGACATAAGTCATGAGATATGAGCCACACTCGACAAAATTAAAAGTGTTTACAATCCTATGCATTTGCTTGTCTAGCTCAACAAAAACACAGATAGAGAATACATTTATTACATACCCTTATTATATAAATATAGGAATAAAATATGATAAATTTCTTAAAGCCGCAGTTGCTTACGATAAAATCTTTCACATTTAAATACAATATTGTTTTATAAATTACATTTCTGCAGAATTTTAATTAATATGTTTTAGAAGTTGCTTGAATTTCTTTCTTTATTTATAGTATTTTTTAAATTTTGAGCCAACTTTGGCTAATTATAAAAATAATAGAAATACATTCAGAAATAGAAAATCCTGAATTCGAAATATCAACATGTAGACATAAAATCATATTTTTAGTAAAAGTTTCCTGAGATATATGAAAGTGTGAATGCCTCTCAGCTTTTTTAAGTGTCTAAGCCAACATTGTTGTCAATTGTTGTTGGATGAGAGGCCTTCAAAAAAACGTATGTATATGCCACATACACTGGACATATGGCATCCCCGATTCGCGATGAGGAAGCAATTCGCCAGCCACAAGTCGCGAAGGTCCCACACACATTTGGCCACAATAATTGGCGACCGACGAACCGACGAGCCGCCACCCGCACCACCGCCCACAACAGGTGCCACGCCCCCTCCTGGCAATCGGCTCGTGGATCTGCGAAACTTTTACCCACGAAAGTGAACGTGTTTCCAAGGCAGCGGTCTCTCTCTCCGTCGTCGTCTTGGGTGAATAACTTTGGCGATGGCTTGAACCCAGCTCAGGCTGCCAACGGAGCTCGCCCAGGCAACATCGTCACCCGAAGTTTTTCCCGACTTTTCCGCTTTTCCGGCCATCAATCTCGCGTTAACTCAAATCGTCAAATCCTGAGAATGTGCCCAACTTAATAGAGTGATCACAATGAACATGCTGGGCTCGGTTAAGATGCATAAGAATTCGCGTCGAAATTACTTCACGCTCAGCTTTCACCGGTTCGATATTTTTCGGTGTAAGTGATGCCCCAAAATTAAATGCTATATAACAAAGGATATCGAAAAGGATATAGCTTGTGAAGTGTTTTTAATTTGATAGGCCTTACAATACCTCTGCTGTGCTGGATTGTTGTGTTCCCCATCCGATTTCGAACCCCACTTAATTTCTGCAAACTTAATCTACGGCCAAGTGTTATTTGTCAAAATAATTGATTAAGTTGTTAGTGTTTTTTTTTAATTTGTTAAAAAATAACTAATATAAATGCAATGCAAATTACCTTTTATAATTCAAAAGCATTTCAAAGCAGTGCTTCATTCCTGTTTACTTCATTTAAATGGTAATAATAAATTCCTTTTGTTATCATTGTTCTTACAATCACAGTCCAAACTTCTTCTATTTAAAATGATATTCTTTCTTCAACATTTTGTGTATTTAAATTAGTTTCCGAAAATATACTGTATTTTGTTTTGTAATTGTCTAATATTAAATACATTGTCGGCTAAATTAAAAAAGTTAAAAATGAATGGTAATCTTATGCTTAACGAACTCTCAACAGGAGGAGAAGTCATAATCATAAAATTCCCTTTTGTTTTTAAATCGAACACAACATTGGTGTTATATTAAATTAAAAATTCAATACTTTTTGTTATGCTGCACAACTATTTTTGGTTGCTTTTTTAAAGGCCAAGTATCAGGCATTGCACTCGTAAAACAGCTAAAAAAAAAACCGAACTGGACATCAACTCCAATTTCAAATTTCACCGCGGACTTGACAAGTGCAAACCGCTTTGCTCCGCACAAATTAATAGATAAATGTGTGGGGACATGTGGAAAAATGCGCATTTCGTTCGCTCTTTTTTACTGCGGATCGGATAAATCAATTCAATGCAAACTGGCTGGACTCGATTGCCAGTGGTTTTGGCCATAAGAGCACAGCCATGGATCTGCACCAGCAACCACGTAACGATCGCCATGGAAACGGGTTACCAGAGGCCGTGAAAGTTGGGTCTGGCCAATTAACTGGCTGCCTGGAAATTGAATTCGGGGAGACACAAAGAGGTGGCCCGGGGTGTCTTCCATGGAAACTGCGGCTAATTCAATTTTTATGTGGATACTCCCACGACGACGACGACAAGGGAGCAATTCTTCCGTGTGTGGGGATAATCATTCGACTATCAAATGGATTTCCCAGGAAACTGCAAGCTTTCCATTCCAATTTGGGCTAGATCAAGGAAAACCACGGGGAAAATAATGAACATAATTGGAATCAGAGATTACATTATGAAATTGACATAAATTACCCATGAGTTTCTGTAACCTAATCTTTGAAGTATATCATAGTTTAAAATTCTTCTAACTTTTAATGAATGTCTGGCACGAGCTGGCACCAAGAAATGTATGGACTTTTACCCTTATCACTTGCAGACTTTCCTAATCTCAGACACCCTTAAGTTTGCCCCGTGTCCACTTATCATCAGTCTAATGAAACTTTTGCTCTGCAGCTTTGTCTGGCCTATCTAAACCAAATACACGATTATACATATCTGTAAGCTAATTAGTAATCATATCTCAACCTAATTAACTTGAAGTGTAAATGTATGTAGCTTTACAGTTAGGTTTTATGGGTATACTGCAAATTAAAATAATAGTTTACTTTTATTCGATTTTAATGTTAATGTTATAAAACGTTATTCAGTGCTAAACACTTCAATTTGGTCATTAATTCATTATTTAATAATAAATTTCATAAGCAATAAAAAATAAGACTCAGTAAAGCAATATAAAACCCAACTGGTATATTTTTAGAAGGAATTCTCATAGTTTTCACAAGAAAAAAATGATATATCAAATTAAAGTTTCACATGCAACTTAAATTATTTAAGTTATTAATAGGCTTCTCAGTATTGGGCACTTATTGGTCATTTCTTGACTCAGCTTCACTTAGTCACTGCCATTGGGCTACTGCCCAGATGTAATTTATTTGATTTAGTTATGCCCGTGCTCGTATTTGTATGCAACTGGGGCTCCGGCTCCTCCAAATCTCCGTCTGGTGAAAGGCGCCTACGCAGCGATCCATTGTGGTTGGGTTTTCGTATTCTCTGCATTTTCTTTGCCTTAGTTGCTGGCTGCTCAAGTTAGCATGACCAGAGTCAGACTGATAACTGCTAACCCACAAAACTCATAAATAAATTGGTTCAATTCCAGCGAACAAGAAAGCCAAGCTGCTCAATGCCAGCAGCACAAATGGAGTTAGTGCCGCCAATCCGGAGGAGTCCCGATCTGGAGGAGGTGGAAGTGTCACTGCTGCTGGAGCAGCCAATAATGCCCACTTTTATGGCTATGCGGAGGGGCCGAAGGGTCAGAGGGGAAATGGGAATGGTAATGGAAATGGAAATGGAAATGGGAACTATCCCATTCAGCAGCCGCATTATCCCAGCAACCAGCCGCCACATCACCAGTACACGCCCAGCCTCTATGGAGGAGGCTCCTCCGCCGAGGACCACTACGAGCTCACCCAGCAGCAGCAGCAGATCTACGGGGAGACCCATCTAGCCGGCGGACAGCGGACCGGCGGACCCAATCTGGTCAACAAGCAGCTGGTGCTGCCGTTTGTGCCGCCCAGTTTTCCCAATAAATCGCAAGACGGCGTCACGCATCTCATCAAGCCGTCCGAGTATCTCAAGAGCATCAGCATCGACAAGCGTTCGTGTCCATCCTCCGCCCGGTGAGTGGCTATCCCATCCTCCATCCTCCATCCTCCATCCTCCGTCCTCCATCCTCTGACTTTCAATTAGCACATGGCAGCCGATTTAATTTGGCTGAACATCTCGTGCAACTGCTTTTATAATTAGTATCGGCGGTACAGTTGCCTCGCCTCAATTAGCCAAAATCCAACAAAAAATATAACATATAGAAAATAAGATACATGGCTGCAAAGACGCTTGGCTGCCGCTGGGCAATTAGCAGGTAGCAGATGGCTAGATCACAGAGATGCGGCTTTTCCATGCGGGAAAATAGCCAAGCCAATTTCAGCTGAACCAGTTTTCATTTTAACCAGTATCCAAAGAAATGTTGCGAGTTTTTTTTTAACATTTTGGTAGTAGTGTTTTGTTTTTCGTGGAAACCTATGAAAACATACAGAAATTCAATTTAATATACAATAACACAAATGTAGTAATATGGTATAATAACCATTCATATATTCATTCTTTATTTATTTACTTTAATATCTTACGAGTGACTATTTATTAAAGAAATAAAACATAAAGGCACTGCCTAAAGCTTGATAGGTAAACCAGCTGAATTCGCAACACTTTTGCTGAGAGATTTGCCACTTCCTCTGCCGCTCAAGAGTGCATGAAATTTTATGCGTGCCACTTTGCGGCCTGCCACTTTTCTTGCCACAGTTGTAAAGTTGCAGCCGCCACTGCAACTCAGTTGCAATCCGAAGATGATACTGCGCACACGCCACGCCTGGCGCAGGTCCGCCCACCGCCCACTGCCCACTGCGCACTAAACACTGTTCACTAACCACTGTGCACCAACCACTGTGCACCTACCACTGTGCACCCACCACCCACCACCCACTACCCACCACCCATTATCCAGTGAAAGTGGCCAAGATCTCTCGCTAATCAGACGCACTCCACCCACAGCTCCACGGACACGGAGGACTACATGCAGATACAGATCGCCCAGCAGCAGCAGCAGGTGCACCACTCGCAGCTCCACTCGCAACATCCGCAGTCGCATCCGCATCCGCATCCGCACCACCCACACCCCCATCCGCATCCGCACCCGCACCACCCACACCAGCTGCATGGAATGGGCGAGCAGCCGCCGCTGCCGCCGCCACCGCCGCCCCTGCCCCACGGAATGCTGCCGCCGCAGCCTCCGATGGGTCCGCCAATGGGCGGGGCAGGCGGCCAGGACGCCACCATGTCCGGCAAGTCGCACAAGCCGAAGAAGCCGCACGGATCGGCGCCCAACAGCCAGGACACGGCCTCCAGGAAGCAACACCAGCCCCTGTCCGCCATCTCCATTCAGGATCTGAACAGCGTCCAGGTGAGCGATGATCCCAATCCTTTACAATTACAAAGGCCTAAGTTCAGGGATTCATTAAAACCCCATGTGGTTAACTACACTATAAGCAGTTAATCTCACTTATCCAATTATACCAGTCCTAATCCCAAACACCATGATTTTCAAGTTCAGTGGTTTAAAGATTTAAAAAATAAATATTATTATTTCAATGGCCTGCCTAAAAAAAGACTTTATTATAATTATAACATCTTTAAAAGAAGTTTCTACATTTTGTGAATACTATTGAATAATAATATCATATTCCTTATTTAAATTACATTTGAAATTTTTTAGGTATAGAAACCAAGCAATCTAAAATGTTAAATAAATACCAATTATTTTATAAGTGGCTATACATTTCCAAATTTTTTAGTAAAGGAAGAAAATTAGAAGAGCATACGAACCAAATTCTTTGTATTTTGTTTAAAACTCAAGATTTATGTTGTTAATGTAAGACTCTAGAAATTTGGGCCACTCTACATATCTTTCCGGTGATTTTGCAGATAAAAAAATGGGATAGGATCTCCTCAATTAGCCCACAAAAATAAATTACTTATTATCCATTGCCAATCCATTCCAATCCCCTCCAGCTGCGCCGCACGGACACACAGAAGGTGCCGAAGCCCTACCAGATGCCCGCCCGCAGCCTGAGCATGCAGTGCCTGACCTCCAGCACGGACACCTATCTCAAGTCCGACCTGATTGCCGAGCTGAAGATCTCCAAGGACATACCCGGCATCAAGAAGATGAAGGTGGAGCAGCAGATGGCCAGCCGGATGGACTCGGAGCACTACATGGAGATCACCAAGCAGTTCTCGGGCAACAACTACGTGGATCAGGTGAGTGTTTAATGCCAGCGGATAAGCAAGCGAACGGTGGCTAAGAGGCGGGTCAAAGATCTACTTGCAGATACCGGAACGGGACCAGGCCGGCAACGCCATACCCGACTGGAAGCGCCAGATGATGGCCAAGAAGGCGGCCGAGCGGGCCAAGAAGGACTTTGAGGAGCGCATGGCCCAGGAGGCGGAATCGCGCCGTCTATCCCAGATTCCCCAATGGAAGCGGGATCTGCTGGCGCGGCGCGAGGAGACGGAGAACAAGCTGAAGTAAGTGGGTGTGCGGCTAGTGGGGAGTCTCCTGACCCCTGGCCTCAATTGTCTGACCTACTTCTAGGGCGGCCATCTACACGCCCAAGGTGGAGGAGAACAACCGGGTGGCGGACACCTGGCGGCTGAAGAACCGCGCCATGTCCATCGACAACATCAACATCAATCTGGCCGGCATGGAGCAGCACTACCAGCAGATCCAGTTCCAGCAGCAGTTGCAACATCAGCAGCAGCAGCAGCAGCAGCTCCAGTTGGGCAACAAGGAGAACCATGGCGAACTAAAGGGTGCTGATCTGGATCAGGAACAGGGCGGTGGTGGCATCGGCATCGGCATCGGCATCGGCGTCGGCGTCGTTGGAGTCCAGGAGCTTCTCGAATCCCCGGAGGGCAGTCAGGGACAGGCCGAGGAGGAGGAGGACAACATCATCCCGTGGCGCGCCCAGTTGCGCAAGACCAACAGTCGCCTCAGCCTGATCTGAAACCACATGACCAACCTAAAATCCAGCCTACGACTCAACTTTTAAGCGGTGCATTTTTTTGTTTTTTTTTTTTGTCTCGATTAACTTAAAGCATGTGCAATTATAAAAAATGAAAAACCCTTAATATAAACGATAAAAACTAAGCCTAAGTTCTAGCTACTTACATTGTACTATATGCATTATCATATATCCCTATTATTACACCTAATTATACTCCACGTTTCTTTTTTTTTTTTTTTGGCAAAAAGAATATTGTTATTCCTAGGGGGCAGTATCGCAAGGCGAACATCCGCATATATCTAATCTTAACTGCTGTCCTTGAGTTCTATTTCGGTGTTGTATTTTTTACCATTTTTACTCTCTAACTTTTATTTTATATTTTTTTTTTGTGACTCGGCTTGAATTTATTAAGTAATGACATTAATTTAATTGTCTCGGTTAAGCATTTTTTTATTGTTATTTGTTTTTATATACGCGGCTCAAACAATATTATTATTAATTACATATATACACAAATACATATTACATCTATAAATAAACAAACGAACGAATGAATCAATAAATACATATATAATTTAAACGTTTTTAGTGTTTACTTTTTAGGGACAGAGGGTATTATAATTTCAGTGAAAAGTTTGCTACGCAGTGAACCAATAAAGTATATATATTCTTGATCAGCATCACCAGTAGAGCCATGTCCGTCTGTCCGTCCGTCCGTTTCTACGCAAACTATTCCCTCAGTTTTATAGCTATGTATATACTATGTATACTATATCATATAGCTCCCATAGAAACAATCGGAAAAAAATTCAACAAAATTATAACTTGTTTTTAATTTTTTTTTTGTATTTGGTAATATTTAAATATTATGGAATTACGTTTTTTATTAAATTAAAATCGGACAACAGTATTATATAGCTGCCATAGAAATGATGGCATAGAAATCGAAATGTAGTCGTTGGTAATAACTGCAAGGGTATATAAACTTCGGCTTGCCGAAGTTTGTTTCCTTTCTTGTTCATTATGACTTCAAAAAACCTTTAGCCAAAACCTCAAATTTAAGCCAAGATATTGGCAGGTTTTTGTCCAAAATAAAAGTATTTTCCGTTGTAACCTTTTTTGTCTAGCTTTATAAAAGGCTTGGGCAAAGAACATCTTACAGTTATCAGTAGAGAATGATTACTTGAATCAGCAATATCTTTGTTTAAGTCTGATTATCTGAGAGTATAGCAATATCATAGCAATATCTTAGGGGGTTATGAATATTTGGAACCCCCAGGCCGAAACACCCCCAAATAAGAAGAAGTTCTATTGCTTTGTTTATATTCTCATGGTTTTATTACCAACTTTTGGAACCGCTTACGTCATGCTGGCGATGCAGGTGTTGATGTTGGGCACGAAGGCGTTGCAGCCGTCGACCACCTTGTTGGTGGCATCCACGTAGCAGGCGGCGGTCTTGAAGGGCAGGTCGTGGCCCTGGTGGATCATCACGTTCATGCGACGCACCAAGGACATGGTGGCGCAGAAGGCCTTGAATGTGCAGTGGAAGAAGCTCTTGGTGGAGGAGACGACGCCGCGGGAGGTGGCGCAGAGCTGGGACTTCAGGTTGAGGATCTTGTTGCTGGTGACGATCATCTGCTTGGCATTGTCCAGAATGGCCTGGACGTCCTTGGGAATGGTGCCGGTGCAGGTGGCGAGGTCGTCCACGTAGTTGGTGCAGGTGAGCAGCACATTGGCCACCTCCTCGACGATGCACTTGGTGCCGTTGATGCCCTTGTAGCCAGCCCACAGAACCTTGCGGCAGCCGCTGATGAAGCCGAACTGGTCGACGCCCATGAAGTCGTTCTCCTGGTCGAGCAACTCGGTGGCGATCATCTCCTCAATCTCGGCATCGGTGAAGGCCTCGAAGTCCTCGAAGTTTCCCACGGCATTGGCCTAAAAGTTTGTTAACAAAAGGTTAAAGGTTAAAGGGTACTGGCGCAGAAATAGGTCTTGAATTTTAAAAAGGACTTTTGCAAATAACGTATCCAAATTCTATTTAAGCACTGCTTAGTTTTAAAAACTGAACTTTAATTGTTAGTAATCGAATGATTAAAGATATTTATTCAAAAACCAATTTAGAAGTTAAAAAAAAAGGATTACACTTTTAGAAACTTATAGAAAATTGTATCACGGGTAACACAGCAGATTTTTGAAAGGCACACATTATTTATATCCCAATTGTTTATTAAAAATCTAACTAAATCTAAATCTCTAACTTTTATTTTATATTTTTTTTTTGTGACTCGGCTTGAATTTATTAAGTAATGACATTAATTTAATTGTCTCGGTTAAGCATTTTTTTATTGTTATTTGTTTTTATATACGCGGCTCAAACAATATTATTATTAATTACATATATACACAAATACATATTACATCTATAAATAAACAAACGAACGAATGAATCAATAAATACATATATAATTTAAACGTTTTTATTGTTTACTTTTTAGGGACAGAGGGTATTATAATTTCAGTCAAAAGTTTGTTACGCAGTGACCCTATCTTTATATATATATTCTTGATCAGCATCACCAGGAGAGCATTGTCCGTCTGTCCGTTCGTCTGTCCATCCGTCCGTTTCTACGCAAACTAGTCCCTCAGTTTTAATGCCAAATTTTCCAAAAGTTGTCTTTCTATTGCAGGCAGTATATAAGTCGGAACGAGTCAGATCGGGCGACTATATCATACTCCCATAGAATCAATTTGCTTAGGCAAAGAACATCTTACAGTTATCAGTAGAGAATGATTACTTGAATCAGCCATATCTTTTTTAAGTCTGATTATCTGAGAGTATAGCAATATCATATCAATATCTTAGGGGGTTATTTTGTATACTATGTATATTTGGAACCGCCAGGCCGAAAACCCCCAAATAAGAAGAAGTTCTATTGCTTTGTTAATAATCTCATGGTTTTATTACCAACTTTTGGAACCGCTTATGTCATGCTGGCGATGCAGGTGTTGATGTTGGGCACGAAGGCGTTGCAGCCGTCGACCACCTTGTTGGTGGCATCCACGTAGCAGGCGGCGGTCTTGAAGGGCAGGTCGTGGCCCTGGTGGATCATCACGTTCATGCGACGCACCAAGGACATGGTGGCGCAGAAGGCCTTGAATGTGCAGTGGAAGAAGCTCTTGGTGGAGGAGACGACGCCGCGGGAGGTGGCGCAGAGCTGGGACTTCAGGTTGAGGATCTTGTTGCTGGTGACGATCATCTGCTTGGCATTGTCCAGAATGGCCTGGACGTCCTTGGGAATGGTGCCGGTGCAGGTGGCGAGGTCGTCCACGTAGTTGGTGCAGGTGAGCAGCACATTGGCCACCTCCTCGACGATGCACTTGGTGCCGTTGATGCCCTTGTAGCCAGCCCACAGAACCTTGCGGCAGCCGCTGATGAAGCCGAACTGGTCGACGCCCATGAAGTCGTTCTCCTGGTCGAGCAACTCGGTGGCGATCATCTCCTCAATCTCGGCATCGGTGAAGGCCTCGAAGTCCTCGAAGTTTCCCACGGCATTGGCCTAAAAGTTTGTTAACAAAAGGTTAAAGGTTAAAGGGTACTGGCGCAGAAATAGGTCTTGAATTTTAAAAAAGGACTTTTGCAAATAACGTATCCAAATTCTATTTAAGCACTGCTTAGTTTTAAAAACTGAACTTTAATTGTTAGTAATCGAATGATTAAAGATATTTATTCAAAAACCAATTTAGAAGTTAAAAAAAAGGATTACACTTTTAGAAACTTATAGAAAATTGTATCACGGGTAACACAGCAGATTTTTGAAAGGCACACATTATTTATATCCCAATTGTTTATTAAAAATCAGTAAAAAAAAAAAAAAGAATAGACGTTTGTTTATACCAACGTATCTTTCTTGGGTTTTGTTTTTGTCACACTTTTTGGATTTATCAACTTTTGGCAGTGATAGGTACGTTGGCACTCGAGTGAATTGTTTTGTTTTATTTAAGTTATCAGCCGACTTGATTTGGATGTGTTTCCTGGCAACCGGCTAACTTACGTTGGCGGTGGTCAGGAGGAAGCTGGCCGAGGCCACAACCAGAAGGCACAGGCTGATCACTTTCATGTTGCTGGTGGATGGGTTCACTGGCGAATGTTTGCTGATCGATCCGTGGGGTTTATTTTATATAGAAGATCCGCGCCAGCCATATCAGTGAAGTGGCGATCCGGCCGATTCGATTTGCACACCTACGTTCCTATATGAATATACCATGCGTTGATTTGTAGGTTTAATTAACGCCACCCAAAGTCCGAAACTAATTTGGTATTATCTATGCAGTGTGGACACACACGAAAGTCGATAGCCAGGGGCTTCTTTCAATGGGTGGTGGCTATACCGATAGCTCTGCAAGATCGCCCCCAGATAGGTATGTCCATATCTTGGACAAGCTCTCGATGCTGCACCTGCACAATCGCCGGTCGACTGTTGCTCCTAGGAAAACAGGAGTACTTAATTTTAGAGTCGGCCATCAAAACAAACCCCTTGGAAAAGTCACCAATCGATGTTAACTGACACTTGTTAAGTCGAATAAAATAATTCTAATAACTAAAATCTATCCCCACCAATAACAAAAGAATCCTAATAGAATAAATTAAGAAATACATAAAAAAGCCCTTTATTATTTAAGATGCATAATCTATTGAGCAAATTATTATTTTTTAACAAGAACGAAAAGCTAGCTTCGGGCGGAGCCGAAGTTGATATACCCTTGCAGAATATTCTGGAAATTATAGTCTCCAAAACTATTCATATGATGCATTCTTAATACTCATAAAAAATCCCAACTTCCTAACTTTAAAAACACCAAAGTTATGGCATTTCCAATCGTTCAGTTATATGGCAGATGAGGGATATGGTAATTTGGTAGGTCGGATTGATTGGCCAAAAATAAAACCCATAGAAAATTCCAACTTCCTTACTTTACAAGCACTATTTGTGGCATTTCCGATCAATCAGTTGTATGGCAGCTACAGGATATAGTCGGCCGATCCCGGATTGATTGCCCAAAAATAAAACCCATAGGAAATCCCAACTTCCTAACTTTACAAACACCAATGTTATGGCATTTCCGATCGTTCAGTTATATGGCAGCTACAGGATATAGTCAGCAGATCCTTATGAAATTTGGTAGGTCGGATTGATTGGCCAAAAATAAAACCCATAGAAAATTCCAACTTCCTAACTTTACAAATACCAAAGTTATGGCGTTTCCGATCAATCAGTTGTATGGCAGCTATAGGATATAGTCGGCCGATCCCAGATTGATTGCCCAAAAATAACGGACAGACGGACAGACGGACATGCTTATATTAACTCAGGAGGCGATCCTGATCAAGAATGTATATACTTTATAGGGTCACACACTTTTGACCAAAATTATAATACCCTCTGCAAGGCACTATGGGGTTTTTGACCTGTTTTTGTGGCATTAATTAATAACTCGGTCAGTTTTGGAGATATCGACATGAAACTTTACCAATCGTCATTATTTGTCCCTAGGCACATATAGTGTGAAAATCGTTCGGATCAGAACACAATATCCTATAGGTCCCATAGGAACGATCGGTTAAAACTAAAAATAAATTAATAAACTTTAAGGAGCTGAAATTTGTTGCTTAATGCCTATAAAAGTGTATGATAATACACTTGCAAGGGTATGAAAATGTTGTTTTTGTCACACTCCAAATATTTAATTGTGATTGGAAGTTATTGGTAAGAACACTCGCACTAACAAAACATATTGAAAATAAAGTACTTTACTAAGTACCTGGTTTTATTTTTGACTTCAGTTAATTTTGGTAACAGGCAAATAATTAGATTGATTAAAAATGAAGACACAACATTTTAGAAATATTATTAAACTTAGGCCCGGTTTCCTAACCTCATGCTAAGCTAAAAGAATATTTTATTTTATTTTTAATTTGTTTAAATTTTTGAGAAAGTATAAAACCTTCTTTTACTGTCTACCATAATCGTGAGAAATCGAGCACTTTTGTTTAATTAATCAGCTGCACCGATAGCATTAATAGAAAGACGGGGAAGGCAGGAATTTCCATTAATTTGTCTTGTCAACACAGTAGATATAGAACCAAAACAAAAATATGTCCAAAATAGGTTGTGATATCATAGGAATTACATACCTTTTTGATTACTTACTATACTCTAGTGTGTCGACTTACATGTTTACTTCTAAATAGAATTATAGAACTACAAAAAACTAGAACTACCTGTATAACAATATTGAAGGCTTTAAAAATATTGTATATTTGTGTACATACAGATGGTGTGCATATACATTAAATGTGATTTATTTCGTTTTTGATCTTCATAACCCCACCTTATTCATGTAAGGATTACAATGTTTCCTGACAAATAATAAATAAGCAAAAATTGTGATAGCCACGGATTTTTTAATGCATGCTTGAATCGGTTGTGGGGCTTAAACCCTTTAAGAGGTGAGCTGGGAGCAGCTGACCATGTTCTGGGGGAAGGCGGTGTAGTAGGTGGTCAGGGTGTTGACTGCGTCGTTGACACAGACGGCGGCATTCGGTCCTGTTTGGGGGATCTTCTTGGCCAGGCTGATGGCTTTGTCGACCTGCTTCTTCAGGGACCACACCTTGCGCAGGGTCTTCACGAAGCAGCTGTTGGTGATCTTGGCCTGCTCGTCGTCGGCCAGGACGCACACGTTCGACTTCAGGTTGATGATGTCGTTGCAGGTGCTGATGATCTGGACGTTGGCGTTGATCAGTTTGGTCACATCCTTGCTGGCGGTGACGCCACAAAGGAGCACATTGTTGTTGAACTGCTTGGCACTGTCCTGGATGCCCACCACCCACTTAAGAATACAATTGAATCCCTTGATGCTGCGCAAAGCGATCTTTATGGCTTTGTAGGTTGCATTAAGAAAGCTGAAGTCTTCCACCGCCACATCGCCATCGGTCATATCGACCAGCTCCGGCGAGGAGTTCTCGCTGGGATAGGGCACCACCAGTGCATTTACCTAGAATTTAAATAAATATCATTATATCATATAACTTATATATTTTTTTAAGCAGCAAACTTACGCAGAACAGGCACACGGCCAAGGCAATAATGGTATACTTCATGTTGTTATTATCCAACTATTAGCAACCATTTGCGCTCTGGGCCTTTTATATCGTCGTGTTCCTTAACCCTCTATGTGATATCTTTCATTCAACCTTTTTTAAAAAACAATTTCAGAGTTTCTTCTTTTTTTTAACATTGCTATTATTTAAGTAACTTATTTTGGAATCCTAAAATTTCACATATTTCGGTTCTTTGTATCATCTATCATCTTTAATTGAAATTGAAAAAAAAAATTCTCAAAATTTCTTTAGATTTTTTTGATATTTACTTACATATTCCATGGGTTCAAAACGGGTTAAGAACAAATTCAACTTGAGCTAGTCACATTGACGCCCTGATAACGCACAAAGCCAATTGATCATTTGGACATCAAATATATATTTATCGCAATATTTAAAAAGCCTATGAAAGACACAACCCGCACTTATCAATAGATAACGATGGGTCTTGAAGGCCCATAACAATAGATTGATAAATAATAATATTTTTTAAATCATATTTCTAGGCTGCATTTGCTGGTTTCAAATATCTTCAATTGCAAAACTACATTTAAATTAAAATTTGCCTACTTTTTGGCTTAAATAATAAATAAGAGAGAAGGTCCACTCACAATTCATAGGAAATTTTGTTATAACAAATAAACTACCCCTTATGAAAAATACTTTGTCCAAAATCCGGATGTCAGTTTTTTAATCAAAGCCCTGGGAAATAGTGGTCGAATGTTGAAATGGCATACCTGGTTGATTTCGTTTCAAAGTTTCCAACAAAGTGGCGCTTACAGAAAAAATATCAACAAAACAAAAACGGAATGAAATATATTTTCCTCAAAATTTTGAGTTTTTATCAGTATTCCCATTTCTAATGTTCACTCCAACTCTAGTTTTATCAGCGTTTGTGTCGCTGGACACCTGTACGACGATTTGATTTCATTGCCCTTCCACTCGATTTGTTTTGCCATGTGAGAAACGTCTTATCTGATAAGCCGCGCTATTAAATGGAGGGTCCGAAATACTAAGTACGTCTGTTATAACTTATCGGACCTTATCGTAGACGTAAAAGACGTTGCTTTTCATATCTTCCATATAATTGTTTCCAAGGAATGAGAGTTATGAAAGTCCATAAAATACAAAGTTGGCTGAATCATCGATGAACAGCCTTTTTCTGATCTAATGTTTTATGAAGCCTATAAATGAATCAACTTTATATGTCCGTTCAAATCAACGTTTAAAATAAGAGAGTTTAAAAATATTATAAAATATAAGTATCCGATAGTTATGTTAAGTATTACGAAATAATATAAAAACAAAAATACTAAGTACTACAAAAACGCCGGTGTTTAGAATAAATTGATTATAAAGTTCCGATGAAATATAAATTTAAATATAAAGACAGATTCATAATTTTTAGAAAATGAAGTTAACAACTGAAAATTGTAAAATTGAATTATGGTATATAACGATACTTCCCAGTAAAATAAAACTGAAACACATTTTAATATTTTTTGTGGGTTTACTTTATTGTTTTATTTGTATTATGAATATAGTATTACTTCATCTTTTTCTTATTTCGTTTTTTCTCTTGGATTTATGACGCCTCATTGCACTAAAAATGTTTGTTGCCCTCTCTTTCTGCGCCATGCTGGCGCTGCCTATTGCCACCTCGCTCTAACTGACTTAAACGCAAAATTATACAAATATGTAAAAAGAAATAGAACAAACACACACGTTGGAAAAAACATAAACAAAAGCGGCTTACAATTATTTGCAAAAAAAATATTTATTAAATACAAAATTATTTACTCTGTTTTTCTCGAATTCTTTTGTTTCTGAATATTTCCGATTTTCCTTCGTTATCTCCCTTCAGGCAACGCATTTATGGAAAAATATATCGATTTATGTAAATATATATTATGTATATAGGCGCATATCGTAATCGTATATAAATATATATGTATATATATTACAAAGTTAATTGTTTTCATTGTTTTCGTCGCAATGTTAATATTACAATTCTCTCTTAATCTTGCACGTAAACTTTGTCGCTTGTTTTTTGTTTCTTTCGTTTCTTAATTCTTTTTTTTAAGGATTTAAAGCAGAAAGAGCAAAACCTCTATTTATAAAATAAGGTTACGGTTGTATAATTAAACAATTGTTAAACAAAACTAATAAAGAAACAGATGCGCGACACTCTAAAATCTGTTTGCTTAATTACAATAGGGGGAAACTCATACTCAAATATATAATATATAAATATATAATAAAAAAAATTACAAAAAGTAATCGAAATTAAAAAAAAACACAAAAATTGTATTGGTAGCGCAGGAAGGAACGTAATCGAATAGAGTAATTTGTAATTAGCGAATACGACAAATTTACGTAGTTCCCACTGTTCATCCCTTTCAAAATTCCATCCTTCTGTTTATGTATAATTGAGTTGTGGCTATGGCGCCTAATTGCTGTTGTTGGCGGAGCTGTTGTGGTTGTTCTGGTCCACACTGTCCATGTTGGGCACGTAGTCAAGAGCCATCATGCAGGCGAAGACGGTCATCACCATCTTGGGCTTCACCTCGGTGATGTCTTCGGGCAGGGCATAAACGCGGGCGCCGATCTTGCGGGCCATGGAGATGGCGTACTTGGCATTAGCCAGGTTATCCTGAATAAATAAAAAAGAGTTCGAGTTAGAGTTTTTTAGATATTTTTTGCCAACAAAACCGTGCCAAAATAAATTACAGACTATCACTCATTTTTAAGTTCGGTAATTCTCTGCAGTCCTACAATTATTTAACCTCTTAAACCTCTTCAATTTTTTAAATCTTTCCAAGCTTTTTAAAATAATTTTGGTATGGTGTTTTTTTTTTAGCAACTAATCCAAAGTTCTCGAAAACTCACCTCCTGCGTTCCGCTGGTGCGCACCAACTCGTAGTTAATGCTGCCCTCCTTGATGGCATCGATCAGATCGATCACGATCTTGCCATCGGCTATGGCCGGGTCGTTGAAGTTACGCAGATGCGACTGCTTGCCAGCCTCTGTCAATCGGTTGTTCACCCACTGGACGATCTCCTTTTCGATGATCGGGTTGCCAGTGTTGGCCAAGCGGGACAGAATTGACAGGGTGTAGGCGCGCATAAGCTGCCAGATGAGAGCTATAAAAAGAAGAAATTAACAATTAGAATCACATAATAAAACTAGAAATAAGGAACGCAAAAAGACTGAACATGCTTTAACGCACTCATAAAGTCCCATCTGAAGATTTCAATATATGTATTACTTAAGTACAGTCTTATTGCATTATCCCTTTGAATATAAATGCCTACCCAACGTCAGCGTGGCATTTCCATCGTTAAGATCCTGGCCAGCGATTCCGACCAGCGAGAATTTCAGTTGCTTGCCCAGATCCACGGCGTAGTTGCAGTTCTCCAGCTTTTCCATGAACTTGCGCAGCGGGCTGAAGCGCTTGTGCACCTTGTTCCAGTTGACAATACCCGGCTTGATGACGTCGAATAGCTGGAAGATGACCAGGCCATCGGCCAAATCGGAATAAAGCCAGTTGACATGCGGCGCCACGCCCATTGAGTTCATCCAGTTGCGGTATGCTAAAAAAGTAGTGAATAAAAATTAGTAGATGATATATATTAACTCAAGTCTATATTCTAAGTATTTCAGATTTTTGCCATTATTCTCAAAGTTTGCATAAATAATTGGATTTATAAAAACTTTACTTATTTTCTTCATATATTTGTTTAACTATCCCTCGTTTATAAAATTGAAATACAATTCTGAGTTTCTTATGGCTTGCACTTCCTGCCCAGAGCTTATTAATATATTATTATCTTTATAATTACAAAAAGTGTTGTGTTTCAGCTTTAAATTGAAGCCATAGTCGTTGATATCTGTATTTACTTAAAAATAAACTTTATGACCTAGTACCTCTTGATCAATATAATTTGCAATCATTTCAAAGAAGTGCTTGCTCGCTGCATTATATTTTTAATTTGCTTAAGTTTTTATTATTACCATTTAGTAATGAAAGAGATGTTTAACTAAAATAAAATAATATGGCAATTAAAAAAATATTTTAGCTAACTTCAAAACCTTTAAGGAAAAATTGTACTAGAAAAGTACTTTATTTTTATAAGGTACAAGTATAATTTTCAGATGATCCACTCATGGGCTTGCAAATTTTAGAGAAGTGTTTATTATATAGTTAGCACTACTTACTCTTCTCCTCGCGCGTCTCCTCGATGGACTCGAGTCCTTCGATCTGCTCGGGTTTGTCCAATCCCGGATGGTTGTTGAACAGATTGGCCACGAAGGCCAGATTGAGTTTGTAGACACCGTTGACGACATCCTGTGACGTAAGGAAGCTGCGGCAGTTGAGCTTGGCCGCCTGCTGTAACATGATTTCCGCTCGTGATTGCAGATCCGATTCCCGCAGAGCATCCAAATTGACATCTGCATCGTTGCCGGCAATCTGCTTCAGCAGATGCGAATAGATCTCGGAATCGACGATGTCCGACTGGAAATTGGTGCACCGCCTCGAGATGCCGGCCCGCTCCAAGTGATGGTTAACCCAGCGCAGGAGGATAGCCTCCGGTGACATCTTCATCAGATCTTCGAGACGCTCGTTGTCGAACAGCAGGCCAGCCAATCCGGGACAGCTGTCCAGAGTAATGTGGCTGAACAGGCCGATGCGGATGATCTGCCAGAGAAGTCCCAGCACGAGATGCGGCTTGCCCTTGGCCAGATCGTGGGCATCGATGTTCACGATGTTGCAGCCAATCGCCTGCGAGGAGACCAGGGCCAGGGTCAGATTCTCGAACTCCCGGTAGACGGTGAGGTTCTTCTTGTTGATTGCCCGCTCGTCGATTGTGTCCGGGCAGGAGTGATTGATGATTTTGCACAGCAGAATACCATCCTTGATGCTCAGATACAAACGCTTGCCCTCGCCGTCGATGGGCAGCAGGTGCTGCAGGTCCTTGTCGTGGCCCAGATTCGAGTTGATCCAGTCGGAGAAGGCCAGCTGCTCCTCGAGGCGCACCGAATGGGTGGTGCCCTCCGACGAAATGCTCGACATGCCGCCGAGGGTCTCCAGGTTCTCCTTCTTGGAGACGACCGTCTTGAATGTGCTGGCCACATCCTTGCTCTTCAGGTCCAGGCACAGCGCCTCGAACTCCTCCAGATTCAGCTTGCCCTGGAAGGCGGTCCGCTGTTTGCCCTTGTACTCATCGATCATCTCGCGCACCTGGTAGCCGGCCAGCTTGAAGCCCACCTGGTTGAGCGCATCCTTCAGCTCGTGCAAGTCAATGAAGCCATCCTTGTTGGCGTCCAACTGGAAAATGGGACAAGTAATCCAATTAATATGCATGTCGATTTCATAACTAATAATAATAATGCTCAACACTAATTATATTGAATTTTAAAATAAAAAATATATAGATAGATTATCTTTTTATGAAAACAAAATAGACATTGAAATCTAATTATGTTTTGTCCTCATATGTAAAAAAATGTATCACTATTGGCTCAAGAAAACGGACCTTAAGAATGATATGTGAAAATAAATAAATAGTATAACTGAGTTTTGCGTCAAGTAGATGTTAAGTAGATGTCAGTAGAGCATAATAATTTCAGTTTCAGTAATCAAAAGCAACTAATATATACATATCAAAGTACAAAACGAATAACCTCTAAATATTTCTTGTTCATATATTTCTTTTCTGGCCTTCTCGGAATCTAAAATTACCTAAAAGGGCGCACCAACCGAGAAAGAGGAGATTTCTATGAGTAATCCTCGGTCATGAGTGAGTAGCCCGTCGATTGCCCGATCGATCTGTGAGTCATCAATCAAATCCGAAAGCCAAACACACAGCCGCATTCCAGTGCCCCCACCTGTTTTATCTGCGGAATTCGGTATGCAAAACTGTATTTTCCATCTCCCGCGACCTTATCGCCCAGTCTGTGTGCCCGCCTTATCGAATTTAATTTTCATTTTTCAGTTTCCAGTTCGAGCGGTACTATCTTTCACCTGACTGACATATCGCTTGATTATCGAAAATTGCTCGTTTCAAATTATACAGTTCAAAAGTGTGAGTGGGCGCCGAAAAAAAAGCCAGTAATTGAAGAGTCTTTGAAAAAATCCAAGAAGTGAAAGCCCAAACAAATTTTTGTAAATCACCCGATGAATCAGTTGGAAAATACTTGAGACTCGGACTGCCAAATTAATTTCCTCGTTTGATGATGACTAAGAGTTGACTGTTTAAATTACAATTTTTAGTTCAGATGATTTCTCCTTTTTGAATATCAACAGAACCAAATACAAAGGTAAGGCCAATCACTAAATATAGTCTTGATAATTTGGGTTTCACAAGCTTTTAATTTATTAGTCATATTAAAAGATTGAGCGCGACTATTGGTCAATATGCTTGAAATATCTTAGATAAGGACGAGCTTTGGCAAACTTTGAGAAATACAGTTTAGACATTATAAATTGTATACGATTACAGTTAAGGTTATTCGAAACAGAATTATAAAACTTAAATAAATTTTAAGTGCATCTGGCTATTGTTATTGTTAGCACTTTAAAATATTTAAAAATGTAGTTGTATATTTTTAATAAGCTAATTCTTACACATTTTTTATAAATAGAACTGAAACATTGAACAACCTTAGGAACTATCATACTAAACCTATTGTATCGACAACTAACCTTACCCAATACTACTATGGTTAAGTTTTTTAGAAAACTGTAATGTTTTAGTTCATGCTAGTATTAAACTATTTGTTGTTAAATAGTATATTTAAAAATATAATATTAATTAATTAATTGTTAGCTACCCTATTCTTATAGTTATCATCTATATTTTATTGGGAACAAGGACTGTTTCCAGTCCAATGTTTCTGCAATATGTTTGGTTTTTAGTTTCCCTAAAGCCCCGGTTTGTTGCGAATTTCCTGGAAAACAAACTGAAATCCGAAATTAGGGGAAAACCAAATATTTAGCCGGGGGGAGTCATAAAAAAACTAAGCTCTTTCCCATTTCCCGTGTGTGCAAAATAAGGGAAATCGGCGGGATAGGGGAAGAAGGGGCAAGTGGATGGGCTGATACTGGACTGTGGAATTTATGGCTCAGTGGTTGGTAACTCGGCTTGGTAGTGGTGCGTTGATTGCTCCGCTTTTGCTGTTTGCCGATAAGATAAATTTCTGTGCGCCAAAAAGCTAACAAAAAATCGAAAACAGCACTCGATTACGTATATGGTAATGATATGATGGGCGGTTCTCAAGGGGGGGGAAACCAAAAAGCCATCGAGGGTGTTGTCCTTGGCCAAAAGAGGGAATATGAAATAGACCGATGGTAGGGGAATACTTTTGGCCAACATATGACTGACATCGAACGGAAGTGATTTAGATTTTCGCCATATTTTCAGGGGGAAGCGGACTGGACGGGGGTTACAGTGGGTCAGTTGGGGCGCGTGCTCTTTATCGAAGGTGTTCACTGTAAAGGCCCCGCTTATGGGTATTGGTATGCGTGTCACCTGTCGGTGTTATCGATTAAAAAGCTATAAAGTGCCCCGTGGAAAAAATGATAGGGCAGAAAAAAAACACAGACACACCAAAATTGAGAAGGAATGATTACGTGAATTGTGAGTAATAAAAAATATACAGTGCAGACTTTAGTACACTACAGTGTCCAAATTTCAAAAGTGGAACTAAAAATGTTTAGGGTGCCCTTGGCGTTAATCCCCAAATTTAATTGGAAAAGTTCTAAACATTTGTCCTCTCATTTTTCAAGTAATGCATAGCTTTAGCGGTTACCCACTGTTGCAGGCACAGTGGCGCCACCTACATTTGGAATCAGCTCCTCGAGATTCTGCTTGAACTCCTCGGTCGTCTGGTTTTGGTTCACGTTCACAATATCGGCCATTATTCCAATGTATATTTGCACCCGGAATTAATTTTATTATTTACGAAATTCCTTCTTGTTTTCGTTGCAAAAATAAACAAACAACAAAAAATTAATTTATTTGCACACAGATAGTTACACACACAAACACGAGAGAGAGGCGCGCACGAGACGAAGAGAAGTTAAATTGATCGAGAGAAAGCGAGAGAAA
This sequence comes from Drosophila kurseongensis, assembly GCA_018153305.1. NCBI lineage: Eukaryota > Metazoa > Arthropoda > Insecta > Diptera > Drosophilidae > Drosophila > Drosophila kurseongensis. Next base: position 14,891,860 of record JAECXX010000141.1, read on the forward strand.
GAGAGAGCGAAAGAGAGCCAAGGATGCGAGCTTTAACTTTTAATTTGTTGTGACAACTCCTTTCTTTCTTGCTTTCTTCTTCTTCGTTATTTTCCTTTTTTTGGCTGATTCGCTTTCCACGAGCTAAAGCTGAGTACTAATTGAGTGCTTCAGTTGAGCGGACTATTTATGCCTTTTATTTTATCAGAAAAAAAAAGGCCAAACAAAAACAACATTCCAATCGAACTGTTCCTTATCAGTAAAACAAGAGAGCAGAGAAAAAAGAAAGAGCGGAGAGAAAACCACCTACTTAAAAAACGCGTCATCCTGAATCACAAAAAAAAAAGTTCATTATGAGTTACTCACTACTTAAAACTACATTAAGTACAAGACATCTGCGGGAAACAGATTTTCATATTACACATTACAAAAACATTTAATAATGAACCAATTCTTTGCTGATTTTCCGACATTTCCTGCGATTGATAAGGTTCACTCATTTCTCAATTTCTTCCACCGATAAATCAACTAAACCATTCTCATTTTCTCTTTCTTAGGTGCACTACTACAGCAGGGTTGTCAGGTCGTCCACGAATTTGGATCAAGTCGGAGGTCCTTATAAGGATTCAGTTCGAATACAATCAACTTAATGACTTCAAAAAAGAACACATAGGAGAACGATCTCAAATATTTTCATTTTCAAAGTAAGCAATTTAATATCAATGAATATTTCAAGAAATCTTATATTTACCCCATTTATTTTACTTACTATTACTTAAGTGAAGTCTGAATCAAAAAGTCAAGTCCACACAACTAATATGCATTTCATAAAAAATGGTGACTCATTTTATAATTAATAAACAAAAAATAAGCATGCTTAGCTGGAATAAATTGGTGAAAACAGTTATAGTAAACTTTCGATTGAGTCATCTTTAAATATTCGTGATCTCCAGTGACGTGGCAACCCTTTTTAAAACATTCTCAGCAGTCGAAATGGGTTTCAGCAAATTGCTTACGCATCAAAAAGTTTTCGGTTAAATGCAATACCATTCGTCAAGTAAACTTATAGAGAGATAATGGGAAAATGAGCACAAAAAACGCCTGAGAGAGGGACACGGTATTTAAACGTAATTGGTTTTTTAATAGCCATTGTATCAGCCAGCGAATTATGTGGCAATTGTCATTTCGGTTAGGTTATAACTTGTAGAACATAAATCTAATTCAACGCAGATAATACAAGTTCGAGACTCGATAAGACAAGGAAATGCTACAATAAAGGTTTAGGACTTCCTCTACACATAATTGTATTAGGACTTATTGGAGAAACTTAAAGATTGTAGAATCAAGAACTTAGTGCAGAAGTATTACCACGATTAGTAAGTTATTCGTTATTAGTTCTTAAAATATATATTTTTTACCTAATAAACAAATATTACATTACGGGATCAGAACCTAAAAATAATAGTTTTCTTCACAGTGTAGTTATACACTATGGTCAATCAAACTGATCGCAATGACTAATCGCTGGACATACAAAGACTTTTGTTGTCTTTTGTAAGTGGTGCCACTCCTCAATCGTCCGATATATCGAACTAGAATCAACCCAGCTGAACAAACTGCATCTTTTGTTGTGTTTTCCCGCGATGATAAACCAGTTGTCATTGTGTAATACTTTCCTTAACTTTGTGCTAGTGCAACTGGGTTTAGTAATATCATGAAATCAATCAGATTGCTTCAGATCAATAATTTAGCAAATAATAAAACGAACTCTTCTTTGTCTAATCTTATATTTTTATAATTCTAGAACTCTCCTACAAAATGATATTTAAATGTTTGTTAAAGGGGGAGAAGAAATAATACATTTTAGACAGGTGTTAATTTATCAGTCATTAACCTTCATAAAAAGTGTACTCCTTTCCTCTCGTTAATTAACCCAAATTGACGGCTTAACTGTTTTGGTCTTATAAATATTTATCTTAATTCGTGTGTTTATTTTATCCAAAATCAACAATTGGCATGATAAGCACCTTTAATACCGCTACAGTTTCTTTTACAGAACGCAATGTTTTCTTTAAATATTAAAATTTGTTAAAAGGTGCCAGTAAAAAATCAAAACCAGAACCGCACACGCCTGACCCCAAGCAACTTTCTACGGGTTCACTTTTGGTGTCACCGATGTTTGCTAACCCTTCACCTGTCTTCTTTTTGTACACTGAAACAAATTAACCAATAAGCTAATAAGTTTGCCATTAAATTAGTTATTTTAAAAGTTTTTAGTAAAATAAATAATTAGCTTTACAGAATCTACTAATAATAAAATTAAAAGAAAAATTTATTATTTAACTTATTCAAGAAATTTAGAAAAAAGAATGTTCCCATAAAAATGAATTCAATGCGTTCTGAAGCTGTTTATATTTATTAAATATTTTATTATCCTTCAAAGAAGGAAGGAAATAATTAAATTTCATAATTTTAAAAAAATTTTTGTTCTAAGTGTAGGCTCTCTTCTTTTTCTCGAACCCAGAAAATAACTTAGGCGGCAATCATAATTATGACAAACAAAGCGCGAAATTTTTGTTAATGAACGTTTTGCCTTGTATATTTTGTTTATTTTTTCTATTTTGTTCTTTTTTTCAGCGTCAATGTTTGCGCCGCTATTCGGGGCTTAGTCACTGTCATTTAAAGGCAATTTACAGCAAATGAAGTTCATTAGTAGCAGCGAAAGATTCGAGAAAACAAAAAAAAATGCTAAGCGGCGTTTATAGTTTTTAAAGTTTTGTTTGCCCCGGCTTTTAGGGGGATAATGTTTGAGTGACGCAATTGCAAATGTCACCTGGCCGAGAAAACACTATTTGTGCCACTTTTTTTCGCTTTCGTTGAACCGGTTTTCGAGTCCAAAAAACTGCCATTTCGTATGCCAGGCACGACAAGTGGATTCCCCTAGCTTTTGCATATCAAGTAATGCCGTGCGATAATGCAACTATATGTAGTTTATAAGGCCCTCGGACCCACCACCCCCTCCCTTGCCCATTTAACCCATTCCACCCACTTATTCAGTGTGTCGCGACCTCGACAACAAAGGCAGCATTACATCAACAATAAACCATACAAAAAAAAGTAACAATACATCGCCCGCTGATTGAACGTGAGTCAACAGCATTCGAAACATGTTAATCAGCATTGTTTGATAGATACTCGTACCGCTTTATGCATATACATAGTAGTACGTACCCGAAGTGCCCCCCCTTTGAACCCTCTGCTTTGGAGGTCGGAATTAGAAATAGCTGTTCAAATACAGGCAAAGGAAATCAATTGAACAAAAATTAATAATGCGCCCATGCCTATGCCGATGATGGCGATAATAATGATGATAGGCTAGATAGTTGTTTACCGTTGCACGGCCGTAAAAAAGACCACCTATAGATACTTTATAGGGTACACCTTACAAAAGTATACAAATATGGAAAAAATTTCTTTAAAAAATTTGTATAATTGTTTTGTTTTCTTATAAATGAATATTTCTTTTTTTTAGAGAATACGCTTAGCTATAAAAAATGAGATTATAATCTTATGAGTAAAACAGTTTGCTATCTTCTTAGGATTCCCCAAAGTGAGTCCAAATCTGAAGGTCAAGGAAGAGAAGAAGTGTTTAAATATTTTCTTTTCTCTGAAATTGTTACCCTTTGCAATTATATCTACATTAATGATTAAGGAATGATCGCCATTGGAGCCGATTTAGGATGGTACGAAATACTATCCATATCTTCCCTTAAAAAAAACTTTAAAAAAAACTTTGGTCGCCTGTCATGTCAATCGGTGTCAGTGCGTTACTTTTTGTTTCTCTTGCCGTTGTTGTTGTGGTTTTATTTATGTTTGTATTTGTTGCTGTTTTTCTGGTTGTTTGTCGGTCGTTGTTCGCATTTAACTTGGGCTTCGTTGTCGTTGTCGCTTGTTTTTTTTTCGACGTTGTCGCAGTCAATTGAAATTTGTAACACGTAAAGCAAATTTTGAGTTTTCGCTTGTCTGCGATTACTCGCAACTTTGAGTGTAATAAATATTTATGTAGAAATTTGAAGTGCGTCCAGCACGCAAAAAAAGTTAAGTAAATTGTATAATCAGCAGTGACACATATCCGCCAACTAGACAGCGGGAATCGCCAAGTCGTGGGCGTGGATCCAAAGACAATTGCTGGTAAAATTATAGTAATTCTGGTTTTAGGGCCTTATTGGAGGGTTTTAACAACCAGACGTAGCAAAAAATATCATTTTGCTTTTTAATATAGATTCCTAAACAGTGTATTTAACAGCGCCCTTTACGAATTTCACATTAAGTCATTAAGTAAAATTTACTATGATAAACTATCAGTGAAATCATTCATGAATAGTTTCAAAGTGATCGCAAATAATAAAACAAACCTCAACAAAGCCTCAATCAATTTAGGGCCTAATCAGGAAATTATAAATATATTAATTTCAATTGCATTCATATAAAGATTACATTATATAACTTGGAATCATATAACTCATCATACCTTAAAATACTACTACACTTTAAAATCATGTTTTTTTCTAAAATAAAAACGAAGTTAAAGGATAGTTTTTATTTTCTGACCGGATACGTAAGTAAGTCAGCTAATGAATGTATTGCATTGTTTAGGTAGTTTGGTAACTATTTGTTTGCTCTAAACTATGAAGTGAAATGTCGGATAAGACAGGGCGATTCACCTTGTTTCTACTAAAATGTATTCGGTGTTCTATTTCTTTTTTCCCCAAAGCCAAGCCCTGTCTTGTCGACTGGGACTACGGCCTGATTACACTTTAGCGAGTGACATATAATATCCATATTAGTCAGGGGCCAGGATAAATTACCATGGCTGAGTCATAAAGGCCACTTGCTAATTAGTCAAGCAAACACCCGCAATAAATTTAAACAGAAGTCACAACATAATATATAAATATATTATAAAAAGTTGTCTTTTAAAAATGTTCTTAAAATATTGAAGATTTCAAAAATTCAGGCATTTCAAAAATTCCGGTTGTTTTGAAAATATGAAATTTAATATATTACAAACAGAAAAAAATGGGTTTTTCCATTCTAACAGTAAGACCTATGATTCAAATTTTAATTTTCTTCTGGTTTACGAACAATTAGTAAAATATTCATCACAAAACGCATTTCTTTTTACTTTCTAAAGTAAAACACTAAATCGTAGCGTTACCAGATTTACATGCCTTCTAATTTTTTCATTTTACTAAAGTAAACTCTAAGTAATATCGAATTTTTTCCTGTGTGCTGTTAAGTGAAGCTCATCATTTTGTGGCTACTAAATTGTGTTGCTAAAGAAGCGTTTAGTTCGGCTAATGAACTAGTTCCCCGCTCGGTTGTGGGTGTTAATTGTATTGGCCGCGCCTCAATGATTTCCCACAACAACAATGACAGCGGGAAAACAATGTTTCGTCAAGTGTATAGAGCACGCGACTACAAGCGATCTGTGAAAGTCAACGTTGCACTTCATTATGACAAATTTACAGTTAATCAACGACACAAAAAACTCTGTGGAAAATATGAGGAAAAAGCGAAGGGGGAAAATGTGGAGAATGGTCATGAGGGGGGAGACGTTACACTCCGGTAAATATTGGAAATGAGCCACTAAATCATCCGTGTCTCTGTTTACCATACCCATATCCATATCCATATTCCCCCTTTCTCTCACTGTGGTGCCAAGTGAAAACCGAAAATGGCAAAAACTGATAAAAAGAAATGACAAACAACCCAATGCTGCCCCCAAAAGGTAACTGGCCAGAGTTCAACAAACCCGGCACGCAAAAAAACATTCCGAAAACAACCAGGGAAGGCGACCAAAAATGGTACTCGGAATTTGAATACTCTTAAAGGAAAAATTACAATAAAATTGTTTATCTATAAAAATTCGGAATCAAAAGATCTCTTATTCCTGACATTATTATTTATCCCAACAACTTTTATTTTGGATATAGTAATAACAATTTAAAAAAAATGCTATTTGAAAACAAATAAGAAATAACCTAAAAAATACTACCACCATATATTGAGCAAAGATAGCAAAAGAAGTACACGTTAAATTTAAAAATACATACGTTTATTATCTTTGGAAATGTGACTGCCCGTAGCCAGGGTATAAAAACGAAAGGAAATAAAATGCGTCAACTTAAGCAAAAGGACAACCAAATAAGCGAGAGAAAAAGTGGTAAAGTGAGGGAGAAGTTGCATTAATGCAGCTGCAACTTATCGCACATAAAATGCAATCAACGCATTACGGACACTTTCACTCTTGATAGCAATGCACAGTGCAACTATGGGGATGTCCCAACAATTTAATTTCAAAAGTACCATATTTAACATTGATTAAATGTGTACAGCGCAAGTACTTTTCACAGAGCATATATTAAGCAAGCAAGACATTGGCAAACATTTTGTGTTGATTTAATGCCCATTCCTTTAACGACATTTTAAATGACTCTCAAATAATTTCAACAATTTGTTTTGTTTATTCGCCAATCACGTAACACTTACGTGTTTCTTCGACTTGTAAACACACAGTCTTCGGATCGAATGATATCATCGCCGATTGATCACGACCCACTGTGCGGCACGACTTTTGATGGACACTGTGTGTTGATTGTGTTTGGGTATTCAAAAATCTTCGGCATGTGCATTAAAATGACAAAGAAATTAAAAACGAAATAAATAAAGAAAGCGTTTTTAAGTGCCCAAGTAGCCCATGCACTCAAAATGCACTTGAAGACCTCCACAATGTTGATAAAAGCCAAGCTGCAGCAACATCCCGAAGAATTATATTCGGAAAAGACAACAATAAGTGTTGTTTTTTGTGTGAATGGGAGCACAGTAAAAGCAGGAAAAAATCGAGAGAAAAAACAGCAGCAGCCGAAAGACCTAATAAACGCAGCCAAATGAATTATGTGCCTGCCCATCAACTTTTGAAAACAGCAACATGCAATGCAACAAAGGCAGCATACAACTGCGGCTAAAATAATAGCTTCAATAAAGCCATAAATTTGGTGGAATATAAAAAGTATTTATTCCCGATTACGAGCTATCAGCATGTTAATTCGGGCATACAATGTGTTTCAAAATTTAACAGCATTTTCATGTTGAGTGCTATTAAAAAGGTATGCTTTTAGGCTTTGATTTAAGTACAAACGAATGGGATAATTTAAAAATAGTTTAAGAATATAAATATAAATCTCAATTAGCAGCTATTTGAAGTAGGCTGCTCTCCCCGGCTAAAAATTACTGATTGAAGTGTTAGTCACAATTTTAAAAATACTGACATTGCTAAAATTGTTACCATCATTGTTTATCAAGTATGCAAGACCGATAAACCATAAAAACACATTGCATATCTCCCTCACATCAGGGCACTCAAAATGCACGGCTTTGCGGCAATTAACACTGACACTCCCACGCAGAAACAGAAACCGAAACAGAAACAAAAACACCAGAAGAATGAGTAAGAAACACAGAAACCAGAGACGAAAGACAAACAAAAGCAACGCTTTTTATGTGGGTGTGGCAACCCTGTCTCACTTTTTGACATAAGCAAATGGCAACAATGTGCCACTCACATGCAATAAGCAATAATCCTGAAAGCAACCTCCGGATCCTTAATACCCTTGTTTATCAATTTTTGTATATATATTTGTAATACATTAAGTTTTGATTTTAAGGATTGCTAATTTAAAAGAAATTTTATTTTTAATAGAAATAATTTAGTATTCATCAAACAAAGTTATCTCTAAAATACCAGAAATAACTTCTGTACAAATTCCCAATGGCTTATCATCACACAACGAGGGGTTTTAAAGCTGGGAAACTACTGTATTATAAAGTGATGCTTAGTCCCCTGATAATATTTTCATCAATATCATACAAAGTCCCCATGGGATAAACCCATTTGTTTTTTATAATTGAAATATCGTAGTATGCAGCACTCATTGAGGAAATAAAAACGAGTACGGAATTGTTTTGGGTTTCGGCTATTCATTTTTTTTTGTAATTTCAAGCAGTGGCATTATTCATGGCAGCATCCAACAACAATAGTGGAATAACGAAAACAGATTTCAGCTTTCTAGTGTCAATCAGTTCAGTGTTTGTTCCCCGCCCACACAACTCCCACCCATTATATGCCGTTTGCCAGTATTTATCCCGATCTCATTTGGAATCCGCTTCTTGCAAATCGTTTCGTTGGCCACGCAGATTCGTTGGAGATTCGAGCACAATGGACCCGTATTGTTCGACCGATTAACGCCAAACTCGCGTGCGACAGGAGCTGCCTTAAATAACACACTCAAAAGAAAATTGAAAGTTTAAGACTACTATGGGTGAACCCTCTTCTGTTAAAAGAACCCGAAAACAGAATAAAATCTGCACTTTCCCAACTTAATAAGTGGATACGCAAATCAAAAATTCGATCCCTTTATATTTACTATCACAATAAGAAAACCTTTTTTTTTATTATAGATTGGTTTGTTATAAGGTAATATTTAAATATGGTGAGAGGTTCTAACAAATCCTAATAAATCCGAAGTTTCTCAAACTTCCTCCTTGGAACTTTTAAAACCATTTTTATGCCTGCATAAATTCCGTTCTTTCCTCTCCGTTGGTAATTGCAATCAAGCAAAGTCTTTTTTATGTCTTCCAGCATATACGGATTTTATGGCCTGCACTCGAAGCAAATGCAGCGTGGGCGTTTATTATTTCTCTCTTTTCGGTTTTGGAATTGCCGGGAATTACGAGCTCAGCGAAATGCAAAATGCAAAGCGGGTTCGAGAAGTCAGGCGAAAAAATCAGCAAGAAACAATTGTAAACTATTAAATGTGTGCATAAAATTGAACGAAAATTGCTCGACTCTGGTTGCCCCCTGAACCAAGGTGACGAGTGCATAGTGGGCCAAAAAAGGGGGTTTCTCAGAAATTATATAAGCTTTTGTAGGTTTATATTTCTTAAATTAAAAAAAGGAAATAGTTTATGAAACTAATTATAAATCTTGAAAGGTTTTTATTCATTTCAGAAATAAAAAAACTAAAATCATATACTAAAATAAATAAAATTAACTTAATGGAAAAAGTATTTAACCTTTCAAGATCCATTGTGAATTATGAACAAGAACCATAAAAATTATACAATCTCCAGATTTTATTTTTAGAAATTAATAGAAATGAATTTCTGAAATGTAAGATAATATTTACAGGAAGTAATATTTATCTAGGGTATTATATTAAAAAACTGTACTCTCAAATAAGAAATATCTAAAACTCGTACTGTTCGGTTGCATATTCTATCAGTTTTAAAAACTATTTTGGGGATTTCCGCAATTAACCCCTTGCGGCCCACTGTGCGGCATGTCTTGGGTTTGAGAGCAGATATCTGAATTGAAGCTGCGGCCGAGCTGAGACGTAGTTTTTCACGCTCTCCCGGTGACGGGGCCTGTGATTTTTATTTTTAGTTTAAGCAGAAACTGGTTTTCCGTGGTATCCCCCCCCATCCTCCGCCCCACGATAAAAAGGGGTGGCAGCAGAGCGACTTTTACGTGGTGTCATGGTATGGAAATAAATGCACGTTGTACGTTAACGTTATAACGCTGGCCTTGCCCAAATATTATTCTCGCGAAATTCGCTTGAAATATTCGTCAAGTGAAAGACGGTTTGTTATTTATTTGTTTGATTTTCGTTTGCGACTTTTTGTTTGTTTAAAATTAGTCACTATGGGGAGGATGGGCAGCGACGTTGACAGCGCCATTGAACTTGCGTTTTTCGACGCATGCGCTGATGCTTTTAATGATTTTGTGCTTGGTTTTGCAGTTGCAGAGGGCACCACCCAAAAAGTTTCTTTTTATACCCTTGCAGAGGGTGTTATAATTTCAGTCAAAAGTTTGCAACGCAGTGAAGGAGACATTTCCGACCCTAAGAATTATATATATTCTTGATCAACATCGCCAAGAGAGTCGATCTAGCCATGTCCGTCTGTCCGTCTATATGCTTGAAACTTTCCCAAAAGTTGTCTTTCTATTGCATGTAGTATATAAGTCGGAACGAGCTGGATCAGGCGACTGTATCATATAGCTCCCAAAGGAACAATAAAAAAAATTCAAAAAATGTATAATTTGTTATTATTAATTTTGTTGTTCTTTGGAATTTGGTTTTAGTAATATTGGCATATAAATCGAAATGTCGTTTTGTAATAACTACAAAGGTATATAAACTTCGGCTTGCCGAAGTATGCTTCCTTTCTCGTTTTGTAAATATTTAAGGGAAATTCTCCCAGTGCGATAAGATATATTTGCGTACTTTATCAAGGGGGTTATAAGCCAAAGTAAAGTGTCTACAGTGGAATTCGGAGATGATGGCTTCAGCATTCATACTTTTATGATTCACTGTAAATTGCACTACAAATTTTTGATCATTTAATTAGTCATCGTATCCTTCTAGCAAAAACAAGAGCTTGCAACTGTTGTATCAAAACACTTGTATAAGTATACACAGCAATCAATCTATAATCCTAGAAATCAAATCAAAAAATCTAGATTATATTTCGGTACAAAGTGCACAAAAGCAGCACAATATTTAATTAAAGTGCGCTGCTTCAAATATTTACATTTGTCATGCATATGTACATACGTGTTCAGCCTAGTCAGTAGAATTTTTGTTTTAATATCAATTTAAAAAGTTTAAGAACACCGTCCTGACTTTTGTTTACATTTAAAAAAAAGTACTATTACAATGTGGCTTACACCTAACTGATAATTATTTTATTCATGAAGTTTTGGTTTCAAATATTTAAAAGTTTTTACAATTTTTGAATATATTTCGATATCGACTCTTCACTGTTCAACTCCAAGAGCGCGAGAGAGTGTAGATAAGAGATGCGGGAAAGGGAAACTTGTTTGCTCATCTGCCCCCTTCCACCCACATCCACGCACTCACCCCCTTTTCCTCTCTCCCCCGCACATGCAGCAGCAGCGGACGCAACGCATTAACCGTTAGCTGGTGATGCTTTGCCTCTGCTTCTCTCTTCTCCCAGTGGCGGATAAGAGGCGGTCCAAGGGGATCCAGGGGGGGAAAAGGACTGGTATTTCGTGTTGATATTAAGAGAGTAGTATTAAGTAACTGTTGCCTCTAAAAACTTTGCTCAAGATCTGTCCCTGATTTCTCCTGCTTCTTATTGGATTTGTTTTTAAAGTAATATCTATATACATAAACATATACCTGCACAAATCAAATTCAATGTTTAAATCTTTTGATTATGCATTTTATCAGATTAATAAGTGCCGTTTTGATACTATTATTAAGTTATTTTAATATTGATTTTCTTTTTTGAATTTCCGATATGTCAAATGGATAAAATAATACGAATCAATTTTTTCTGTGTAAAATAAGTTAGACCCCCAAAAATGTAACTTTAGATCCGCCCCTGTTTTTCTCCTCCTGCTGCTTCTTCATCCTCTCTTCTTCTTCCTTTTTGTCCACTTCATGGGGGGTTGCTTTGCACTGTTGAAGGCCAGCGTTGCAGTCGGCGTCTCTGACAGCGTCGCAGTTAGCGTCGCTGCTCCCCATTGTCAACGCCGACGCCCACATGCACCGCTTAACGGTTTTCTTCCTGCCCCTCATGTATATGTGCTCGTGTGTGTGAGTCATTCAATTTGAATTTTAATAATTTGCCACCTTTTTCCCATTGATTGAATATTGCCTGCCCAACTATTATTATCTTCTTTTTCTCTCTCCTTTTGTCACTTACCTCTATGAATTTCTCCTTGATCTCGGCCTTTTCATCAATGGACAGCGTTTTTGTGAATTTGTTTAGTGCTGCCATTTTCGCTATGTGCTTTTCTTCTTGACTTTCTTAATTATTTATAACTGCCGCCGCTGATTGGTTATTATTTTAAATAAATTATGCGTTTATTATCAATTTCACTTTGTCAACGTTTTCGCAGTCGGCGTTTTTTATACGCTCCTTCTCTTCTTTTTTTTTTACCGCGCGCTCCTTTTTGTATGTCTATAGTTGTGCGTTTGTTTATTAATTCCTAAATTTCTTTATATTTTTTTTTTTAATTTTCACCCACACACTTATGTTTTTGTTAGTGGTTTGTAACTGGTTTTCTTACAAAAAAAAAAATACAAGTCTGCAATTAACCTTCTTGTTTATTTACAATTTCCACCGAGAACGGTTTGTTTCACGTTCAATGTGGTGTGTAAGCTCGAAATCGACCGGCTACTGTGCGTGCGAAGCGTTTTTGTTAACAGTATTTAACAATTTTGTTAAGGCGACGCGACAAACTGGGGAGCAAAACAACAATGCGAACAGTGTGGCCGCAAACAAGTTAAATAAAATACCATGACACATTTGAATTCAACGAAAAAAGGAGTATATCGATATAGTTTCTAGCATATTTTAAAGCAAACCAAAAATGAGTATTTATCGATAGCCGATATGTTTTCCATTTCATGTCAGTTATTTTAAAGTTCAGTTATTTTAAAGTTGTAAAAAGGGAGTTCTGGAGTCCATAACTTTGCCTAATTTAATCTTATTTCAAAGTGACATACCTCGTAAGCATACCTTGCTGCTTGATTCTCTAAAAATCTGCATTCAAATTTGGATATTTGGATAGCAAAAAAGCGTGACCAGTTCACTACATGTTTTTATAACCTTGCAGAGGGTATTATAATTTTGGTCAGAAGCTTGTAACGCAGTGAAGGAGACGTTTCCGACCCCATAAAGTATATATATTCTTGATCAGGATCAATAGGGAAGTCGATATAGCCATGTCCGTCTGTCCGTCTGTTTCAATACCGTTAGCGAGCTCAGTTCCAAACAGTCCTAAAATATGTGTACGCAGATCAAGTTTGAAAAGCGGCCCGATCGGACGTCTATATCCTATAGCTCCCATAGGAACAATCGGATATACCTTGCAAGAATTAATAATATTTCGCGCAGTGTAAAAGCTATTGAAATGAATTTTTCCGAATCGTATTTTTTTATGCATACCTTGATCAGGATAAAAGCGCGTGCCGATCGGATGTCTATATCCTATAGCTCCCATGAGAACAATAGGGTGAAATCGGTTAAAATTTAATGATTTTAACCGCGCAGTGTATAAGCTACTGACATACATTTTTCCAAGTCTTTTATATTAGCGCATATTTTGATCAGGGTAAAAGCTCGGACGTCTATATCTTATAGCTTCCGTAGGAAAAATTGTTAAGGGCTGCGAAACTATCCCTTTTTTTTCTATTTTTATATCACATTTTTGAAGTATAAAAACTATTGACATAAAACTATCAAATTTAATTTATTTATGTTAACCTTATTCTTTTCGCTACGTTTTAAATTTTTTTTTTTCGGCAAAGTCTGCAAGGGTATTAAAACTTTGGCTTAAAACTTCGGCTTCCGAAGTTAGCTTCCGTCCTCGTTATGTATATTCAATGGTGCAGAGTACAAAAAAAACTAATCAATGTTGGCCATAAGTTTGTTTTCTTGTTGTTCGATTGGTGAAATCGTATTTTGTGTACATAAGTCAGGCATTTATGAAAACATTTTAGTATATATCGTTTACCGTGTGTCTATTTAAACAGACTAATGCCTTGGTCACACTATATCTAGCCATAAAACAAATCGCCTGGTCACACTTCACGGTCCAGAATTGTTGCCTTTTTATTTTATTCCCGCATTTCTTCGCTGACCAGCGATTTCAGCCGCTTTCTTTCGGCCTGATTTAAGGTCAGAAGTCACGCCAACAGACGCCGGAAGCCGGAACGTGCCCCACCCCGCCCCTTTTTGCCGAGGTGACTGTCGCTGTTGTTGTTTTTATCTCCCTTAAAAACCAGCTGCTGTGTGTGTGTGTGTGTGCGTGTGTGTGAGTATTCCCCAACTGCATGTGGGTGTGTGTGTACAAGTTCTCAAACAACAACAAAAGCGTAAAACGCATTTTCATTTGATTGCGATTTTGATTTGATATATTAATTACAGAAAGAAAGGGAGAGAAAGTAAACAAAGGAGACAGCGTGCGAGATAGAGAGAGAAAGAGAGCGAGAGCGAGATGGATGTGGAGGAGAACTACGAAAACGCCGCTGAGATGCAGAATTTGAATATGAATATGAGTCTGAACCCGAATTCGACTCCAAATTCGGACAACCAGCAACAACAACAACAACAGCAGCAACAACAGATGCAATGTGAACCGTTGTTCGGACTCACAACCAATACAACAACAACAACAAATCCGATGATGGCCATACCCCTGCCCCCGCCCCCTGGAATGATGCCCCATTCCAGTCCGAATATCAGTACGAATTCGAATTTGATTCCGAACTCGAATCCGAATTCCAATACAAATCTAAGTCCCAGTCCATCCGCATCAGCAAACGCATCCGCATCCGCCATTAAGGGTCTGCCGACAAATGACTTCGACATCGATTCCCTGCTGCTGCAACAATTCAGCTGCATGGGCACCACGGATCACGAGGACCTCATCAGCCAGTTCCAGAGCCTCATGAACAACCAAATGAACCGGGAGTCCGCCCGATTCTACCTGGAGATGAGCAACTGGTAAGAATACATTGAACACCATAAGCTACCGTGATCAGAAAGCGGAGGTATACACATAGTGTCTCGATACTTCTTTAATTTGGTAAGGATATAGTGGTCAAACACTGAGCAAGATAAAGTGGTCAACAAGATTAGGTTATTTGGATCGAAAAGGTGGGAACTTAAATATACACAAACTGTGTCCCAAACACTTAATTTGGTTAGGACTTAGAGATAAAAAACGTTGGGTTACTAAGATAAAGAAGTTAGGAACTTAGATAAACAACCCAGTTCTCGAAAATTACTTGATTTATGGGCTGATACCTTGTATTTCGGAGTACAGATTAATTATTGATTTTATGGTTTAAAATAAAATTGTAAAATTCTTTAAAAAAAAAGGTTCTACCTACAGATAATAAATTGGTAAAGATGTATTGATCAAACACCAGGTTACCACGATCAGAAAACGGTGGTTTCTAGTCAGGAATTTAGATATATATAGTGGAGATATACTCAAGTCATACAGCACTATTAGGAATCTGCGTCGTTAAGTTAGAATCTGGTACAAATAGCATTGGCTTAATAATGTTTTACGAAATCAAAAAAAACAACTATTTATTGATTCAAAAATTAAATACTTTAAAATATATTTAAAAAGGGGTCCCTAATTTTCGTAATTTGTGATTGTTTTTCTTTTTTAGGCAGTTGTATTTCTTCCAGATTAATAAGCACACTGTTATTGAGTTAGTCATAGAACTCTCGAGAGTTGTTTTGTGCCGACGTCAATGCTTAAAGAACTCTGTCAATTTTGTGGTTTATGATAATTCAAAGATAAAGATTTTTGTGTTTTCGCGTCTTTATATTCGGAAGTAACATCAATTTGAATTGATGGTAAAGTAAAATTGATGTGTTCAATTGTTATAATATATTCCTAAGAAGACGAATAGCAGATGACCAAAACAAAGTATCCTTCGATATCTAATGAATCGAATTTTTCCACATTTCAGGAGCCTTCAGACGGCGGTGGGCTGCTACCTGGACTTTTGCAGCCTGCAGTCCCTGCCCTCGATGAAGATCGTCCAGGGAAAGCACCTGAATGCCCAGCAGCAGGCGTTCCAGCTGCAGAACGACGGCACCGAGCGCTGGCCGAACAACTGCTATCTGACCTCGCCCATCCAGACGCAGCGCATCAATGTGCCCGCCCTGCGTCCGGGCGAAACTTGTGATATCCTGGCCGATCTGATGCCCACGCAGCCGCCGATTATGTGGCGGCTGTGCACTCCCAATGGCTGGTACTTTGGCGGTGAGCAAGAGACAGCCCTCGATCTTAGATCTAGATTCGCCCAATGTGCTAAAAAACCAGAAGTCGAAGAACACATTTGATTTATAGAAAAGTAATCTCACTTCAAAAGTGATAAATTAGAGAAAATCAACCGATAAAACATGGGAATCAATATATAAACACATATATGCATGGACTAAACAAATTAATTAATAATATAACCCATTCTTGAGCATTTTTTTGCATCTTAAGAAAGCCACTTAAAAATTAAGAATTTCTTTTCCATAAAAGCACTCTAACTTAATCAAATGTTTATTTAAATGTTAAATTAAATGTAATATATAACTGATTGATATATGGAAATTGTTGTTGGGGCGATATACACATAACACATTTTACGTACAATATTATAGTTACCCCAAAATATTTTGTAGATTTTAAAACCAATATATTTATTTGATTTCTATATTTTTCGTTAACGACGTCTTTAGAGTAGAGTCTTTGAAAAATTTAATTTATTACTATACTTTAAATCCTGGCTATAAATTGATTTTTATTTTAAGTAGGATTCATATTTTTAGATTCGTTCGTGCTTTAAGGTTTAAGAAACGATTTCTAATGCCCCAATTTTTCCCTCTTTGCCCAAATAGATGCCATTTGGATGATACCGCCGGGCACGCAGGCCAGCCAGGACGAACTGCAGCAGCGGATGGTGCAGCTGATCACGTCGGAGTCCAAGCCGGATGTCTATCCGCAGATCAACATCGTGATAACCGCGCACACCCAATGAATGCGGCGTCCAGCATCCAGCATTCGGCATCCTCCTCCGTTCCCGAGCGGGGTCTTTGGTCCCAAAACTCATTGATAGCATTTCATAAACCTGCGCGAATGTAACATTTACGATATGACTAGACTTTCCCCTTACCCTGTTTTTCAATAGGCTTAAAATTGTTCTCAGTAGTGGATTTGTATACAGACAGGATCAAAACAATTTTATACACTTGACGCCCTGCATATTCCGGAATATGTAGTAGCCAACGCCATTCACGTGTACATTACAATATATAATTGATATATATATATATATATAAATATTTATACACCTCCATAACTAGAGTTTGAGTTCGTTTGTGAGCCCCTTCGTTGCTCCTTCCATTTCCCCTCTCTAATTTGGTGTCAGACGGATCAGCTTTATATATATCGGATGTGTCGGGAAGGGAGCGAAGGGCACGCGCGATAGAGAAAGAAGTGAAAGTAAAAGTTAAAGTGAGAATCAGAATCGTGTGGCCACATTATGTTCTTCTGTTAGTTTTTAGGCGGTAAAGTTGTGTGTGCGTGCGATTGTTTAATGCATAATAATATATTTTTTTCTATAATTTAAAGTCCTATTTTTTGAGTACCCGAGAAGGATGATTAAGCAGATGAAAATTGTAAACAAAATTAGACTTAAGTGTTTTATTGAGCAAAACAAGAAAGAAGCGGAACGAATTATAAAGTTGGTTGCGTTTTATTTTGTGGGCGGCGGAAACGTTATAAACTAATTAGCATGATCAAAATGGAATTAGTTTCCTATGTGAGGTGAAACTTTTATAAAATCTTTCTGGTTTAAAAGAAATTAATTAATTTAAGTTAAATGTTGATTTTGCCTAGCTGTTTTGAAATAATTTCTTGCTCGCTTTATAAATGTTTTTTTTAAATATGTATTATAATATTTGTATTACTTTTTGTTCATATGATAACAATTTAAAGGCTAAACGGAATTATTAAAGTTTTAAGATTATCAAAAGAAAATGTTTACTGCATAACGTTTTTTTCGAGTTCCTCGCTGGGTAACATTGTTTATGGGATTCATTGGCAGCACTTTTTTTATATTTTTATATTGATCTGGCAGCACTATTGCTTAGCCATTCACACAACATTTTCATTTGAAAAATGCCCGCCCTCACTGCCATTCACAGCGAACTAGTACTGAAATTGGATTAATTAAACTAAAAAGAAATCCAGTAAATAAATCAAATTTGAATTCAAATCAGACAATTCGAAAATTTCAAAGAAAAAACCAAATTGCTTTACGCTGTCGTTGATTTGATTTCGTATTTTGATCACATTATGTAATCCGATTACCAGGAATATTACTTATGCCTGCCACTATATCCACGCTCTTGCATCTTCTTCTGGCTGCTGGTTTTGCATGAAAATCGTAATTGAGTCAAAAATGCAAAAATACAAAGTACACAATTACACACACACACACACACATTGGCATACAGATGGGATCAAGGGTCGTTCGTGCGTTGGCACGGAAATGAAATGCATTGAAACGGAAAAGAAAATTATAATCCGTCGAGGAATAAAACAAACAACAACAGCAAGGACTTGTCCGGGCAGAAAAATCACTCAGCCGAAGCTTCAAATATACTTCTTAAAAAGATATTGTTAAAAACTTGTAGTACATATTTTTATATAAAGTGGAAAAACAATATACCATAAAAATTTATATCGTTGGAGAACTTAAACGCAAACTTTCAGAGACATACCTCTTTGAAATCAAAATAAGATTGACATAGTTATGGGTCACCTCTTTTGCTATCCATCGGAAACTTAAGTTAACCTAACATAAAAATGTTACTCTTACTATGAAAATTTAAAATAAAATCTATATATTTAAAAAAGGTATGACTAATTTGTAGCAATCCATCAATTAAGAACTTTTTAACCAATCTCAGGCTTAAAATTGCAGTTGGATTTTTCGCAAGTTGATAGTTTTTTATAACATTTTAGATCGAATACCCTCCTTCGAAGGGTATGAACGACGAGGACAGCAACAATATCACCAACAACATCGACTGCCTTTTGACTTGAATTACAAATGGAGCACATGCAACGAGAAGTGAAGAGGGGGGCGGGGGGAGGGGACTTAGGATTATGGGAATATATTTGTGGGGCAGGGGTTTTAGGGGTGAGCGGTGCGAAGGGGAAGATGAGCGGATTGGGACCCCATCATGTCATGGACAATCAAATCAAAAAGGCGTCAAAGCACAAGTCCTCTATCCACCCATCCCCCCCCCAACCCCATTTGCCATCCCACTCTCACACAAATTGCGCGTTTTCTCGTTTCATGTAACACTGTAAAATTGCATTTGCGCCTTCAGACCTGTCCCCTACCCTAATGTCCCTATCTACTCGCCGCCGCATCCTCATGTCCCTATCTACTTGTTGTTGCTCGCAAATTCAGATTATGATTTGATTGGCAAACAAGGGTTGGGGATTTTGGTCCTGGACGCGGGACCCCGGCCTATTTGATATTCATAGATTGGGAATTACAAGCAGCCATTGGCAATTGTCAACAATCTTTCACACACTCAGCCAGTGGCTTAGACTGCGGCTGTTTAATGGGGTTATTTAGGGGAAAGTCCCATCCACTTATTAGTTTAAAGACTCTAAACGACATTAGTTTTATTTATTTCCTAAGCCTTTTCATTTAGAAATCAATCATTAATGCCAGAGTTTCTTTTTAATCTTTTGTAATGACTTAAATTAATCTTGATGTACAAATAAAGAGCTAACACTTAAATACTTAGTGGGAAACGTTCGTAAAAACACAGACCCTATACAAAAATTCTGATTAAAAGCTGTATATTGAATCCTAAACTATGTTATTTATTTACCCATTAGAAAAAACATGGATCTAAAGTCGAATATTCATCACAGTATGAAGTTAAACATGCATATTTAAAGATAAAAGAGAACTTGGCTACTTTCCACTTCTGACAAATAAAATAAATGATTGTTTTCTATTAATTAAGTAATACTCACTCTAAGAGATCCCTTTTCTGGGCCCCTGAAAAACACATTCGCACGCCACTGCCTTCGTCCATTGGCACTCACACAAGGGCACGTGCTGATGTCAAGTTGTTACAACGCCGGCAATTTGTTTGTTCATTTCGTTTCGTTTCATTTGTTTTTGCCCTAGCCGGATTTTCATTGCAGGAAAAGTGCGACGGGGGGCGTGTCAATTGGAAAAGCAAATAAAGATGAAAACAGCCCGGTATTTCCCGCTGGGGTTTGAGGCGAAGTGGGCTAACTTGTTGTAGGCCTGTTTTCCATATTCGAAAATTGTGTAAATGCAGAAACACATACATATACATTTCCGAAAGGCAATTCCAAAAATCCAATCATTAAACTTTTTTTATGGAGTGACTGAAAACGGTGAAATTTTTAACCTTTAACTTTAATGATTTCTTTTAACTTGTGTACTTAATTATAACTATTAATTTCTGATTATGAAATTCGGTTTAGAAAGTTACTCCAAAGCCTACCTAGAATATGCTCAAAGATGTTTAAAAATTGGGATAATAAAACAATATTTCGACCTATTTGTTATAGTATTAGTTGTATAAACCTTTCTTTGAGTACCCTTACGATTTCGTATATTTTTGTAAGGCCTTTGCTTTATTTTCTTGAGTCGCATTCCAATCAAGCTAAAACCCACCGATATCCCCGCCTCCCACAAGACGGAGCCCATTAAATGCATAAAACAATTGCCAGACAGTTTGACGCTGTTGGGCAACCTCGAAATGCAATTTCAAGCCCCGCTCACCGCTTCAAAATGCACTGAAAGAAATATTGGTTGTAAACGAATATCCCATATTTGAAATAAATAAAAAATATTACCTTTTCTTTTCGTGGGTGATGATTAGCTAACGACAACATATCCAAAGCAAATCAGTATCAGTTTCAGGACTGAAACGATGTTATTACAAATTAGTATAGGAAACCCTTTCAATAGATGAGTTATAGTTTTTCTTTTACAGTTATATTAAAACCTTATTTAATTTTCAGAATTAATGTAAATGTAAATGTAATGTAATATTAGTAAATTTAAAAGGGTAGAAGAAACCAATTTGATTTTAGGTATATAACTTTATAAAATCAAGATATGGGTAATACTAATTTTTGTTCTGTGCCGATTTAGGCCCAGTTTTGGTTCGATTCAACCGGGCTCGATTCGATTCGATTCAATTCGACTCCATTCGATTCGATTCGATCCGATTCCGTCCGTTCTGTCCCGCTTGGTGGTCGATTTTTATGAGCGCCGCGCGTTGACAGCTTAAAAGTCTCTTAGCATGAAAAATATTGTCAACGCCAAATGGCGATTCTCGGCCGTTGTTTTGGATTGTGGGCTGTGGCAAGGAAAACTCTCTGACCGCTGATGTGTGGCGGCGATAAGATTTTGATAGGGGCCCCGATTTATGCGAGGCAGCCAGCCAGGACTTTTAACTTATCGGCGGAAAGTGACAATCAAACGTATCGGCTGCCACGGCATTAGGGGCACTCATAATTACCTCACTCAAATCACTAAACTCGCAGTAAACAAAACCAAGAAAAAAAAAAAATAAAGAGTTGAACAAAAATGAGGAACTCAACGCCGAGGCGAGTAAATTAATTTCACAAATTGTGCGGCGATAAATTCGATTTCAGATACTAAACTCTAACCCGTTGGCGTTGGTTCGTTGGCTTGTTCGTTGGCCTTTTAAACAAACATGATTTTGTACTTTTATTTTATGCCATATTTAAACTGATTTAATTTGATGCTCGGTCTCGCCTTTCGATTGGTTTTTTTTATGCATATTGCCCGGTTGGTCCATGGGAATTAACATAAAACTTAAAATTACCCCGCCCGGGGAAAACTCTTTCGCCTCAGTCCAATCTTATTTCCCTCGCCTTTATTTGTGGCTCTTTTTGTACGATTTTGTCTGTGGGCCTTTGTTCGCTCATCATGATATATAACAGCCGATAACGCCTAATCGCCCCAATGCGACCATATATCATTCGGCCGGGGAGGGGCTCTTTTATTTTAAAACTATCTTGGGAGGTGCCAAGATGTGCCATCTAAGTAAGTGAACATTTCCGACTATAACATGTATCTGAAATCATAAGCAATCCATCTTAGTGGTAAGTAAGGCAATCGTAGAGCTTAACAATTTAGAACTCCAAACCCTGAATTCGATTATAACATACTTTAATCATTCACAGTTTACAATTGTACTTTTATATACTTTCAAAGCTTTTATTTCTGTTTAAATGTTATTTTTATTAAAATAATAATTTTTATAATAATAATTGTTAGTATCCAACTTCTGGAAAATAATATAAATCGAAAAGTAAGTAATAATAGATAATTTAAGTAATTGCGTTCGGACTTAAACAAGTAAGAAATATTTAAATAATTGCAGATGAATTTTAAAGAAATCTTTAAAGTTTTTTTTAAATAATATTAATAAATGGAGATTGTAGAACATTCCCAGTTTACACATTAAATACCAAGTATTATTAAAGATAGCCATCTTTACCTATAAAGAAGTAAGAGAAAACTCAAGCCAATTGAGAAAGTGACGATTTAATCGACATTTCTCAGGTTTTTGCCGCAACTTCCCTTCGCAAACTGTACAATCTAAACCAATTAGTCTGGCGGAGATATCAACTCCTCAATCTACCCAATTGAGGGCCTCGAAATATTTCCCTAATTTATCTTCTGAATGAATTCTCGAAAAATGTTTATAAATTTCATCGGGGGGCAGCTAACGAGGGTCGATGTGATGGTCAAACGTCAATATTATTAAATATAAATGCAACGAGAATAACAACAGCACACAGATCCCGAGGATGACTGATGAAAAGAGCCGCGGTGGCTGTTTTTAACTTATATTTATTTATTTTTTTTTCGTTATTTTTCGTGTGTTTTAAATGCGGACGCGACATTGCGTGATGAACAAACGTCGAGCATTTCTCAATGGGATCAACGAAATGGTTTTATGGGGCAAGGGGGATGTCCGAGAGCCGAAAACCGAAATGAAATGACATGACGTGTTGTTATTAAGCCGCATAATCAAAACAAAAACAAAGACCGAATTTTTATGAATGAACAGGCGAGGAGCGGGGTCTTGGTCTGGCTGGCCTACTAGAGTCGATCCCGTAAAATTAAGGCCCAAAACGGCACTCCCCGATCGAAGGGAACAGTGGTATAAAGGTCCACACACAAGGTCCAATAAACTCTTCTCATAAAAATAAATTTTGGCAATTTCAACAACCCGCTAGTACTTGTAGTTTATAATTCTGCTTTAAAAGTGTGCTAACAAAAAAAACAGTTGGTTTTGGGTTATTCTAAGCACTAGAAACATTTAATAAACAATATTTCCATATCGATTTTCATCTTTAAAAAATGCAGTTCACTGGAATTGAACTCAAATAAGAAAAAGTTGTTTTATATATCGTTTTTATAATTTATCCCGTTTTCTCTTCTTCATTGTAAGCTAAAGGTAGATTTTTAACTGCTATAATTCCATACCATTTCTCATAGGAGAAATCTAGATTTTTTCTAAAACTCACTAGTAGGATAATTGAAAGTGAACCTTGACATCGAAATGGATTCCAACCACTGTGCATCTTGGTAAGACCCATCGAATCGGCGTCGGCAGCTTCAAGGCGATTAGCGAAAAGCGGTAAATGTTGTGTTAAACCTCAATTAAGAGTGGGGACTGGGGATCTGGGGGATCTGGATGTGGGGATCGCAGCCAGGTAGACAGGGTCCGCCAACAGGATGTTAAACTCTTTCGGGCAATTTGAATTCGCTTTGACTGACGCCACACGCCAGGGTCAGCTCAGAGGATTTACGATCCCCCGGATCCGAACTGCTAAATGATCTCACACAGGCGACGGCGAATGGCGCCTAGAAGGAGTCGCTCGGGTCTCTGTATGTATACGTATGTGTACCTCTTTATATTTCCCTGGGATGTCTCTCCCCCCCACTTGGTTTGGACCCCTGTTAAGTGCTTTTTAATTTGTTTGCATTCGAAATCCGAATTCCCTGTGTTCCGCTTTTATCGGGAATCAAGTGAGCTGAGTGCAATTACGACACCTTCAAAAAGCCAACACAGGATGCGAAGGGAGACGGAGGATATGCTCATCCTCAAGGCACTTAAGCGCATCCCCAGGGGGTTGTTCCGCCCGTCCACCCACTTTTCAGCCACTTTCCACCCGCTTTTCACCCACTCCGCCCACCCACTTCCCATCGCAATCTGTGTGGGTGGTGAGTGGCAATGGCTAATTAAAATTACTTTCCAGGGCGACACTCGGAAATTTACGGAGAGCGGGGTCGGGGGTCACGTTAATGGTCAGCTGGTCAGTTTGCAGCCACTCTTAATGAGCGTCCCCAGTCATTTGCTTGGGAACGAGACCTTCTCGCACCGCCAACTGCGTATTTGTCATTTTTAATGTCTTTTTAAGCCACGCGTAAGGTGAACCACACTCCACACACCTCATCGGGCTTTATGGCACTCTTGTGGGCTTCGACTATCCTATCCGAACTGGGCTTTCGTCGGCGATAGCGTTCTGAAAATTGGTACTCAATCTGAACTGCTCTAATGGCAGGTAAAGTTATGGTTCTGTTTAGATCTGTTGAGATATCAGACATATAAGCTCAATTTTCCCTTTAGGAACTAGGTATTCACCAATGATATTGTTATGAAAATTGGTACTAGGGTTAGAATATATTAATAAATAATCAGAATTGAAGCGCTTGATCCTATGCTAACTGATTTTTTAATGGTGGCACCCCTCTTAAATTTGGTAAATAAACTCTATTAACCAAAACCTATGGAACAATTTGGGGATTTGTTGGTACAGACTTTAAATCGACATTTTATTGTTTTCAGTTAGAGTATTTCTGTGTCGAAGTTCCAGCTTGAAAATTTCCAACGAGCTCATCTTTAATTAACTTATTTTACTGCTGTGTATTATATTTCGCTTTGTACTCGCTGAACGAGCGGCAAGTGCCGTTAGTTAGACCCCGACAAAATGGCGGCCCCAGATGGAAAATGAAAATACGTCGAATATCCGTGTGATTTTGTATGGCTGTGTGTGTGAGAGAGTGGCGAAAGTCAAGTTGGCTCATTAGCAGGCAAAGGGAATGGCGAAAGATAAATTATTGTCACATTTTTACGGGAATCTCATTAAAAGGGGTGGCGGTGGCATTTGGTCAAAGAGGGGAGAGCTGTGACAGATGGGGAAATTACTTGAAGATGATAGGCTTAGGGGAATTCCAATTCACATTAAAGCACGTGCAGTAAATGCCTAATTATATTAAATTTACATAATTCAAGGACAACTTTTCACAATATTTAAATGTAGAAAAAAAATGTACAACCTAAAATTCACCATCACTTTTTTCTTTCACTTTTCACTAAAAACAATATGCTATTTAAAAATATATTGAGTATGATAAATTATACCATTTTAATTATATTTAAACTTAAAGTTAACAACCTCATTTTATTAATAATGATTAAATGATAAAAACGTTTGATAACTACAAAATATTTTTGAAATATTTTATATATTTAAATTTATAATGTTGTTTCTCTGGCTCCCTGTTAAATTAACTTGATTTCGCTATGGGGATTCAATGACTTGAATATGGTTTAAGGCGGAGAAATATAATATTATATAATTGCAGGAGGTTGGATCCGTTGCTCGATCACGTCCCCATTTTCCTGCCACAAACCGATCGTTTGTCAGGTCGTAAATGCTTGGGATATATCTATGGTTAAGTGGATATTCCTGGAAGTGTTTGGCGACAGGAACTGGGGGAAATACCAATGGCAAATAATTCCCGACAATTGCTGCCGTGAAGCCATTTTGAAAAGCTAACCATCTGGAGCATCCGCCTCCAGGCGCCAGGGACGGCCTCCTCGAGCAGATCCTGCCCACTAGGTAGAGCCCCCCCCCCCCCACATCTAAAATACACAACTCCATTCCCAACCCCTGAGACCCATTCACTTGCACATTAGGCAGCAAATTGACATCGATACAAGTCCAAGAAGTAAGTCCAAAGTGGCAGAAAGAGAACGCACTACCGCGTGCGAAAGAGAGAGAAGCGTACAGCATTTAACTGCTGCCAATTTACTGTTTAAATGCCAAACAAAAAGTGTTAACAAGCGCAAAAATAACAAAAGACACCAACAACAAAGTTTGGAGAGCGAGAGGGCCTGAGGCGATCCATATGCGGCCAGGCCTTGGGCCGAAACGAGACAGATAGATGCCGAGCAGCATGCCTCTCGCTCACGGAACCAGTTTAAGGGGGCGTGGCCTGGCCAGAAAACAGGGTTGACAGCATCCCATCCATCCATCTTGCCATCCGGCTATCTGTCCATCAGATCCAACAGATACAACAGCAAAGGCAGCAGCTGCGTTGCTGCCATAATCGTGTTGAGTTCCCAGTTGCCATAAAAAATTTATGGCAAGTCATTTTTTGGCCATCCTAAAAACCAAACCATCCTATCCGAACTGGGCTTTCACTGGGTATATTATTCTGTAAATTGGTACTCGGGCAATGATACACAAATGGTTTGCTAAAGCAATGAATTTGTGGTGATCTGTTTATAAAACTTACAAATATGTTAACATTTCCTGTAAAGAATGCCTTTCAGCTAAGATCTTAAATCAAGCAATCAAAATTTCAATAAAACCTATATTACCACTTAAATTATATTGAATCATTTTTTAACATATCAAAAATCGTAATCAACATTTTTTTTCACACCCTTAGACTTTAATTTAACCCCCAAATCTCTTTGAAATATTTTTGTAAATGTCCGAATATTATACCAACTCACCCTTAACCCTTAATTTAATCCCTAAAGATATGGAAAACGGTTTTGGTTTGCTATTTAGAAGGTGATGAATATAATAATGATATTGGTTTGCTATTTAGGAGGTGATGAATATAATAATAATTTTAAAATATCAAAAAGGTTTCACAATACAGATATTTTACGTTTTTGAGGAATATTCTTGACTTAAAGTTCTTATTAGTTTCGAAAAATGTTTTAATCCTAAAAGTGCGAAAGCTTAAGTTAGTTATTTGGGGTGAATGGGTATTACTTGAAGTTGGCAAGTCCACCACGTGCCATAAAAATAACCGTTAGAAGTGCGGCCATTGCCGGCGAAAAAGTCACCACACTCGCACACTCGAGGGCCGCTGATTGAAGCCTAATGAATGTCAATTGCTGCCAATTACGACCAATAAATGCGGGCAATAAGTGCGGCCAGCAGTGGGTGCGAGCGAGAAGACTTCGCGGGGCGAACGAGAGGGAAACCCACCACACCGCAAGTTGGCCAAGTCAGTGGGCGAGAAAGAGACGACGACAGGTGGCAGCTGATGAAGAGCAGAGGCTCAACTGGTTTTTACTGTCTGGTTGTTGTTGATGTTGCCGCTGCTGTTGCTGCTGTTGTTGCTGCTGTTGTTGCCGCTGCTGTTGCTGCTGGCAGTTGCTGTTGCTGCCAGCAAGTTTCAGTTTCGGTCGAAAGCCAAAGGCGAGCGGTTGTTGCTCCGCTTTTAAATACCATCAGTGCGCGAACAGCAGCAACATTTGCGTTAAAACTCAAGTTGAGCTTAGAAAACTGAAATAAAAACTAATGAATAAAAAGTCGTACTGAAAGAATTAAAAAACTGATAAAAAAACAAGCGAAAAACTAAGCTAGTTGGCCAGAACAACACCAGTGACAACAGCAACACTTACATTTCAAATCAACAGAAAAGTGCTAAAAACTCGTGCATATTTATTTTTTTTTTTGGGTGCAAAGTGCAGGTGCAGCGCAGCAGAGTCGTCGGCTAAACCACACATGACCACAATGCCACCGGAAATGTCCGCAACAACGGCAGCTCCCGTTGGCAGTGCACCGAGTGCCACCGCTCATCATCCAGCTGCCGTCGGCGGCGGAATGCCGCGTCCAGCCTCCCCGGCCGTCGGCAGCAACACCACGACGGCAACGGCCACGACGGCGACGCGATCCCGCTTCATGATCAACGACATTCTGGCAGGAGCAGCGGCCGCATCGGCGGCGGCAGCAGCGGCAGCGGCGGCCCTGGCAGCCGCCTCTTCGGGGCGTGGCAGTCCGCCGGACTCCGAGAGGGAACAGTCGCTGGTCGCGCAACATCAGCAGCAGCAGCAGCAGCAACATCATCATCATCATAATCAGCAGCAACAGCAACATCAGCATGCTGCCCTGCAGCAATACATTGTGCAACAGCAGCAATTGTTGCGTTTTGAGCGTGAAAGGGAGAGGGAGCGGGAACATTATAGGGAGAGGCATTCGCCACCTGGAAACAATCCCTATCCCCACCATCCCATGCCGCCCCAACTGCTCGCCCACTTTCCGCCCGCCCACTATGCCGTGCTGCAACAGCAACAGCAGCAGCAGCAGCAACAACAGCAACATCCTCATCCGCATCACCTGCAAATGGAAAGGGAGCGATTGGAGGCACTGCATCGACATGGTCACGGGTTGTCAGCGGATCCGGGGCAACATTTGAACCACCTCAGCCATCTGAACCACCACCAGCAGCACCACTCACATCTGCACCATCCCATACACGATGAGCGATCCCGATCGCCGCTTATGTTGCAGCAATTGGGCAATGCAAGCGGCAACAATAACAACAACAACAGCAGCAGTGCTAACAACAACAACAACAACAGTGGTAGTGCCAACAGCAACATCAACAGCGGCAACAGCAGCAACAACAACAATGGCAGTGGCAACGGCAACATGTTGCTCGGAGGAGCCGGCAGCAGCATCAGCGGCGATCAGGCCAGCACCATCGACGACAGCGACAGTGATGATTGCGGTAAGTTGGACTTATAAATATGAAGTATATTTTAAAAATTAAACAATTAAAAACAGTATTTAAATAGTGCCAACCAAAACCAATTTATCGTAAATACAAAAATAGTGTTTTGCTAAAGCAAAAATAAAGAACTGGTTGATTATAATTTAGTTGCTGATCAATTTAATGCGGAAACTAAAGGATTTGGAATGAAAAGATAGCAAGATAGAGAAAATCGCCTCTTTGTTGCAAAGTGGTTCGACTTTATTGCTATCATACTGTCTTAAATTCAGCAAAACACATTCAGTTTTCAAAGTCATAAGTAATTAAAAGCAACCAATCAAAGTTAGAAGTAATAAACAGCAACCAATCAAAGTTATAAGTAATTAACAGCAACCAAATAAAAACTGTAATACATATATTAAATGCCAATATATTATAACATTTTAAGAATATTGCTAATCCTTTCTGGTCACTGCCATACTTTTTCAAAGTTATTTACATTTTGTTAGAATTAAAGGTAGTTATAAAATACAAGCCTATTTGTTTAAATATATTTAAATGTTGTATTTATTATGAAAAGCAAGTCTTAATTTTTGTATACGATTCGGTTGCTATTGACTTGTGGAACCAAAGTGAAGACTGGCGTTAATACATTTAAGGCTATCCCAATACCAATTTACACCTTTCCACCTGACCCCTGACTTCGCACCACTTTAAATTTACGATTTATCCCCGCGACCGAGATATATCATATATTGAGTGCTAAGCGTGGTTGTTTTTGTTGTTGTTTTTGTTGTCGTTTTTGTTGTGGCTGTTGGCTGTTGGCTAATAGATAACGGCCAACAACAACCACACCGACAACAACAACGACCGCAACAACAACCACCATAAATTGTAAGGCTCGAACGGGGAAAATGCTGGGTTGATAGGCGAAGACTCGAAAAATACAGGTGAGTCTGAGTTTTGAGGCAGGTGTCTCTGGGTCTCTCCCTCCTTCTCTTTCTCTCCATCTCTCCGTCTCTGTCCCTCGGTTTCTTGGCCAGATTAGCCAAGTGTTCGCTTATTTTCAGCTTATTTCCCAGTCGAAACTGTCATCGGAATACCCTTGACAGCCACGCCCCCCAGCCGCCTCCCTCGTTTTGCATGCAACAATTTAATTGATTTTGTTGCTAGCTTTAATTTAGCTTTTTTTCCCTCTCGTTAAGTGCTTTTAAACGTTATGCAAATTATGACAAATTACTATTAAATAGCCGTAATCGTGCGTTTTCAATTGATTTGCTGCAATATAATTTAGAAAGGCCGCGAAAATGTGTGTATTTATATTGAAGAGCATGGAAACCAGAACAAAGCGTTGGTAGAACTGTGTTTATTTTCCATCATTTAGAATTGGGAAGAACATTTTTAAAGCTGTGTTTAATTTAAAATTGATTAAAAATACTACTATTATTTTGATTCGAACTGCACATTTATTTTTAATAGCATCGCAAGAAAAGGTCAACAAAATGAACTTTTTTCTATACGTAGATGGGTAAAAAGTCAACTGATTTCAGTTATTTTCGTAATTGTTTATTCTCTGTTTAACCTATTCTTGTTTAATGATAAATTATAAGTCCCTGACCAATGTTTATTTCAATTAAAGCTTACCCAATTTCATGGACAATTTTCACATTTATTTTTTTGACTTGTGCCAAAATCAATTAACAAATTAAATTATAACCAGAAAGCGGAGGTTTCTCCCTCCAAGTGACCCCCTTCTGTTTTGACTTCCCGCTGTCAATTTTTCCAACCGAAATTGCCTTGATTTGAGCCACAAGCCACACACACGCAAATTAATAAAAATAAAACTAAAGAAATCAAAATTAAATTTAATCTGCTGGCTGGGCAGCCGAGCAACCCACACACAGTCTCGAAAAAATAAACACCCATTGACATTCTCGCTTTCTCTGTCCCTCTCCTTCGGAGGGCCCACGCCGAGAAAAGCAACAAAAAGCGGGAGATACTGGAAGAAACGGAAGGGCAGTATCCAATACCAAAGATTCCTATACCTAATTTTCCAAAATTATATAGGCTTTTATGGAATTCGATCTCAATGCTTCAAAAAACATTTTTTTTGATTTAGACTTTAATTACATTTTAAAATTAAAATTAGTAACTACAATACAAATTAATTATTGGATATTTTTATTGGGGTTCTTAAATGGTTATAAAAATGTTGATTGTAATTAAGTATAAATAAATAAGCAACTGTAAAATATAGTAGAAGAAGAGATGGCATTATTGTTACAGAGAGAGAAGGGCATATATGGGCAGAAAGAGAGGGAGATATGCACAGACGCATTCAACACTCGCGTGTCACTTGAGACGCGTGCGAGCGACAGTTGTTGTTTTTTCCTGCTCTACTCCCTCTTCTTATTCTTTTTCACCTCCACCTCCATCCTTGTCCTTTTTCTTATCTGCTTCTTTTTACCCTTTTTATACCCATCTTGGGGTTTTTTACGAGGCTCAAAAGCGATCCTTGCTGGCACCGCGTTTGAAATTGACCCAAAAGCTTGTTCTCTGCCCATCGAACCGTACACTGATCGAAAAACAGGGGGGGCTTCGAAAAATTTTCAATGGATTAGGATCAGAGTGGGGGAAACTCCTGCCACTTCAATGCCTCCATCGAGTGCTACAAAAAAAAATGAGTTTCAATATTGAAATTGATATTTTCGGGCATCATCTTTCACATATTTCGGCAATTGAGGAATGCCAGGCTTTTGCTTTGGCTTCCAAGATCGTATCCATATATATCTTTATATATATGTGGCCCAAAGCAGGGCAGACGATGCTCATCCACTTAATCCACATAATGTTTAATGGATATCCACGAAAAATTCACGTGCGCCACGAAAAACACCAAAGTGAACCAAGTTCGTTGCCCAAGTCTTTTGTTTCTAGTTTGCGGTCTGCTTCTGCTTTTGGGCTTTGCTTCTTATTTTGTATTATTTAACTTTTGATTGATATGGCGAATTCCCTAACCGAGATGTTTATGAGAATGTATATGAGAACTAATTATAAATTGCTTGATGGTTTATTTAAAAAATAAAAAACCTAAATGATGTCAACAAGCTAATGTTATTTTGATAATATTTTTCACATTTTACATTGATTAACTTTTCTTTTATTTAAAAAAATATTTTGCTTACAAAAATGAAAAGCTGAAACGTGAATTCCTAATTTTTCATTCATTTTGTTTGTGTTTAAACGATTAACTAAAAAGAGCATTTAAGGCTTCGTTGTTTATTTTTTGACATCATTTTGCAGACATTTTCCGTAAAGGAAATGTTAAATCGCAGACCCAACAGCAACAATAATAATTACAAATTATAATGCAGGCAACACGAAAAGCCAACAACCGTTATGTAAGCGCACTCGCTTCTCATGTTGCAATTGCAATTTTTGTTGCTGATGTTGCTGTTGTTACTAGAGTGCACTAAACGCCAACATTATCAAAATGTTGATAAACGTTTAGCAAAAAAAGAGGGAAAAATAGGGTGAGAGGAGGGAGGGTTGCTGGTTGGAAAATGGGGGGTCTCGAAGAACGCTGCTTTTATTCTTTAATTAAAATGCAAAAAGGCCAATTGCAAATGTGTTGCTGTTGCCGCTGCTGCTTCTTCCCATGGTTTCTGCCGTTGCACAATTAAAATGCAAACACAAAAAATACCAACTAAAAAAAAGGAAAGAGACAGCAGCAACAAAGAGGAAAAGAGAGGGCGACAGGCGCTGCACACTTAAGCATGTTTAATACAGTTTAGCCACAAGCACTTAATTACAAATGCGAATGTAAAAACTGCAGACGGTGGTTCCACGGGGGGTGATACTATCTAAGACTAGGGGCAGAAAGAGAGGGAGGCGTGCTGCAGAAAGAGGGGGCACTACAAGCTCCGCAAGTGTGGAACAGAAATTGCGGAAATGCTTCGAAAGTCAAACTTCTTTGGGGAACGGTTGTTAATGCATTTAAAAGAGGGGCGATAGGGGGGGCAGGGGAGTGTTAGTTACCCAGGAGAATGAGGAAGCCAGAAGGCGGAAGATGGGGGCGTGGCCAGCTCCAGAAAGTGCCTCAGTTATTAGTGAAGCATTCAACAAAGTAAAACAGATTTCTTGAAGATTTTCAAGCTCAAGTGAGTTTTAAATGCACTGACAGAGTTTTGAGGAACTTCTACTTTATACAATTTTATTTGATATTAAATAATTTTTATATTTTTTAACGAGCTTGTCCTTGCTGTATTTTTTACAAGCCAAAGAAAATATACATGGTAAATTTTTATTTTTTGTGTATTATTATTTGCTGTTAAAATACTTGTAGAACTATTTGAAACCAATTAAAACGTTGCCAATTTGAATTAAACGGGATTTTTTCCACCAATCAAATATTTAAAAGGTAAATAAACGGGGACTTAGCACTCGGCTGTTAACTTCACTTCATTAAACTAAGCTTATAAGCCGTCAAAGTACAGGTCGGGGTCGCATTGCTGATGCCATTCTTCGGCGGCAATCTTCACTGTGCACATCCATCATAGTAATGCTGATAATTGTTTGTTGTTGTTGTTGTAATTTGTGCTCATAAACTGTTTAATTGCAAATTAGCAAAAGGTAGCTGCAGCAGCAACAACAATGTTGCCACATGCACATGCTGCTGCTGCTCTTGCAACAGTTGCAACAGTTGCTGCTGGTGCTGCAGTTGATCTTGTTGCATGTTGGCCGGTCGTAAAATAACAAAAAAAAAGCGCGTAAATGTTGCAGAAAATTGCAAATATATGAGAGATGTCAGAAGCATATTGCAAAAGGGGCTCAGAACAATAGACATCTTGTCGTATCTAAAAACGAAATGCACTGGGCGAAATAATTAAAAGCCGATCTTTGACTAATTTCACAATAAAGTTGCTTAAGCGATGTGTTATTAATCATTCGTAAGATATATTTACTGTGATCGGAATGTTGTTTTTATTATTTATAATAAACTAAGTATTAAGGTCTTTCTCAAATGGTTGTATTTGGAGTCTCAATATGATTAAATATTTATATTTTTAGAATTTTATGAAAATTAACAACTAGGAAAGTTGCTTTCTGAATATTTTGTCCTTGGGAAACTTAATAACATTAAATTAAATTAAATACATTACAAAATCCTTTAATAAGTTATTAAGTAGTTGTCATAGTTTTCACACTTTTAGAACATCAAATATGTTGTTATTGGTAATGGTTTTAAAAGTTAAAAAGTTCTAAAAATATAAAGATTTAAAAAAACTAAACAAATGGAATTTTTTCAAATATTTTTAGGCGGCAAGGACGACGACGGCGAGGACAGTTTGAAGAACGGCAGCTCGGCGAACGGCGACTCCTCGTCGCACCTCAGCTTGAGCCTCAGCAAGAAGCAGCGGAAGGCGCGTACCGCCTTCACTGACCACCAGCTGCAGACGCTGGAGAAGTCCTTCGAGCGGCAGAAGTACCTCAGCGTGCAGGACCGCATGGAGCTGGCCAACAAGCTGGAGCTGAGCGACTGCCAGGTGAAGACCTGGTACCAGAATCGCAGGTGAGCGGCTTGCTTTGTGGTTTTATGGGGCTGTGGAACAGCGGTTTCACGGGTGGGAGGGGTTCTGAGTGGCCGCTAATCAGCGCCTTTAATGCGTTGCGCCCATTTCTTCGCGCAGTTTTCCAATAAAAATCCTTTTAATGGCTGTTTTTCCTCCTTTATTTTGTTGTTGCTTGTCTTCTGCATTCATCACCTTATCAGTGCTTGTGTTTTTTTATGCTGATTGCTTAATTTGCTGTATTTTGCCTGGCGCATCGTTAAAAAAATATATATATGTTCAATAAATGAGCCGTCCGTTTTATGCGCATTTTTCTCAGTGCAAGTTTGTTGCCTAAGTCTTTCGTTTCGATTGCCGCCTTATTACGTTCGATCGCGTTTTATTTTCGTTTTTAATTATTGCCCAATGACTTGTCACAATTTCGAGCACAGAATGCTTACCACAACAATTGGGAACTAAGGGGGAGTGGGAGCTGAGGAGCAGCAGGCCAACATCTTGCGTGGCTGACGGCGCAAAACGCAACCGGATATGACTGATGGCTGTGTGAATTCTCCAAGGGGGTAGCGGGCTTTATTTTCGTATTTTTAGACATTTTTTCTCGCATTTTTAGATGTGAAATATATGTGGCAGGGCTTATACAAATTTATTCTTACATCTCCTTTGCTATACATTTTATTTTGAAGCACAATCGGCTTTAAGCCGCTTTTGCGGAAGTAACATATTATATTTTTTATATGGAATAAAAAATTTATAGTAGTGGCGTATATATACTTAAATATTTTCTGCAGAACTTTATTGAATTTTAGTTTTGATAAATTTTGTGTCTCTTTATATTGTATTTAATTTTAATATCTTAAATTTAGAGAACATATCTTTTGAAATATCAATTTAAGAACTACGTTTTTCCTTTCAAAGGACAGGCAAAAAAACAATAAATAGTTGGAAAAACAAACAGAAACCTTAGGCTGTCATAACCTCACCAAAGTCAACTCATAATATCTCCCATTAAGCCAA
The DNA here is from genome assembly GCA_018153305.1 of Drosophila kurseongensis. Taxonomy (NCBI): domain Eukaryota; kingdom Metazoa; phylum Arthropoda; class Insecta; order Diptera; family Drosophilidae; genus Drosophila; species Drosophila kurseongensis. The sequence continues at coordinate 14,926,955 of JAECXX010000141.1, forward strand.
AACACTTCACAGCTGCTGCTCGATCCTAACGATGAATGGGCAAAAATTGTAAAATAAAAAAATAAACGACCCCGATCTGGTTCTAGTTCTAGTTTCGGTCGAGGTCCTGGCGCCTTGAACAATTAAAGGATTTGCCAAAAAAGAAGGGCGGGTCGCTGCCAATTAGGCCTCAGTTTTCGGCTCAGAGTATTTCCAATTTCTTTTAATTTTATTATTTTTATTTTTTTTGTTGGTGGGCTGGCACAAGATTAATGACAAAACAATTAAGTGCGAAATATAAACAGTCGGGGCGGAATCCTTGAGGCCACACGGCGGGATATTATGGGACGAGAGGCCTCGAGTGACTCGGCACTACTGGGCCATGATTAATTGAGAGGACGAGCCAAAGGACTCGAGCTCGATGGCTTCCTTTGCCTCTCACGCTCACTTCCTCAAAACACTCGAGGAAACAGATTACAGAATTAGGAGTAAAGCGTTAAGAAAAATACTCAAGCAAGATTATGAATAAATATTTGGCTTTCTAGATATGCTAGTTGCCAAACTTCGAATTGCATTTTAGTACTCATTATGTTTTAATTACATTAAATGTATTTAATAAATCTTTTAGGTAGGGCTTAATTACTCCATATCAAATCAAAATATTATTTATACATGAGATAGTTTTAACATTTAATTTATAGGAATTTAAAATATCATGTTACAATTTCTTTGTTGGTGAAACTTTTATACTAGGCTTTAAAAGTTTATTTGTGATCTGTTAATTATTTGTTTAGGACATTTTTGTTACATGTTTGTTTGTTTACATGTTTATATAACATTTTGTATTTATTTCTTACAAACAATTATGAATCAAATTATTTTAAAAATGGGGGAGAGCCATTGCCTGTGCAAAATCTAATATGTTCGTTATTATTCTTTGATTGCAGAACCAAATGGAAGCGACAGACGGCGGTGGGACTTGAACTGCTGGCCGAGGCGGGCAACTACGCGGCCTTCCAGCGGCTGTATGGAGGTGCCACGCCCTACTTAAGCGCCTGGCCGTATGCGGCCGCCGCAGCCGCCCAATCGCCCCACGGCGCCCCGCCCTCCGCCATCGACATCTACTACCGCCAGGCGGCCGCCGCCGCCGCCCTGCAGAAGCCCGCCCTGCCCGCCTCGTACCGCATGTACCCGACGAACTTGCCGCCGGGCATGGCGCTGCCCGGAATGGCCGGGATGCCCGGCATGCCCGCTCCCCCACCCCCCGGCGCGGCGCCCATGCTGACCGGCTACTATGCCGCTGCGGCAGCGGCGGCCGCTTCCGCTGGCGCTGCCCAACAGCCGCCGGCCGCGTCCCGCTCGCCAGCCACCAGCCAGAGCGCCAACAGCGAGGCGGACTGCGAGCGGACCAGCAGCAGCAGTCGCCAGCGCTTGATCACGCCCAGTCCGCCCCTCAATCCGGGCAGTCCGCCCCATCGTGAGCGGCTCAACGAGGAGGAGGGAGAGCGGGACAGGGATCGGGAGCGGGAGCGGGAGCGGGAGATGGAGGATCGCGAGCGGGAGCGTGACGACGAGGACGACGAGGAACTGGCCCTGGAGGTCTGAGGATCCCCGAGAGAAATCGCCCCACGGCGCCCCGCCCTCCGCCATCGACATCTACTACCGCCAGGCGGCCGCCGCCGCCGCCCTGCAGAAGCCCGCCCTGCCCGCCTCGTACCGCATGTACCCGACGAACTTGCCGCCGGGCATGGCGCTGCCAGGAATGGCCGGGATGCCCGGCATGCCCGCTCCCCCACCCCCCGGCGCGGCGCCCATGCTGACCGGCTACTATGCCGCTGCGGCAGCGGCGGCCGCTTCCGCTGGCGCTGCCCAACAGCCGCCGGCCGCTTCCGCTGGCGCTGCCCAACAGCCGCCGGCCGCGTCCCGCTCTCCAGCCACCAGCCAGAGCGCCAACAGCGAGGCGGACTGCGAGCGGACCAGCAGCAGCAGTCGCCAGCGCTTGATCACGCCCAGTCCGCCCCTCAATCCGGGCAGTCCGCCCCATCGTGAGCGGCTCAACGAGGAGGAGGGGGAGCGGGACAGGGATCGGGAGCGGGAGCGGGACCGGGAGATGGAGGATCGCGAGCGGGAGCGTGACGACGAGGACGACGAGGAACTGGCCCTGGATGTCTGAGGATCCCCGAGAGAAATCCCTTCCCACAGCTGGATCTCACAAATTTGTCTAAAGAAATAATCAAGGGGTAATATTTAAGACCTATGAATTATGGTGGACATCTTCTGGCAAGAGTCGTAATCCAAATCCAAATGAAATTCAAACATTGACAATGGGTTTAAGATTTTCAGAATCACTCAGCTGTTTTCACAATAATAGTAGTCAAACTAGTTTTCGTTTTTCAAGGAAAATTACAACAAATTTATAATTTCAAGACAAGAAACTTTTCAATTTTTTATATATATTTGCGCGATTTTCAATATGGAAAACAAAAGATTTGAATATTTTTGCAAATATTCTTTGGATTTATATTCTTAAAGAAAATTTGTTATTATTAATCGAACACATACGGCTGCTATTATTTGAAACACAGTTGCAAGTTGAATTTTCTTGCTAAGAAAAAGAGAAAATCATCTCTGAACTGCCAATGAAAATGTATTTAAAAATGCTCCATAACGTATAGAAGTTTGTGGTATAAATAATTCACCTTAAAATGTAATTCAAAATTGTAAAAAGTCAACAATAAATTACTATGTAAAACAAAACATGTAACAGTATTAGACACGTCCCATGTTCATTTGTCTATAAGAATAACCCCCAGTAATTGTGAAGAAAAATATATATACATATATATAAAACACATTTTTTTTTCTATATTTAATTAAACCTAGCCTAGAGGAAATTTTGTAAATTTTTGTAAATTATTTTTGTACATACGCAGCAGACCAACAACAAAAGCAACACAATTTTTTTTTTCCAAACAATATTTTTTTTTACAATTTTTTTGTGCCTAGTCTTAAGACGTCTATTGTGTGTAGTAATAATAAAAGCGAAGAAAAAAGAGCAATCAAGAACTGGGCTTTGTTTTGCAAAGGACTGAAGGACTCGCTGGCTGAAGGACCTTTTTGGCGATCCTGAGCCTAATGCGAGCTGACACACGAGCCGAAAAGTCGCTGTCGAAATCTCAAGGGGTCGAACGCAACTCGATAGGGGCACTCGAGGAACTGTTGCATTTTGGCCTGGGAAGCGGCCACTAAACTGCTCACTTAGAAATTGTTAACATTTGCCAAGGGTCCTGGTCCTGGAGGAAGTCCTGCCAAGAAGTGAGCCCCACCCCACCGCCCATCGCGATTCCGCTTCCGATTCCGCAAAGACGCCGCTCGCCGCTCGAGTGTCGAAACGTTTCTAATTGACTTGCCGGGAACGGAACCACCCTGCATGGAAATCAGTCCTCTAGAGATGGCAGCGTGAGGCTCTCAAGGGTTAATGCCGGGCTGGGTGGGTTAAGGTAGATTTATTCAACAAGATCATCCTGGCAAAAACAGGGCAAAACGATTTTTAAAGCTTATATGTTATACTAATTTACAAAGTTTGGTGATTTAATAAAACACTGATTACATTTTGCAAAATAATTTTTTTTTTGTTTTGTTTTATATATGAGCTACATACATATATATTAAAAATATATTATTATATATTATTTTATTATTTATTTTTAAAATAATTATTAAAGCGTTTAAACATAGATGGAATTATAGAGTATATGTGATCTATTTTAAAAAATATATTATTATATATTATTTTATTTTTAAATAAAATAATAATAATACAGCGTTTTAAATATAGAATACAAAGATTTCAATTATTATTCCAGTATCAAACGTCACAATAATAATTTTAAATAAATTAGTTACTCCTGTAGTATCCCAGGACCCGATGCCATCTCTAGCTGGTGAAAGGACCTACCCCGTTACTATTTGTTTTGCCTGTTTACATGCCGCTTGCCATTTTCGCTACTTTTATGACAATCTCAATTTCTGCACTGCGCCGCCTTGGTTAATGTTTTAATTTATGGGGTTGCGGCTAAGCGAATTCAATTTGCGCTGCCTTCGAGTGGTGCACACAACCCCTTGCAGGCGAATCCTGTATGAATCCTTACTCCTTCCCCGATCCGGACTGGATCAGGATGCTGATCCCGATTCTCAGCCCAACTGGCATCAATGTCGACTTTGGGACTCTGCGTGAAGTGGCTGCGTCGTCATCCAAGTCAAGTGTCGCTGGGTTTTTTTTGGAAGGGATTTGTGCGTAGAGACGGCCATCGAAACGTCTGCATAACGCCTCTGTAACAAATTGATTATTTGCCGCTGCGGTTTGAATACAATTTTTTTCCTTGTTTCGCATCGATTTGAAATTTTTATGAGTGCCCCGAGGAGTTCGAGTTCGAGTGCGAGTACGAGTACTTATAAATTTATGAGTGGCCCGTCAAATCGTCAGACCGTGCGAAAGTTTTCACTGAGAACGCGGCCAGGACTTTTCGGCCAGTGGGAGGCTACACATAATGGCGATGGAAATTTGCATATTTTTGTTGTCATCCCACAGTTGATTGGGCAAACAAAGTGGATCCATAACCTCCCCAAGCTAATCCCACAAATGGAGTTTGCTGTGCCGCCAATTGGAGGTACAGAAATATTGTTTCTATCACTTGTGGTTTTGGACACGTAACTCCTCGTTTGGGGTTGCAAACGACCAATCTACTATTTAATAAAAATGGAAGACATTTATTGAAGATAGCTGGGGGCAGTTTTTATTGATTAAAGAAAAAATTGCAATTTATGAAATGACTATAATATGTAATCACTTATTTTAAGATAATATTTTTTGAAATAATAAAACAAACTATTGGTTTAAACTTAAGAAGGAAAAAATTGCAATTTATTAAATGACTATAATATGTAATCACCCATTTTAAGATCCTATTTTTTGAAATAATAAAACAAACTATTGGTTTAAACTTAAAAAGGTCTTTTAAAATAAGAAAATGTATTTAATTTATTTCTTTATTCTTCTGTTGATGATTTGCGATTTCAATAGACTTCTAGAATGCAATTTAAATTCTAAAGTACTAGAGAAAGTTCCAGTTAAAATAAATATTTATGGCCTCGTTGGTATGTAAATATTTCCTTATAAGGGTTTCAAATTTTCGCCCCATTTACCCACAACAATATATTCGCAGAGATCACAATAACATACATTTAAATGGTCGTGCAATTCGTTACGCATTTTTCTCTATTTAGGGTTAATGTTCCCGATACAATATCTATGCGATGTGACAATATCATGAATTTAAATAGCTCACTTTGATTTTATCACTGATTCCCATGATTGGGTCCATTGTGCGACTCCATTTGTCGCATTTGGCGAGTTTGGCGAGCTAGTGTCTTTTGTGCATCCGAGCTGACAAAGTGCTTTCACACCGGAAGCAATTGCAATGCGTTCGCCGTCGTCCTTGTCACCCAGCCACCCCACCACCCACTCTCCATCGCCCATGTTTCCCCAGTTAATTGACAACTTTCTGGCCAGGGTGCGCCTTGAGTTCGCCCGCTTTTTTATCCCATCCTCCAGCGACTTCTTTGTGAGGCTAATTTGTCACAGGATGCCAGGATGATGTCAGGATGTGAGGATGTGAGAATGCCGGGATGCCGGGATTAAGGATGGAGCAGGCGATGCTGCTTCATTACACAGGCGATTTGTTGCGCACAAAGCGAACTCAGAAATGAATCGATGGGAATAAGTTAGAACATAGTACACTGAGCTTAAAATGGAAGGAACTTGATTCATAATTATTCAAAATAATAAGTAACTTATTTAATTTACCATTTAATTGAAGTTCAATTGGCATTGCTGCTCAAATGTTCTTTTTAAAATAAGTAAGTGTAAAGTGTAAGTATAAGTGAAAGTGTAAAAACAAAGAAAAAGACGACACTTCATCCATATGCGCTTAAAATCTTATAATCTTCTATAATTTTGAAATTTTTTTTTTTTGAGATAAATTAAAACTATAAATGAAACTCTTTTAAAAACATTTTTAAATTTATTTCTATTAATAAAATACTAAGCTCTAACATTTCTAATAAGTCTCTTGTTAATTATAAAAATAACACGCTCGTTATTTTTTTTAACTCTTTCTTTAACTTTCTCCGTAAATCCAATAGTTTTTTTCACCATGCACCCAAATAGAATAACCAAGGGTGGGAAGTATGGGATTTTGGGAGCTTCCGTTATCAATAAATTTGTGCGCTTAAATGCGTGTGTTTATCGAATTAGATGCCGGAGGTCAGGAAGTCGGAATGTCGGGGAGTCAATGGAGATTTATGGGCGCAGCGGGTCGGTGGGGGACGGAGGGGGGTTGCGTTGCAAGGTTGTGTCAATGCCGAGAGTTATTTCTTCATCGGATCCGATGCCTTTAAATTACTGTAAATGGGCTCCGTGGCGCCAGGGATCAGAAAAATCGATTTGTCGGTCGTCGCCGCCAGTTAAACGTTGCCAATTTGCCGCACTGCCCTCTGGAGTTCTGCGGCAGTTCGTTCCCCCGATGGACAGATGGATCTGGGCCTCTGCCCCATCGCGAACACGGACCCACTGGCGGCTACTGGTTTTGAACCTGCCACTGAAAAACCGAAGCCAACTGATGCCGCCGGCCCAATTTGCATGCGTTCGATTTGCAATTCGCTCTGCAATTGCATTTGCGGTTTTCGGTTTTCGGTTTTTCAATCAATTCTAACTGTGCAAACTGCAAAAGGCAATCATCGGTCTGTGCATGAAATTTGAGCACATAGATCCATTGAACAAGGATTATATCCTGGAAAAATTACTCCGCCTCCTTATATAAAAATAAAGTATTTAAAATTGTTTGAAATAAAATTATCAATTATAAGAAAGGGGGAAATAGTCTTTGGCTCGGCAGAATTGAAAATGTTTGACAATAAAACAATCAATAAGTCTGTATTAAAAATAAAAACAAAAGTTATTAAAAAAAATGTTGAAAAATTTTACATTTTAGAAAAGTTTATAAAAAGAAAACAAATATATATTCCAATTTTCTCATAAGCAGCACAAAGATAGATTTAAGAAAATGTATACCCTCTTGAAAAAACACTTTTTTTGATATTTTATAGTGTTTGACTATTTTTTAAGAGATTACAAAAAATTTTAAGTTATTTAAGATTTTGTACCACCTAATGAAAAGGAACTAATAAAAAAACGACATTTTTATAAGTGTTTTTGTTGTAACTTGGTCAAAATTAGGCGCAAAGCCAAAAATGTAACTGTTTTGTGCAGCTAATGATCATATCTAACTATCCCTGTCCTTATCCCACAACAATTTTTTTTTCCATTTTTTGCATTTTTTATAAGGGCTTACATCAAGTTTTTTTGCAAAAATGAGTCAAAAATAAAAATGTTCAGGTTTGAAGGCCAATCGATTTGGAATTTAGCATAACGAGGTATGAAAATCCATTATTGGACCATTATTTTTAATGTTATGGCCAAAATACTTATATTTTTGTTGAAAATTTAGGATTTTTTTTACAATCAGGACAAGGAATTAACACGATTTCTTTAAGATTGCTTTTGTCGTTACTTTGTCAAAATTAGGCGAAAAGGCACAAGGTTAAGCTAATTACCACATCGTTTACCTTAAAATAAAACAAGAAAGGAAAGCTAACTTCGGGCGGAGCCGAAGTTGAAATACCCTTGCAGAATATTTTGTAAATTATATTCTCCAAAATTATTCATTCTTATCACTCATAAAAAATCCCAACTTCCTAACTTTACAAACACCAAAGTTATGGCATTTCCGATCAATCAGTAATATGGCGGCTATAGGATATAGTCGGCCGATCCTTTTGAAATTTGGTAGGTCATATTGATTGGCCAAATATAAAACCCATAGAAAATCCCAACTTCCTAACTTAACAACCACCAAAGTTATGGCATTTCCGATCAATCAGTTATAAGGCAGCTATAGGATATAGTCGGCCGACCCTTATGAAATTTGGTTGGTCGGATTGATTGGCCAAATATAAAACCCATAAAAAATCCCAACTTCCTAACTTTACAAACACCAAAGTTATGGCATTTCCGATCAATCAGTTATATGGCAGCTATAAGATATAGTCGGCCGATCCTTATGAAACTTGGTAGGTCGGATTGATTGGCCAAATAAAAAACCCATATAAAATCCCAACTTCTTAACTTAACAAACACCAAAGTTATGGCATTTCCGATCAATCAGTTATATGGCAGCTATAGGATATAGTTGTCCGATCCCGGCCGTTCCGACTTATATACTGCGTGCAAAGGAAAGAAGGGTGTGTGCAAAGTTTCAATTCGATAGCTTTAAAACTGAGAGACTAGTTTGCGTAGAAACAGACAGACGGACAGACGGACAGACGGACAGACGGACAGACAGACGGACAGACGGACAGACGGACAGACGGACAGACGGACATGGCTATATCAACTCAGGAGGTGATCCTGATCAAGAATATATATCCTTTATAGGGTCGGAGATGTCTCCTTCACTGCGTTGCACACTTTTGACCAAAATTATAATACCCTCTGCAAGGGTATAATGATGCTTTGTTATCTTATATAGATGTTATTTGTTAAAAATAGGGTACAATAATGGTACGAAGGGATTTCCCTAGCTGATGGTCGATGGTCCCGCATACCCTCTACAGGGTATGCAAAACTCCACTCCGCCGCCTTGGTGGGGCACACGCCAATGTCAAAAGGTTCTCACAGCCGAGCGACGACGATGATGATGATGCGATGATGATGGCTGAAAAGGCGATCCCATACGTGGCGATGTGATATGGCAGAAAGCCGATACTTTCCTGGGTCTTGGGTATTATTTGCTGTATTATTTTTTTGGGGGCCAAGTGCCGTTAGCCGAGCGTGTGTGTGGTCCCAGGATTTATATATATATATACATGTGTATGGGTATATGCCCGAAAGGCGCCAAAAGTCAAGCTTTTGTTTGGCCAGGTCGAGAGTGCGGCACGTGGCCAAAAAAATACGAAAATACACTGCCACCGACGGGGGTTTCTCTTGTATTTATTTCTTTGGATTTTTGGGGGGCAACTGAAGTGTGACTAAACTGCGCCCGCGGCCATGTAAATCGTAAATGGTGCACAAATACTAAAAGCAAGTCCTGCCGCCTGTCAGTCAGTCACTCTGCCAGAGGTCCTGCTGAATGGACCTCAAGCTGTGCGGAAAACAAAGGCCGCGGAAAGCAAACAGTTGCCACATTGGTATCCAATTACGGAATCGACTTTGCCTCCGACTTCGACTCGAGTTGAGCCAATTTACGGGTACAATTGTGCCAAGTCGAGGCCCAGAGAGAAACACAGAGCACACAACAACAAAAAAAGGCAACAGCAGGCCCAATAAGTCGGCACGCAAAAGGGCCAAAGGCAAAAAGGACCGTCGAGGGTTGATCGATCGGCGGGGTGGGGGAAAACGGATCAGAGAGCCTTTAATGTAATTTTAATTCTCAATATTGCTTGTACAATGCAGAGCATGTCTTACAGAGTCTTCAATTAATAATATTAGCTTAAAAGTATTAAGGGATTTGAATTATTTATTTTGCATAATGCTTGAACATTTCCTTATCTTTATGTAGTTTTAAGAACATCACAAGTAATTTTAAATTGGCTTAAGATTTATACGAATTTTATAAATATTTTAAGCTTTTTTTATATTTTTTTAGCAAATTTCAATATTTATTGTTAATCTTTTGATAAATTCATATGGCAACATGAAATATATTGTTAAAAATTCTATTTGTTTTGTCTTTTTGTAGACAATATTGAAATAAGTATGATTAGAATTCGGGTGTATATATTATATATTGTTATTATATTGTTGTAATAATATATTGTTAAAAATTCTATTTGTTTTGTCTTTTTGTAGACAATATTGAAATAAGTATGATTAGAATTCGGATGTCAACATGAATTAAATACGTTTCAAGTACAGCGATCCGCCTAAATCGAACAAAAACCCTGTGGAAAAGCCCCTAAATCCCAGTGAATTATTCAAGTACTCCGAACCCATCGATCAACCCCCGCTTGGCCTTTGTTCGCTTTCGTCCTTGGCTTTGTCCTGTATGCAAAATGGTAATTCCTGGCCTTAATTTGCCATTGTTGTGAGCCAGCTTGCTTTGCTCATTTGCTAATTTGACAGTTGTCAGGCGCGTCAGTTGGCATACGGACTTTTCATTTTCCATTTTCATTTGCCCGTCGATTTCCACATCCACTTCCACGTCCATTTTCATTTCCATTTCCATATCCATTTTCATTTCCATTTCCATTCATCAAAATTGGCTCTGGGTGCGAGGCGGCAGCTCATAATAATTTGTCATCAATTAGCCGAGGGTGTTGATGTGCGCGGTAAACCAAGTGGAAGTGGAAGGACGAGCACCCCGTCGTCCTGCGGCATACGGTACACATCCAGGACCCCTGTTCAAAGGACTCAAAGGACTCAAGTGGCCGCCTGTCGCCCGTTTCGGTTTGCTCTTGCCGTTGCTGTTGCTGTTGCAAATTACTTTTTATTACTATTTTGATGTACTTTTCAGTTGCCGCGAGGAATTCCCACTGTGCCTCCCGTAACTTTGTAAGCGTTTCGAATTACCAAATGAATTGCAGGACGCTCCTTGTGGAGCAATTCCTATATTTGATTACAAGTAACCGATAACAATTAATAATGGAAACATACATTTGCATTTTTGGTTACGGAATTTGTGGTTAAATACCATTTGAAGGAAATTTTGAATTCTAAAATCATTCAAATGCAATACAAAATATAATAAACTTTATACATGTTAAACCAATAGTCAGAGCCTTATAATATAACCAAAATTATAATTTGCACCACTTTAACCCCATTAAATATTCTTATTTTCATTAATACTATTCGCATACCAAGTTTCAAGTTCGTAGCTCAGCTAGAAGTCAAGTTCCCGCAGTCGGTTGCGATAAAAAAAAACGCTCTTAATAATGAAAGTTTATGGCTGCCAGCTGAGCAGCACATTCCTTTTCTCCACCTGCAAGGCATGAATGAACCAGGCTTAATCCGGGCCAAAAAGCCAAGTTGGCCCAACTTGACCAAGCCTCCAGACAGAGACATATACGGTCTGCCATTCATATCCTATACATTATACAAAAGACCACTTAAAATCCATACTCGATCGAGCGGGGCAGAGAGTTAAATGAAAAACTAGATAAATGTTGTACAAATTGTTAACTGCTTTTTTATGCTAATAGCAGGCATATTTATATCAACAAGAAAAATGACAAAATCAAAACGCAAAACGTTAAAGGTGAAGCAATCGGGCGCTGACTTGTCAAGTGGCCCAAGATCGCAGATCCGAAGCCAAAGACAACTCTCGGGGGTTAATTTATTAAAACACAGCCAAGTCGCGCTTTAAATCGAAGACTTTCCTCCAAAACAGCACGTACTAATAGGTGGACAGTGCGGTCGGCGATTGTAAGGCCATAGAAAAAATATTTGGTCTATTAAAATGAGGGAAATAAATCGGAGGATAAGGTTAGACAATAAAAACTAAAAATAATATCTAATGAATAGAAATTTGTATATACTTTAACATTATTATTGGTATATAGATTTTTATTTATTTATTTTTATTATGACTTTATTTTAATGGAATTAGGAATACAGATGTTTATCTGTTATTGAAAAATTTAAATGTAGCTTGATTCCTAAATAACCTATACCTAGATTATAAATATAAAATCTTAAATCTTTTTCAAATAATTTCGAATGAACTAGAAATAGATAAGTGGAAACTTAAATTAAACTTAATTGTTAATACTTAAAAATAAAATTGTCGAAATAACATAATGGGTTGCCTCTCACATCAGTCGTTCTATAGTTTCTTCCGGCCTTACACCAACGGGACGCACCGTCCATTCTATTTGGGTTTTATTTTTGTCAAATGAAGCGATTTGTGACAAAGGCTTTACGCATATAAATGATTTTGCCCTCGACTCGGGGGCATTGTGGATGTGGAATCGGAATTAAATGTGGATATGGATGTGGATGTGGGGATTGGGATGCCCAGCGGGGGTATGCGATGTGGCTTTGGCAAATGGCTTGCTAAGTGGTTTTAACACTTTTATGGCGTTAAGTTTTTAATTTTATTCGCTAATAAATAATTTAAGTCAATTTCCAACAATATAAAAGATTGTGCATTAATTAAGTTTCGAAGAGCGACGACGACGACGACGACGACGTCGATGATGATGATGGCGACACGTTTTGTTTTCGGCTCGATTCGAATTCGATTCACTTCGATTCAGTTCGATTTTGGTTTTATCTCCTCCTCCTCTTCCACTGTTCATTCAGTAAAAGTTTGTGCGAGTGTGCGTTAATGCCGCGATCCAATCTCGGATTTTGGAATATCGAACGGAGTGCGACGACAGCGCATTTGTTTTTGTTTAAAATGACATTAAAGTAATTATCTAATTAAGTTAACATTTTGCTTAAAGATAAGTGCTAAATTATTTATTTTCGAATCTCATTATTCGATATTCGCCATTCGTACGGCATTCGTATTCGTATTCGTATTCGTTTGCCGCGGCTGCATAAATATTTTGTGTGCTCATGTCTGTCGGTTATTTTATATGGTTATGGTTATAGATTTCGTGTGCGCATTGTTCGAATCAATTTTTCTTACGATTTCTTCTTTGTCATGGTAACGCCGATACACTATACTAAGCCACTTTTGAATGGCTTCGGTTTTCGGTTGGATAATAATAATCAAACTTGACGGTTCCTTATTTATAAGTTCAACGATACACAAGGGGGGAATTGCTTGACTTGACTTTATATTTAGCCGGGTGACAGTTCTTTTAAATATTCGATTTCGGTACAGAATATGTTACTTATGGACATTTCAAAAAGAGTGATATATATTTTTGTTTGGCTTTTATGCAGGTATTGTTTAAGCTGAAACTATACAATAGTGTTTATTCTCAGTAAATCGAAGTATCTAAATAAATTATTGGTATTACACTATAAGACTTTTTGAACTCTGTTTAATAACAGAAAATTAAAAGACAGATTAATATGTCTTTTAATTTTAAAAGACAGATTAATATATCTTTTAAATTTTTGTTATTTTGCCAGCAACAATTTTCCTTTGCTGTTGCACTGCAGAAATCCCCCTTTCAACCCCACCCATATTCTCCTTTTATATATCTGGCACTCTCTTTGTTACACATCCAGCATTCCTCAGCTTCCATTCAACCTCGGTTACAGGCATCTACATAAATCAAATAGTTCCTGGCCTCTCTGCCTTTCTTCGTGGCCAGATTGATGCATTAACATGGCTCAAAGAGGGCCAAAAGGCGAAGGCAACGCTCTCTGGACTCTCGGCTCTTGACAACGTGCAACTTTATGACGCCCCGAAAACTTTGGACCGCGATAAGCCCACGCGTCCACCAGGATGACGTGCGCCAAAGTCCTCCTTCGTCCTCAGTCCTCTGTCTTCTGTCCTCCCATCCTCCTTCCTCCCATCCTCCTTCCTCCAAGCCACCTTCCTCCAATCTGCCATCCTCTGTCCCCCATCCTTCAATCCCCATCCCCACCCTCCATCCTCCATCCTCAACCATCCAGATGCAGATGGCGATGGGGAGATGGCACATCAATTAGCACACCTACCTACCTTCGACTCAGCTCAGCTCAACTCATCTCATCTCGACTCCGGAGCGGAACTGGACTCTCCATGTGGCCATTCATTAAAGCTCTGCCTTCCTATCAGTTCGGCGGTGATGAATATATTTTAGCGGAGACAAGAACCCAAAGAACCCCAGAAACTGGACGAACAGTGCCTGATGGACAGGTCGATACCCAGCAATATAACTTATAGGATGAAACAAATATAGTTTAAAAATATATATATATATTGATATGTAAGGGGTGGGTATTAACATATAATTAGTGTTCGATATAACAATTGAATAGATGTATCAAATGGAAACATTGCGATAAAAATATCAATTAATAGTAATTAAGGATGAAACTAAATAAAAAAGTCTTGGTTTGAATTGGCTTAAAGTTTCATGATAAACCAATCAACTGTTAACAAACTTTAAGATCTGTGATTCTAAAATAGAATACTTTGAATTCAATGAATTTAGCTGGGCAATTAACTGGCATACCCCAGTGATACCCCATAACTCCCCAGATGACTTCAGACCGAAGCCTTTGGCTCCAGGTCCAGAACTCGAGTTGGGGTCTTATCTGCACAAGATGTATTCAAAAGTGCATAATGTAAAAGTTGTACGCGATTGCTCCAGATACAAACACACAGGCCAGAGATCCATACAAATATATTTATATATATCCCCATATATTTATGTATATATATATGTATATATAGTGTGTCCCAGGCGTTGTTGCTGTTATCTGAAGCATTGCTGATGCTTATCGGTGGGTTGTAAACGTGTGAGCTAAAAATACCAACCCGAAACCCTGGACCCGCTCGCCGTCATAAAAGTTGCATCAATTAGCCAAGTTCGGTTACTTTTCGGAGTTAGCTGGATGTGTGTTTTCGGCTTTTTCCCCCCTCTCTCTCTCTCTCGCTGGTTTTATTTTCGTTTTTGTTTGGGCCGCTTTTGTTGTCGCTGCCACTAAACTATAACGATAACGAGAAACAATGTTAAACTTAAACATCAACACCTTTTAAGAGCCTGAATCGAAAAGCAGCCGGGTCAGGCCGAAAACCTTAGACTGAAAACCGAACCCAATTCCAGACTGAGTGTCTGGTGGCCCATGGCCCATGGCCTCATCCAGTTTTCAGTGCTCAGTGTTCAGTGTTCAGTTTTCAGTATCCCGTATCCCATATTCAGTTTTCAGTTTTCTGTTTCAGCCTCCCAATCCCCGAGTGTGTGTGTGATATATTAAAATGGATCTGGGTTCGGCTCTGCGATCGCGACCGCGACCGCGGCCTTTTTCGTTCTCGTTTTTTATGGCACAGTTTAGGAGATAACAAATTTTTGTTACAAGCAAATTAAAAGGTTTTCTCCCCCATCCCGCACCATTTGGGGATCCCAAGCGAAGAATTCACTTTTATCGATTGTTTTTGCTTGCATCGTTTAGTCGATAATTTTGGTAATAAATTTTAAAATAAACAGCCCAACAGCACACAGAGCGGCCTTTTTTCCCTGATTTTCTTTGACTTTGGTCCGCTTAGTGTGCGCGTGGCATTAACGCAGAGCGACATCGAACAAGTCCAGCTCCAACTCCATCTCCATCTCCCAACTCCAACTCCAACTCCATCTCCATTTCCAAGTCGAAGTAGGGAGATCTCTCCTTTGCGGCGGGACGAGACCAGACGCCGCCTCAAAATTCCATGGCCGCACATAAATTCAGAACATCAGATTAAGAAAGTGTTAATGTCGCAGCAATTTCCTTTTATCTCAACATAATTGAGCGATAGAATTTGAATTTAGCTAAGAGCCAAACATAAATTTAACAACCACAAACAATGCCCGCTGAGACCCTTAGTCTAACACCTATTTTCGAGTGGGTAATCCAATCGCTGCCACATCAAAGTGGAAGAGTTTTCATTGTCACAACAAAAAGAAACAAAAAGAAAAGGTGGAAAGCGTCGCGTCCCATAAATTTGTCACTTTTCCATTCTTCGAGCTGCGCCTGCGCACATTTTAAATCAAAAATGCATAATTGAATACCCTATAAAGGGGTATTTTTATAAGTTCTTGTAACTCGACCATTAAGAGAAGAAATTAACAAAAGTTTTAAGGCTGTAAAGTAATAAATAGATAAATATTACGGTTTCGCAATTGGAATCTCCCATAATTTCTTAAGTTGCTGTTATAAAAAATAAACATCTATTAAGATTATTAATATTACTATTTAGTGTTAGTTTATAAGCGCTTATTCATATATTATAACCCAATTTAACGTTTTAAAGTCTATTAAGTATATTTTAAGAGGGTATTAAGTATTTTTTAAAAGGGTATTAAGTAACTATTAACCAAAATTTCCATATTTTAATGTGTGGCCTTTTAGGAAGATGATATATGAAGAGTTTTTAGTTTACGACCTAGTAACCCGAGAGCCCGCTTCTTTAATTCCCCATTTGAAACTATATTTCCCAAATTCTCCCCCATTTTTCCCCAATACTTAGTGAAAGTCTACGAGGAGGCTGGATAATCTTGAATGTGCTTCAAGCTGCGTCATCCGAAGGGCTTAACCCTTAAAGTCCGCCGGAAGTAACCCCTGCCCCCTGGATAAAAACAGAGCAAGACGGGTATAGTCTATTAGAAAGAGAGAGAGAGAGAGAGAGAGAGAGGGAGAAGTAGACACATCCTCTCGTTGTGGGGGCCATGGTTAATGATTAATGAATGGAATCAATTAAGTTTCATTAATGAACACTTTTCGGTAGCTTGGGCACGAAAAAGAGTTGAAGACAGGCGTCGACGTTCTCTCCTCAAGTGTCAATAATTTGGGTTTTCGATTTCGATTTTTCCCCCATTACACGACGACCGACCTAACCCTAACTCCTCGATATTCGTTATTTTTTTTTTTAACTTTTTACTCCAACAGTAGCTGACGAAAAGGCCGCGGGCTTCTGGGCCTCGGGCTTGGGTTTCGCATTATAGTTGATTGAACTTGCCACTAACCCCCGACAATATGCAAAATCATCGTCTTCTTTGGCGAAAGCCCAACGCAACAATAGATCGCTAAATAATATTTGTGTACACACACGCAGATAGGAGTCACTCAGAGAAATTGTGAGGTGAAATACTAGTAACAATTATTTTTTATTTTAATTGCTCCACCATAAATATATTAAATGAATAATTACAATATTGTATGTATTAAAGTATAGATAACATTTTAACAAAACTGGCTTTAATAAAGATGAATACATGTTTTAACAAAAAAAGATTCTGTTAGTTATTTTCCAGAAGAACTCTTTAATTTTGACTTTTAAATTGTAAATTATGAATCTATTGTTGAGAAAAATAGACCTATTCCAAAGTTAACCTTTTAGATTTCCCTAGCTTATTACTTAAACATATTTCCCAGTGTAGAGTGGGATGTATTCGATTGAGTGACTCCCGTGTGGTCCTCACATTCACATTCACTTCACTCTAGTCCAGTCCAGTCCAGGCATGTGAACTCGCTCTGGGCTCTGGCAAAAGGTAATTTAATAACAATTAAAAGGCATTCGGTGCATGGCTTTTGAAGCCAATCTCCGTGTTACGCATTAATGAGCACTTAACTTGGTCAAAAGTGGCCTGCTCCACATACCCGATTCATTCAATATATAAAGTATATCCACCCGATCGCAGAGTTGCAGGTTTCGGTTTGGTTCGGTATGGTGTATGGTATATGGTATATGGCATGGGTATGGTGTCTTTGGTTTCGGTTTACGCATCTCGCATTGATTACATTTTGAACGTTTGTCAATTTGCTTACCATTCACTCTGAACACCTCGCCCTTCGTCTTTACTTTTTCCCCCTGCTAAATTGCTAAAAATTATTCAGTCGTTAAGCGTGCGAAAGTCGTTGATCGGCGATCAATAAACCAGAAGACGTCGTCGCCCTGAAATAGTTGAGACGAGGCAAAAGCCACACCGCAGGGGTTTCCCTCGAGAGATCGCTAGATGGTCGCTAAACAGAGATACACAGTGTTTTTATACCATTTTGTATTGAAAACGATTTATGTTTATCCTTAACTGGAATAATCACAAGCCTATCACCATTCCGATTTTAATTATTTAAACTTTATAAAACCAAATCGTGGGGAAGGGGTTCTCTTAAAACATTATTTTATGTGTTCAAATTCAAGTCCAAAATAAACATTTTACTATTAGTTTTATTTAACGACGGAAAAATGTATTATTTTTAAGGAAGTCTATACTAGTGCAGCTAAAAAATGTAGCACTTTCGTTTATTTTTTTTATTATGTAACCCGTTTCCAAATTTTCGAAAAATGGCTTTGTAAAAAAGTGACCTAAAACCTGCACTTCTATCCCCATAACTTTTCATACAGGGATCCGATTTCAAAGTGGCATACTTCTAAATAATCGTGGTTTAATTCTCAAAAAATCTGTGTCCCCAGCTTGGTTTGTATTTTTGGGTCGATATTTCGTCTCTTTTAATGAGTTAACCCCTTTCCAAATTTTCGAAAAATGGCTTTGCAGAAAAGTGACCTAAAACCTGCACTTCTATCCCCATAACTTTTCATACAGGGATCCGATTTCAAAGTGGCATACTTCTAAATAATCGTGGTTTAATTCTCAAAAAATCTGTGTCCCCAGCTTGGTTTGTATTTTTGGGTCGATTTTTGGTCTCTTTTTATGAGTTAACCCCTTTCCAAATTTTCGAAAAATGGCTTTGCAGAAAAGTGACCTAAAACCTGCACTTCTAAGCCCATAACTTTTCATACAGACATCCGATTTCAAAGTGGCATACTTCTAAATGATCGTGGTTTAATTCTCAAAAAATCTGTGTCCTCAGCTTGGTTTGTAATTTTGGGTCGATATTTCGTCTCTTTTAATGAGTTAACCCCTTTCCAAATTTTCGAAAAATGGCTTTGCAGAAAAGTGACCTAAAACCCGCACTTCTAAGCCCATAACTTTTCATACAGGGATCCGATTTCAAAGTGGCATACTTCTAAATAATCGTGGTTTAATTCTCAAAAAATCTGTGTCCCCAGCTTGGTTTGTATTTTTGGGTCGATTTTTGGTCTCTTTTTATGAGTTAACCCCTTTCCAAATTTTCGAAAAATGGCTTTGCAGAAAAGTGACCTAAAACCTGCACTTCTAAGCCCATAACTTTTCATACAGGGATCCGATTTCAAAGTGGCATACTTCTAAATAATCGTGGTTTAATTCTCAAAAAATCTGTGTCCCCAGCTTGGTTTGTCTTTTTGGATCGATATTTCGTCTCTTTTTATGAGTTAACCCCTTTCCAAATTTTCGAAAAATGGCTTTGCAGAAAAGTGACCTAAAACCTGCACTTCTAAGCCCATAACTTTTCATACAGACATCCGATTTCAAAGTGGCATACTTCTAAATGATCGTGGTTTAATTCTCAAAAAATCTGTGTCCTCAGCTTGGTTTGTAATTTTGGGTCGATATTTCGTCTCTTTTAATGAGTTAACCCCTTTCCAAATTTTCGAAAAATGGCTTGGTTTGTATTTTTGGATCGATTTTTGGTCTCTTTTTATGAGTTAACCCCTTTCCAAATTTTCGAAAAATGGCTTTGCAGAAAAGTGACCTAAAACCTGCACTTCTAAGCCCATAACTTTTCATACAGACATCCGATTTCAAAGTGGCATACTTCTAAATAATCGTGGCTTACTTCTCAAAATATCTGTGTCCTCAGCTTGGTTTGTAATTTTGGGTCGATATTTCGTCTCTTTTAATGAGTTAACCCCTTTCCAAATTTTCGAAAAATGGCTTGGTTTGTATTTTTGGGTCGATTTTTGGTCTCTTTTTATGAGTTAACCCCTTTCCAAATTTTCGAAAAATGGCTTTGCAGAAAAGTGACCTAAAACCTGCACTTCTAAGCCCATAACTTTTCATACAGGGATCCGATTTCAAAATGGCATACTTCTAAATAATCGTGGTTTAATTCTCAAAAAATCTGTGTCCCCAGCTTGGTTTGTATTTTTGGGTCGATTTTTGGTCTCTTTTTATGAGTTAACCCCTTTCCAAATTTTCGAAAAATGGCTTTGCAGAAAAGTGACCTAAAACCTGCACTTCTAAGCCCATAACTTTTCATACAGACATCCGATTTCAAAGTGGCATACTTCTAAATGATCGTGGTTTAATTCTCAAAAAATCTGTGTCCTCAGCTTGGTTTGTAATTTTGGGTCGATATTTCGTCTCTTTTAATGAGTTAACCCCTTTCCAAATTTTCGAAAAATGGCTTTGCAGAAAAGTGACCTAAAACCTGCACTTCTATCCCCATAACTTTTCATACAGACATCCGATTTCGAAGTGGCATACTTCTAAATAATCGTGGTTTAATTCTCAAAAAATCTGTGTCCCCAGCTTGGTTTGTCTTTTTGGGTCGATATTTCGTCTCTTTTTATGAGTTAACCCCCTTCCAAATTTTCGAAAAATGGCTTTGCAGAAAAGTGACCTAAAACCTGCACTTCTAAGCCCATAACTTTTCATACAGACATCCGATTTCAAAGTGGCATACTTCTAAATGATCGTGGTTTAATTCTCAAAAAATCTGTGTCCTCAGCTTGGTTTGTAATTTTGGGTCGATATTTCGTCTCTTTTAATGAGTTAACCCCTTTCCAAATTTTCGAAAAATGGCTTTGCAGAAAAGTGACCTAAAACCTGCACTTCTAAGCCCATAACTTTTCATACAGGGATCCGATTTCAAAGTGGCATACTTCTAAATAATCGTGGTTTAATTCTCAAAAAATCTGTGTCCCCAGTTTGGTTTGTTTTTTTGGGTCGATTTTTGGTCTCTTTTTATGAGTTAACCCCTTTCCAAATTTTCGAAAAATGGCTTTGCAGAAAAGTGACCTAAAACCTGCACTTCTAAGCCCATAACTTTTCATACAGGGATCCGATTTCAAAATGGCATACTTCTAAATAATCGTGGTTTAATTCTCAAAAAATCTGTGTCCCCAGCTTGGTTTGTATTTTTGGGTCGATATTTCGTCTCTTTTTATGAGTTAACCCCTTTCCAAATTTTCGAAAAATGGCTTTGCAGAAAAGTGACCTAAAACCTGCACTTCTAAGCCCATAACTTTTCATACAGACATCCGATTTCAAAGTGGCATACTTCTAAATAATCGTGGCTTACTTCTCAAAATATCTGTGTCCTCAGCTTGGTTTGTAATTTTGGGTCGATATTTCGTCTCTTTTAATGAGTTAACCCCTTTCCAAATTTTCGAAAAATGGCTTGGTTTGTATTTTTGGGTCGATTTTTGGTCTCTTTTTATGAGTTAACCCCTTTCCAAATTTTCGAAAAATGGCTTTGCAGAAAAGTGACCTAAAACCTGCACTTCTAAGCCCATAACTTTTCATACAGGGATCCGATTTCAAAATGGCATACTTCTAAATAATCGTGGTTTAATTCTCAAAAAATCTGTGTCCCCAGCTTGGTTTGTATTTTTGGGTCGATTTTTGGTCTCTTTTTATGAGTTAACCCCTTTCCAAATTTTCGAAAAATGGCTTTGCAGAAAAGTGACCTAAAACCTGCACTTCTAAGCCCATAACTTTTCATACAGACATCCGATTTCAAAGTGGCATACTTCTAAATGATCGTGGTTTAATTCTCAAAAAATCTGTGTCCTCAGCTTGGTTTGTAATTTTGGGTCGATATTTCGTCTCTTTTAATGAGTTAACCCCTTTCCAAATTTTCGAAAAATGGCTTTGCAGAAAAGTGACCTAAAACCTGCACTTCTATCCCCATAACTTTTCATACAGACATCCGATTTCGAAGTGGCATACTTCTAAATAATCGTGGTTTAATTCTCAAAAAATCTGTGTCCCCAGCTTGGTTTGTATTTTTGGGTCGATTTTTGGTCTCTTTTTATGAGTTAACCCCTTTCCAAATTTTCGAAAAATGGCTTTGCAGAAAAGTGACCTAAAACCTGCACTTCTCACCCCATAACTTTTCATACAGGGATCCGATTTCAAAGTGGCATACTTCTAAATAATCGTGGTTTAATTCTCAAAAAATCTGTGTCCCCAGCTTGGTTTGTATTTTTGGGTCGATATTTCGTCTCTTTTAATGAGTTAACCCCTTTCCAAATTTTCGAAAAATGGCTTTGCAGAAAAGTGACCTAAAACCTGCACTTCTAAGCCCATAACTTTTCATACAGACATCCGATTTCAAAGTGGCATACTTCTAAATGATCGTGGTTTAATTCTCAAAAAATCTGTGTCCTCAGCTTGGTTTGTAATTTTGGGTCGATATTTCGTCTCTTTTAATGAGTTAACCCCTTTCCAAATTTTCGAAAAATGGCTTTGCAGAAAAGTGACCTAAAACCTGCACTTCTAACCCCATAACTTTTCATACAGGGATCCGATTTCAAAGTGGCATACTTCTAAATAATCGTGGTTTAATTCTCAAAAAATCTGTGTCCCCAGTTTGGTTTGTATTTTTGGGTCGATTTTTGGTCTCTTTTTATGAGTTAACCCCTTTCCAAATTTTCGAAAAATGGCTTTGCAGAAAAGTGACCTAAAACCTGCACTTCTAAGCCCATAACTTTTCATACAGGGATCCGATTTCAAAATGGCATACTTCTAAATAATCGTGGTTTAATTCTCAAAAAATCTGTGTCCCCAGCTTGGTTTGTATTTTTGGGTCGATTTTTGGTCTCTTTTTATGAGTTAACCCCTTTCCAAATTTTCGAAAAATGGCTTTGCAGAAAAGTGACCTAAAACCTGCACTTCTAAGCCCATAACTTTTCATACAGGGATCCGATTTCAAAGTGGCATACTTCTAAATAATCGTGGTTTAATTCTCAAAAAATCTGTGTCCCCAGCTTGGTTTGTATTTTTGGGTCGATTTTTGGTCTCTTTTTATGAGTTAACCCCTTTCCAAAATTTCGAAAAATGGCTTTGCAGAAAAGTGACCTAAAACCTGCACTTCTAAGCCCATAACTTTTCATACAGGGATCCGATTTCAAAGTGGCATACTTCTAAATAATCGTGGTTTAATTCTCAAAAAATCTGTGTCCCCAGCTTGGTTTGTCTTTTTGGGTCGATATTTCGTCTCTTTTTATGAGTTAACCCCTTTCCAAATTTTCGAAAAATGGCTTTGCAGAAAAGTGACCTAAAACCTGCACTTCTAAGCCCATAACTTTTCATACAGACATCCGATTTCAAAGTGGCATACTTCTAAATGATCGTGGTTTAATTCTCAAAAAATCTGTGTCCTCAGCTTGGTTTGTAATTTTGGGTCGATATTTCGTCTCTTTTAATGAGTTAACCCCTTTCCAAATTTTCGAAAAATGGCTTTGCAGAAAAGTGACCTAAAACCTGCACTTCTAAGCCCATAACTTTTCATACAGGGATCCGATTTCAAAGTGGCATACTTCTAAATAATCGTGGTTTAATTCTCAAAAAATCTGTGTCCCCAGCTTGGTTTGTATTTTTGGGTCGATTTTTGGTCTCTTTTTATGAGTTAACCCCTTTCCAAATTTTCGAAAAATGGCTTTGCAGAAAAGTGACCTAAAACCTGCACTTCTAAGCCCATAACTTTTCATACAGGGATCCGATTTCAAAGTGGCATACTTCTAAATAATCGTGGTTTAATTCTCAAAAAATATGTGTCCCCAGCTTGGTTTGTATTTTTGGGTCGATATTTCGTCTCTTTTTATGAGTTAACCCCTTTCCAAATTTTCGAAAATGGCTTGGTTTGTATTTTTGGGTCGATTTTTGGTCTCTTTTTATGAGTTAACCCCTTTCCAAATTTTCGAAAAATGGCTTTGCAGAAAAGTGACCTAAAACCTGCACTTCTAAGCCCATAACTTTTCATACAGGGATCCGATTTCAAAGTGGCATACTTCTAAATAATCGTGGTTTAATTCTCAAAAAATATGTGTCCCCAGCTTGGTTTGTATTTTTGGGTCGATATTTCGTCTCTTTTTATGAGTTAACCCCTTTCCAAATTTTCGAAAAATGGCTTGGTTTGTATTTTTGGGTCGATTTTTGGTCTCTTTTTATGAGTTAACCCCTTTCCAAATTTTCGAAAAATGGCTTTGCAGAAAAGTGACCTAAAACCTGCACTTCTAAGCCCATAACTTTTCATACAGGGATCCGATTTCAAAGTGGCATACTTCTAAATAATCGTGGTTTAATTCTCAAAAAATATGTGTCCCCAGCTTGGTTTGTAATTTTGGGTCGATATTTCGTCTCTTTTTATGAGTTAACCCCTTTCCAAATTTTCGAAAAATGGCTTTGCAGAAAAGTGACCTAAAACCTGCACTTCTAACCCCATAACTTTTGAAACAGGGATCCGATTTCAAAGTGGCATACTTCTAAATAATCGTGGTTTAATTCTCAAAAAATCTGTGTCCTCAGCTTGGTTTGTAATTTTGGGTCGATATTTCGTCTCTTTTAATGAGTTAACCCCTTTCCAAATTTTCGAAAAATGGCTTTGCAGAAAAGGGACCTAAAATCTGCACTTCTAAGCCCATAACTTTTCATACAGACATCCGATTTCGAAGTGGCATACTTCTAAATAATCGTGGCATAATTCTCAAAATACCTGTGTCCTCAGCTTGGTTTGTAATTTTGGGTCGATATTTCGTCTCTTTTAATGAGTTAACCCCTTTCCAAATTTTCGAAAAATGGCTTTGCAGAAAAGTGACCTAAAACCTGCACTTCTAAGCACATAACTTTTCATACAGGGATCCGATTTCAAAGTGGCATACTTCTAAATAATCGTGGTTTAATTCTCAAAAAATCTGTGTCCCCAGCTTGGTTTGTCTTTTTGGGTCGATATTTCGTCTCTTTTTATGAGTTAACCCCTTTCCAAATTTTCGAAAAATGGCTTTGCAGAAAAGTGACCTAAAACCTGCACTTCTAAGCCCATAACTTTTCATACAGACATCCGATTTCAAAGTGGCATACTTCTAAATGATCGTGGTTTAATTCTCAAAAAATCTGTGTCCTCAGCTTGGTTTGTAATTTTGGGTCGATATTTCGTCTCTTTTAATGAGTTAACCCCTTTCCAAATTTTCGAAAAATGGCTTTGCAGAAAAGTGACCTAAAACCTGCACTTCTAAGCCCATAACTTTTCATACAGGGATCCGATTTCAAAGTGGCATACTTCTAAATAATCGTGGTTTAATTCTCAAAAAATCTGTGTCCCCAGCTTGGTTTGTATTTTTGGGTCGATTTTTGGTCTCTTTTTATGAGTTAACCCCTTTCCAAATTTTCGAAAAATGGCTTTGCAGAAAAGTGACCTAAAACCTGCACTTCTAAGCCCATAACTTTTCATACAGGGATCCGATTTCAAAGTGGCATACTTCTAAATAATCGTGGTTTAATTCTCAAAAAATCTGTGTCCCCAGCTTGGTTTGTATTTTTGGGTCGATTTTTGGTCTCTTTTTATGAGTTAACCCCTTTCCAAAATTTCGAAAAATGGCTTTGCAGAAAAGTGACCTAAAACCTGCACTTCTAAGCCCATAACTTTTCATACAGGGATCCGATTTCAAAGTGGCATACTTCTAAATAATCGTGGTTTAATTCTCAAAAAATCTGTGTCCCCAGCTTGGTTTGTATTTTTGGGTCGATTTTTGGTCTCTTTTTATGAGTTAACCCCTTTCCAAAATTTCGAAAAATGGCTTTGCAGAAAAGTGACCTAAAACCTGCACTTCTAAGCCCATAACTTTTCATACAGGGATCCGATTTCAAAGTGGCATACTTCTAAATAATCGTGGTTTAATTCTCAAAAAATCTGTGTCCCCAGCTTGGTTTGTCTTTTTGGGTCGATATTTCGTCTCTTTTTTATGAGTTAACCCCTTTCCAAATTTTCGAAAAATGGCTTTGCAGAAAAGTGACCTAAAACCTGCACTTCTAAGCCCATAACTTTTCATACAGACATCCGATTTCAAAGTGGCATACTTCTAAATGATCGTGGTTTAATTCTCAAAAAATCTGTGTCCTCAGCTTGGTTTGTAATTTTGGGTCGATATTTCGTCTCTTTTAATGAGTTAACCCCTTTCCAAATTTTCGAAAAATGGCTTTGCAGAAAAGTGACCTAAAACCTGCACTTCTAAGCCCATAACTTTTCATACAGGGATCCGATTTCAAAGTGGCATACTTCTAAATAATCGTGGTTTAATTCTCAAAAAATCTGTGTCCCCAGCTTGGTTTGTATTTTTGGGTCGATTTTTGGTCTCTTTTTATGAGTTAACCCCTTTCCAAATTTTCGAAAAATGGCTTTGCAGAAAAGTGACCTAAAACCTGCACTTCTAAGCACATAACTTTTCATACAGGGATCCGATTTCAAAGTGGCATACTTCTAAATAATCGTGGTTTAATTCTCAAAAAATATGTGTCCCCAGCTTGGTTTGTATTTTTGGGTCGATATTTCGTCTCTTTTTATGAGTTAACCCCTTTCCAAATTTTCGAAAAATGGCTTGGTTTGTATTTTTGGGTCGATTTTTGGTCTCTTTTTTATGAGTTAGCCCCTTTCCAAATTTTCGAAAAATGGCTTTGCAGAAAAGTGACCTAAAACCTGCACTTCTAAGCCCATAACTTTTCATACAGGGATCCGATTTCAAAGTGGCATACTTCTAAATAATCGTGGTTTAATTCTCAAAAAATATGTGTCCCCAGCTTGGTTTGTATTTTTGGGTCGATATTTCGTCTCTTTTTATGAGTTAACCCCTTTCCAAATTTTCGAAAAATGGCTTTGCAGAAAAGTGACCTAGAACCTGCACTTCTAACCCCATAACTTTTGAAACAGGGATCCGATTTCAAAGTGGCATACTTCTAAATAATCGTGGTTTAATTCTCAAAAAATCTGTTTCCTCAGCTTGGTTTGTAATTTTGGGTCGATATTTCGTCTCTTTTAATGAGTTAACCCCTTTCCAAATTTTCGAAAAATGGCTTTGCAGAAAAGGGACCTAAAATCTGCACTTCTAAGCCCATAACTTTTCATACAGACATCCGATTTCGAAGTGGCATACTTCTAAATAATCGTGGCATAATTCTCAAAATACCTGTGTCCTCAGCTTGGTTTGTAATTTTGGGTCGATATTTCGTCTCTTTTAATGAGTTAACCCCTTTCCAAATTTTCGAAAAATGGCTTTGCAGAAAAGGGACCTAAAACCTGCACTTCTAAGCCCATAACTTTTCATACAGACATCCGATTTCGAAGTGGCATACTTCTAAATAATCGTGGCTTAATTCTCAAAATATCTGTGTCCTCAGCTTGGTTTGTAATTTTGGGTCGATATTTCGTCTCTTTTAATGAGTTAACCCCTTTCCAAATTTTCGAAAAATGGCTTTGCAGAAAAGGGACCTAAAACCTGCACTTCTAAGCCCATAACTTTTCATGCAGACATCCGCTTTCGAAGTGGCATACTTCTAAATAATCGTGGTTTAATTCTCGAAAAATCTGTGTCCTCAGCTTGGTTTGTAATTTTGGCTCGATATTTCGTCTCTTTTTATGTGTTAACCCCTTTCCTAATTTTTTGAAAAACTTACTTTAAAATTAAATGAATTAGATGATGTAGGGGAAAGGCTATTTTTAAAAATATTCAATTAGCTCAAGAATCATAATTTATTTCTTTTCTTAAATCACAAACAATTTGCCACTTCCTTTCCTCGTTACAACATTAACTGTATACTACGAGTAATGCGATAGTTCGTTCGAGTCACTTTGCGTGGGCGTGGCAATCGGGGGCGCTCAAATTGATTGATGATAATTTGTCACACGGTCGACTATCAATTTCGGCCAAAAAGGATGCGATGCCGTCAACTGCGGCGACGGCAATCTAATGCCGTTCAAAAAGGCACTAACATGGTCCAGGGAGGAAAGGGCAGGAAAGTTGGAAGGGGAAACAGCAGGGTCACACATTTATTCGAGTGAGTGTGCCAGGTATGAGAATGCTTAGGTTTGGATACTGACATGGGCGTGGACGGCACAGTGGGACGGCAGTTAACTAAAGAGAGTGGTGGTGAAAAATGTGCAACCATTACTTATCGCCTTAAATTGTACAGTTTAGTTAGGTACTCATAAACGTCTTTTATCAATCTCCCATGCTTTTTGTTGAAGATTTTTGATTCATTTATGCTAAGATACGTTGAGGTATTTACTTTGTATCTGTTAAAAGTATAAAAGTATTGAGTCATACTCGAGTAATATAGTTTTTGATTCCAACATAAATTGCACAATTAAATTACTGAGAACCGCAGAGAAAGCCTCTAGCATTGAAAGGGTATCAAAACATGAGAAGCGCTGAGAGAGGCGATCAAAAGTTTTTGATAAGTGGATTTGCAGCCCAGATGTAATGCCCACTGTGCCATGTCCAAATTGGAATCCACTTCCAACTCCTCCGTCCACTGGATTGTCCGCTCGGTGGTTCGGTCAAGTGTGCATGATTGATGAATTATTTTGTTTTGCGGTGAATCAAAACGACACCATTTTCCATCAGCCCCCGCCCGATTTGATGACATACTCCCGCTCCGAGGAGCCGAAGGTAAATTGAGATGAGGTCGATGATATGCCCCAGACCTTGGCCTCTCTAAGTCAGCAAAAGGTGAGGTAGATATGGAAAAAGGTTTGGTCACTCCGCCACTCGTATCATTAAAAAGGATATCGATAGGCGATAACATGGCTAAAATTGATTGAATTGTCTCTGTCGCCGCTGTCGTTGTCGTTGACTCTTTTTGTTTCTGGTTTGTTGTCGTGCGTTTTTCCCCTTTTATGTTTTCGTCTTTATTTCAGCTGCTCGTCGAATCAAATTGAAATGTACAACACGCAGGACGCAGGGCACTCAATAGACCAAAAGTAATTAAGATAAATACGCAACGATAAAAGTAAATAAATATAATTGTTTTCTCTTTCTTATTTCGCTGAGCACTTGACAATCAATTGGCCCATACCCGATGGCTAATGGTATGTGATTAATGAAGAGCGAGGTAAGTGGAAAAGGCTTAGGAAATCGAGGGCAGGGGGGAAATCGGGCATAATGGATATACATACCTCAATTGGCTATCAAAATATGTAATAAAATCATTCTTTTCTTCCAACTTGTTCATGGCTTTGACGGGTTTTTTTCAATGAAACATATGCACATACATATTAATAGATATATACAAATTTGTGAAATTAAATGAATTAAAATTAGGCAGTGCAGTCTTAATATAGTTTTCATGCTTAAACATAAATAATGTTTTATTTAATCTTAAAGTACATTTCCGGGGAAGATAATTTGCTCTCAGAATTACAGAAAATAAATCTCCGAAGTAGAGATACATTTATGTTTTAGAGTCTATCATGGGGTATTTCCTGGCGACACGACGCCATTTTCCACTGCCATGTGATTTTTAATAAAGCCAACTAAAATGTAATTAAACCTAATTTATGCGCTAATGAAGAAATTTTCATAAAAACAAAAACCGAAAATTAACGAATAAACAGGGGGACACCGAGCCGAAATAAAATGAGTGCATAGATCGTGGAAATGGGATTGAAAAATGGAAATTAAAATGGGAATGGGGGAAATGTCCAAGCCGGCGGACGTGTGTGCATTCATTAGCTGGCAGGTTTCCATTTTTCGGGTGACAAAAGTTTCCGGTTGGCCACGGCTATGAACTAACGGCCAAACGGCGAAAATCACACGAACAAAAGACATTTTAATTGAAATTTTTAAGTTAATTAGTGCGAGTCTCTCGGCCTTTTACGCATGAAAAAGGAACTCGGATCTGGGATCTCGAGGGGTTACCTGTTACCTGTTACCTGGTACTAATGAGAACGGGGTCTCTCTCTCCATCTTTTTATGGCATTGTTTTCGAAATTATGATTTAATGTCGCACGAATAAAATTTATTTCCATTTCAATGCTTTGTTTTGAATGGCATAAATTGTCATTAGATAAAGTTTATGACTCAATTATCGTTAGAGGTTGACAAGTATTTTTTTGTCGCCGGTTTTGTTAGCCAGCTTTTAATGGTGACATTGAGTGCTGTCGCCGTCTCTTTCTCTTTTTTTTCCAGACATCTGGGGGATGTGTGGGGCGTGTCTGGCGATTTATGGCACCACCCCGCCCCTATATATCCCCCTATATCGCATATATATATATACGGGATCTGCCTAGGTGTTTTCTGCGTTTCGAAAGTTCGCTGTAATCGCTTTTTATGGCGAACAAAAAACGTTAGTTTCATTGAAATCAGTTGACCAACAATGACACGACTTATGTAATCTGCATCCAGTCAACGGAAATGATTTATGCTCGCGATTCATGAAGTGAGAGAGGTCAAATTTAATGGCAATTTTCTGTCACCTCGAAGGGGAAAGTAGATTTGAGATGTTATACACAAAATTGAAATAAATGTAGTGCAGTGTGGAAATCTTTCATACTAATTATAAGATATTTATCCTTTTTGTAAATTTTGAGAGGTTCTCTGAATATCGCGTAATTGGTTTTTATGTTGCAAGATGCAACAATTAAAAGTCCAAAGTGTAAGAGTAATTTTGTTCTTTTTGAAGACATGTACTACAATTATTTATATCGTGTATTTTTGTCTGGCCATTTGCGAAACGAAAAACAAAACCTAATTCGCTGCTTTTAACACTTAAACTGGATATCCGGGCCATCGTCATGGATTTTTAGCATGTCTGTTTCGGGCCTCCCACTCATTTGCTGAAAGCCCAAAAAAGCGCAAAGAGTGCGACTTACATTAACATATTTTAAGAGCCAAACGGCATTTGCATAATTTTCGATCCCCTTGCGCCCCCACCATTTTGTAGGTGCCCCCCAAATTTGCCATCTCGCCGAAAAGCTCAAAAAAAAAAAAGAAGTTGAAGAAAATGCTGCAAAATGGCGCGCACTTATGCCAAATTAAACTTTTTAACAAAAATGGCGCCCAAAGTGGAAAGTGATGATGCCGGGATGCTGGATGCCGGGATGCTGCAGCATCTCTGTGGTCCCTGGTTTTCCTGGTGGTTCTCCCAGCTCCTGGTTCCCGGCTCTTCTGGCCACCATTATGT
The DNA here is from genome assembly GCA_018153305.1 of Drosophila kurseongensis. Taxonomy (NCBI): domain Eukaryota; kingdom Metazoa; phylum Arthropoda; class Insecta; order Diptera; family Drosophilidae; genus Drosophila; species Drosophila kurseongensis. The sequence continues at coordinate 14,957,693 of JAECXX010000141.1, forward strand.
AACAAATTACTTTGGCAAAGTGCTCGTGTATTCGCTTTTTAAATATGCAAAAAGAGCGCAATTTGCATAAATTTTTGCCTCTCTCTTTCGCTCGACATTAAAACAATTTTAACTCTCAACACCAACAGGCGAACCAAAAAGAAGAAGCCGAAAAAACAAGCCATCTTCAAGGGTAAGGACACGTGGATACCCCTTAAGATGTGTTGAAGCTTACGAAACAGAAATAAAATTTGATTATATTTAAATAAATATTAATAAAAAAATGGCTATAAAAAGGAAAAAGGCAGTCATTGTAAAATATGTTACTGTAATATTAAATATATTTAATTATATCTTAAATTTTAAATTTACTTGGTAAAATAACCAAATTTCTACAATCGTCTTGGACTTATACATCAAATTAATTGGAGGATGTATACTTTTTTCATTTTTTTAAACTTTTTGATGAACGAAATTTATATTTAAATTATGTATATTGGTTTTTTTAACTTTTCTAGAGGTTTTACATTTTCTTAAATAAATAAGATCAATAACAAATATTTTTGTGTACTTGTAGAATGCTTATGAAACCAATAGACTCATTTTCGTGCAGGTCCTTGAAACATGAACACCACCAAGCCAAGTGGGCGAGGGGGTTGCCTGTTGCTGTTAGCATGTTACCACCCCACACTCACCCACTCACCCACTTACCACCCACTGCCCCACCCACCACATTCAGCTGGTACGTGGTGGTGGCTGTTGGCTTTGGACTGTTTTGGGTTGGTTGTCATCGGTGCCAAATTAACAAATTTACGCCAACATCTCCAGCTCAAAAGCGCCGAGGGGGGTGGTGGTGTGGGCAGAGTGGGCGGGGTGGGTGGTATCACCCGGGGGGTGGCTTCACATTTGACATGCTCTGCGGTGGGTGGTTGGTCCTTAATGTGAATTCGCTTTTCGGGGCCCTTCATCTCCATCGTCGCTCCGCTTTTGGCGTCCTCAAATTAAATATTCCGGCACCATTAGTGCTAAAAGTGTTCGCATTAAAAACATTTTGCATTTTTTCTCGCCTCCTTTTTTTTTCCGTGCCCAACTTGTTCTTTGGCTCGCTTTGGAAAATTAGCTGGAATTTTCCTCACGACAACTTTATTTTTAAGCACGGTCAAGTTTTTATTTCGGTACAAAAAAGTGTACACAAAGTGGCCCAAAGCAACTTTTGCATTAGTCCGGCAAAGTGCTGCGAAGGTAATCAAGGATGGAATCGAAGCAATTGCCGAGAAAGTCCATCAAAAAGTTAATTTTTCTTTACTGTAATTATTTGGAAATACAGTTTATTCTTTTAAGTTTCCATTCATTAATAGTATTTCCATTATTTCTTAAAATAAAATATATTTTGTATCATATCAAAAAATGTATAAAACATATTTAAAATTGTAAGACTAAAATGATATTTATCATGTGATCCGTATCTTATTATCTATATAATATGATCCATATTAGTTATCTTAATATATGGGCTTATTTTCATTTTTTACCCATCTTAAGATCTTGAGCTATTTCAGAAACCACCTTAATTCTGCTGATAAGATCAACTTCCTGCTCGGTCAGATAAAAATGGCGTTAAATAGGGATGAAGTAGGTCAAAAACAACTTGCTAATGATACCAGAAACGCCTTGTTTTTGGATGATCAAATGTTAATTCGAAAATAAATGAACGTTAATTGCACGGCTGGACATCCGGCACTTGTAAGGTGGGCCAGCAGCGTATATACATATAGTAAAGTATAGTTTGTCTGGGACAAATCATGTCTGGCCTTTTGATGTTATCGCCACTCATTAAGCGGATCGTTTGGGGCGTTGAGGTGTGAGCCGTGAGCTGTAAGTTGGTAGTTGGTTGTTGGTAGTCCAGAGTCCGCTGACAGCTGGTAGCACTTCTAACGAGGTCCTCGAGCGAAGGTCGTCGCCTGCTTTTCCCTCCTTTGCCTTCCTGCCCGTTGTTGTTTTACTCTCCTGTATTTTTTTTGTATTTTTCTCCTGCCTGGTGACAGCTGCACTTAATGTCCGTCCTGCATACCTTTCACACCTTCTTCTCCGTTCTTTTTCTTCTTTTTTGGTAGGTGTGAAGCGGAATTTCCAGTCTGTTCGCTGTGTGGACCTTATCTAAATTGCTTTTCAAGTATCAATATTTTAGCTCAAGTGTAAATTATACGCACACGCTGAGGCGGCAGAAAAAAAAGACAAGTGAGGAGAGCTGCAAAAAAAAAAATAAAATCACGAAGAATAAGGAGAGAGATCCATCCTGTAGTTTATTTAGTGCTAGGCCATAGATAAATCTAAAAGCCCTGGCCAGAGGCTCGAGATCGTGGTCGAAAGCATTTCCAATGGCATAAATTACGCACGCCAACGTATTCATAATTCTATTTCCGGCACCATTAGCTCCCCGGATTCACATGACCCCAGACAGACCCAAGATTTGTCGCTGACACGCAATCCCATACGATCCGATGCGATCCCATACGATACGGGAATGGAATGGAACTGGCGACTGCCGACAGCCGACTGGCAAACGGGATGTGCTCCATTAATTGGGCCTCCGCAAGCCCATAAAAATCTCCCAGGTAAAAGTTTCTTAATAAAATGTTAAACAACACACAAACAAAAAATATAAAAATAAAATCACAAAACCAAGATCAACTAAAACAGAGTCAAACTGAGCGCATTATAATCAGATTATGAGCACTAATGATCCTTTAATGATCGGCGTTTAGGTATCGGTCTCCCTCTCTCCAAAATTGGTTTTAAATTGAAAGACGGGCTCCAAGTAATATATACGAAACGAAATCAAATCGAAGCGTAACACTTTTATTTAGTGATACCTTAACCCAAAACGGATGCGGCATAGGGGAATGGGAAATAGTTTGGTTAAGTTAGGGTTAAGAAAATTAAATTTAAGAGCATAGTTTCAAAAAAACAAGCAGAACAAGTAGTGACCTTTCTTCAGTAAAAAATTGCGAAGTTGAGAAATATGTGACGGCTTCTGATTTCTTTTATATAAGTTACCTATAACATATGTATTTTACCTTAACTTCCCAAACATGAATTTTACTATGTATTATAAAAATATTAATATTTCTTCTTAATAAGAATTTACAATATATTCCGAAAGATAAAAAAACCCATCAGAACTTGTCTTTTTTATCACAAAGGCACCGCAATTGGTTTTTAATTTTGGTAACCAGATACCTTTCTTATATCATACTTTCTCAAGATCAAAGTCAGCTGGAAACCCGATACCATTCGTTTGCGATAGCGTATTTGAAATTCTGATTAACCCTTTCAAATTCCATGATTCCATGAATGAAATACCCGAGAAACGGACACTGTGGGGCGCCTCGGGGCTCGATGCCCCGATGTGGCAGTGCTACTGTAAACTCCCTCCGTTGTTCCCGTTGGCCGGGCTAATTATCAACACACCACACAGCAAACGGACTGCTCTGGTGGGCCTAAGTTGGACTAGTTTAGTCGGATGGATCGCATCGGATCGGATCGGATCCGAATAGACTCGTAGCTCTCGGCCCAGACATTTCCTGTAGCGGGGCTGCGCAGGCGCGGTAATCAACTTTTAAGCGGTGGAAGGAACAGGGCTACACTCGCCAAAAATGTTGGTTTTCAGTTATATTTTGTATTATATGGTTAATAACCAAAGCATTTAAAAAGTGTTGAATAATTTTCTTAATTTTCATATTATTGAATAGGATTAAAGGAAAATTAATAAATACTGCAGCTTAAGTTAAATAAATAGGTTGACGGAATAGCTAAAACCTTTTCAAGGTAGAATTATTTAATTTGTTTCCCTGGCTTTAAATAAACTAAATATTTAATTTAAATGTTAAAGATTTGAAACAACTTGAAAGGGAAAGGCAATATTAAAGAATTTGTATTTACTATGTTAAAGTCTCTAAAAATTAGTCAACTTCTGACTAAATTCCTTAATAATTTTCTTCCAGTGCAGAGCCTAGAACGCAGAGCAACGAATATACCAAAACGCGAGTAGAACTTATAGAGCCAGGACAAAGGACAAGCGGCAACTGGGACAGGTGTAATTTAATTATGCAAGCCAGCGACCATAGAAAGTGGCTATCGGAGGGGGGGTGAAGGAGGGGCAGGAGCAGGAGCAGGTCCTGTTTCCAGTATTGTTGTGTTACCGTGTTGTTGGCGTGTTCATTAAACAAAGTGCAGCAAACGAGAGGCAAACGAAGGCGAAGGTAGCGCGTCCAATTTTAATGACACATAAAATTGGTCACTTATGTTGGCCGCAAATGAAAACAAAACTGGCCAGGACATGACAGGCAGGACACACACACAAGGATATAGGCAAAAGGGACCTACGAGGTTGCACATGTTGTGCGAATGGCACTGAAAGAAATCTTACGGATTTTCGGAGGTTCCTAAAACATTATTTTAGTGTAATTTAGCTATTTTTAATAACCTTTAAAACCAAAAATACTACGTTACATATTTTTTAATTTTTTAAATTTGTTTTTCATATCGTATATATAATATTGTTTTTAGAAATTATAACGTGAGTTTTTATCAAACAAAATGCAGTTTATTTATATTTTTTAATATTCCTTTGACATGTTCATAATTTTCCGTTTTCCAATCGTATTTCATTTGTTTCCAAAACATTTTCGGCAGTGCACTTGAACCATTTCTGTGGCGTCATTGTCCTTGTGACTAGATAAACACAGCGACATGTCCTTAAAAGCCGCTTAGCGCACTCAGCGGTCCTGGAACGCTGGTAATGTGAACTTGTTCGGGGGATCCGGAACGGCTCTAGCCAACTGCACACCCCCTCCCCCGGCTTACTTGCTCCTTTTTTCAGGTGTTATTTGTTTGGCTTTCCCTTTTTCGGTGTCCTTTTTCTGGGGCTGCGCGACAGGCGTTAAAATCATGTATCGCTGACTCGTTTAATTACAGTTACACGTAACAGCGCTTCGAGAAAGGTGGAGAATGTGTCCTTATGGTCATATTTCCACTTCTCCACTTATGAGGGTTTTCCATTCGCGGCCTGTGTTAATTTATAACACAATAACAGTCCTGAAAACCTGTCAATATTCAAAACATAACAAAATAAGTTGATATATATATTAAAATTTAGAAAATTTAATTAAGAATCTCCAGCATAAACAATGATTTATAAATTAAAAATGTTTTAAGACCAGGCAATAAAGTCACATAAATTCCCTATTAAACTTTCTATTCTTTCGACCAAATCGATGGGCATTCTGAGCTGTGTTGATCTCCAAAGCGAAACAAAGCTGGAAAACAAAATTGTGGCGGGAAACAAAGCGAAAATGAAATTATTAAAGCATTAAAGTAGAGAAATTAATTAAAAAATAATCAGCATTACGTGTGCGAGATGGCGTGACAGCAAATCATATTTAATAATACCGTCATAATATTTATTTGCCCCCAAAGATCCCCCCACAAAAAAAAAACACTGTGGTCTAGGAGAATTTACAAACAAGATGGTAAATTGGTTATACGAAGTTCAAAATACTCTAACCGTTTTTAAAACAGTTCACTCTTAAATTATTGTATTTTTATCAAAAATGTCATTTTAGAAAAGTGATTTAACCTTCCGGAAAAAAACTAAAAAAAAGATAAGGACTTTATGACCTTTATTAACTTATAAAAAAATAAGTGTACAGCGAAATTGAAATAGAAATAATATTGAGGTAGACCCTCGGTGGCCACGCCTCCTTCCCCACTGCCGCCCACTCTTGTTGCATGGCCGCAAAAATTAATTGCACTTAAATTGTCACTGGCAATTGCAGCAAGTTTGTTGCTGTCCCGTGTTTGTTTATCGCTTTTTATCGACGGCGGTCATTGCATTAGTCGGCCGTTGTTGTTGGCGCTGTTTAAATGCAACTAATTAATGGTAATGGGTCATTTTGCATGGCCATCGCCAACATCGGCCGCCTTGTTTGTTGATTTTGTAAGCAATTTTGTGTGTTGTGTTAGCATTGTGTGTTTATATAAAACTATTCGTCGCTATCGATTTTTTCATTATTATTGCACTGGCGTTGTTAACATGAAACATTTGGCAGTTAACAATGTATTTGGTACATGAAAATCGTTTTTACGATGTTCGTTAATGGAGAACCCTCTAATTTCGAAGGATTTCCCCGACAAATCTGTTGCTAGACTTAATAAATTTTGTAATTTTTATTATTTATTAGTAAATCCAATTATTATGATGATAATAATACAATGTACGTCTAATGAGTTGAATGCAATTTAAATCTCGATTTTCAATAAGTTATTATCTTATAAAGTTGTTTAATTAGTTAAAGTAATACATTTGGGATAGATCAGTATTATTTCTATTTAGGCTGAAAGTAACAAATAAATATGTACTCTTTTTAAAAAATTTAAGTTTAAGATTCCTTGAAAAATTGGCTATAGTTGCAGAGCCTTAACATGAATATTTTGTAAAGCATATATAATTTAAAATTAAAGTGAACCCAAAAACCATTTTTTAAAATGTGTGGTTTTTTTACCATTTAAGAAAAAAACCCTCAAATCACTATAGATATGTGTGAAACTTTTTTGAACCAAAGTCAGAAGTTCCTCAAAGCATTGTGTAAAGTTACAGGGCTGAGGCTGGCGTACTTAGTGAGATATACTCTGGGGAACCCAGACTTTTATTAAAGGCTGTAGCCAACCTTGACAAGTTTTGCTCGAGTCCCAATCCAAAGATTTGACGTCATATGTGCTTTTGGCTTGAGTGGGCAACCAACCTCGTCCCTCAACCCCCTCCCCCCACCGTCCGTATCCTTTGGTCCTTTTTTTGTTGCTCATTTTCGGTACTTGCCACATGCCACGTATTTGCCATCTAATTGTATAAAAGCGTTTCCGTTACGTTCGCCATTTTCGCCCAAAGGGGCGGCGGGGTGGGGCAGGATATGAGAGAGAGAGAGGGCGAGGGAGGGAGACGGGTAGAGCTCGCCATCTCGCTCGCTGGCAAACTTTGAGTCAAAGTATCTAAACGCACAGTTTTTCTGTATCCAAAACTGCATTAAATGCCATAAAATAACTTTTAAAATGCTTTTTACTTAACATCCTGCTCGACGTCGACGTCGGCAGCGCAGTCAGCAGAGGAGGGAGCGGGACAGCAACACAGCAAGACAGGGGTCCACGAAGATTAATTAACAATTTGCCAAGTTCTGGTTCTTTTCACCCTACACCCCTCTTATTTATTTAATTTTTTTTTTTGGCACTCTTCTGATGTCGCTGTTTATTGGTGCGAAAGAAGCGAAAGAGATGGCCATATGTGCCGGCTATGGTCTTGGCTTGAGTGCGAAAGAGAGGGCCGAACGACTGGCTGGACCAAAATTATCGACAGCGGAAGTTAACACACTTTAAATCAATTAGAAAATAAAAGGCGGAGTTTAAGGGGAGGTCGCGAGCTCACCACGCGGCAACACTACCACTCACCACGGCTGCGCAGTTGGTGTCGTCTAGCGGGTGTGGTGAGTTCCACTGATTTTTATGGCACCTCCATCTCTCTCTCTCTCTCTCACTCACTCTCCCCACACATAATTAGCACTGACCAAACGGAATCAAAATCGGAGTTTTGTCTCTGATTGTTACTATACTACGTGGTTTCGGTTTTTTCTAGTTTATTTCCCCAATTTTTTTTCTATTTTTTTTTTACTTTTTGGGGTTCCAGCCTAAGGTCACAGCTGTGTCAAATAACAACAATGAGGCAGCAAATTCGGGGCGACGAGTATGAATGAATTGGATTTGAATTGAATTGAATGGCTTCGTTTTGGAAATAGACATTTTTGGAGGGGTGGGGCAATATTGTTACAAATACTTTGTATACAAATTGTGTTGGGAATCCCACGCGTTAGGGCAGAAAATAAGACAAGTTTTGTAGGTACATACATTTTTATATCTAAAAATCTACTATGGATTACTGCGAAATTTTCGTCATTTCAACTTAGATAAGCAGTTTATCATTGTGCAGAGTTACAAATTTGTAGCTTACATGGTACGCGATTAACAGCCTTAAGAATCTAGACTTTTACTTTTAAAGACACTACTAAAACTTTGTCACAAATTAAAAAACCATCTAATCACTATAAATTTAACAACTCCTAATATTAAGTAGGTAATACCACTACTCAATGTCTTTAATATATTTTTTTAAGCTTTAGCCAACAATGATATCATTTTTAAGAAACTCTCCCTTAAATTATGAAAAACTATTCGAAATGAATTCTGGAGAATTCCTTTCAATTTTTGCGGCGTGCTTGAAAGCTCATCTCGAGGAATACCCAACCCCGGGGATCACACTGACGGTGATGATTCGATTGGTTCTGACAGAATTCCTGGTGACACTTGACTGGCACCTTCGGCACATCGGATTATTAACGCTTTGCCGATTTGATTAAGCGTCAAAACTTTTGCGGTTTTTGGTATTGTCGCCGCCGGGTCTCGTTTGAATTTCAACAGCTGGCATTCCAATATATACATCATAATATAGTAGCTATGTGTATTGGAAAGCAAAACTTCATGGACATTTTCTCAAACGTATTACATTCAATGGTTTCCCAAATTCTAAATTAAACTACTCTCTATTAACATACTCTAAAAATCACTAATTGTTACAATTTCGATCCATATAACAGGTTAAATATCAATACGATATTGATGTTTAATTGCCACCGCTTGTTAACCGTGTCGCTTAAAATGCGTAAAAAGACTCCAGGTCAAAACTGGCATTTGTTACACTTACTTCACGTATGACTCTTTTTTTTCTTGATCGTTGTAAAGAGTCTCTTTTTTGTGGAAGTTTATTTTTAAATTTTTGCCCTCGTCATCGTCTCAATATGATGGCATTTTATAGTATTAAACTAAGCAGCATCGCTGCCCCCCTTGCTCTTCCCCCTTTTGGCTGTCAGACATTCGAACTTTTTTACTTGTCGCATTTTCTGCTTGGTTTTTTGGTTAATTGGCTAAAAATTTTCTACCAAATTACTTTAATTATGACAGTTACATAGACCTTTTCTTTATGTTTTTGTTGGTTGTTTAGCCGCGCTTATTGCCTTACCTCCATCATTTCCCCCAAAAACTGGTCGTTTCATTCACCATCTACCGAGTTTGTCTGGCTGTCATCTCCACTCGACAATTGGTTACAAAATGTGTTAAATAATTGCCTCGATTATTGTTAATATATACGCGTATCTATATATATATCGCTTTGTCCTCTCTGTTTGCGTTGGGTCTGCGCGAAATTGAAATCTGGGTTAGTTTGGGATCATGGTTTTGAATGGACAGTTGGCTGAGGTCAACGATTGCTTTTTTGGCTGATTTAAATTATCATTTGTAATTTGTATAATGAGAGCTTATATGATGACATATTGCAGTCGGCAATTGAACTGGACAACTTGCTGATTTCTCATAAATTAAATAAGTATTTGTAAAGTGCTGAGTATATTTTGTTAAAATACTTTTACATTTAATTCCATCTAATTATTTACTTTTACATGTGTAAGAAATATTTCATAATATCATTTATAAATATATATAACTATTTGAATTTAATAAGCCTTAAAGATAAGAGTAGTTTAAACAAATACTTAAATAATTGAAAAAATCTTGAATATATATTGGAAGTACATTATTCCTTTTCCACTGTGAGTTTCTTTCAACAAAGTCACTAAAAAGAAAATAAATAAATGGTTAATTATATTTAACGGCTTTAATTTAGTTTGCAATATCAGGTTTTTGTTTACATTGAACTGGATCCAACGTTGATGCATCGATCTTGCAATCATTTCTCGTTTATGGGATTATGACGGACCCAGAAATCGAGGGGCCAGCATTATCGCTTGGCCATTTAGCGGCGATTTAATACTTAATCCGCCGGCGATTGCGGCTAACGCGACTTTGTGTCAGACGGTATCGGATCGGATTGTATCGGATTGGATCGGTTGGCAAATTTAGCACTCGAGTGGCCAACTGGGTAAGTGGGCCGTCGGCGCGGATTTGTCCGTTTGTCAAGCACGAGGTGCGACTGTACCCGAAATCGATTGCATAATCGCCCGCGGGCGCTTTTAATTGCCCCAACCGGGTTGCATGCCTCACGGAATTGCGGGGCCAATTAAGATGCAGTTATTAAAATGCCCGCAAAAGCCAAAACCAAAAAAAAATGTATAAATAATACAACAAAAAAAACCGAAAAGTAAAGCACTGCCAAAAAGCAAAGAAAACTTCCGCGAATTTGAAATTGAAACGTTTTTGCAGTCACTGAGGCACGAGAGCAGCTGGCAGCTATTACAAATTACGCATACGCCGCTTTGTACCCGCCGCTTAGCCCACACCGACCCCCTCCCCAGCGCCCACCGCATCGCCACTCACTGGCTGTTAATTGTAAAATTGTAAAATTGCAAACGCTCGCAATAGCTCGCAAAATGCACTTAGACCGAGCGCCGCAGACAGAGACACGCTCGGCCAAGCACAAAACATTAATAAATACCTGCGGTTTAATTCGAAATAATTTGTTTAAACATTTCCTTTTGTTTCGCTTCCATCTCCTCAGCCAACTCATTCTCACCCAATCCCGATTTTTAATTGCACCCGGCGGCCAGCGAATTAAGAAAAAAGATATTTTGTACAGTTTGCCGGCATGAATGCACAGGAAGAAAATTGTGGGGTCTTACTTTAAAGGCATTGGAAAGTATTTTTTATCATCAGCACTCACTTATCATTTTTGTAATATTTTTCAATTCAATTTTCATACTGTTACTTAAATTATTTACTGATAATGTGAACTTTTCGCCACGATTGGATGTGGAATATTTTTGAATTAACAAATGCAACTAAAAAAAGCTGTTTAAAGACTCCAATCAACATTCTGACTTTATTTATAGGGGAAATGCAATTATGTATTTTGAGGAACTTTAGTAATTTTTCTCGCTGTGTAGGTCGTCGTCGCGTGTGTGTGGCCCAGCTCCCCCTCCCCCCTTCCACACCCTTGCGATGGGCAATCAAGGGAAATGAAATGCATTCGCAATACAATACATAAATTGCAAATTATATTGGAAACTTGTGTTCTCCACACGGCTAATAATTTTCGGGGGGTTGTGGGGTTTAATCTAGAGATCACCGCATCGAATTGCAAATTGATTGAGGTTTGGAGGCGGGGCTGTGGGGTCGGGGCAGCTATGTATATGGGATAGAAATCAAGGTCGCAACACATTGTTTTTCTTCTCCAACGGCAATGAGGAAAAGTATGGGAAATCCTACAGTCTACAGAAAGTTAAATAAAGATTAAAGATACTCACTGAAAAATAATTTATGTCAGCAAAAATAGTATTTAATTATTAAAATAAATTAATATATTTTTCAAAAATTAATATGTAGAACCAACGATGAATTTTTAAAAATTATTTTTAAGTTCTTGTTGTAATTACACACTTAGTTTAAAGGTTTTTAGATAACTTTAAAGAAATCAAATATTCTTGGTGAAAGTTATTATTATTTAAACATTAAGTATTACATTGTATCTGACTGACCCTTACTTTGAAAATAATAAATAATATAATTTGGGGCAACAATTCAAAGTCATTCTCTAGATATTTGACTGCAAGGACTTTCCCACACAAAATATGTGAATTAAATCCCACTGCCAAGGCGAACGCATTTAAAGTCACTTAGAATGATATAATATTAATCGCATGTCCAATTTAATGACTCTTAGCACAGCACCGACAAACGACAAGATTTGTGGGTAAATCTATATACATATACAAAAGCGTATATATTTAATTTCAGTAATAATTGTGCGGGGAAGAGCGAAAAACTTTAATTAAATTGCTGTGCGCATTGAAATCGAATTGAAAATCGTTTTTGTTCTGCTTTTTTATGTCATGATTATGGCCGCAACGAAATCTGTTTTGACTCTGCGCAAATAAGCATTAAATCTCACAGTTTTCGATCCCAAACGATCCCATATACGATCCGATTCCGATCCGATCCGATCCGAAGCCCACTCCCTGAGATCCCGCTTTGATCTTGCCCCGTCCCTGTCCTCGTCTCTTTCCCCCCCGGATCGCCCCCTCTCTTTCAACCGATTCTGATTTGAATTTTTATGCATTTTGACAAGGCTTCGGTGTCGCTTTTAGCTTTTTTTCATTCCTTTTTTTTTGTTTTAGTTGTCGGCGGCGTGTGGCCAAAGTTGTTGGGGCCTCGTTATTTGTCTGTTTATAGAACGTTTCATTTGTCTCAATCAGCAATCAAAATAAATGTTGTTGTTGCCCTCGCGTGGATTAACATGGTTTTTCAATTTTCGAGCATAACTTTTTACGGCTCTATTCATTTGTCCACCGTCGGTGTCCGCAGTGCGCTCTAGTTTATGAGTTTGAAAATAATTAAGTGTGCAAATTAATCTGCTATTCCCACGAAAGTCGCAGCCCTGTCCCCGTCCCTTTCTCTTCCCATCAGGCTATCTCTTTCGGCAGCTCCATCTCCCTCTCTGTCTTTGGCAATCCCATCAAGAGTCACGAGTGTCACATTTAAAACTCGGACTCAACATTAAAGACGACAAAAAGCCAACAAGTTCGCTTTGCACTTAAGAAATCTGATAAAATGAAGAGCGGCGCAAAAGCAGCAGCAGCAAGTACACTGAGAGAAAAAAAACGGGATATTTATATTTTAATTTTAAATTGAGTTCAGAGGTTTTTATAAAGTCACATCATACCATTTTTATAAATGTTATCAAAAAATGTTATTATATAATAACGAATCCTCTTATCTGTTTCATAATAAAATTATAATATTATTCGAGGTGAAATCTCTCCTATATGGTTGCAAAATGGCGTTCAGAAATAAATAAATGTTTTTTTTATTGTAGGACATCTGAGTTTTTTAGAGTGTGATAAAGAGGAACAGATATGGCAAACCTTTCCCAGCTTCGTCGCTGCACTCGTCACGTGAGTTTTAGTGCAAAACAATTTGAACGATTGAATGCATCGGGCGATGCGATGGGACGCACCTCATCCGCACCCCTAGGACCCTAAGCCCCCCTCCCCTCTGAACCCTTTTAACCCTTTTACCCCTCTTGCCCAGAGTCACTTACCTTTTTTTTTAGCCGCTCTTCAGAAGTGTCACACACAATCCGCTTGCATTTTGGCATTTGTCAACTTTTCCATGCGCTGCGCATGCGCAGCAGCATCAGAAATGGGAAAAGAAAAGGAAAATAAGGTGGACTTTTAAGCCGCTCGGCTGCTCACTTTACCAGCTCTTTGTTGCCCATTTCGCTTTGGTTTTTCGTCCTTTATCTAAAATGCTTTTTGCGTAAATTGCGTATTGAGTTTAAATTAAATTTGCCCAGATTAAGATAAGGAAATGCAGTTTTTTATTTACCAGCAGCACCTGGCGACTTTTGCCCATCGATCCGTAACCAAAAAGGTGTCTTAAACGTTTCCCCGCTCCGGGAATCCTGCACAGGTATAGATACTTGGGTATGAGATACTCGACATCCATGAGTTACTTGCGCTTAAGATACTTTTGCTGAAATGCAAATGAAAGCGAACTGACCAACAAAGAACTGGAAAATAAGCAAAAAGTGAATATTAATATTAATGTAGTCATGGATCGCATGATACTTATAAGATACTAATTTTAATTTCAAATAAAAACTGATAATAGAATAAACTTAACATTTGACCATAATTTTTCTAATGGCATAGTCATAAAATAAATTATTTTTAAACTGCAAATGTTACTTTGTATTTTAATAAATTATTAAACCAGCTACCGATGTTCAAGTCTATGCTACTTGGATTCTCTCCCGATTATTCTAATATTTCTACATATCGTACATAATCCTCTTAACTTGGAATACTCTAATAGAGGATATACAATAATTTATCGTTTTCTTATTTTAGGATGATCTGAAAAGTTTGGTTAAGATCAGACCACATTATGGTTATTATTATTTTTTAGAAAAAATGATTATAGGGAACTTTTTCGATAATCATAGCTCTCTTGTTTTTGAAGCTAAGGTTGTGAAACTTCAGAGTTTGGTATATGATACTGTTTTCGACGATCATGGAAACTTACGGTAGCTCGAAAAATCCTACTTGAGGTGGTAAGCCTGAAAGGGTATTCAGTTCTTACCCGTATTTTTTTGCGGCCCGCTCACTCGTGGAACGCAAACGCACTTCCTCTGCAGTGGCGGGTATTTAGTGGGGCAAGTTTACCTCACTCAAATGTTTATTTTTATATAGACCACTGCCCCGTCCCCTTTCCTTCGTAACGTTAACGTGTCAAATGTCTGAAAACACTAATCCCCTAAGCAGCTTAAAGATCGCGATGCGTTGCGTCTTAAGGGCCTACGGATCGTTAATGTGTGTGCTTGACCGGACGAGAGTTCGATATGTGTGTGTATTTATTTGTATATTTGGTAGAGTCATACATACATATGTTATGTATATATTTATGGGTTTTCTTTTTCTCCATTGACTGCGGACTTACACACGTTCATTCATCGGTTCATCGCCGTACACATCACCCCTCCGCTTTCTGGCCCCTTTCTTCTGGCTTTCTCCCAACTGTTTTCGGTTTTTGTTTACTTTCTTGTCGGATCGATATGGTGGTGCTACTTCTGGTTGATCTCTTCATTGATATCACTTTTGATTTTTGTCGTTTTAATTTGATAAGTTGTCAGGAAATCATAAGTAGCCCGTCGTCTTGGTAATTGAAAAATGATTTCTAATATGCAAGAAATTAATCACATTTTGGATTTTGCTCTGCCCGCGATCACGCCACATTTGATCGCCAGTTTGAGCGACAGCTAACACAGTAGCCACTCTCGCTGGAGCAGGGGTATATTTCTTAAGGGGGGGAGCGGATCGGATCGGATCGGGTGAGGAATGAGCATAGCCGATCGACGGTGAGTGACTCTATGCAGGAACTACGAGTATAAACGGTCACTGGCACGGGAGATTTATCACACACAAAAATCCATTTATATTAAAAAAAAGGAACATCTAGATTTAAAAATGTATAAAATAAATGTTATTAAAATTAAATGCATTACTTATTAAAAGACTTTTTGATGTATATGTATAACACATCAAATGTATTGATTCATAGAGCGGACTTAAAATAAAATAAAATTTGTATTTCATAGTTATAAAACTTCCCTTAAAAATAAAAAAAGAATTCTTAGTTCTGAGATGTAGCACATGAATAAACTAATTGAATAATATAAAAATATCTCGCACTGAATGACACTTTTTGTAAGCACTGTAACGCATTGGATTTACTTTTGGCTTTGGAGCTGTGAAGCTGGAACTGTGGTGCTGGAAAATTAACTCGCTCATTGGTGTCTGTCAATTGAAATGTCAGAAACGATTTATAATTTCTGTCGCTCACCGTTGCCGTGGCTTTGGCAACAAGTTTATTAAGCACTTTTGGGGTCTGATCCCGAAGTCTCCGGAGTCCCCAGATCCCAGATTCACTGGGACTAAGCCAACTTTAGCAAAAACATAATGCTGTTAATTGAAAAAGAGAGAAAATGTCAAATTGATTTGCGTATTGATGATTAATGTATGGCAAGGCGGATTCTTAACCGGAGATTATGCACTGATCGACATGTCGGAAGAATTATATCTTGGAAAATTTTAAATTATTAACATGAACATATTTAAAAAATCAACAAAAACTCCTGTACTTATAACAGCAAATAAGACCCATTAGTTTTCTATTAATAAATTCTTCCAATAGTAACCTAATGATATTAGTATAAAATTGGAGATCTAATGCTTCTTAGAAATGTTATATCATAACAAATATTTTATTATGGTAATTTTTAAGATGATCAAGAACTACAGATCTTACAGCTTATAACATGTAATAAGGCTATTTAAAACCGCATAAACGTGTCCCTAAATTTTGTTCTGTGTGTAAGACATTTAACGCATCGGTATTGGCAATCTCGGTGCAATTTTCCCGACTTCTGGGTAAGATCATTAAGCAAATGTCCCGGCTGTTGTCAGGTTTGACACTTTAGCTGGCGGACGAGCTTAACGAATATTGACAGCAAGCCTAAAAGTTCGCCATTTGTCCGATCGTCGATTTCGCGGAGCCGAGATATGGAAAAGATATCACAGAGAGAGGATATCAGGGGATTTTGAGGGGATTGCGAGGCTAAATTGCAATCAGCCGGCTTAAAGAGAGATGCAGGCGATCATGAACGGGTGATCAAGTGATCGTTGAATTGGGCACACAAAATGTGTTAGCGTGTTAATGCCAGTGCTCAATTAATGCGATCGATAAAATCGATTGGCGGGCACTGCAGCAATAATAAATCGATAAGTTGCTAACGATCATGATTGCGATCACTCGTAAAAAATAGTGTTATATGCAGAGATCCAACACTAATATGTTTTTGGTTTGTGCATCGACATAAATAACGAGCATTTTCAAATACAAACTAGTAAAAAAAGCGCATAATCCCTGGATAATCAACTTTAGAACATTTTCTTGGAAACTCAATAAGTACATAAGATATCAATACAATTCCCATTAAAGCCCAGCCGTA
This sequence comes from Drosophila kurseongensis, assembly GCA_018153305.1. NCBI lineage: Eukaryota > Metazoa > Arthropoda > Insecta > Diptera > Drosophilidae > Drosophila > Drosophila kurseongensis. The sequence goes on from JAECXX010000141.1 coordinate 14,974,293, forward strand.
CCTACAATTATCTCACGACCATTATCGAGATTATCGTAACCAAACAAAGTACAGTTACTGCTGCCATTCACAGATTTAGCATAATTATGACTTTCCACCTCTCGTGGAAGCAAACTGGTGTAAAATGTTATGCAAACAATTCGCAAAGCGGGGCAACTGAATGCAGCGATATGTAAATACATTTCAGCGAGTGATGCGAAAACCGCAAGCTTGAAAATTAACTGCAAATTAAGCGCTTTTCCTCCCCACTTCCCCCCCACTTCCCCCCCAGGCCGCCCCTCCCCCACTCCCAGCTTAATTAGTTACAATAGATTAAATTTCAAAGGAGATCTGCAACCGCAGCAGCTTCGATTTTGACTAGAGATGACAACTCGATTAAAAGTTGACTTTGAATAAAATATATTACCTTAAAATAAAAAACGATGTTTTATAATAGTTAAAAGTACATTTGTTAAATTAATTCATAATATGTAGTTATGGGAATGTTCCAAAACCAACGAATAACTCAAAATGTACACGGTAGTAAACAAATTATTTATTTCTCTATACTTATTAGGTATTTAACTAAAGTGGTTAAAAATTAATTAGGAAAACGATAAATAACTAAACTCAAAGTTTTTAATTAATTACCTATGATTAAAATCATTTTTTTTGTTTAGAATTGCGTAAATTTTTTAGAATTAATTGGAAGTGCATGCTACATTTTATAGATATGGTAAAGATATAGAAGTGATCGTGTCACGTGGCCATCGCCAGCTGACTTGTTGCTGGCAAGGCCGCCTCAGCTGCTACTAAGTATGACTATGACTAATTATGAGCGAGTCCCAGAACCATTCGCCGCTCATTAGCGCGGGCAGAAGGAGGATCGCGGGGCGAGGAGTGGGGGAAAAAGAGCGCAGATTGAGGAGTGAGTGCACTGGACAAAAAAGTGGCATTCCGCAGAGAAGTATTAAATTTGGTCCCAGTTTCTTACTTTTAAAGAGCACTTCCCAAGGATAATATGATTGGGAACTTTTAAGATAATATGAAGAAATGATTACTTATTTTTAAAATGGTTAAACCAATTTAAAAGTTGTCTATCATATTAGTGGGCATTAAATATTACCGGTTTTATGTTTTAAGCATTCACCAAAAGGTGTTGCACATTCATATTTTTTAAGTGCTACAAAAAATGTTCTTCTATTCTATGCAGTTAAAAAATTAAAACATGATGTTTCCTTATACATTTATTATACTCTTTTAAATGCCTTGTAATCTATTTAAATTCCTGTATAATTTATTAATTTTCGCAGTGTTTTGCCCGGAGGAACAGTGCAGTTTTGCATCGCTGGCAAAGTCCATGGTCATGGGCTTCCTCTGGGTCTGGGTCTGGGGCTGGGTATGGGTATGGGTCTGGGATCCCAGCTCCCTCCGCCACTTGCCACTTGCCACTCGGATTCCCATTGCCAGTTCCAGTTTGAGGCCGAGCGGAGAGTGAATTAAATTGCGGTGGCGTCAGTTCATTACAGGTGGTTGACTTTAATGCCGCGCTCTTCTAGCGAACTGCCCCTGGAGTTCTGCACTCGGATCTCCGATCTGCGATCTCGAGTTATTTTGTTCGTCACTCCGCCGTTGTTTCGCTCTGTATTTCTTCTTGTATTTTTTTTTTTTTTTTTTTTTTTGTGAAAAATTTACGAAGCGTTAACGAAGCATTAAAGCGCGCATTTAACAAATTTACTTAAAACTGCATAAATTTCCAGTCTCAGTCTCGAGTCTCGAGTCTCAGTCGAAGTCAAAGCCTCCGAGCGGAAGTCGTCGGAGTTGCGCATGCGCAGACATCGCAGCCTGGAAAATGTGTTTACCATTTTCATTTTTCCAGCGCTCGTTTGCTCCGCTTTTCGCCTGCTTTGTTGTCGGTGCTCAGTCAGCCGATCCGGCGACATTTTCACGTCTTGTTAGCTTAAAAGCCCTGCGAGGAAGTGGCTCCCAAGGGGCCAAGACAAGTCCAGATTTACACCGTCTTCTGGCGGATGAAAGGGTTGTAAGAAAGTATTTTTTTAACCTCTGATTTACCTGATAGCAAAAATTTGGGGATTATACATCGAAGATATTTCAATTTGATATATATTAGAATTTAACAAGTAATAGTGACTCTTTAAATAATATATTTTAGAATTTATTTAAAAGGAAACCACTTGGTAGTTTGGGAAATCGGAAGCTCATTTAAAATATATATTGATTGTCTATGATTGGTTTTGAAATCTGATGTTACTTTATAAAGATCGACACAAAAATACAAATCAAAATGGAAACGTAGGGTTTTAGAGAAGTAAACCACGATCAGTTAGAGGTAAGCCATGTGCCTTTACTGCCTTGCGAACTCTTGACTGAAATTATAATACCCTCTGTAAGGGTATAAAAACAACTCTCCCGCAAGATCTTTCAGCCCGACGCACCTTGACTATATCTTTACCGATCTGGTAGGACATGGTCCCGTTTAGATAAAACCCTAATATGCATATAAAATATTTATGGGTGCTCATCATCTAATAACGCGTACTTGGGCCGTGTGATTAATTAAGGCCGCCAAGTCGCTGGACCGGAAAACGCTTGGAAAATTCGGCTAACTAAAGGAAAAGAATTCGTGGGTCAAGCCGAACTGGCCGCCTAATTTATGGGGATGTTCCCTCGGACCCAGCGAACAAGTGTTACCCCCAGTAAGTAAGTCAAGAACCCGAAAAGTCGGACCAAGTCGGTCATTACACCAACTGAAGCGCGTCTATTATTACCGCATTATTTAAATTTTACCTCGTTGTTGCTGGACTGGCTGCTTGGTTCGCTGCCCAGATGGGAGGTCCATCGCGGGAAGGTGAAAAGTGGAATTTTCGAATGATTTATAGTAATTTGGTTTAAGAGTTATGTTCACACTAGACCCGAGCTTCGGCCGAGCATTGCATTTAATCTAATCTTCTCCCATTCTCAATTTTTCCACTCGGTGTTTTCTTTTTGTTTGGAGTTTTCTCTAGTGGGAGGGTGAGTAGATCACTGGGACAAAAATAAGAGAATTAGAAAACAAATACTTGGTGTAGCAAATAAGTTTTATGAACTAAATAAAAACTATAAAATAATTAGTCTATTTTCTAGTTAGTCTCCTTGGCAAATAAATATAGTTCAAGTTTATTAACTATTTGTTATAAATAAATATTCTACTAAATAAATCATAATATTAAATACAGTCCCTAAGACTAGAGATAATTTGTTTAATAAACTGTGAGCTGCATTAGTGATCTAAATTATTTATATGTTTGTTAGAACTTCTCTCTATTTTAATATATTATTATAATAGTTAGATCTGACTCTTATAATTTATTCCTCTCAGTGTATAGATCGTTTTCATTTTTTTGGGGTGGGTCCCAACTCCTTGGTCGTATGCAAATTAATGACAAATTAAGGTGTGTGTTTTGCAGTCTCGAATCCGTGGCGCGTTAATGAGGGGAGTAGGAAAAGGAGGGGTATACACAAATAGAAAGAGATAGAAATAGAGGGGGCTGTTATCTGCTAGCTGAGCTCAAATTGGGTGTGAGAATAAATTTCTCAGTTTTATGAGCCGCTCGCTTCTCGCTTTAATAATGGCCACTCAATTGGTTTTTAAGCCTTTTAAATACGGACTGAAAATCAAGGGAAACCCGCGGAGAAAGAGATAGCCAAGCGATATATATATATATATAGAGAGATCTCTCTGAACTTAAGGGCCGTTAGATTTTTCATTCAAGATTAATTGTTAATTTTTTATTGCCGGCCCAAAGAAATTAAGTTGAGTTTAAGTAGGCCTGCGACTCGCCCCGCGAACGGAAATGTTATCGCCGGAGCAAAGTACCATAATTTGTAGCCATAAATCTTTTAATCTAAACACCAAATAAAATACAATTTCGGAGCTTCAGATGGTTGAGATGGTTGAGATGATGGCCAAGATACTTGGCCACAATCCCAGCTCCATTCGTGGGCGTGGCATTGGCCAGGTGTGGAAAGTGATGTGATGGGATGTGTTTTATGTGGCCACTTGAAGTGCGTTGAAAAGTTTTTATTCGGCTGGAAATTAGTTGGCTGCCTTTGGTTGGGTTCAAATGGGTTTAAATCGTAATGCGACTTAATGGATGGAATTGGAGGTAATTGTTGCGGTTTCAGTTTTCGTATCGCCTGGAAATTCCAACTGATTTTCTATTTGGTTTATTTTCAGGTTCCCCATCATTTTTTTTTGGTAAAATATACATAATATTATTATTACTTTTACTGTAGGTTAGGAGAAAATAAAATGAAATGCAATGCTCTATTGGAGTTAATGTTTAAGCTGGAAGTGGGACTTGGAATTCGTAACGCTAATCCAAAATCGCATGCCAATGAAATCCAAAAATAAGGGAGCTGGTAGGGGGGGGTGGGGGTGGCAAAAGGGAGTTCGGAGCAAACCATCAAATTAAATTCAAGAAAAAACGGAGCGATTAAAAAAGTTTTTAATTGTTGTATGTCGTGTCGAGATTGCGCCAGCCGCAAACAGCAACAACACGCATGCCATGCCAAAAGGGGGGCGTGGAAAAGGGGCGTAGAGGGGGTGGGATAGGGTGGCGTAGAGGGGAGGAGGGGGGTTGCATACCACCTTGGACGGTCCGAACATTTTTGTGTTAAATGCGATTAATTGCGATATTATATTCTTATGTAATCGTAAACGTAATCGTGGTCGTAAAAAACGCTACACAAAATATTATAGTTGGCCCCGAAACAGAAAAGAAGCAAAAAAAAAAGGGGGGCTACTTGGTGGGTGGCAGACTGTAAAAGAAGAGTGGGTTGGTGGTTGGGTGGTGGGTGGCTGGTGCAGCGGCAGGAATGCATTTGCACTCACAAATGGGAAGGTAAGTGCAGTGAAGCTCGGCTTTTGATTTTGGAATGGATTAAATCGCACCTTAAATGCGCTACGAATGCATGGGATTTCAGTATTAAAAAGAAAATACATTTTATTCAAATAAAATGGGAAACTTTATGGAAGTATTAATGACAACAGAAATATTAATAAAGAAATATTTAATATTAACAATTAACCAATATAATAAAATGTTGCTGTAGTAAGAAACTTTTTTTTTTTTTTTTTAATATTTATTTCCGCCGGAATCGTGCAATGCCATTTGAACATAACCGGACGTATGAGGATATATATACATATATAGTAGATATTATACTATTTAAACTAAATACAATTATTTACAATTATTTACAAAATTAGTAAGAAACAAAGTATTGGCAAGCTAATCAATAGATTTTAATCGTGACAAAGTGTCATCTATTTTTTGTATTATTTGGAATGCAAGCGATGAATTAGCTTGGGGTAAGAGTATATGCCACAATTCTCTGTTTATTCCGACCCACAAAACAATCCACAAAAACTGCTCCACTTCCGCCTTTTATGTGCTCATATTTACCATTTTTTTCGTTTCTGTTTTTTAATTTCTAATTTAGTTTTAAGCCCGGCTCTTTGGAGACTTGCTACCGTGGATGTTGGTGTTGCCCGCGGACATGCAACTCTGCTTTATGACTCATGACAACATGCAACATGACGTTCGCAGCTGATTCTCTGATTTTCTATGTTTTTTTTTGTTGTTGTTGTTGCTTTCTGTTTGTTGTGTTTGGTTTTAATGCTGCTCTAACGAGCATAAATGGCAGATAAAGAACAGAACAGTTAGTCATTTTGTCTCCCACTCGACGGCAGTTCGTTGACTCCGCTCGCGGCCCCCGATAATTGCCACTAAAAATGTCAGGTGCTAAACGCTATCAGCCAACTAGAACCAGGAACACCACAAATTATAATGACAATAAAAACAAATTTACAGATTTCCATTTCCATTTGGAGAGCGGGGGTTGTGTCGGTTGGCCCGAGGTAAATTAAGTGTAGGTACCAAAAATTAGTATCGCGTTCTACCATCTACCATCAACCATCAACTATCTACAATCAGGGGAGGATCGTGGCCAGAGAACCAGTGTTGTTCTATCTAGAGATAGACGCATTTTTATGGCCCGGTCTGGCGGGGTTGGAGGTGCCACAGACCCCATTTGATACACCCGACTAACCGCGGGCCAGTTTTAGTCGGGTTTTCATTTCGGTTTTCGGTTCGGGCCAAGAGCAACACCAACGCCAGACCGGAAGCTATGCTTATCGGTCTCATTCTCCGGCCAAGTCTCGCCCCCCTCCCCCCCTTCAACACACACTCTTTTTTTCCCAGTGCAAGCCATTCGGGATTTGCCAAAAACCCACGGGCAACTGGGTGATCTAATCTGGGAGGTGAGGTAATTGTATGATCTTGAAAACAAGAAATGTTTTAACTTTTAAAGATTATTTAAGCGTTGTCTTTAAAATATGAAAATATATCTTGTGGAGAAACTGTTTTTAATATTATACATTTTTTATTATTAATAAGCTGAATGAATAAACATTAAACTTAAAAAGAAACTAGATTTAACATTTTTATGTTTTTAATTAGAATCTAAGTTTAGTTTATATAAAATATGTATAATTTTTAGTTGTTGAAAGTTAATAGTCATAAAATGATGTCTTGTTATCTAATGCTATTATTTAATAAATTTATTGAAAAATTATTTATTTTTCTTATTCATTTCTCAAAAAATCAGTATAAAAAATTCGTTTAAAATATATTTCTATATGAACTTTGTAAAACTTTTAGGGCATTTCTACTTCGTATTGCTCTCCTTCTCCGCTGACTCACTTTTTAATTACTTTAATGTACTTTTTCTGAGTGCTGCCACTAAACAAACCGATTAAAATATTTAAATTTCGTTTGTCGAGTGCGAGAACAATTTCGTTTCACTTCGGATTCGTTTATTTTGTGCGCCTGCGCGCCTGATAAATGAGACAATTTCCCTGCGCCGGCGCGGCATTAACATATCCACGGTACATATTTGTATACATATAGAGCTGAACAACTGAACAATTGGGGTGGGGATGGGGTGGTCTGTGAGCGAGGGCTGTCATGGTCGGCTGCTCGTTTAATTGTTCCTGTCGCGCGAATTTCGGTTCCTGGCCACTGTGAAAAACCTCGATTCACCTCGAAATTTTTCCCGCTTTCGCCCTCGTCGGAATTTTCCCCGGCCGCAGCTTGCGTGCTTCGTCAGCTGCCTGCAATTATTTAAATCATTAAACAGAACTTAACCAACTGTTAAAATATGAACTAAAATGCATTTAACTGTTTTCGAGCTGTTTTGTCAACAAAGCGCTGTCATCATCATCATCATCGTTCAGCCAAGTTCCTCGTTTCCTGTCACTGATTCTCGACTCTTCGTTTTCGTGTCGTTCGTTCTGTCAGCACGTTCAACGCAATTACCTGGCCACACTAAACACACTCCCACACACACTCAGGCACACTGTAATTGTCATAATCGCATTTTGAATGCCATTTCATGGGGCAGGAAGTGCGGCTCTCCACAACAAAAGACGGCGCACACCAATACAGTGCCCATCAATCAAGTTCTATATTACTTACGAGATGGTTGAGAGAAAAAACTTCGAAAAAATATTCGAACATAATAATACATAAGTCCTTAAAAAATCAGCTCGATTTTTCGGGTTTTTAATAAAAATTATAGGAAATATTGGTCAATGTTGGAATGTCATACCTCACTACATTCGTTTCAAAGTTTTCAACAAAGTGGCATTTTTATAAAAAAAATATCATGAAACAAAAAAAAAACATGATTCCAAAAACGGTTTAATTACTATGTGATATGGAGGAGGTGGCTCCGCCGGTCTGTCACAAAATTTCCAATCAAGTGGCATTCGCAGCAATTTTAATTATGCAAAAAATCATTACAAAATGTTGGCCAAATTTTATTACAAAAAATTTAAAACTCTAACTCTTTTTAAATGAATAGGTTTTCTATTCATCAATTCCTTTCCCACTTCAGTAACCTTTTATTAGCATTAAAAATTCCCAATAAAATTACTGTAGATGTGGAAATGTGTTTTTTTTTTCTTTGTTAAGATACATAGTGTCCGTGTGATAAATCTAATTTAATATTTATACACATTTCCAACTTGTGCACACTTAAAAGTGAATTTAAATAAATTTCACGCTTGGTTAAGTCCGACAGATACAGATACGGATTCAGATGCGGATATACAATTGCAATTATAATAATCATTTACATTTGACATTGGCTGGCTGGCTGAGTGACTGGGGGAGTGGATAATTTATCATTTAATTTTTATACATTTTTTCGAGCTCTGACTCTTGAGCCGCGGAATCAAATTAGCGGCGAAAGAGCATACTAATGATCCTGCAAGGACCTGCATTTGCATAAAAAACGCATAAAACCAATCGAAGCATTCGAGTGGAAGAGATCTCTCTCCATAGCGACATACATCTTCCCTCCTCATTTGCTGGCAATTAATTAAGAGCAACAAAAGGGGGTTACAATTGTTGCATTAACTGGCTTTCCAGATCTCAGGGTCCGGCGTTTTGATTCGCTCCGTAATTGCCACCGGAGCTTGTTAGACGCGTTTTGCGGTCTGTACTACTACGCTTCACGTTTTTTCCCCATTTATTTCCCTATTTTTTTCGGCGGTTCGTGGTAGTAGCGTAATTATAATTATATCAAATTTTGAAACCATTTAAAACGCATTAAACGCGCCACAAAAGCCGGCTCCACTTCGGGCCAAGACAATGGCTAACCACAAAGAGTTGAGCGGGAAATGTATATCCCACACTGAGAAAAACGGTTTTCACCTATTTATCCACAAAATTGTTAAGCCAAAAATTGGTTTTCTTGAACGCCACTACCGAGATTCCTTTTGTGTAGTCAATACCATTTATTTGTTTTGTTTTTAATGAATCCATCCTACAAAAAATTGGTACCTACCGAAATGTAAACGGGTGTAAATATGTATTTATAAATTTGCGGCTTGTTAACGACTTGGAACAGTCTATTGGAGTCATAGAAATTTTTAAAAATTTCCCTTTTAATAACATTCATTTTTTTTAGAGTGTCTGCCTTTTCCTCAAAGGCAAAAGACAAAGGTCCCAGAGTCTGTAGCGTAATTACGCCAAGTCTTTTCCGTTCGAGTTCAATTATTTATGGGCTAGTTTATTGGAGAGCTGTGAAGGAGAGAACCAAATTAACTGAAAATAGATGTAATGGGGCCCCGAACATCCCCCCACTCCGAAAACCCTTTCTTTTTCATTCATAAGAGCTGTTAATCGATGATGAATGGAGGGTACAGAGAGGAGTGAGAAAATGTGATATGAAAAATATCTTAAAAACCTTATGGTAGGGCATAAGAATAAGACCATTGTGTTGTTTCTCTCCACTAAAGTTTACTATAAGAACTCAATGCACAAACCATTGCTAATCTTACTTTAGCTATTAATTACTGTTTATTGGGATCATTAAACACATTTTTCCGTTAATAGAACAATAAGTAAAATGAATCTAAAGTATTCGCGAGTATTTTAGATTGTTATACACCTGAAATGGGATGGAAAATATAGGATAAAAAAACCTTTTATTTTAAATATCCCTATGGGGGAGGACTCTACTTAATATCTATAAACACATAAGCCGTACTTTTGGTTACAACTAACTTAAGGTGCGATTAGTCATTGGGTAAAACGTATTAGAATGTGTAACTGCGACATCGCTTCAGCCGGGTGATTCCCAGGCCATTTGGAATAGTCTCTAAGCCGGAAACGTTGGCCACTTAAGTGATAGCTGCTCTCAAGACCCCTCCAGATCCGCACCTTAGCCCACCCATTTTTCTGGGAGGTGAACAAACAAAATGAAGAACAAAGAGTCTCGGGAAGGGAGGGGGAAATGAAAAAACAAAAAAAAAAAAATTCATTAAAAACCGGCGCAAAGATTGCTTATGAAAAGCCTTAAAACGTTTTCGTTTACGAGAGGAGTTGGCCAAATGATGTGTGGCTGAGACACAGGGCCTACATTACAGAAAGAGACGGGACTACTTTGCACTGGCTGCTGGAGAAAGAGAGGGAAGTTTGGCAGCCATCATGGGCCAATTACAATAACAATTGCGAAATATGCAAACGAAACGAAACGAAACGATCGAAACACTATATAATTAGGCTAACGACTTTGGTGAGTAAATGCAGCTGCGTGATTGTGATTGGATTAAAAGCTGAAAACGAAGCTGAAAACCGAACCGATTTCGATCCCCAACCCACATCCCACATCGATCTTCGGCATTGCGATCGCTAATTTTTCGCGTTTATCTCATTATTCCACAGTTTTTGAGCATTTATCTGGCGGATCGGGGCAATGCATCCAATTAGGGCGAGGATCAGCATCGGCCCAAGATCTCTTTGGGGAAGTGATCGTGCTAAACTTCATTAAATCTTTCGGGGCTTTCCTTTTTACTTTTCGTGAAGAACTCTGCAGCGTGATTATTGGTTTGTGAAAACGTCTATCTTTCTCTCTTTCCAACTCTTTGATCTCTCTGGCTTGAAATTTATGCAAAAATTTTCGAAAAATGGTTTCCCCTATTTGCCACTGGCTTATTTTCCCTTCGTTTACTTTTATTTCTTTATGGCTAAATGTTGGCTACTGGTTTTCCTTTATTTTTTTTGTGCGTGTCGGTAGGGCTAATATAAACACAGCCCTATAATTATTCAGTTTTTAGGGCAGTTCAATGATCAGAAATGATTTAAATACACAACAAAATTGGTAAAGATTTGATGAATTGATTTGTGTCCAGTAGCTGAAAGTCTTGTGATGAGTTGACAGTGTCACGAATATTTATGGAAATTTAGAAATTACTTTAAATAACAACAAAGGGAACTATAATTTTGAAAAGTAGCTCGTAAAGCAGGGAGAAGGAAAATTTACGACCCCATGAAGTATTGCAAAAAATGTTAAATAAAATTAAAATTATAATTAAATATAAATTATTATCAGGCGAGTTAACAAACTGTTTGCAAACATAGCTTACATGTTTGGGCCTTCTGCAAGCCATGGAAAACTTAGAAAAAAATTTTAAAAATTGGCCAATATTAAATCGATAGATTTAAGTGCAGATAATTCGAGAAAAGCGTTGCGAAAACGCCTCCCAGATCACCACAAAATTAAGTTAAACAGCCAGTTGATTGGCTCACTGATCACGTTGATCTCGAGACCTTAGGTCGATCCTTTCGACATTCCAGCACCTCGAACCATACCCATCCATTCATCTTCCCATTGAATTGGCGATCATACATTTTTCGCACCTTTATAATAGGCAGCCGAATAAAAGCTTCGCGCAATTAACAATCCGCATCATTACGGGAAGACTTTTGAAGTTTCCCAGAAGCGATCCATCCATCAATGGGTAAATGTTCCAACAAAAAACAACTAACGAGGTGTTATAATTATGGCAGAGATACTCTTACTTACAGATATTTATATATCATATACGTTTGTATGGTCAGACATGTCTTTAATCTGTTACAAGGGTTCGAGTTTTTTGAGGGATCAGGCGCTTGTCATTAGAATATATTGTTCGCTGGCGATCTGTTGACTTTGTGGATGTGTCTAATAGTCGCGTTCGGGTATTTTGCCATTTCATTGATCGCCTTTTTCATGAATGAACCGAGAGTTTTCATTGATCGGAAAGCAGAAGAAACGTTTCAATTCGTCTCGACATTTTGCTGCGTAATTTGTGTTAAGTGGTTTCGGCCCACTTCAGATCCGAAGACTCTCTTCCAGCCCCATCTTCGGATTTGGACTCGAAATCGGGGCTACTGCCTCAGCTTCCGCATGGACTTTACCCCCCTCCCCATCCCCCTCCTGACCACGTTTAATTTTCTTATATGGTTAGGAAAAAATCACAAGAGAATGTGAATAAGTGCACTTGAAGAAAGTTTACCTTTCACTTTATCTGTAATCTATATATTTTCATTTACAGAAAAGTGCCTGTCCTTCGGGATACATTTCTTCTAATTGGTAGTAAATTTTTAGAAATGCGGGTTATGGAACTTTTAAATTAAAATATATATGTGTACAAATTATTCTTCAAAATATCAATGTATTACCCATTTGTAATGATAGTTTTTATGTCGCTAATATTCCAAGAACATTTAACAATGTATGACTTATGAAATCAGCATCTTTAAAAAATACAAAAACCTATCATATTCATGACATATTTTCCTTATGTAGACAAACATTTGTAGGCATTTTTTCTAGTGTAAATCAAGGAAATTAAAATGCGGCAAACTGTGCATTTATCCCGTCATGCCACGCCCCCATCGGCCCCCCGCCCCGAACAGATTGAAGCTTGACCAAAGTGGAGGGATCACTTTGATCTATGCCGTTCGATTTTGTTTATTTTTGTTCATAATCGACCCCGCGCCCCCACCGAATACCCTATATAGATGATCTTTCTATCGGAGATCGGGGAGCTGAGGAATCGGTGAATCGCCGGCTGTCTTTTGATCAGGCGCGAAAATTGTGCGCCTACCGGGGACTTGGGACTTGGGATTTGGGATGGGGGATCTCAAAATGGGGAGTCGGCAATCGAAATCGGAGGCAAGATCGGTAGTAGTTGCTACCGACAATGACGCACAGTATTTGCCCACGATGACGACGATGACGCAGTCGTTTGTACAGCAACCGACATGGGCATATCTACACTAGCTGGCACACACACAATGGCCAATCGGCAATCGGCAATCGCCAAAAGTGGGCAGAGATCAGCGAAAGATCAGCGCACCGATCGCAGATGATGATGAGTTGGAGATTCTGGTGGCGGAACGGTTCATTAGCCTAAATGGTGAGCTGGAATGTGTGAAATCTAGTTTGGCGATAATCGATCATTTAGGGATCGCAGGGATCGTAGAAGAATTCGAACAGAAGTTACACAAATGACTTTTGAATGATTGGTGATTTTAGATCGCAAACATTTGAGATAATGAGGTTTCACCATCTATTATAATTATAGTTTTTTTTTTAAGGCCATCTGAATTGACTTAATCAACTAATTGAAATTCTATAAATATTAATTATTTAAGCAGGATACATTCTATCTGTATCATCTGATATTCTTTACTTACAAATAAAATAGGTCTTTGGCAAATATATACCCACAGCTGATACCTAATATTCCCGTTTATTGCTGAGAAAATCAAGAATGTAATAAAGTTATTATAGTGCTTATAAAAGAGTCACTTTACCGAAGCTTCTTTTGTGAACTAACAGTAGCTTCCCATAGACACCTGCGTAGGCAAAAACCGCAGAGTTGCCTGCCTGTGACTCTGAAAACTATGTCAGTTGTCCCATTCCGATCACCATATAATTTGCTACGCACAGTGTTCCACCGACCACAATGCCGTGGGTGGGTGCATTGCCACGCTTCACTGTGCCCATAAATTGCAGCACTTTGGAAAATGTTTAGGCATTTTTCCAGTGAATTTTAGCCCGATCTATTCTCTTTTTCATACCCTGCGAAAGCGAAACGGAAACTGGCAATTTGCTAAAAAGAATGCGAAACCGTATATTTTCCGAGTTAAAAAAAAAGGGGGGGGGATATGATGCGATATGGTGCATAATGGAGGGGTAGAAATCGGCGCATTGACATTATGCGTTTAGTTACGCACACGCATTCTGCCGGCATTTATTGCACGCAATGCGCAATTTTGATGCCTAAACTGGACAATTTAGACTCAGTCTCCGATTTTCCCCCTTCCTTCAACCCGCTTTCTGGGAGCGGAATGTCCCTAGTGCATACATTTTAAACGGAGACAATCCCAAGCAATTGCTAAATAAGCAGCTTAGGCCCTCTCATTGTTTTCGCAATGCGTCACTGCGTTTGCATTTCAGTTTCATCGTCTTAGACTATTTTTTATACAGTTTAATGCAGAAAATAAAGCGGAGAAAGTTGAATTGTCAAATACTATATAAAATGAAGAAAAGAACATACACAAATTGTATATGATTTTAATAGGAAATCAATCTTAAAATATCCAAGAGTAAAGAATCTTTAATACAAATCCCAAAATGACATAAAAATGTTGGGGAGACCCACCGTCAGCATCCCATGTTAATTTCTCTTTAAATATTATGTAGACAGTCTGTGATTATCTGCCGACTTCATATACGTTCCCTTTTTATGCACATTTCTGCCTTTTGCGCCAGAGATATTTAAATGAGCTTTTAAAAATGGTTAGCTACTGTTTGACGCACTCGAGAACGACGAAACCGGAGACCGAGATCGACCGAAAAGACCCAAAATGAGTCGAGATCTGACTCTATTGCCCGAAGGGCCCTTCCAAACCGAGGGATATGGCGCGGGGGGGAACTTTGGTTTTCTATACGAAATTATGAAATTGCTATTATTAATGATTATAAACGTTTTTTATACACTTTACTGAAAATTGACAAGCGTTTATTAACGATTTTATAATAGCCGCCGATCGACTGATCGAATGGCCTCCATTGTCCTCCCATATACACATATATATGTATATATTTTGTATATTCGAAAAACGTGACGTGACTTCAGGCAGCTTGACGTTTGACTTTGAAATCGCCAGCAGGCCGAAATCGAGACAGATTTTGGGGGATATATGTATGTATATATGCATTTATGGAAAACGAGACAATAGAAAACTTTGAAATATTTTGCTCAAGACAGGAAGCCTCTTTACATAATTAATCAGTTTATAAATGCTTTCTGTTTTCGTAGAGTCATCGACTTCGGCTCCACTGAAAGGAAAAACTGGTCGATTCAAATGCAGTTTGCATTAGGCAAACCTTTATTTATAGATAATATTTATTATGTTATTTTTACGGTTATTTTTATAAAACCTTTTATTAAACAAATCGAGAACTAGTAAAGATTTTTTGCAAACCTTTTTATATATGTACATATTAAGGTCGTTAATTAAATTTAAAATTAATAAATAACTTAATATAAGCTTAAACTTATAAATCATAAGAGGGGTTAATAAATGTTTTTAAAATTTTGATAAGAGGTTAGGCGGTCATTAAAATAAGCACAAGTATTATTTCCTAACAATTGATTTAATCAAATCAAAATATATATTATGAGGCTGAATGATAATACTTTACTGGCTCTTTGAAATGATATGTTCTATGGATTATTCTAAGATTCTTGCAGTTTTTTTGGCCATGATCTACTCCCATCATATTCCACTTACAGATCGCACAACCGTTTAACACGTCCCAAATCCGCATCCCAGAGATACTCAACCGTGTATGTGTGTGTGTGTGTGGGGTAGAAAGGAGTCGGGGAAGCGGATCAATGAACCTGAGCGGCTCAAGGCGTTGCTGTCGGCGAAGTAGAAAGGAGGGAGTTCGAGTTCGAGTCCGAGTCCGAGGTTTATGTTTTTCAGTAGTCCGGCAATGCCGGGGCGCCCATTTAAAAACCTTTTAAGTCATCAGGCACGCCCACTTTTTTCAAAGGCCAAACGCTGACTTTGCGCAGGCGCCACCCTGACGCCGTCCGGAAATAGAAAGAGAGGGCCGGTGGAAAAGGGGAAAGAGACGGGGCGAAAATGTGTAAAAATCAAGAAAAAAAAATAATAATACGAGTACGTGAAAAACGCCGAGGGAAACTCACTGCTGAGCTCCTTGACTAATTCGATTGCAATTAGTTTCATGGTGAGGGAAGGAGAGAGGGAGGGGGGCTGCGACGGTGACAGGATTTGGCTCATAATCCAATTAAATGGACGGCACTAGACCCACTCCCCCAAAGCCCCGAATCCCCGATTCCCCGAGAAATTCCCAAATTCGCTTCCTGCTCGCACCTGTGCGGCCTTCGGTTTTTAATTTTCTCTGGGGATTTTCGGTTTTGTTTTTTTTGATTTTCGTTGTTTTTATTTTTTTTTTTGGCACGGCAAGCGGCGGCTATTGATCGATCGACCAATGATTTTGCATAAATTACTGTGGCCGCATAAAATGAAAACGTAAACTCCGATGGACTACAACAAAAGCCAACTGAAATGCCGACCCCAGCAAATAAATATGAATTCATAAAGAATAAATACTCATAGCAGGGAGATGGGAGAAGGGTGAATAATTTTAAATATCGAAGTTTGAATGCACTTTTTATTCAAACTTTCAGTCTTATGTAATTCCATACACTAAAATAGGTACTAAACATTCTTATTTGAAATATAAATCAGACTTATTTTAAAAAACATTTTATAAAAATGTTTTAAAAAATTATATACATATATAAGTGTAATAATTTTACCATTACTTGATCGATTGCTAAAAATGTTTGATTTTAAATATAGATCAAAATATTTGATTAATCGATATGAAATTCCAGATTATGGTGTTTTAAAACTGTGTAGAATTTTTGTAAATTAATTTTAATAGGCCACGCTTCACTTCCAGCCGCTTTTCCTTCAAATCACTCGATTCGATCCAGTTCGATTCGCTCCGAACTGGCTGATGAAGTTGTAAAGCTCTTTCGGCCGGGAAGAGTCGTAAAAAACAGTTTATATATTTGGGTGGCGGCCTTTTGGGGCCCCGAATGCCACCCAAGCGGAGCTATTAGATATAGATACAATGTAATGCAGAGATACAGATACAAACTGATACAGATACTGATGTATCTGATGGCTTTTATTTGGGATTCTATGGCGTTGCTAATTCGCATTTTTGCATGCGACAAAACCATTGAGAAATTATTATTCAATTGTGCGTCATCGTGAGTCAGCGGCAGATGGAATATACACAAGTATGGATGGGGTATGGGGCATGGGATATATCCCCGATTCAGCACCCGATTGTTAACAAGCGGCTATCTGGCAGTGCAGATCTCCAGCTTTTGTGGCCTTAATTACAATCTTTTGAATACATTTGGCGCTTAATCACGAGGCCATCCTCTGAGCTCATCTCTCACCTGCCCGGCAATTTTATTTTTTCCGCATTTCATTTGTGTACATTCTCGTATTTTTTTCTTTTCGATTTTTGTTTATTTTCTTTTTTTATTTTTTTTTTTTGGCATCCCCGAGCTGCAATCATCAATCAAAGAGTCGCTCGGCTTTCGGCTTTCAACACATTTAGCCGCGCTCCAGCGGTTTGAAATTTCAACCGGCGACGTCTCCTTTTTGGCCGCGTCTAAATGCTTGACCACTGGCCATAATAGTTGAAGTTGTTGCCGTTTTATGGCCCAGCGTCTTCGCTTTTGTGGCTTCATCTTGGCCAGGTTCTTCGCCAGCTCCTTATGCTCTCCTTCTTTGGCTTTGTCAAGTGGAAAATGTTGTAGAAATGCGTGGTACTTAAAGTCCGGCACCACCACAAAAACCGCACAATTTAATACCAAACAAGGAATTAACAAGACCCATGAAAAAATGGTCACTCAGAAAAATATTATGATTATTTTTGGTGATAAAAAAAGGGCCTCCAACAAGAGAGTATATATATTTTAAACGAATTTATATTTAAGATATTCCTATTCACTATCCACTGTATAATTATACTATGTTCAAATAAATAATAAATAAGTTAAAATAACCATTTGTGGAAATTTACAAAGTTTAGATAGTAATACAAAAAAAAACTTGGGTTATTTTTTTTTGCAGTGCTTGTGAGGCGTAAAAAAATGTGAAACGAAAATTTGTAACTAACTGCGAGTTATTGTATCTGGCAGATACATTTTGAACGACACCCGATGAGTATCTTCTGACACGCCTGCGGGTGGTTGTGGAACAGGTTGAGGGTGGTTCGGGTTCGGATTCGGACTCGGATTCGCTGTGGACCCAGCTCGGAAACCCGATCCCCCGATGGCTGCCCTGAGGTATTGTCCGTCAATCAATGCGCCAATTGAGCAATATCCAGCCGGGGGTGAGCGTATCTAGATTGCTGCCAAGTGGCTGCAATCAATGTCTTACAATGGGGCATATGTTCGGCATATATTGTCCATAACAATAACCTATTCATTTCGAAAACGACGATCTTTATCTGGGAGTATTTTAAAATCAATTCCGACTTACAATATACATTGATGTATACTTATTTTGAAAGTTATGGCGGTATATATTTTATTTAAATACTATGTTTTATTATGAAGATCGAAATAAATATTTTAAAATATATATATTTTTTTTTGTTCTGCTTAAAACTATATTATTTCAGTAGCTTGGTAGGCAAAGGTGTAATCATAAGCCGACAAATCGCCCATGGGCTCTTTGTCCCCTCTATAAGGCACCTCCCCTGGAAACCATCCACTGAAATGCCTGGTATTGTCGTCACCACAAAAACCGCACACATCATCGACATCAACGCTTGGATAGTGGCCAGTTACCAATCCCCCACCTCCATTACCCCCCCCTCCTGCTGCACACCCCTGCATATTTCTGAGCCCCCCTTTCCACAATTCAACCCTGATCCTCATGCTCCGCACTAAATTGGTAACTAAATACTTAAACTAATTTTAAGGTTTAACAAAGTCCAAGAGAAGTTGTCGCTGACAGGAGGGATTGGTGAGGGGGTGGTGTGGGTCCATGGGTGGGGTGGAGGGGGGTGAAGTGAGGCGGTTGACCGCAAGCGATGAACTGTCGCAGTGTGCGTGGGTATCTGTGAGTGCTAGCCCTACAAATACCATTACCAGGGGCATGCCTGTGGTCAAACTTCGAGACGACTTTTTTCAGTATTAGGGATGTTTTTTGAAAATAAATATCCATTTTGATAAATCGGCATAAATTTATATTTATAATCTTACGATTTGTATAGTCAAATTGGGCAGTTTTATTGATTTTAACCAGTTATTCATTTTATAGAAATAATAAAAAATGACTTTACGAAATTGAATGCATATATTAAAACTTATGGCCATCCCCACTACTTGACTTTTGACTTTTAAGAGGGGATGGAAGACACTTAAGTATCTACTAACAGTTATTTACATTGCTTACTAATTTCCCATACGAAATACACATATTTCTATGGTTTCGCGAACGCACGAAAAAGTGGAGAACGAAAATTCCAAATATGAAATCCAATAGGGCGGCCAAAAAAGCGCAGAGCAGCGTGAAAAATGCACAAATTCCAGCGTGAGAGGGGTGTGAAAAAATCAGTGGAGTGTCTGGCCAACTGAAACCTACAGTAAGTACCAAAATAAGACTTAATAACTTAATGCCCAACAACCTTTTTCCTTATTTTTTAGGCATTAAAGGGTGTTTGCTAAATAATAAGGCCATATAAAATCACATAAGCCTTAAGAATTTGCTGTCTAAAAAATATATAAAAATTCAAAAAAAAAAAAAAAGAAAAGTCGACAGTGGCAAATTAAGAACTCTCCCAGTCACAGTTTTCATAGCCATCTCTCGTGATCGCTGTGATTAATAGCGAGTCACTGTTGGCACTATAACTATGCCCCGATATCAGCGTATATACATCTGGTAGCTCTGCTAATTATTCATCGGGTTCATCACATCGTGTGAACTCGGTTTGTAGGTTTTTGTTATAAGTTGTTCGTTTTTTTAATGTATTTTTCCATTTTTTCCGAAGCTTTTTACCGCAAATGTCTAATGAAGTTGGCCCGCTTTGATTGAGTGGGAGCAATTAAGACTTGGCTGGGGTGGATGTGGATGCATTAGCCCAGAGTTGGAACGACAGATACAGATACAAATACACGTACTGTATCCATAAGATACAGTTGCTCGCCGCGCATATTTCTCACTCATAATTAAGTCGTTTTGAGCGCGTTTAGAAATTGTTTTCGCTGCGTGTTTTGCAGCCGAGAGACTTCTTGTTTGTAAAGCGAGCAGCTAATTGCAACAGATTTTCCCATGGAATCCCAGCCAACAAGCGATCCCAGGCGAAAGTCAGGGGCCGAAGGGGCCCCACCAAATTGGGTTATTATGTGCATAGTTATGGCCACGATGCCAACGCCTCCGCACCTCGCATGCGACACTTAATTGCAATGGAAAATGGAAAAAATGAAAAACTAGAAAAATGGAAAAATATAAAAATGGAAAAATGGTAACATGAAAAATGCACCTAGCCAGTTTGCCAGCCAGCCAAGATTAGGGTCAGAAACTGGCACAAATCTCAGCGCAAATTTCCTTGTTTAATTACTGCCACCAGTAAACAGAAGAAACGAGTAGATAGTAAATTCCTATGCTAATTGGCAAGTGAGTGGGTCTTCCCAAATAAATAATGGTAGGCATTCATTAGGTCAGTACTTGTGGGAGATAACGAGTGTGGGGAACTCTTGGTTTTTCCACTTCCACACGAAGGGTTTTGTAGAAAGTTATTGTGGAAATATTTTAAACATTTCAAAGTGCTCTAAATTCTCATCTAATGATATTATTAGCGAATTTTGTTTAACTATGAATATGATCAAATTAATTCATTAATAACTATGTAGTATATCATTGATATCTTAGTATCATTAGACAATAAAAACCAAGGCCTGTTAAAAAAAACTTTTAGCAGAACTTAAATTATAATTAAAAAAAAATTGTTTAAGCTTAAAAAAACTCCTGGTTAATTCTTAAATAAAAACCAGTTTACTAGTAATGTTCTTGTTACTCAAAAAAATGCCATTTCGGCCATTTTTGTAATCCATTGGGCAGACCATGAATAATACGCATACGACATGTGTGCCGCGCATAATTACGCCTAAAGTTATTATGTCGCTTTTGGACGGTGGTTATTTTGTTATTTCGAAAATTGGCCCATGGGACTGAGCACGCACAAAAGATTGGCGATTTTAATGTCATGATCAGAAGCGGAAATCCATGTTGAAATTTCCATTTAATTTCTGTTAACGGTGGACCGCGAGTGGAATACGTTAGTGGTATTTGCAGATCGGCTAGCTGGCAGTGGCAATCCACAATCAACCCCAAAAAGTGGCAAATGAAAAATCGGTCCAACGCATAAATTGTTATGCCTCATAAAGAATACAAAAACCGGAGCCAAAAGCCAAAAGCGTTTCGTGACCGAATATGCTAAACAGTGACAATTTCACAAATGCCCATTGTTGTTGTTGTTATTGTTATTGTTATTGCTGTGCGAGCTGTAATTATAAGCGGCAGATACAGATACAAAAGTATCTGTAGAGTTTGCCAATTAATTTGTGAAAAGCGTCGGGCGAGAAGACAAAGGCGCAAAATAAAAAAGGGGTTGGCGGCTGGGGGTGGTACATGAATCTAATTGAGTTGGACGACTCCAAACCGAGACTCAAACTAAAAACCCAGACTCAATTATGCATGCACCCCCTAGTCTTATTTTATCTATTGTTTTAATGCGACTCTTTATCTGCTTTAATTAGTTTTGCGCTACCTTAATTCCCATTGTAATGCAGATGCTGCAAACTAAAACGCAAACGCAAACTCAAACTCAAACTCAAACGCTTCCCCTTCCCGTTTCATCTCATTTTGATTTCGAAAGCAAATTAGTTTGGAAATTATCGTGTTACACTACTTACGGAAAAAATGATTTCATTATACACGGCCCGAAAATGACTTCCGTTTAGGTTCGACTTTTGTTTTAATTTGGGCAACGCGAAGCGGAAATCTTGTAATCACCCGCAGGTCGAAAATATCACAGGGTTAAGGGTATCGGAGCAAGGGTTAATCGCATTTTGATGGCTTTATAAAGTTGCACTCAACTCCAGTTCCGTTTTCGGGAGACTTTGTCGGCCACATGTGTGCACAGAGAAAAAAGGGGGCTTCAAACATGAAAACCAAGTTAGATGAAATGCACATATAACTAGGCATAGGTTTTTCAAATTTTAAAAATCATTTATAAAACTTCTCTTCAAATTAATCTATTTTTTTAATTGCATTTTTTGATTGATTTTATTTCTAAGCTAAGCAAACAAGCTAAAAACGCTTGATATTGAATTTTTAAAATCGAATCTGTGCCAATGTTTCTGTGTGCTTTCCGCCACCCTCTTTTGGGTTATTGACAAAATCCCACATGAATTGCTGCGAAAACGCTCAACTCTCACTCTGCTTTGCCAAGCACTTAAACAGAAATTTTATTTTGAATGTTACTCTAATGTTCGATAAATCACAACCATTGCAAACGCACATATATACACGAATAGTTGACTGGGCACTTCCGCTTCGCCCCCCCGACGACTTTTTGCCAACCTATATCTATGGCACATCAATTGAATTTTAATGGAAATCGACGAGGAATAAAAGAGACTAAAATGCTGTAAAAAGAAAATCCAACGGAAAAAAAAGGAACATTAAAGAAGCTGGGCCAAATAGTGGGGGGAAACTGTTGGAAAAAAGGGAAAATTGTACGTGAAATTAAAATGAAAATGGCAATGAGCAAACGGTTTTTAAAAGTGCAACGGCTCGTGAATTTGTCTAAATTGATGCTCTACTAAGGGTCAATGAGACTGGCCAAAAATTGGGGATAATTGTTCAAAATAATGTGAATTTTCTAAAGGTCAAATATAAATACCAAGGTGGAAATATTGTTAAGTATACAAATTTGTAATTTATTCCGAAAAAATATGCTTCAGTTTCATAACTTTGGAAAACTATTTTTTCGCTTAAAAATATACAAATGTACAATTCATATTCGGCCTCTCTGTGTATTGTATAACTCTTAAATTTATTATTTCTTTTATTCTAAGAAGAACGTCTTTATTAAACATATTTAAAAATGCTCAAAGTTATTTCTCTGTTTTTTTTTAATTTATATTGTTATTGATTAATTTCTCGTTTTCTTTATTATCTATTTTTTATCATCAAATCTTTGTTCCTCTTTTCCTTCAAGTACTATATTTATTTTCATTATTACAGGGTATCGCCAAAAAGCGTCTCTTTTGATTCGTTCATTTGCCAACGATTTTTTCCAGCCGCTCAGCGGCTACGTTCTGCTTCAATGCAGCCAAATTCTGTTATACAGGGAATCCGAATCCCCAGGCAGCCGACTGCCCCCCGCATCCTTGTGCACCCCCCGCCCTCCGCCCCGTCACCGAAAAAAGTCTAGCCAATAGGCAGGATATACCAGGACATTCCCGCCCCACCCAAAGTCCGACAACCATCAGCCATTGCCCAGCGTAACCGAAAAGCTAAAATGGCCAATTTTACAATTTCAAGTCTCGCCGATGACAATTTTTCTACACAATCCTGCTCCTTTTTTCGAGGACATTTCGGAGGGTGGGCTGTTCCGCTTTATTTTGTTGCTGTTGTTGTTGTTGTTGCTGTTTTCTCTCTTTTTTTTTGTGATGTTTCCCTCTTTTTGCTGTTTTTAAATGGGCTTTTTATGCGCGGCAGATCAATAATATATATAAAAGATAGCGCAGGATGGGTCGAGGAAGCGTGGACAGGATATGCGCGCCAAGCGGAAATGTGCACATTTATTTATCCTGTTTCGATTTCGCTTTGATTTCGTTTTATATATATTTCGTTTTTTTTTTTTTTGCGTTTGCCTTGTTTGTCCTGGCGACGCTAAACGAAATTTTCAAATGGTTTTGCCCATTGCCCGTGGGGAATTGGCATTGGATGGGCGCTGTTTAGTGGCTTGTGACCGACTGGGCGGGGAGGGGGGCCACTTCTGGTTCTCCTGCCCCTGGAAAACACACACGTGCTGCTGGTCCTGGCTATATAGGCCCGATTTTCGAAGGGGGGGAAAGCGGTGGAGGGGGGAAGGGGGTGGACAGGACGAGAAGGTCTAGAGTCCATGTTTAGGCAGGCACAAAAAATGCTGTAAAATATTTGAAAACGAGATTTTTCACGGCTGGTAGTTTGCATGTTCAGCACCGTTACTGTCGGCACCGGAGACGATGGCGATGGGCATTTGCATAAAGGAATATCTACGGAATATGCGGGTCCTCCGCTGGTTTTGGGTGGATCCAATCCAGTCCCATCCGCCATGAAAACTACCCAACCCCCAACACCCTACCCCCATTTCACCTTTGAGCGGGGCTCATGCAATTATGCGGCTGCAAAATACAATCAGAATCGGCAATGTCGACCGCTAATTGGGTTTCGAAAGGTTGCGAATGCAAATCCAGGGGTGTTATGAATTGTAAGCTGATGTTGTGGAATAAGTTTGGGGAAGTTCTGACGTAGGCTACTTAATTATTTATAATATATATACATTATTATTTGCATTACATTACATTATTACTTTTATAGGCTTACATTGTAGGTACCATAAAGATTCCATTCGGGTATAATAGTTTGTATAAAAGTGTTAGAAAACCACACCTTAGTAACATATATCTGGAAACATGTAATTTGTACTACATGACCCTATTTATTTAAGCCTTTTAGAATTGCATTTATGGGAATAACAGTTTTTTTTAATATTGTACAAAACTGAAATCGATTTCTTTAGGAAAAACCAAAAAATATCTTGAAAATAATAGTTTTTGTGCATGTATAACAGTTGGTCCCAGCAATCATAGGTATGGGGGATGTATAACAGCCTCGTAAAATTCCCTTTTACCGCTCCACGGAATTTCCCCGCCACTAATTGAGAGCAATCGATCCGCGCGATCAGCTCGTGCCCTACGCCCAAGTGCAATTGCACACATTTTGTACCATCGACGGCTACTGGCCTTAACACTCTTAACTCTTAACTCTTAACTCTTAACCCCCAACTACTGCGGAAAGCACAAGGCCAAGAACATAGTGCTCCGTGTGCCGTGGCGACGATTAATGAAACGTGGGGAAATTAATGATCAATGCAAGAGTTATTAATGAAGAGGGCAATCTCCTTTTGGATGGGCATCTGGAATCGACTTCGGCAGCTGCCGGCCTGCGTTTGTTTTTTATCGGAATCTTTTAGCCGAATGTGGCTACTGTGCATTCGTTGGCCTTTTGTTGGCCGTGGTTCTTGGACTTCTTGGAGTTCCTCTGCGACTCTGCGATAGCATCTTACACTGGGCCCGGCCGCCAACGCAGCCCAGCCATGAATAATGTTGGCATATATGCATTTGGGCCACTTACAGGCGGCCACAGCCACCCTGAAGCTGCCACAGATCTATGATCAATCCGAATCAAAATGCAATTAGTTGGGCGTTGGGTGGCATGGCGGTCGGCCAAAGTCAAAGGAAGCAGTCGCAAAGTGTGAGGTAAATGCCAGAGTTCTAAGACAATTAATATAGCGGATAAATGGATTTTATTCGAAGCTTGTAATTTAAGGATTTGAGCTTGTAATGTTATAGTATAGATTGTACAACTTATAGGGCTGAAGGATTTTAAGCTTATCTCTCAGACATAGTTTAAAAATTATGAATAAAATTACTAGCTGCTTTTATGGTAAACCGCATTTTAATAAAACTGAGATGATGATGTCTGATTTCATAAATTCAAAGAAAATAACGTCTCTCACGCATAATACAAAAAACAAAAACCTCCAATGACTTTAAATGTCATCATTATGCAAAAACAAGTACAGTTGTGCATAAAACGACAATTGCAAACTGCAATTGATACACAGATAGTCATATAACTTGCCCAACCAAGCCATTTAAGCTCATTTGTCTAGCCGCAGTTCTCAAACCAAATAAGCCAAGCCGCCCTCATCATTGGATCATCGATCCTAACGCTCTCCGATTTCCCTCAGTGGCGGCCGCAAAATGTCATAAATTATTGTAAATTTGTTAATAGTAAATGTTTAAGCGCTTGATTACATAAAAATTCGCAATTCCCGCCAGACCGCAGGGCCTTCGATTGCCAAGTGTCTAATGAGCTGCGATCGATTTACACTGGGAGCGCGAGATCATTATGAAAACCGAACCGCCGATAACCCAAGCGGTCTGGAAGCCGCAACAACAATTACAACAATGAGATTTGTTCGTGTTGTAAGTAGCTGGAAACAGTTTTGCGGCCTAAACTGTTAAGGCCACACTGGAAAAAATTAGAGTTCTTAAATATTTTCACTGCCTTCAAAAGCGGTTTTAAATAGGCAAAAAGTTCAGAAATATCTTCACCACATAAGCAACATATTTTTCGATTATTTAAATTGCAAACACTAAACAAATTTTAAATTCAGAAGTTTAAAGAATTAAACCACATTTGAAATCGCCATTTTGCAAGCCTTTAAAACTTAAAATTAATATAAAAATGGGACAAAAACTGGATCACTATTAAAATACAAAATTGTATAAAAGATTATTAGAAATATTTATTGTTAAACCAAAACCTTTTCGATCGAAATATTAGCGTAGTAGCTGTATTATGCTATAATATTAATGCCATATTTTTCTGTCGATTTTCAGGAGTTCCCTTTACCATTTTTCGAGTGTATTTTTTTGTGATCCACACCCAGAGCTCCATTCGCCGACCCTGGATGATTAATGCCAGGCAATCAGGGCCCTGACTACTGCGCAGCCGCCTCCAACTTGGCCAGCTCCATCCGCGAATACAGCAGATCCATCTGCGGCTCCTGCTCCAACTCGAGCTCTTCCCGATGGAGGAGATCCATTACAAATGAAGCCAGTTGACTTGTTTTGTTTGGCGACTGATGAATGCAGATAAAGCGACTGTATATAGGTATGCCTTTTGGAATGCCTTTGAAGGCTGCGCCGTCGGCGATCGTAGGACAAAATGCAACAATGAGCCCGAAAAAGCACTTGACGAGCGGCTGTTAATGAAACCGCTTCTTGGCCAACAGCCGTGGACTGGAGACTGCGAAGGGAGCTGGGGGATGGGGCCAAATGATTGATGGACTGGACCTGGACTGGCAACTGAGGAGCGGAATGAAATGGAAGCGCAAATTAAATCGAAATTAAATTAACGCATCTTGGGCGCAGTCGTGGAAATGCGATCAAAGTGTGAAATTAACATTTTGCGCTAATCAGGCGGGGCACGTGTTCCGAGGATCGCCCGCTGGGCGAGATCACACCTTTACTGGCCACCAGCTGAGTGCCGGGATCACTGCCTCCCCAGGTCTCTCTAATCCCCAGTTCGCCCAGTTGATTTGAGCGGCTGCTAGAACAAATCCGGCGCTTGATAGGCATCTGGCATCTGGCATCTGGTATGGCATGTACATGGTATACATGGCAAATAGTGTGTGTGGTATCTGGTGTCCTGTCCCTCACCCTTTGCAAATCGAAATCGAAATCGAGATCAAAATCCCCTCTCTGCAATTGCACTTTTTGTGGTAATTTACATTTCGCTTTTCGATCTTATCGCCGCGATTGTATCTCAAAAACTAACGTAAAAAAATAACATTCGGGTCAGGGTCGCTGGGGTGGTAATTGCAAGGGGTTGTCGCCAGTTCGAGTACACAAAAAGAAAACTATTTTAATTTTTTTTTTTTAATTTGCTAATTAATTAAATATTTTTTGTATGCCTAGGCCATTTTCCTATTAATTCCCTACATTAATTAGTAAAATGTACGTTTTTTCATGACAAAACATTACCAATTGAATAGATTTACATATTTCAAGACTACATTTTTAAAATAACAAAATAAATTATGGTGTTTCATAACTTAATTAGCTTACACTTCATATCATAAGACTTATAAAGTTCTGTTTGTCAAATTGCACATTATTTATGCCAATTTTTTGCCAGTGTATTTAGCCACCCCATTTTTTTTCGATTGAAGCTTGGCGGATTTGCTGAGGCGCTTCTTTAACGGTTCGTCGCTTGAGAGCGGGCTATTTGGGTGATTGAAAGGGTGAATGAGTGAGCGATTGAGGCGGCAAATGAGTGAGTGAGTGAGTACTTGAATGGCTAAATAAATGAGTGATTATTCAAGTGGCAGGCAGTGGGAGAAATAAGAGGCCCAACTGAAGTAGCAAGTGAATTACTGATTGACACGATAATTGGCTGGTTTTTAAAACGAATTGAAATGCTATATACCAACGGCATGAGTTTATAACAATGACACAATTTCATAGCAATACGATTTTAATATATTTTACAAGCATAATTTCCGTATAAAACAAATAAAAACTACCTGTGTGCTTATGAAGCTTTTTCGAATGGGCAAACTTGTGCGAATAAATGAGTGATTGCGCTGGCACTCATTCGCTTATTCGTTCACTGATTCACATTGTCTCCGAAGTTTTCACACAATTAAATTCATTTAAGTGCTTCATTACGATCATCTCCACCTGCTGCTCCACTAAGTAAATCTCGTTTGCAACCAGCAACTAGCGACGTGCAACGTGCAACTAGCAACATTAACCAGCAACCTGCAACCTGCAACTTGCAACGCGGGTTGCTGCTAATTGTTGCACAAAGTTTCACCAAACAATCCACGGCAGAGTCTCAACTGTTCCAGCGTCATCATCTTGGCCGATATTCCAGTCTTTGCGGTTTTTGATACCGTGGAGTTTTGGTCGGTGGGTGTATTACACCGGGGTAACTTATGGTGGTCTAGCAAAATAAATTATTTTTATCTTTAAAATACCAACAAAATTGGCAAAATATGTAAAGCTCGATTTGACATAATTTTTTTTGCAAAAATGAGTCAAAAATAAAAATGTTCCGGTTTGAATGCCAATCGATTTGAAATTCAATTACGAGCTTCACAAGATATGACATTCAATTGTTGTACCAATATTTGAAAATATCGAAAAATCAGGACAAGGAGTTTGGTAAAAACACGATTTTAAGCGTAATTTTTGTTGTATCTTGGCCAAAATTGGACGCCAAGCAAAAAGACTAGCTGTTTTGTGCAGCTGGTGACATTATCTAACAATCCCTATCACTTTCCAACAACATTTTTTTTTCCTAATTTTCGCCTTTTTTATAAGGGGTTACATTACCTTTTTTTCCGAAAATTGGTCAAAAACAAAAATTTCCAAGTTTGAATGCCAGATGATTTGGAATTTAAATACGAGCTCAACGAGGTATTACATTCTATTATTGGACTATTATTTTTATTGTTATGGCCAAAATAATGAAATTTTTGGGCGAAAAATCTTTATTTTTCTTGGGCTAATTCAAATACAAAGATATTGTACATTTCCTAAACAATCCTTTGGTATGAATGAATAACTGTTATTTTTCCAACCACTTACTTAATTTATAATACTGTTGCATACAACATGCAAAAATGTCATAAATCTGGTAAATGGGTATCTTCTAGTCCAGAACGTTGACTCAACTCCCATAATTGTTGTTTTGGCTGTTTGCATTTTCAATTAGAGTGCCGAGCATCCATCGCAGCAACCTCCGCGTGCAGATCTCCCATTCATAATTAATTTTTATCGGGCGCAGATCTGGCCGCGATTAGACCTAGACTCCATGGCAATGGGAAACGATGTCAGATGGCAGATGGAAAAATGAGAGAAAAAAGAATAAATATGTGGGAAAGGGGGAAAAATAATGCCCGATTGCCAATTGGCAATTGACGATTCCCCCAGCAATTTGGGCCATTTAATTTTCGCATAAATTCCTTATCGTAGTCGGGTAATCGCTGCCCAGAGCCCCGAAACATGTCCGGCCAATTTATATTTTTGCTAAGTTTTCTCATATAAAAATGCTCGAAAAACATGGGAAATTACAGGGCTGCTAACGCCAAACTATGGTCTCTGTCTGGCCTTTTATTTCATTTCATTCGATTCAATTCGAGTTGGGGAACGATGGCTACGGCTTGATTGTCTGATTGATGGCGGAGGCATTTAATTTGCAGAATTACAACCGATAATCAATACAATGAAGAAATATTGCAGCGGGTCCCCATCCTCCATCCTCCAATCTCCATTCTCCATCCTTCAAACTCCAAACTCCGAACTCCATCCTCCGTTGGCAGCATTTCAAAATTGTTGCATTTGCAGCGTTGATGGCCGAAACGTGATTTCTATGTTTCCCACTCGCTGACGAGCGGTTAGCAGTGCCATCGACATCCACCATCCACGTCCACGTTGCGATCCAGGCCCAACGATCTGGCTTATAGCAGGTTTAGCCTCTTTATAGGGGCTGCCAACTCCAAGATCGGTTCGCAACGAACTAAAAATGATCTACTGATTCACAAATAAGAATTATAGTATATATTCCTAGATTACCAATGCTTTTAAATAAAATAGGATGCTGCAAAAATATTTTTGAATTCTTAAAAAAATGATGTTTTACTTTTATTAATAACTATCATTAATAACTATCATAAAATAATGGAACTAATAATTTGGCTTGTTTGAATATTACTTTTTTTAACAGCTTTGGTTCAAATTTGTATTTTTGGAATAATAATAATACGCATTTATTTATTTAGATTTGAGATTTGAATGCAACATAATAAAAGTTTTCTTACAAATAAAATTGCTTGGTGAACTTAAATTAAAAGATTTTAAAAGTGCCATACATAAATTGGGAACCGCCAAATGAAAAAAAAAAAATGGTTTGTATATTTCTTGATTTTTGTTTTTTCCTTTTTTTTTGTTTTGTGATTCCTTTTATTTCTCTAAATTGCAATTTGTGCAAATTATATGGCAGACAAAAGGCCACAAATGTTGCCCAGCCAAAAGCGGGAAAGGAGAGGGCGGGCATCGGGGTGCGGGGGATCGGACGTGCAGCAGAAATGCATTTTATTTGGCCAACTCTTCGAAAACAATTGGCTGGAAATTATAGACGGGCCAAAAGAAAAATGTCTGCAAAACGTGGGCCAAACTGCCCGGGGTCGAAACTTTGAAGACGACGGGGCTATCGATCCGTCGATCGATCGACCATTATCCGAACTCAGTTGGTGAAAAGAGGGATATATATATACTTATTTATATATATGTACGATCCAACTGGGGCCAACTGCAATTGCCAATTGGCAATTTGAAGCCAAAACGTTGGCGGACCATAATGCTATTGGTGCATTTACTTCTTGCCCCACTTGGTGGACCCTCCTGTCCTTTTTGGGACCCCCCCCCATCCCATGGAGAACCAGGCTCCATCATCAGGTCACGCTTTGTCCGCCGGGCGGCCATTTTGGAAACGCCAGCGGGCATAGCAGCTGGAAAAGGAAAAGGAGATGGCGATGGAAATGGAAGTGGAAATGGCCATGGAAACGGAGCCCCAGGATGCGGGCAAGCTGCGGATATGGCTGGCCATAAAATTAACAATTTCCGCGCATTTACAAAAAAAAGGAGAAATAATAATAAAGACGGGTGGCATACAAAGATAAACTCTGGGGGGAGCAGCATAACCCTTTTTACACAAAACTTGAAAAGGGAAGGGAAATCAATTCGTTTTTAAAGCAAATTTTATGCGCACTTTGGCAGTCAGTCAGAATTGGAGGCTTTGGTATCAAAAACATGTAGAAATAATACAAAAATGTTCTAAATAATAAACATTTAAAACATTAATTTGACAATGTAATTTTTTCAGCCTTACTTGTTATTTAAAACAAGTTAAATTCTTTTTTAATTTTGTTTATTAAAATAATTTTTCATATTTTACCACATTTTTGATGCATACATTAAAATGATATATATATATATATGTAAATAATAATTTGAAAAGTACAATAATAGGGCGAAATAACAAATTTTCCAAAGGTGCTGTTTAAAACTTTGGCAAGGAGTCCTCACTGTACGATCCCCCCGATTATGTATGCCTGGATTATGTGTGCCAAAAAACGCCAAAAATATCAATTTCCCGTCGACGACATTTTGTGCCCCATAAAAAGAGATAGAGACGGAAAAGGGCGAAAGAGAGCGTAAATGTTTAGCTTTGAAATGGCAGTAAATTGTATGTGAAAGGAGGCTAAAAGCCCTCAGAAAGAGAGGGGTAGAGTGGGCGGAAAAGAGACGGGCTTAGGCATTAGATGGGGGGTTAAGAAATCGGGGGAGAGAGGCGGCCAAGAGAAGCAGACTTTGGCCAAATGCCGGAAATGTGCGCTAAAACGAGATGGCGCTCTCATTGTTGACGGTGGCGAAAAGGAGCAGTGGGTGGTGGGTTGTGGGTGTGGGTGTGGGTGGCCTTCAGGGTGGGTGGGCTGCTCAGGGTTTTTAGTGGGTGGTTGCTGCGTGCGTGAAACGCCGAAAATTCACGATAAACTTTTCCCAGCCAACGCATTTACATATTTCTGGCACATAAGTGTTATTTTTCTGCGCTAGAAAATCGGAATAATAAACCTAAATGACGACAAAGACGTAAAAACAAACTGGCAAATTCTGTCTCTCCCAGTCTCTTTCTATGCGCACTTTTCCCTCTCTCTCTTTCACCCCTTGAATAAAACTAAATCAGCGGCACTTTGTGCAATTTATATGTTAATACCATTTCGCTTTGTTGTCAAATTTTTGTCCGTAATTGGCTGGATATATGCTTTTATACATACATATACATTTATGGCAAGGATATGGCTGACAAAATTGATGAGCTAGAAGATTTCGTTGCGACAAAGTTGCGACACCGAAAATTCAGTTAGCTGCTAAATTCAATTAAAAAGCATCCCAGGCAAAACATCTAAGGAAAAGGATGTCATATGTACGTATAAGCCCGAATACATATACAGGAATAGAAACTTTATGTTTATTGTATGAGCTTGTATAAATTGAGAATAATCAGCCTTAAATGAAGTGTGCAGCGATATTGTTGGCCAACAAACAAAATAGTATTAGGATTAGTATTATTAGTATTATTAGTATTATTAGTATTATTAGTATTATTAGTATTATTAGTATTATTAGTATTATTATATGTTTTAAATAATGCTCGTATTATATATATTTTAACCATTTTTTCTATAGGTATAAACATTTTTTGATGTCCATCCCCTACAATCGAATTACCCAATAAATAAGTCTATATTTCTTGCATCCGCCAGGTAAATACCATAAAGTCCAGCTAATTGCATACTAAACAAACAAAGGAATTAAATAAATAGTCGGGAAAATATGTCCGGAAGTTGCGTATGCGCCGTGTGGAACCAGTAACCAGTAACCAGTAGGAAAATAAACTACTCAAATGGGGAACTATAAATACTGATGACGAGACTTTGGCGCTGGAGACACACGACTGGGGGCTGCAGGGGGTTAAGGGTTGAGGGGTTAAGGGTCGAGAACGTGCGGGGCATAAAATCTCGCACACTCACACACATTCACCCACACACGTGGCAGGAAGTCAAGTGGTTGGTCATAATGCGGCTGACACTCATAAATCTAAACAAATGCCAGGGCAAATAAAGCGCCGGCACGGGGGGGTTAAGACGACCCACGCGGAGGTTAAGAGGGGGTGCGTTTGCATATGCGTTGGCCATGACTAATTTGCATTATGAGAGGCAGCACATAATCTGCCTCAAATCGTTTTTATTGTTCGCACTTAAGTTGCGTAAAATAAAAATCATGTTTCTAACGCCAGGCTCCAGGACGCCTTAACCCATGTGGGTGACGGGGTGACGGGGTGACGGGGGGTCGGGGTCGGGTCTTCTTCTTCCTAAGCTCCATTTGCCTTGAATGCCATAATTTTTATGTGAAAGCATCACGCATGGTTCCTGCAACCTCAGAACCGACCCCCAGCTTTATCAGACTTAGTTGCCCTT
This sequence comes from Drosophila kurseongensis, assembly GCA_018153305.1. Classification (NCBI taxonomy): domain Eukaryota; kingdom Metazoa; phylum Arthropoda; class Insecta; order Diptera; family Drosophilidae; genus Drosophila; species Drosophila kurseongensis. Next base: position 15,007,698 of record JAECXX010000141.1, read on the forward strand.
TGTTTGCGGCCAAGAAAATCTGCAAAAGAGCGTCGGGATTTTTCGTTGGAAGGGTGGGGGTTTCATGGGTTAAGGGGTCCAAAAGGGAGTGGCCGCCCGCCCACAATTTATGACCATGTTTGTGTGTTATTTGCTCATTTTTTTTCTGCCCTATTCGGGCACAAAGTATTTTTATAGCTCAATTAGCATATGCAACGGCAGTTGGGGGTTAAAGGGGGCTGTTCTCCGCCTGTTACCACAAAACCCTTACCCTTAACCCTTTCGTAAGAGCCACGCACAAAAATTCGGGCGGTCAATTAATCAAAGAAATATCTTGCTTTGTATTTCGAATAGGGAATTTAGTTACGGTAATTTGAGATTTTCGGTCAAGTTTGTTTGCTCTTAATACTTTCTTAAAGGAATATATTTGTGGACTTAAGTTTTTATGTGTTTTTACTTTTGAATTATCAACCATAGTAAGCCAGAGTAACCGAAACTACATTTATTTAATTAGTTAAAGAAACAATAATGGTAAACTGAGCACTAAGATCAATTTAAGTTGTTTTCATGAAACAGAGAATATTTATACATTTTCCATTGTATTGTTTAATATTTAAATAGCATTTAAATATCAGACTCGTTAGGAAAATAAGCCTGGACTGTGGGAACAGTCTGCCCTTAACCCCTCGGCGCCCACAAAGTATGACTCACATTGCCTACATTTGTGCGCAATTAGAAATTAATTTCGGTCCGCCTCGTGCGCGCAGAGTGGGTTAAATGACTTTAATCACTTCCCATGGCACCCCGATTCGCACCACACGAGCCACTTGAGCCACCGAAAAAATCCACCAATACGAAAACCACCACCGCGGAGTCAAGTGGACTCGGTTCTACAATACTATACTATACTGTACGTACCATATATTGCTATACTGGGCCCCGGATGATTTATGCTCGACTGTGGCAACAATAACAAATCAACGACAAGCGACGGCGACGTCAGAGAAAAAGTACAAACGGAAACAAAATACCGTTGGAAAGCACTTAAGGACCTTTTCATTAAGTGCCCGCCGTGCGAGCGGGACGGGGCTAGCGGGAAAACTTGGGAAACTTGGGACATGAACGGCGAACGCTGGCGTAAAATTTACTTTGAGGCTGATTTGACATGTTCACAGGCAAATTAGTGTCGCCCTGGCTGGCGGCACATTAATTTCAACGCCCAGCAATGCGGACTGCACTGAGAGAATTTAGCATAAGATTGACATACAACAAAATTCAAAGAAAAAACTCGAATTATAATCCATAATTAATCTGTTATAATTATTTTCTATAATTTTATATAACAAATATTTTATCAATCAAACAAATATGAATAATATAATTATTGATTGGATGGTAATATGCAATAATCATATACAAAACTTATATAAATTTTATTTGTTGCTTGCCAAAATGGATGAGGGGTAAAACAACTTAAATGGGAAACACATTTTCTTGCAGTGAAAATGTACACCCCGCAGTTGCCTGTTTGGGACCAGCCTAAAAATGTTATTTAGCGCATGTTTTAGCGTTATTTATTAAAGCGAAATTATTGTTAATGAGGTGAAGTCGCGACTGGAGTTGACTTCGGACGCCTTTTCGACGTCCACAACAATAACAAACTAATTGCGTGAATTTTCCCGGGACCGCAGGTCCTTTTCGAAGGCACTTGCCTTATCGCTCGTTTAAACGAAGGCATTTGATTTTTGTGCCGATAGTGCCACGAAATGATTTAGGCGAATGCCTTCAACACGGCCAAACAACGTCGCAGGAGCCACCGAAAAAAAAAAGGAAAAGGAGAAACAATAATCATAACTAAGGCTGGTTGGGGTCGGGGGTCGGGGGTCAGCCTATAAAAACTGGAACAAAAGGAAACTCATTTAAGATATTTATGAAGTACTTAAGCGAAAGATTTGTAACAACTTCGGGCAAAGTTTCTGTCCCTTGATATATGTTTACCGATAGATAGAGAGTGGAAAACATATATTGTCTGGCTAGGAACGAATTTAAAGAGGATTCAATAAAGCATTGGTGTATTGTTTTTTAAGCACCTCAGATATTTGTTTATTGCTCTGATTAATAATGTCACAACTTCTGGTAACACTTTTAAACATTTTAAACAGTTATAAAAGAAAACTATTGCTTAAGTGAATTTTTTAGTAGATAACCTACTTTTACCTTACCAACACTAAAAAAAAAAATTACTTATATATATTTTCCAGGGCTTAAGTTATACTTTTTTTCTATCAATTAAAACTTAATACTTATTAAATTGACTTAAATAAAACTACCATTTCCTTTTTCGTTTTTCCCGGCTTTGGGGGTCTTTTGTTCGGCTGGAAGGGAAAAGCTTCCCACACGGCTGGCCACGCCCACCAATCAACATAAAACCTATAGCCAGATATCTGCATAAGTACTCGTATCTTTTTATCCCAAAGATGGCAGCGTATTTCCGCGCCCAAAGACAATGGCACCCACGGAGATCCAAAGAGATGCAAAGATACAAGATAGACGGATGGTTTGGGGAAAACCACACACGGAGTTTAAAAGGCGGGAAAAGAGATGGGCAGACAAAAAGTGAAAGAGAGGGGCAATTAAAAAACCGCCGTCGAACAAGCAGGAAGATGAGAGGCCCTAATGGCCATGGCAAAAATGAAAAGAGGAGAAAAAAAATTGCCGCATCATTTGAAATTCATTAGTTTGCTGATGGGAAGGGCGTGATGTGGCCCTCGAATTGCTTCCTTTTTTCGGTATGGTTTCTATATTTTCTGAATCGCCAGTTTTTTTTTGTTTTCTCGTTTTGTGGAAGGGCATAAATAAATCAACAGCCTCGCGTGCTCGTCAAAGAGAAGAGCGACATCGTCAATCATGACAGCGAGATGTGTCAACAAACGTCAAACAACAGCCATGGCCACAACTCACTCGGGGCCAAAAAAATGGGAAAGAACAGCCCAGAACCCAGAACCCAGAACCCAGAGCCTGGACCACAGCTTCATCAGCTGTCACAGGACATCGCGTCCAGGACCTCCGTCAGAGCCGCAAACTTTTGACTGATGACCCAGCGATGATTTGTCACAATTTCGGGGCACAAATGTTGCGCTGAGTAAAATCATTTAATAATTGTTACTCCCCTTAAATACTGTCACAATTGTGGGCCAATCTACACTGAATATTATGAACATTTAACCACATGGCAGGGGTTATTCATCGGCTCAATAACTAGAGCACCTTTAAAGATATTTTTTAATTCAATATATATTAATTGTTTAAGGCAGTCCATTGTCACCTAGCTTAATACCCACCATATTAGTTTTTATAGTTTTGAAGAACATAGGCTACATTTTGTCAAACCCAATTAATAATCTAAATTAATTTTGCAATTTTTTAAAGGATGATTGCACATCCAAAAAGTGAATGGAATTAATGTTTAATTTCTGACATTCTTTCTATGTCCTATATTTGGCATACACCATTATCCATTAAATATAAATCTATTATCAATCTATTGGGAAGTTATCCCAATGTCCTAGCCATTATTGTTCTTCAACCATGTAAGTAAATAGATACAAGTTAATAAATCGCATTTATACATGTTTTCCCTGGCAGCTAGCAATAAAATGTAAGTTTTTCTGCTTAAAATATTTCAAATAAATAATATTATAATATATGCGGTTTACACGTTTCCCAGATAACAGGTGCCACTTTTCGCTACCCTCGAGTTACACTCTTCGGATCCGTTTTTATCGCCACGGTTCGTGTTTCTTTCTATTGATATCCATCCGTCTGTGCTTTTCCGGCTGCATTTGCAGTGGAAAAGTGGTTGGGCGGAAAAGTGGGAAACGGCGAACTCACAATGAAACGAATTTAATGCGTTTTATGCGTGCCGCTGAAAATGCTAATCAGACAAATTAAATGCCACGCAGACGCGACTCCCTTCTTCAGGGTCCACTAAACGCCGGTTTGTTGTTGTGCACCTCGCAGTCGCCCCGTCCCGCTCACTCCCACCGTCCCTCTCTTTCTGGCCCACAAGGCAAAGTAATGCAAACTACGATTTGGATTACACTCAGCGAAAATGGTTAGTAGAAAACCTAATAATGAACTTGAAAATACATATTGTAACTTTGAAAAAATATGTATTTCCTCAATAACCAAATTCCGTACTAATCCAAGAATCTTAAACACAAGAAAAAACTTGTAATTTAGAAATTCTTAATATTAACATTATGAATAAATCATTAAGATACATTTTCCACATCAATGGATAGTTCTTTAACCACGAACAATTTATATGCCATTTTTTTTATAAGATATCTTCTTTTTTCCCAGTGCACAGGTGAGGGGTTGAGATTGGCTTTTGCATGACCAGCAAACCGTTTGTTTTGCTGCTGCTGTTGCTGCCTTGGTGTGTGAATTATTTTATGTACATTTGATTGCGAGCGTTTATGGCGGAAAACGCCAGAGAACCGCAAAACAAACTTAAGCCGAAATAAAAATAAAGGCAGTGGAAACATTTCTTTCTTTTCCTCATTTGGCTTTTATTTTGTTTTTCTTTTTTTTTGGCAGCCACTAACACGAACTTTAGCTTCCGAATGCAATCCCCTATATTCCGTGTTTTTTCTCAGTTTTTATTCCCCCGTCTGTATTAATCATAATTATGCAAATTCGCGGCTAGGCGGGCTGGCCGTTGGTTTGTTTGCACAATTTTCCACCTTTTATAGTACAGTTAATTTTCGTGCTCGTTTTCATTTTCCTTTTCTGCTTTTGCAGTTTTCTTGCCGTTTTCTGCAAAGAATTTCCCCATTTCCCGCCAACGTTTGGAAAACGTTTTTATGCAATTTAATCAAGTTGCGATTAGCGTCGTCTACGATATTTGTTAGCTTAATTGCTTTGTCGAGAAAAAATCAGGGAGCAGAGGGAAAATTCCAAGTGCGTGAAGTGTGTTCGGAAAAAGAGGTAAAGTTGTTCTTCCTTGGCGATGATAGACAACAGATCTGCACCGCGTTCCGATTTATTGTGGAAATATGTACATTTAATTCACTACTTAAACAGCTCATGGACGGGCACGCGAACCATTTTCAACAAGTTTATTAGGTAAGTTGGGGAAACAAAATATGATGAGAGAGAAAAATAGGTTTAACAAAACCCTAATACCACACATAAATAAAAAATCAAAAAGGTTTCAATAGCATTTATATAAATACGAAACTACAAAACAATATATTCTTTGATACTTTATTCACATTAACGGTCCACTCATTGTACCGATTATAAATGTAAAAACATAATATTTTCCTCAACACGTTGAATAGTTCTTATACTAAATTATTTTTATTTTGCCATGAAGTACAAAGTATTTCCTGGCACTAACATGTTATTCCATAAATATATCTAGTTTTTGTATCACCCAAACAAGCTCTTCCTGATTCCATGCAAAGGTTTTCATATTGTTTTTCCTGAATTTTCCGCTTTTTGCAGCCCTACCCCCCCGCCAAAACTGCTTCAAATTGCCTTAGTTAGCGCTCGAAAAAATAACCCAGGCAATAATCGCAAATAATAATTAACTAATTAAAAACCAAAAGAGGGAAAGGCGAGGAAGTGGAAGGCAGTAATGGCATATTATGGACTGAGCTTTTCCCGCAACGGGCAAACAATGTGTGGCAATATTTTAGGAGGGAAAAACATTCGGCTGTGAAAGGCCGCAGTGATTTTCACACAATTTGCAATGCGAACACGATGAACTCAGCTAAGTTTTCCCCTATCTCCGTCTCATTTGCTCGGATTAAAACTAAATTTATGAAAGTTAATTTATCTGATTTCACCTGAAGCTCACCTTAATTTTATATAATTTTATCTCTGTTTATTCTGCAGAAAAGTGTATTCGACTTTACAGGAAAATGTATTAGACTATTGTGCTATACTTAATCTAAGGCTTAATTTTCTTATTTTAGAAAAATAGATATCAAACAATAAATTTTTATTTAGCTTTATATACATGTTTTTTAGAAAACTAACTGTGAACTTCTTTCGATGGGACTTTTATCAGGTGAAAACATATTTATGGATAATAAAATTTTAAAGTTGTTATTACTGCACGATTATTTATGTATTTACTATGTTATATCAAGTATATATGGAATTTATCAATTTTAAACCTAAACCAATTTTATGGAATAAAAGCAGATGAAAAATAAATAGTACTGCCTTTAGCTGCTCTGCATTTTGCCCCAGGAGTCTGCCACTTAGCCGCCCATTAATCATACCGCCCGAGGGGTCAAGAGGTCACCGAAAGGGAAACGGAGATGGAAATCCCATTGGCCACCTTCGCGCTGATTGATTGACTCATTGCACTTGGCCGCGGGTCGCCTAATGCGATTCCGTCATTAATCACCGGGGTCCAATAGGGGAATTCCTATCGGGTGCCATCCGCCCTCAACCCACCGCCACAGCCACCACCACCCCCTTACCTTTAACCCACGGCGAATGCAAAGCGCAACTAAACAGCGCTAAAGAGTACAAAGTTGAGTGCCTGCGTGTGTGTGTTTGTGTGTGGAAATTTGCACGCGGTCACGTTAAACGCTCGAAATCAAAAGGAAAAAAAAACCCCCAAAGCGTAGCTTAAACGACCTCCCACCCCCCGAAGAAACCCCACACCACTTTCCCAGGCCAACCTCTCCCCCTTGAGGCCGTAACAATCCACTGACGTGACACCAAAAGGCCGAGCCGTACTTAGGCTAACAACGCAACTACAATCAGCGGAGCCAACTGCACGACTCGGCCCTAAAATGCCTATTTTGTAGTGCAACAACAGCGAGAAAAGGGTACGAAGTGCACTGCGAGAAATGGGGCAAAGTGTCCTTGAACACTTCCATTGAAATAGGAACAAGTTAAGTAAATAATGAACGTAACCTTTAAATAAAAAAATCATTTGATTTATATCTGGATTCATTTTTAATATTATTTTTTAACTCTCAAGCTAGATATTTGATTTTTTAATAGTTCTTTATAATATTTAGAATATTGAATAGTTTTGCTAGTATCGCCAGGTTTTCTTTATTTATTTTTATATAACGAGAAGGTAAAGATATTTTTTAGACATTAATTTCCAATATTTAGCTATTGATTCCTTGGTGAAAAATATAATTTTTCTTATTTCTGATGGTTTTGGAATTTTTTTCTCCGCTGCAGTCCTGCCACTTTCCCTCAAACCCAACGTACCCGCAATTTTTTCTGCAGACCCCTTTGAACAATTATGAAGCTTGCATGCTAACATTATAATTGATTGCCTAAGCTTGAAGGGGGATGGGGGCGGGGGGTTTCGGGGGGATTTGACTGCCGAGGGTGCCTGGTAATTTGATTGCGCAATTTGCGCGCATTGTGTTGCATAGTTTTTGGCGCGCGAACTTGTCCCCATCCTTTTTTCCTTGGGAAAGTCCTGGTGAACGCACGAAACAGAAAACAGGCAACGAACATGACATGCATTTATGTCACGTCACATGTGCAACACGAACACCCATACCAACACACCCCCCTCCCCCCATGTGTGTGTGTGTGCAACAATTTTAATTGGCGACATTCCGCAATTTTATGACTTTTAAAATTCTACATATATTTCACATGCCCCACACACATGCAACGTTGCCGCACTTCAATTGGCCTTTTCGAAGGACAAACCCCCTCACCCCAAAGCCCCCACCCCTCCATCCGTCCATCATCAGCCATCGTACACTCGAAGAAAAGGAGGCGAACAAGGACATGCCTGACTGCCACTAATTCCCCTGTTTGTTGTGGTTGTTGTAATTAGCGCACTGCATTTCTTTGCCACTTTCGGCCATGGCAATTAAGCCACAACGTCGGGGGCTTTGGGGGGTTAAGGTGTTCGGTGTTCGGTGTTCAGCTCCGCCAAATGAACAAAGGCAAAAAAGTACAAAAAAAAGAAAGGAAAATCCAAGAAACCGAATATGAAATTATGCAATTAAGCTGCGATTTCAGTGGGCCGGGGGGGAAATTCCCCACCCAGGCCAAGGACAAATGGGCGTCAACAATTTTCATTGGCCATAGGCTATAAAAGGCTGTCAAAATATTTCTCGATAAGGTTCTAGGACCCAGAATAATTAGAAAAGAAAATAATTTGCCTTAAATTTTTGAAAAATATTAATAAGTAGTAACATGAATGTATTTAAAGTTATAGACTTTAGCAAACTTAACTTAAATTGAAAGCCTGGTGAAAAACATATTATTACGATGAAGAAATTCATTTTAATTGACTCCAAGAATTAAGACCTTTTCTTGATGCATATATGTATGTATCAATACAAAAGCCGTATTCAGCATTTAAGTACGGCCAAGTTAACCCATCCATACCCAGCTGGCCCAAATATAAGCCAATACCTTCCGCTTTCGCCAGTTTATCGTTCTAAGCGGCTAAGCAGCGGGATGTCCGAACCATCTGGAGATCTGGGGATCGGTCAGGTTGGGTCTCGGTTTTGGGCTGACAATGAGCGATCAGCAGCTGGCCACGACTTCAACACCTTGCCCACTTTTATGGCCCATCATCGGGGCACTCTTTCCGTGTGCCCTCCAGTATTTTCCCCACAATGTTGCCTTCCTGCTGCCGTTTTTTTATGGCCTGCCGGCAAAGATGCATTTTGCATTTCACTTCAATTCAAAACGACTTAATTTCTTTTTCGACCCAGCGAGTGGGAACCCAAAGACGATCCCCACATCTTGGCCAGTTCTTTGGCTCCGGCCTCTGTTGGTGCGAGAAATGCTTATAAATGCTCAATGGCGTAGCCAATTAATTGCACATAAAAATTAACAACAATCAGACGAGCGGCAACAATAAGTATCGAACTGCAGTTGCCCCAACCACCTGAAGATATATGGAGCTCTAGAGATGGTAGCGTGATTGGCATTCAAGGAAATTCAGCTATACTAAATAAATTATAAGATCTCAAGTCAACTAAATCCACAAGTATATATTGTTCTTAAAAATTAAAAATTATATATAGACATTAATAAATAATTATTAATTTTTAATTGAATCCGAGTTTATACTTAATTATGACAAATATGGTATAGTTACAAAAGAGATTTCCCAGCTATTCATATCACTAGGCTAATAAATAAAAATAAAATACAAATTTTTGAACATATTGAGCCTATTTTATTTTTGTTTTTAAATAAGACTCCCAAAGCAATTTTTCGATCACGAGGCCATCGCTGCTGATCACACCTTCGACATCGTTATATCGTTATCGCTACCCCAGACAATGTTGCACTTTGTATGGCTTAGGCCACAAAAATCCCCCTTCTCGATTCTTTATTTCCGTGGTTCGTTTTATGTGCACCAAATTGAGTCATAAAATACATTTTCACATCGTCGCCAGTTTCGAGCCATCCGACAGTTAAGTGGTTGCATTTGGAAATGCTTTAAGCATATTTTTATGGCCAATGCAAATGTGGTAAATGTCGCCTGGTCCGTCGTTTAGCCAACTTGCTCTCCTAATTAAGAGGCCCATCCGCAGATAAGAGAAATATGCGAGAGGACCATTAGGCTATCAACAAATTGGACACACAAATTTCAAAGATACACGTGAGTCTGGAGCCGGGGCATTTATGTTTTGGCACGAGCTCAGTAAATGAATGGAAATATGATTGTTACCAACCTTTTTAGTTACAGGAAAAATAGTTTAAAAGTCAATTCGGACATATATTAATTGAAATTTGGTTTAAAAACTATTAAATGATTATTTACTATACATAAATATTTTAAAATGTTTCATACTTTGAAATCATTTCTGTAACAGCCTTAAAGGTGAGGAATTTTTTTATGGCCATTCCTCCTCAAAAGTATTACCTTTATCGTCCACATTGAAACCGCATATCAAATCAAAGTGCGATCGCAGCGAGGTGTTGATTAGCCGACCGGACTAAGCTATGCCATAAAAATGTAATAAGCCCCGAATCCGTGCAGGTGCCAAAAGGAGGAGGACCGATTGAAGTCGGATTAGGAGTCGGATTCGGAATCGGAACGCTCGTCTCCTGCGAATCATAGGATCCACATCGAAAACCTGCCATGGATTTATAGGTGCCGGCAGGCAGTAAAAATTTAAATAGCATCCATTTAGTGGGGGACCCGGGCGACACCAATTTTTAAAACGAGCGCCGCCTCGGAAAATGGGGGGGGGAGGGGGGAGAGAGGAGAGGGTGCAACGGAATTGGAATCAGGGCTTATGTTTATCCTGCAGTTGTTGCTATTGTTGCTGTTGTAGCTGGCATGCTGACTGATCTGGAGCAGCGATAAATCGCCGGGCAGCAGGGGGTTAAGGGGGCAGGAGAACACCTTTGTTGGCCACGTTGTTGACAAATCAGTTGGCAACAACGTTGGCCATCGACGGCACACGCGACCAACAAAAACAAGAGCCAAATAAAGCAAGGCAAACAAACTAAAAACAAGGCATCAAGTGGCAAAACGATGGCTCAAATACCCTTTTTTTAGTATGGTAAAGAATAAAAAATGGAAAAGTGTTTTGGTTCATTGAAAAATATAATCTTTTTTTGGTCGACTTATTTGTAATATTCCCACCTTTCCTAATTTCAGCATATATTTAAAATTAAAATTTGAAGTGCTGCGTACAAAAGAAAAATAAATGATTTAAATTGTATTTTAGTAAAAATATATTCTTTTTAAAAAAAAATAGTCTTCGGTATGAAATGTAAAGAAGTATTCGAGCTTTACTGCTCCACTTTAAATGACTCCTTAGCAAAGGGTATCGGGGCATAAAAAGAAATAAACCGAGGCAAGTCTGAGGCTCGATCTTGGTGGCGAGGCCCTGTTTCGGGGACCGATATCCGAGGCCCGGTCCAGCGAGAACCTTTGTCACCTCCGGACCCATTTACCCCCACGTTGCACGATCGCTGGATCTCGAGGGTTCGGCGAGGGCAGCACATTAAAAGTAAATTAACTTATCAGCGACAACGATCAGTTATTTTATTACGTTTGTCCACGCAGTAACACGAACATTATAATATCAAAGATGCCGATTAAGATTCCACAGGCCCAGCAGGGTCGGTCCACGGAAACAGATCAGAAATGGAAATGGAAATGGACGGACTCTGGGATCAGCTTGGACAGGAATTGAGCCCTGGTGCATGTGGGTTGCCTTTGCTGGAGTTTCACGGTGAAACGCATATTCACCGGAAAATTACCATGCTGATTTTACATTTATTTTTGCAAATTTAAAAAATGGCTTCTTATGTTCTTTTGATATTCTTTTAAGGATTAGGAAAGCTATACAAATGTCACCTAATAAAAGATGTGTAACTTATAATTAGAGCTGGGAATACTGCAATAGTACTATCAAAAGAATCTAACAGAGTTTCGTTGACAATCCTCGGTGTTTTCCGTTTGTAAGCTGTATTCTTAATTCTGAAGACGTATCCCTCCAACAACCTACGGTATGTGGAAGTATTTTATCTACAAGATGGAGAAATCCCCTGCGGATGTTTGCAGTGCAAACAGAGTTACTCTGTGAGTGGACATTAGGCCAATTAAGGCGATCGTCAGATGGGGAGATACGCAAATAGATAGATAGATGGATAGATATCCGAGAGATAGAAGGTTGCACATGGACAACTGTTAAGTAGTTCGCAGAAGAGACCGGAAAAACGCTGCCAACTGTCCAAGTTCGCTGGCAACTGTCCAGTAATCGAGGGGCTAAGGGGGTGTGGCATTGGGACAACTGCGCATTGCGGTTTCTGCATTCGTACATTTCTTTTTCATAATTTCTAGCAGCTCCACTGGAAGAAAATTGCAATTACAAATTATACATGTGTCTTGAATTATTTCCATAATATTTTCTAAAATATTTTCATACAACAACATATTAACCATTAAATCTGTAGTTAATGATTTACGATAAAAACTATATTTCACTAATGATGCCATCATATGTCTATGAAATAAATTATCTGTAAATTATTATTATTATAGTATATAATTATCCCCAAACAACTTACAAAACTCTTTCTACATAAAAAGAAAATAACAATTTTTTGCTATATATATTTTTCACAGTGCTGACATTGCTGCTGGAGTGCAATTATTTTAAGCATTCAATTGGCATTGGCAGTTCGAACTCGAATCGACCGCAGACCGCAGGATATGCGACTGGGCTGGCAATTATATGCATTTAAGTGCAATAACCGTCATCAGGACGAAGGACTCGGGTGACTTTTCCTCGCATTTGATGCTCCAGCAGTCGCTAATTATTTTAATGCGCTCCGCAATTGAAGCGCGCGCTTCCATCGCCCTAATTTCACCTTCCTCGCCACTAATGACCTTCGCAGGTCACCTGACCTTTTCCCCACGCCCTTCCATGTTCTTCGACCGGAATCAATATCAATCAAACGGAAACCGCCGCTCTCGACAAATTGCATTTGTTCATCCCGCTCCGCTTCCCTTCCTGCAATTAGTCCTTGGTTAACATGTGGCCAACAACGACCAAAAGGTATCCCAAGCCGGGCTATTGGCGTGAAATTTTAATTGCCATCTTGTTGTCTGGGAGCGTGGAATCGAAGAAAGGGACGGCCGGCCAACTTGTCGCCCATTTGTCGGGAGTTCAACTAATTTTCGTTGGTTTTTATTTTCACCGAGTAATCTAACACTTGACTGTTAACTGGAGTACCAATAAATATTGGAGATGTATTAAAGAAATTATTAAACATACTATAACAATTATTATTTTATTTCTATTAAATTGTATTCAGGCCCCAGAAAATGCTAATATGAATAACATAAATAAAATAATGGATTAATGGTGGAAAAACAATTTTATTATTGTTCACTAAATAAAACTTTAAGTCACATAGCTTTTATATACTAATTGTGATTTAAGATTGTGGTTTCAACAAGATTTAAGGTATATTGTGGAAAACGTTTTATCATGTAAAGAACCAAGAACATTTTTATAATAATTATATATGCTAAGAAAAATATTTCGAAATGGTAAATACATTTTGTAAGCAATTAAACTTTGGCATGAAATTAAATTGCATAATTTATTTAAATTTTAAAAACAGTTTTCATTGATTATTTTGTATTTCTTCCGAGGGTTATTGCTTAAACAAGCTATATGGCAAACTGTAATGTATATTGTGGCATAACTTACTTAAATATTTTTTGGGACAGCTTAACTTTGTTACCAGATGGTATTGTCACAGTTATTTTGTTTAATTTTCAAAGTCCGAGGCCCCATTTCCGCCCTACAGGACCACCGATTTCCCTGCAACGCCATTTTGGGCCACTTTCAAGGCCCCGAAGGTCCAAAGAGCAGACCCATGGTCATTTGACCGACATTTGGTGCTATAAAAACCGGGGAGAGACTGTATTCCACCACAGCGTGGTGGATTCACCACACCGCCGGCAACATGGCGCTGTGTCGGAGCGAGACGCCCGATGCGATGGCGATAGCAGAGAGCGAGAGGCGGCGAATGGGCGCGTCTTGCCATCCCGTTCTGGCCCACCAAAGTCAGGCGGCACCACCGCCGCCTATGACAAAGTGGCAAAATTGTTGCCACCACCACTGCCGCGGCCTCTGCTGTTGCTGCCGCGGCCGCAGCCGACGTCGGCAGAGGCAGCGGCAGCGGCGGGTCGGGCAGGTGCGTTTCATAAACGCTCAGTCTCGTTTTGGCAGCCAAGCCGCTCACGACGTCGCTGGGTGAAAATAGAGACAAGGCCAACAGAAAACTTGAGAACTTAAGACCAAAACTTAAAGAAGAAACTCCAGTGAACGTGAATTTTTTTAGTGAAGTGTTAAATAGATTCAAAAAAAAAAAAGATTTGATAAATATATATAATAAGAAAGAAAAATCAAGCAAAAACGCCTTGGGCTGGCTATGAAAGACTCGATGAGCATACTCACCCAAACGCCCAGCGAGCCGAACGCAGCGCATCATACGCAGCTGCACCACCACTCACATACGCTGCAGCACCACTACGGCTTGCAGCCACCGGCGGTGGTTAGCATCAGCGGCACCACCATGTCCTCCGGCGGCAGCACCACCACGGCGTCGGGCCACAAGCCCAATCGATCCCGCTTCATGATCAACGACATTCTGGCGGGCAGTGCAGCGGCCGCTTTTTACAAACAGCAGCAGCAACAGCAGCAGCAGCACCACCAACAACAACAACAGCAGCAGCAGCTGCACCACCATAATAACAATAACAACAATTCGGGATCCAGCGGTGGCAGCAGTCCCGCTCACAACAACAATAATAATAATGGCGAGAGCTTTGAGCCACCAACCGCTGCTCTGCCACCTGCCCACCTGCACCACCCACAAGCGCATCCGCATGGCCATCCACACCCACATCCGCATTCGCATCCGCATCCGCATTCCCTGATGCATCCGCACGGCAAGCTGGGCCATTTCCCACCCACCGCTGGCGGCAATGGGTTAAACGTGGCCCAATATGCGGCGGCCATGCAGCAACATTATGCCGCTGCCGCGGCCGCCGCTGCTGCGCGAAATAATGCAGCAGCCGCTGCAGCTGCAGCGGCTGCCGCTGCGGCTGCTGCAGTAGGTCCGCTGCCCGGAGTGGGTGGTGGCGGTGGGGTGGGACTGGCGCCGCCGGCGGGCGGCCAGGATTTGGACGACAGCAGCGATTACCACGAGGAGAACGAGGACTGCGACAGCGACGAGGCGGGCAGCGCGGGAGGCGGCGGGGGAGGCAGCGGCCACATGGACGATCACAGCGTTTGTAGCAATGGTGAGGTGAGCCTCTGTACTATGAGGGGGTGGGGTGGGCGGTTATCTTCGATTAGGGGTCGGGGATCAGGGTACCCCACTCAATTATTCAAAAGGAAAATCTCAGAAATTCAATGAATTTAAAAAATTTTTTTTTATTCGTACATCTGCATTAAACTTGGCATAATAAATAAGTATGGGATCACAGAAAGAATGATAGGCTAGTTGATAATTGTAAACAACTTACCATTATTAATAATCATTTTTAAGATTTGATTATTTTTGGTCAGTATTCCATTTTTCGTATTTTGAAATGCTCTGTCTAATTAAAGAAACGACTAATGGTTTGCCTTGTCGAAAAAATTTGTCAGGATTATTGTTTAAAGTAAGCTAGATAAAAATTAAATCTATAAAATGGATAAACAAATTAAACTTATTCCACTTAGTGAGACATAGAGTTTGAGAATGTAAGAAAATTGCCTGTACCTGCAAGATGTAAAACTAATCTTTTGTTTACAATACATTATATATTATTTAAACAGAACGAAAATCATACTTAAAAAATTGCATTTTCTTACAATATTAATTAAACATTTAACTTGGATTGTTGATAATGATGTACAGTCATTTCCAAACAAAGGCTTATTGCACCTAATGTTCAGTCAGTTTTATTGAATTACTCAAATTAGTTATTTTTCAAATAATGAAACTAAATCGCTTATAACCTTTTTATATCCCCTTTAAATACGTTTTAATTTTATATCCATGTTGCAAAACGCATTTCCCCATAGCCAATTATAAAACTAATTCAATTAAGTCAAAAATGAAGTAAGTCCGTTGTACCGCAGTCAAGTTCGTTGCCTAAGTCTTTTGTTTTGGAGCGTGCGCCTGAAAGTGGATAAAAGTGGGGCAGGAGCGGAGAACGAGGGGCGGGGGTGGCAGCCCTCGTCGATGTCGCTTTGCAAAACAAACTGTAAAAATTATTGCATGACCATTTTACATTCTCGTTCTTGTTGCATTTATTTGTTGTGGTTTTAGTTGTAAAAAAATGCATTTTCACGCTTTGTTTGCGTCATTGCGAAGCTTCTAAAGTCCCCCCTCGCCCCTTTCCACCTTGGGGGCATGCACCTGCGGATCTGCGAGTTATTATGGCAGAATGGAGGGCGTGGCCTTCTAGGGAGGGGGGATGAGGTGGCTGTCTGAACTGCAGCAAACAGCAACAAAATGCAGTTTAAAAACCGCCGCAGTCGCAGAAAAAATCTCAAATAATTACACACATCTCACTCTCCCTCATTGCCTCCCTTTCCCTCCTGTTATCGCACGCACCTACCCCCCACCGCCGCCCCCCAGCAATCATTTAATTGTGGAAATTGTTATAAAAATGCATTTAACCCCCTTTAATAGACGCCCCATGGCAATGGCAGCAACAACGCAAAAAAATGTTGCAGTCTGTTTGCTCATCTCATCGCCACTCGGTTCGTTTATACGTCTCCGCTTTTGGCCAGGTTTTCTCCTCTCCATCGGGGCCCCTGCTTTGTGCCATTTATTGCTGCAATTTCCTGTTGCCAATTGCAATTTTATAAACGGTAGTCGCGTCGGCCTGCTCCTTTGGGATGACAGCCAGCAAAGTGGGCTGTCGATTGGCCGATTGGCCAGCGGGCAGGGAAGGCGGCAATCCGTCGATTCATCGGAATTTCGCAATTGCCATGAACTTGGGTTACAAAAAAAGCAACCGATTATCGACCACTAGAATTTGATTTAAGGACTTCCGAAACAAGCTCTATAAAAATATGATCCAACAAACCTCATAAATATTTATATATTCTACAATATGTAAATCAAACAAAAAATGAGTACTAAAATATTTAATTGTTTTGTTTGATCAACTTGTAATGAAAGCATCAATTAGAAGATATTATTTTTTACAACATGTTATATACATTGGCAAATATATATGTTGTTTTCAACTTTTAAATCAATAAAAAAAAATCGGAATGCTACTAAGACAAATTAATTGATTGTGCTTGTATCAACTTTTTAATTAAAGCATTACTTACAAGAATTCATTTTTTACAACATGCTTATCAATTTTAAATGACGTTCACATATTGGTTTTTGATGGAAAAAGGGTAACCTTTTTAAAAGTGTTTCTCAAATTATCGCCTGCAAATCGATAATTCACAAAGTCGGCGCCAACATTCGTGAGTAATTTTCTTAATTGAAAATTAATTTTATTTAATTGCGGCATTATCGCTCATTTATCGCTGTCATTAATCATTTATCGGTTTCGTAAACAACTTTCGCTTTGGCGGCATTATAAACTCTTGATTAGCGATGATAAATATAAATAATTAACATTGTGTCTTTATTTGTTTCATATCACAAAGTACAATACGAAACAAATTTACTCTCAAGAACAAATATGTTAGATTTGGTGGTAAAAGAGTACAGAAATAATCCACACTCCAACCCTAGGCAATAATACTATGAATATTTTATTGGGTTTCAGTCCAATTTAAAATGTATTTTAAGTATTTTAAATACTTAAATGCTGTGCAAACAATTTGCTGTTTCCCCCTTTTTTCCTAAGCCCATTCGCCTCCAATTTAAAGACCAAATTTAAATGCGGCACTTGGCAAATTTTCGCTTTAAATAATTTAACGCTTGAGAGTTCACCTGAGCCCCTCTTAACCCCCGTTCTGACCATGGCCCAAAAACTCGCTCTCGCTTATCGGGTAACCACAATCGGTTGAATTTACATACATTTTATGTACTAAATGGCTGGCCAGAAAAGGTGGAATAGCGGCGGCCAAGAACACTTCTTGCAAAAAAGGGGTGAATTGGCTTGGCTATCTCACTTGCGCCTTTTTGTGGCAAGTTTAGACATTTTGCTACACGTTTTTATTACACTTACACACACGAACCACTTTGTGAGCGGAAGCGGCAATTGCGTGGTCTTAAACGAGCCTCTAACTGTAGCTGCAACTGTTTGAATAGATCGCCAAGAGATCTGAATCGAATTAGCCGGACTTTAGTGGGTTGGCTTTTCAAAATCACCACCAAAATGGGAGCACAAATAAATAATTTTTAACTGGCTTGGAAATAGCTTATTAGTTTTTTTTCAATATAAATTATATTTCTGTGAATACTGTATACAACATAGAAACTTGTTTAAATCCCCCAATTGTTAAGGCAAATAATACTTTATTTTAATTTTAATATTACATTTGTAATTTAAAGAAGACTTCAAGGGGTAGAATATTAAATTTATTTAGTTATTAGTGTTGTAAAAACTTAATATATAAATATGAATATTTCTAAAGTCCAACCATGATCTCTTTTATTTCAGGCGGCAAGGATGACGATGGAAACAGTGTCAAGAGCGGTTCCACCAGCGACATGAGCGGCCTGAGCAAGAAGCAGCGGAAGGCGCGTACCGCCTTCACGGACCACCAGCTGCAGACGCTGGAGAAGTCGTTCGAGCGGCAGAAGTACCTCAGCGTCCAGGAACGCCAGGAGCTGGCCCACAAGCTGGACCTCAGCGACTGCCAGGTGAAAACTTGGTACCAAAACCGCCGGTGAGTGTCAATAAGCTATAAAACTATAAGTATAAGATGAAAGATTTTTATTGGCTTAACACTTTTGTATAAGCACTTTAACAGTCTCAATGGCTAATGGAGATTTTTTAGAAGATCCATATATATTTATATTTTTCAACACTTTTTTAATAAAATCAGGATTAAATTAAATAAAGTTCTCGCTTAAGTATTTTATTTCTTGTTTTTACAACGTTTAACCAAAGTTTAGCAGGCAAAAAATAATATTAAATATCCTAAACACAAAATTATAATAGAAACTTAAATAGACAGAAAGTATTATGAATGCATTAATATTATTTTAAAGAAATTATAATATAACTTTGTTATTTATTATCTTTTTGCAGAACCAAATGGAAGCGCCAAACCGCCGTGGGTCTGGAACTCTTGGCGGAGGCCGGCAACTTTGCGGCATTCCAGCGGCTCTACGGCGGATCGCCCTACTTGGGCGCCTGGCCGTATGCGGCTGCTGCTGGGGCAGGGGCGGCTGCCGCCGCCGCCCACGGGGCCACGCCCCACACGAGCATCGACATTTATTACCGCCAAGCGGCCGCTGCCGCCGCCATGCAGAAGCCGCTGCCCTACAACCTGTACGCCGGCGTTCCGTCCGTGGGCGTTGGTGTGGGCGTGGGCCCGGCGCCCTTCTCCCACCTGTCCGCCTCCAGTTCGCTGTCCTCGCTGAGCAGTTATTACCAGAGCGCTGCTGCCGCCGCCGCAGCAGCAAATCCGGGCGGGCCGCATGCGGTACCGGTACCGCCGCAGCCACCTTCAGTCGGCGGAGCATCGCCGCCGAGCGGTCTGGCCAAGCCCCACTCCGCCCCCGCGTCCGCCTCCCCGCCGCCAAGGCCGCCGTCCACGCCCAGTCCGACGCTGAACCCGGGCAGTCCGCCCGGGCGGTCCGTCGACAGCTGTTCGCAGTCGGACGACGAGGATCAGATACAGGTGTGAGCGGTGCGGAGGGGGAGTGCGTGTGTCTATCATTCGGTTTATGCGGTCTCAAAAGCGTGATTCTCTGAGGGATATATAAATTCCATTAATATTTTTTTATTTATTCAAGATGTCAACATAATTATGTTAGATGATTTTGCATTTAGATAGCTACATATCATTTTTGTTTCCATTTCATAAAACTAACAGCTAGATTCAAAATAATATTTTTGCTATCAAGACAAAACGAGACACATTTTTCTTATGGATTGTCTTTCATAATTCTAATATTATTTTGACCACAGCTGTTTACACATTTATATGGCATTTAAGTTTTTTGAATTGATCACAATTTGCATTGATCAAATATCATATCACCATCATTTTTGTGGTTCAAACTTAAGTACAAAACTATTTCCTTTAAATTGATAATCCAAGAACTTAAATCAACACAAAAGTTGTATCAATTCATATATGTTAGGTCGTAAAACATAGCACAAAAATGTTCAGTATTTAAAACGAAACCATTACAATGTCAATGAAAGTATAGAAAATACAATATCCCCTAGAATTCGCGTATTTTGAGCCTGCGCATAAACCCCGCTTGTCTGTGTGTGTGCCTGCGTGTGTATATAATCATATCTTTGTGTCTCTGTGTGTGCGTGTAAGCTTAATTTATTTGATTTGCTTTTAGTAATTTATTAAACATGTTTTTTACAAGTTTTTTTTTATTAATATACAAGTACGATAATGGAATAAAATTAAACAAATATTTATTTAAATGTTGTAAAAACTAGCAGCCAAAAAAGCAAAAGAATTTTGTATAGTTAAGTCTAACCACAAAATGTATTATCGAATAAAAGAGTTTTTTTTTTGTAGCCTAGACCTATAAACGTTGTAACTGTAAAACTGTAAAGTATATTTAATCGCATATTTTTTTGTCTAAATAAAAACTAATACTATGAAAATAGAGCAATCGTTCTGTTCACTTCCATGAGCGGGTGTCCCGGGGCAATTAAAATAATGACCAACAGAAACAATTTACAAACGATGTGTGGGGTGGGCTGAAGGAGGGGGTGAAGGGTGGGGGTGAGGGTGAGGGGATATACGACGACGTGCGAGCCAACCCCTAATGATAATAATTGCATGCAAAATGCATTTAACCGCAATTAGTGCATTTATTAGGCCAAAAGTTGATATATTGAATAACTGCCACCGTTGGCCACCAGTTGGCCAAAAGCAGGGGCGGGGGGCAAGGGGCGCGGGGCGAACGGTTATGGCCATGTTCGGCATTGCGTGCTCGCATGCAAGCGGCGCTGCAGGCGAAAGCCCAGCAAACGATCCTTGAAGTCCGTCGCAGGACCAAGAGCATAAGGACCCGGCCAGCTGACCAAACGGATCGGGGGAAGTGGAAGGGGGATCGGAATCGGACTCGGAACCCAAGGATTACGGTTGCTACTTCAAGGTGGAAAAATTCTAGACTGCCTTTCAAGGTGAGGGCATTTTATATGGAGGATCCCAATGGAAAATGTAAGATTGTATAATTAAAAACAAATAGGAAATTAACATATTGTTTTTACTTAACACACAATAAACGTAAAAATTTATAAGCTATATATTTATACATGCACATATCCACTGTTTATACATTTTTATAGGCATAAAATAAATAATAATTAACATATTTATATAAATTCTTTAATTAATATATTTTTTAAAGTACTACCAATAAATAAGATATTTCTAGGCTTTGACATATTGTTGCTTAAAATAAAGATACATGGTTCTTAGAGTTTTTTTTTAGTCAAAGTATAATATTTAGAAATATGTTGTGAATTTTTAGATGGGTTTTCTTATCCCAGGGTAAACTATGTTCCTACCCCATTTGAGAACTCGCCTGCGCAGCGTTTTTGTTGGCAGCACTCGTGTTCTGGGCTTTCGACCCGGAGTCTCGAGTTTCTTGTGTTTTTGCGCCTTCATCGACAAATTGGCCGCAATGTTCAAATTGCTGCTGGCCTAAAACAAAAGCGACGCTTGGTAGGACATTGAAATGACAACAACACGGCGCTGGCCAGCGGGCAACCGTTCATTAAAGACAAATGACACAAAACAGAGAACAGAGAACGGAGGACAGAGAACAGAAACTGCACGTACCGCTCGCCCGATCTCTTTCACTCTGCTATCGCCGTCCCACTCAATTAAACACGACCGCTATTTCAGTATCAGTTTATTCAGATGTGTGCTAATTATGGCCAGCAGTGAAAACAATAACCATTTTGCAAAGGTACTGGAAAAGTGACAGGAAAAATTCTTGGAAAACACCATAGTACTTTATATAGATATCTAGTTAATAATCGACTTCAGTGATATGATTTCCTTAATCGTATATGATATGATTTTTTGTATTTTTAATTCGACATCTACTAGTTTAAAAACTTCTTAAAAGAAGACGAAATTGGCTGCGAGTTCATGTATAAATTAAAGACACATCATCAGGCGTTTGATATGCAAACTCATCGAATCCAAAGAGCTGGAAAGAGGCAGCCATTGGGGAATTGAGGACTGGAGGACTGGAGGAGTGGAGGACTGAAGGACTGGAGGAGTCGACCCCGGACGCATTTATGAAATGAAGCAGAAATATTGCCTGCTTACTGTGCTGTAACCAATTTGCATGGAAATCAGGCGCCGACTGTCAAAGTACCTGCCACACATGCCGCCATCCTCGCATATAGACATCCAATTAGCCGCACATTTTTGTGGGTGGACCAGCATCCACATCCTCTGCTCATCTCCAGCCACCACAATTCGCTTAAGCAGCCAATCAGCAGATCAGGGTGGATAAATCAAAGGGGCGGAGATATCACGGCAATTCGATTAAAAACAACAACTGCCATATGTAATGTAATAACTTGGTTTCTGCATTTAATAATTATTATTTAATATGTTTATGAAATTATACATCAAAAAATACAAAATATTAGTATTAACTATAAGTAAATTTAAATTATTAGCAAAGATTTTCCGAGCCAGATAACTAGCTATGCGTTAAATTTGCTTAAAAAATAAGACAAAAAACTTAATCCAAAAAAGGAGTTACTATTTTTGTTAAGCCTCCAAAATGGTTTTATATTTCACCCCATGGGAGTATTGATTTTTTATAATTATTTCGCCACACATATCTCGTTCCCCTCAACCTTATTTCCCTTGAAAACTCGAAATTCGCCGGATAAACACAGGGCAGAAAGCGGGGGCTGGACGAGCGGACCGGAAGAACGCCCACGATTCGCGGATTTTCCCCCAAAAATTGCGAACGGATGTGGCCAACTCCTCAACCCACCCACCGCCCACCGCCCGCACTCCACCCACTCACCTGCACTTTCCACCTGCCATTTTCGTTCAGCGAAATGTGTAATTTACAAATAAAGGGAAAACGAAATTAAAAGTTTATGCTCGCAGGAATGGGAAATCAACTTTGTTTGCATTTAATTTGCACTCCGGTTTTTTACCTTTGATTCTTTTTTATTTTCCACTCGTGTTCAATTCGCTTTTTGTTGATTTCTGTGCGAGTGACACTGGACATATGCCATTAACAAGTGGCTGCTTTTTTAATGCCTATTTAATTTAATTCTGATTTTTTCCGATCCCGATTCTTGTAACAAATGGTTCGGGGGGTTAATCTCCGTTCTGTATAATTTGTCACATTTTGCCATTGCTGCATTAACTATTTACCCTCGCCCACTCCGATTCATATATATAGATTGCATTTTAAATAATCATTTGACAGGGAACGGAAATTGCGCTTAATTGCCAGCAAGTTGGCTTTTTCATTTGATTTTACCCTGTTTTATCTGTCGTCTTTTTTACTCGTGTTCAGATAATTGCGCTTAAATAAATATTTGCCTGATAATTGCAAAATGTTTGTTGTTCTCTGCGCTGCTCCAATCGCTTTGTTCGGATAATTCTGCAAGCCGAGATTTTTAATTCCGTTTTTGCCAATTAAATCGGCTCTAAATAAACAAAATTTGTCTGGCTAATTCTGAAGAAGTAAATTTAAGTTTTTTAAATTTCAAATAAGGTATTTTGTCATACCCATGGTAAGGAGTACTTGCCCTTCATGTCTATAATTCTTAATATTTGTGAGTCTGCATTTTGAGATTTTAAAAAAGTACTTTCTAAATTCAAATTTGAAAGTATGCTAAATATAAATGGTGGAAATGATCCGCTACATATGAAAATTATCTCAATTGTCTAAATTATTATATATCCAAGGGACTTTCCCAGATCAGAGCATTTCGATGGCAGCTTTTTTGAAAAATCCACCCATTTTGCGAAGCGCAGGAACGCCTAAAAGGCGGCATGCAAAAATTTCACGTGTTTGTTTTCGGTCCCTTGGCGTTCGCCTCTTCTGTCGGCGATTATATTCAATAATTGTGTGCATTTAGATAAGTTACAAGCCTCGAGGGCCTCAGACAATCGGGCCGGCCACTCTGGGCCACTTTCCCGGGCTTTCGGCCCAAATGGAGCCCAGTCACGCCATCGCAATGCAACCGGGCCTGGGAGCCACTGGTGTGTAGGTGTTGAAAGCGGCTGCAGGCCAGGGAATCCGGGGAAACCGTCGGTCCGGGGGGGTGCGGGGAGTGCGGGGAATCGCCTGGCAAATTGGCCGGCGCAGAAATGTGTCGGAAGTCTTTAGTAAAAGTTAAATAGAAAGCATATAGCAGATTTATATGCCTTCGTCGGCTGTAGTTATGCAAATTATTTGGCGAGGGTCCTCCAGATGCTTAAAGGCTTCGAATTTAAATGGAATTGAATGCAAAATATTTTTCTATCAAGGTTTTTTTATATTTAAATCTCATAATAGTCAAAATTCTAAGTTTATTCTATTCCATTCTAATACTATTTTAACTATATTCAAATTAATTGAATGTGTAAGCCCAAATTGATGGTCCACTTTCAAAATCCTTGTCCTGATTTTTGGCTCAAAAAGTAATAGTACTTTAACGATAACAACAAAAATAATTGCCCAATAAAAAAGATCATACCTCTTCGAAGTTGTGGTAAAATTACAAGTCCTTTGGCACTAAAACCTAAAAGCTTGGAATAAAAATTAAAATGAAAATACATATTAAGGATATCTGTGACAAATTTGAACCATCTATCTTTTCGGCTGCAAATTGAATAGGCTTCCGAGAGGTGTAGCCGCCGCTGTCCTTGGCGAGACCATAAATCTCGGTTACTTCCGGTGGTTCACACACCCGTGGCCGGAATCCTTTGCATTTCTAATGGCTTCCTTGGGCCGCTCTAAACTGCATATCCTTGGGCCCGAGTGCAGTGGGTGGACTGGATCCGCGGACTGTCATCGTCTTTGTCCATTTGGCAGCCGTTGCTTTGATTTATGTGCATTATCCTGGACACGTGTGCGCACAAATTGATCCTTTATGAGCATTTTGCGGTTAATAATGCAGCGGCACGTGCCGAACTGCCGAGCGTTAAGTGTAAATGATAAGCTCGTCCTTGAGTGGGCGTATATCGAAATGGAGGTGGAGGTGGTGGAGGACGAGGTCGAGGACGAGGGCGATGAGGTCCTTTCTTTGGGGTTAAGTGTTAGTTTGTTTTTGTGCCGATTCCGAGTGACTCGGAGTGCTTGACATGTGACACCTTTTGTGCGTACTGTTTGTTCTGTTAGTTTTTCCTTTTCCGATTTTAAAGCGCTTAGTGCCCGGGATAAATCCCAAATGCCACTTCACACTTAATTTGCTCATAATGCCCAACATAATCCCTTGACTGGGCCGCAGGACAACCCCTGCTATCCTGCTAATATCCTGCCAATTACGCTGGCAACAACAATATTTTCCCTGCCACTTTTCACCACCGGAAAAGCAAAATCACCCCAAATGAAAAACAGTAGCAGCATTTTTAGAGATTTTACAAAAACAGAGTGAGGATCAGATGGGTTGGATCTTATCACCGGAGCCCGCTCTCACATATGCCGGCCCTAATGTGACAAATTCATCGAGTCCTCGCTGTCGTCGATGTCCTTTTCCAGCATCGCTGATAAGCGCCAAATCCCCGTTTGTATACACTTTTCTTGCCGCATTTTAATCCTTCGAACCATTGACAAATTGAGATGGCTGGCCGCCGATAGAAAATGGCAACAAATGTTTTAATTTGGAATTTGGGATTCCTCGTCGCAGGATTAGGCCAGGAGCGATGGAAAAAGGACACGGGCAGTTGTTCAGCTGTGAAAAGCGTTTGCCGGCCGATCTGATCGGTTAAATTTGAGCTAAAACTTTGAATATTATCCGATAACAATCGCTTGGTTCCATAAAGCGAAATTATTAAGACTGGTTTAGTTTTTTTTCTAATATATATTAGTGTCTGACATTTTCGAATTTCAGATTTAGTGCTATCCCTTTTGGCTCTTATGAGCATCACCCTATATTGCTGTATTGCAATTTAGTATTTTAAATATTATATATAATTTATTAAGATTAACTTGAGAAGCAAGGAAAATCAAAATATAACTGATAGTTTAAATAATATCATGAAAAAACGAATATACTAAAACTTATATTAGATTTATTTTGAATTTGTATTAACTAGAAAATAAGATATCTATCGTTATTTTATTTTATCACTGTTTATTAAAGAAATCATTAAGAAAGAAATATATGTGCATAAGTTTAAGTTTGTTATAAACAAAATTGAGTTGATTTCAATTAATATATTTTCATTGACCAAGACTTTAATACTACAAAATTAAAGGTCAATGCCCGTATGATAATTTGATTTCACATATCCTGCAACGTTATTTTTCACCTGATCACGATGCCCATTCGATTTAATAGAGTTCACAAGGCAGGGCAAACAGAAATGCCAAAGTCAATGCTGCCTTTTAATATTTTATTTCTCCTTTTGCCATTTTATGGCAATTTCCAATTTCCAATTATAACGCAATACGATTGCGTGCCACAAATGACAAGCTCTTATGAATTCGCGAGACGTTGCCCTGGAATTATGATTTCATGTGGCACAGCCTTGACTGTGGGAAGCCCTTGGAAGGATCGCACAGGCACCCACACTGGACAGGAAACCGGCAAAAGGATGAGCTCGAATTATGCCCATCGACCGCATCCTAACCAATTATGGTCATTAAATTGGCATTTGAAATGCTGAAATGCCAGGCCAAGGAATACCGAAACTATTTAATTCTGATTTAATTCTCTGACGATGGCGATGTTGGCGGCGGTCGGCGGTCAGCGGAGCAGAATGCCAATGCCACCCGTACGGTGAACAACTGTCATAAAAATCACGCAGCGGAAATTATTTTGTCACCATTTATAATTGCATTGTCACAGCGCCAGTCAATAGTGCTCTGCGCTGCTGTTATTATTGTGATTGGAGGGTGTTGAAAGTAACACCCCGCACATTAAATCAAGTGCCACCCAACCATCCAACCACCCAACCACCCATCGTCATACATAAATTATTGAAAAATCATTCTACAAATAAACCCAGCGGAGCCAACAAGGACTCGCCAGACAAGTAAATAAAAGCCACCACCTTTTGGGCCACAGGCAGGAAAAAGGACACGCTCTGACTGTGTTGATTGCTTTGACAAGACCGCAAATAAAGCAGTAAATAACTGAGCCGGAGGAGAGCTGGCGAGCTGGCAAGTGGGTGGATTGGGGTGACATCGGACCCGGGTTACATTGCGCATACGCCGCGTGGCCAGCAGGAACAGTAGATCCACTTGCAGATTCCAGGGGAATCTTCAAAAGTGCACAAATAGCAACTCCATTTTATAAAAACAAAAAATCATTCTTTTAGTTGCGGGGTTTCACTTCAATTAGATTTAAAGATTATTATATGAAATACTAAAACCACGATATTCGGCTTTTAACCATTTTGTTGTATTTATTTAAGTACTATTTAAACAAGTAATACATCCAAATAAATATTTAGATTCTTGTGGTTTCTCAGATTTGTAATAATAAATATCAACTTTATCACATAAATAATTATCGCAGCACAATTTTGTTGGTTATTTAATTATTTAATATGTATTTAACAGCTTTAAACCTATTAATAAAAAGCAATTTGTATAATACATTTTCAAAGAACTTAATTACGTGTCCAAATATATTTAGAATAAACTTCCGAAGAGCTTAAGTTAGTATCTAAATACTTGGCACTCTTGAGCACTTTCGCACCACTGTGCACGGTTGGCCTCGCCACAGGCAAATCCAATTAATTTCATAGCGCCTAAAAACTTTAAGCGCAAGCGTCGAAGCACAGCTAACACAGCCTCCTTCTGGCCCCCTGAAACCCGTTGTAACCCCTCTCTTTTAAGCTGACCCCCCTCCCATTTTGGCCCCCACCCCTGGCCAATAGCCACCCCCCTGGAAAATGGCGGGATTCGTGGGTCGTCAGCTTCCGTTTCCGTTTGAACGAGTGCCCGTCTATTTATTTGCAAATGCAACTTGTCCAATTTGACAGTTGTCGCTTGCGAATGTCACCCAGTAAATCCCAATCCCAATCGCAATCGCAATCCCAATCCCTCGAATTCCAAACCTCCTCCTTCAGTGAAGCGGAAAGTGTGAAGGCCTGTAACGAGGCATATTGCGATTGGATTTGTGTAAATTTATTTATGTTAATTAGTTTCAATTTGATTTAATTTGCCCGGCGAGGCGAACTGAATGGGATGATAAGAGAGGGGAGGGGGGGTGGCAATTAAAAGCACGTTAAAAACGCATTTAGCAAGCCATACGGATACGACGGGGTGGCTCTAACTTGGGACCCGTTTAGGCCGAAAACGAAATCGGCTAATGACAGCCGCATCAATCCGCTGCGCTAACAAAGCGTTGAAGAAATCACTTTACCAGCGGCGTCCCATAAAACGCAGCTCGGCGCTGAGAAATGGGCCCCGAAAAGGATCCAAAAGATCCGAGAGATCCGAGAGATCCGAAAGATCTGAAAGAGCCCAGAGGATCCCCAATCCCAATCCCAGCCCGAAATGACAACGAGACATGCGAGCAAATGAAATCAAATCAAACCAAATGACTCGGGACCCGCGAGCCCGGCTCCTTCGACGAAAACTCTAATTTGTTGATAATTTGCGACCGCAGCTGAGTCTGGATACTGACTTCGGGTTGGGGTTTGGGTTTGGGTTTGGGTATGGGCATATATCAGCGGACCGCTGACCGCCAACGATGCCCCATGGCAGTACGCTATAGAGTAAGCTATAGTACCGATGCTCTGGCGGATCGGCCGGCGGCTGGACAAACTCACCAAGCGGTACTTCCGCTGGTTGGCTTGAATGAAAAGGAAAACCACTGAAAAGTAAAGTATGGACAAATTAATACCCTGCAAAATATAACATTTTATAATAATAATTATCATCATCATAATTTTAAATCAAAACCTTGGGAAATAGTGGTCGCATTCTGGAATGCCATACCTCTTTGAATTCGTGACAACATTTTCAACAAAGTCCCTTTTACAGAAAATTAAATCGTAAAAACAAATTCTTCGCAAAAAAAAATACATTATGTCCGAAATCCTGAAAATATCAGCTAAATTTTTTGATTTTTAACAAAAAATTCTGGGAAATAGTGGTCGCATGTCATACCTGATACCTGATGAACCCCTTTTCCAAATTTTCCAAAAAAGGCTTTGCAGAAAAGTGACCAAAAACCTGCACTTCTAAGCTCATAACTTTTCTAACAGAAATTCAAAGTGGCATACCTCAAAACGATCGTGGTTTAATACTCTAAAAAACTGTGTTTTCACCTAATTTTTTTTTTTTTGGGTCGATTTTTTGTCATTTTTATAGTGTTACCCCTTTCCAAATTTTCGAAAAATGGGCTTGCAGAAAAGTGCCAAAAAACTGCACTTCTAAGCTCATAACTTTTCTAACAGACATCCGATTTCAAAGTGTCTTACCTTAAAATGATTGTGGTTTAATTCTTTAAAAATCGGTGTTTTCACTTTGGTTTTTATTTTTTGGTTATTTTTTTGTTTTATCAATATTATTAAATTATTGTTAAAAATGCAATAGTTTTATTAAGTATATTTTTCGGTTTTTAAATACAAACCCTGATCTAATCTTGGAACATACACACATACATAATGTAAAACAAAAATATAATGGCAATAGACCACGTATACCCCGCCAAAAAATGTTTCCAGGGTAATACTACTTCTCCAATCAGAACGGGTAGGGGCTAAAAAGCCAGAAAAAGACGAGACCTGGTGCTGCTTGGATTTATGACGCACAGCGCCAACTGCCAATTTAAAGACAATTTGGCCAAGAGGCGCGATTTCAGCTAAATTGCAACACAAATGCAAACAATTAGGGACTTTTTCGCCGCGGCGGTGCAGTTGCAGCAGTTGTGGCCGCCCCACTGGAGGTCACCAGATGAACACCATTCGAGATCTCAAGGAGATGACAGATGATCTTTCAGTACCCACGAAATACCGCCCCAGTTGAGCGTCAAAATTAATTGGGTTTTAACGCGAGGCGACGATGGATAAAAATGAGATTGGGAGGGTTTGCCTCACGAGTCGCATGCTCAGGATGCGTAGAACAGAAGCAGAAAGGGATTAAAATTAAAGAAAATGCTTAAGAAATAGGCTAAAGGCCTATTTTTTCATATTTTTATAACTCAAGCTGCATAAAGCATTTAATTGTATTGTAAAACACACAAACTTAAGTGGGTAATATAATATTTAAATGGAAAAAAAAACAATTAATTTTACCTAGGATAATATAAATATATAAAATTCAAGAAATAATAAAACGTTAACTGACCCTAAAAGTTTTAAGTTAAAACGTATCAATAAATATGTAATAAGTGATGTATAAATTTGCTATAAGTAGAATTAATTTTTAAATAAAGTGTAATACAAAATGGTAAATATGTAATATACGATTTTCTTCGGATGAGGGCATCAAATAAACTTTTGCTAGCAGACGAAAGACTAATAAGCAAGTACAAGACAAAATGTGTCCACTATATATGATATATAACCCCTAAAATCGGCTAACAGCCAACATCTGTTGGTAATCCCCTCCAGACTTTCGATTGATTTAAGCCCAGTGTTCGCATGTATGATTAAGACCGATCTAATTGGATCAGTTCCTGCTTTCAGGATCTCCGGAAAAATGGCTTTTCACCACCCTCTCAGCCGGCAAAGGGTTGGCCGCGGAAAATTGCTAATGTGATTGCACTAATGGCTCGAATTATAGACGCATTAGGGTAAATTAAAATCCTCCACTCGATTGGAGGTCTGTGTCCTGGGGGTGGTAATAAAGTTGTAGTGGCGCACTAACAATGCCCTTTGTTGCTTGGTTGGTCAGGTGCAAATGTTGCATGTTTTTTTTGGACCTCCCCCGTTTCTTTATTTTTTCAGATCCCTTTTATTGAAATAGAAGGGGGGGTTTTCCGACAGCGAGTACGACCCAAAACAGCTGTCAGCATTTTTTTTCTGTCTGGCAAAAGGACGATTCTAATGTGGCACACAGCGTTGACAACTGGGTGGAGCTATAAATAGGTGGGGTTTTCCATGGGTGTGGGGAGGGAGGGGTTGAGGGGTTTGAGGGGTTGCCCCCTGCTAAGTGACAATTATTCGTGCTAGTTGTTGGTTTGGTTTCCCAAAGTATTGGTTTCGTTACGCGATTGGTTAGCGTTAAGTGGACGCCAATCGCATAAGGTGATCAGAGCAAAGTAATATCCCGGTTTTTACATTAACTTTTTTTCAAGTATATAAACTAAATCAAACTAGTTAATATATACATAATCTACATACTATCTTCTTTAACTTAAGCAAGATTTATAGTAGTTTACAAAACATGTGAAGTAAGTCCTTATTGATCGTCTTTTTATACCCGTTACTCGTAGAGTAAAAGGGTATATTGTATTCGTGCAAAGGTATGTAACAGGTAAAAGGAAGCGTTTCCGACCCTATAAAGTATAGATATTCTTGTTCAGGATCACTAGCCGAGTCGATCTAGCCATGTCCGTCTGTCCGTCTGTCTGTCCGTCTGTCTGTCCGTCCGTATGAACGCTGAGATCTCGGAAACTATAAAAGCTAGAAGATTGGCATTTTGCATGCAGATTCTAGGAGTTCCTACGCAGCGCAAGTTTGTTTCAAAAAGGTGCCACGCCCCCTTTAACGCCCACAATCGCTGGTATACGGAAAAGTAAAAATGCAGTTTTATTGTGTTTATCAATACCTATCGAAATGTAGAAGAAATTTTTCAAATCGGACCATTCGTTAAAAAGTTATGCGTGATCAAAGTTTCTATCTCCATCTCCCTCGCACTCCCTTTACCTGAGTAACGGGTATCTGATAGTCGGGGCACCCGACTATAGCGTTTTGTTTTGATTTATAATTATTTGGAACCTACAAGTTTTTGTCTCAAAATAATGTCAGTAAATCAATATGTATTTGAGTTTTACACAAATCCAATGTACAATGTTTTATTAAACAAAGAAATTTAGGAAAATGATAAAGCTTAAAATTGAAGAATATAAACTGGAAATTTAATTATACGATTACTGGCCAATCAAGCCAATGCATTTCTATTCACTTTGGCCCGATTAACAGATCAAAGCCTGTTTTCCAGCCAGTCATTCGCCACCACATTCACCTCCCGGAATCGCCTGACCGCAAGTCGTCCACTCAAGCAGACCCCATTTCTCTTGACATAACCACCCCGAGAAGTGGGGGTGTCCTTTTAATGGACGCATTTATACCAAAATATTATTTCATATGTTGACACTCGCACGTAATTAGGAATCGACGGCGGTTCGATGGCTCACGCTTGATTGACTTTGACTTTGAGTGACATATAGACGTGGGCGTGGGCGTGGGCCAGTGGCCTAATTAAAAATCAATCGCTGACCGTCTAATTAGGGGCCTTTCAATCCCATCGAGAGGGCGCAATTAAGGGCCATAATACCCTACGCTTACGCCCCCGCAACTGCGATTCAGCCACGTGTCCTGGATCGGAAAAAAAATCGTTTGTACAGTGTATATATGTATCCGATATTTATTTATGCCTTGTCCAACAAATTATGCGCTTCAGTTGCATAAAAAGCCAACACGTGCCGACCTCTGACCCCCCGCCGTCGCTGGTGACATTTTCAAAACTGAATGAATCTGCAGTGAGCGGAAAATGGATTTCTAATATTTCCCACACAAAAAATGAACGGACATATTACGGCGAGTAATCAAAAAGCAAAAAAAAAAAAATAGGAAAAACAGTAGGGAAAAAATAAAAAGGAAGCTTAAAATATGCTGGCAGGCGGCCACAACTTTTCCCGCAGGACGTCCGGGCTTAAAAGTTGAGAAAAATGAAACTTTTATGAGCGCATCTCCTTGGGTTTTCTTAGATTTTTACTTAGATATGTATATATATATATAATATATATATGGAGCAATTTTCTTTTCGATTAAATGCTTGAGCAGGCACAGCGGACAGGCAAAATGGCGCGCATAAAGTGCCGCAAAGTGCTCCGAACTCCATCCGGACCGTAGTTCCTCCTCCTCCAAGTCCTTCTAATCCTCCCACTGAGAGTCCTCCTCCTACGCCTGCTTGCGTCGCTTTGCCGGTCCCACTGCCGGCAATCCGCTGTCGAATTCGGATATATTCAGGGTCCTTGATTTGCTCAGGCTCTTCATGAAGCTGCTGCGTCCCACTCCTCCTCCCACGAAGCCTCCTCTCGACCCTTGAGGTCCTGGCTTCCTTCGATCGACTTCCGGCGCTCCACCGTCCCGCTGCTGCAACTGACGCACCTCGCCACTGACCGTCGTCGTGAATCGCCGCTTGGCCCGCTTCTGGGCCTGAATCTTCTCGGGATCTCTGCAAAAAGGCAATAAGACGAGCATAAGAATTATTCACGAAATTACAAATAAACTAATCGGAATTGTATTTTTGAAATGCAGTAAGCCCAATCAGCTCATTACTTAACAATTAACTTATTTATATTGCTCTTGTATTTCTTCTTTTATAATTTGTATGTCTTATTGGACATTAATATTTTAAATATGTTATATTATAACTATATATTATTACTATATTACTATATATTACTATATAAACATATTTTTAAAGCCCTTATTTTTCTTGCTTTGTCATTTTTTGTCTTTCTGTCTAATCATATATATTATACAAATTTGTATTATATATCTTAGTCAAATTGAATTATTCAATTGAGTTTTTAAACAAGGTTTCCCTGACTAACTATAAAGTATTTCAACAATGCTGAATAAATCTAGAAACTATATTTTATACCCATAGATCCCATATATAATATAACCCTGTCCCGCTTACCTTTCCGTGTAGGTCAGTCTATTGGTGGGCGGGGCCGCCTTGGGGGCGGCGTGCTGGGGGGCGAACTTGGAGGGGGCCTCCTTGAGGGCGAAGCTCTTGGCGAAGTGGCCCATGTGGGCGATGCGCACGTTGAAGATGGGCTTCAGCTCCTTGGGAAACGTCGAGTAGAACTTCATCCAGGAGACAAAGGCTGCGGGCGGAGAGGGGAGAGGGGAAAAGCGGAGATGTTAATGCTTTTAGAATTAATTGATGTCTTGGCTTAAGTGCCGGCGCATGTGTGGGTGTGTGTGTGTCTGTGTGTGAGCCGTGTGTGTGAGCCGCATTCATTACAAAATAAATTTGTTAAAATGACAAATGAGCAGTGTCAGCAAAGGATTTCACATCCACAATAGACACGGGTATTGTGTGCGAAGGGATATACTGTATGTGTACACGCTTGTGGTTCGCTGTTGTGGGCATGTCCCTGCTAATTACGCAGCACTTATGCCAGGCAATTCCAAATTATACAACAATGATATCAAATTACCAACGGAGCAGAGCCACTCAGGACCGCAATTGTTACCCCGATAAGCATCTCACCCGGCGGAGTGGGATATGTAAATGCGATGTGAAATGAAAAATGCAATGCAAATGCTCAAAGAAGGACACTTTCCAAACGAAACGAGACAGATGCGAGTGAGAGTCGCGGGGAGCGTTGTATCCTTTCTAAGGATATCCCCGAATGCCGAAGATTTTGCATACAAAAATGAAATACAATATTGAGTATCAGCAGAATATGATTAAACTATAAAATAAAAGTAAGATATTTTTAAAACGTGTTTGGTTTTTAAATAACCAACTTAATTATTTTAAAAACTTCTGCTCAAAACTGTTTTTTGTTGAGTGTCTTGACAATTAGCTAAGACTGTTATTACTAACCTAAAATAAAATTGTTAATTTTGTTGCAAAAGCATTTTTCTAATAATTTTGTTGTAGAATTATATCTGTTAAAGGTAATACTTTGGAGTTTAAAAATTATTGTTTTAAAATTAAAGGGCTTACTGATCATTCACTAAAAATGTCTAAATATTGTGTAATAAATCGTAATCGTAAAATGTAATTCCTAAATAATTGAATTGAAATATTAAAACCGTTAGTTTGTCGTACTTTCCAATGATGATTTTTTACTCATATGATTTTTTACTCATTGTTTTAGCAAGCCAGTAAAACAAACATAAATCAAAACTATTATTTAAATAGCAGACCCAACCCAGAATGTATTATTCATCACATAGTGAGCCACTAAATTCGCTTTAATAAACTTCCGTTCCCAGGACCTCATAATTGACTGCCAAAGAACCGCAGATCCCGGCCACACACACCGAAGCCTATAGCTCCAGGACAACGCCATGATAACTCCGAAATGAACTCCAGATCCCGGCGAGCGAAATCAGGAAACGGAGAAGGAGTGGCAGGCCCGGCAGAGATGGATGCAAAGACGTTCCTGCCCCGGCAATTAACTCTCAGCCGTCCTTTCTGCACCCGCATGTCCTTTTTCGGGGACCAAAGTCTCGAAGTCAAGCCCTGGGCTTTCTGGCTCTGACTTAATTGCCGCAAATGCGATTACGGCCAAGTGGCAGACATTAGGCAAACAAAAAGTATGACGGCAGCGGATGTTTAGAGACGTCTGCCAGCCGGAAGTGGCGAATAAAATAAATGTCATTCGGGGGGAGAATGCGGCGTGCGGAGGGCAGAATACGAAATACGGAATCCACCGCAGAAGCCGCACAAAATGGCTTTTTATGCCATTGTCTCGGTGGTTTTCTCTGGATTTTCTGGATTCACAGGAGTGGGTGCTTCGCCGGGTGGTTTCCTCAGCGCGTGTCCATGCGGTTTGTGTAGGCGTGGCAAATTGTTGTGATTGTTTTTCAGTCCATTCATTGCCATTGCCATTGCCCTTGCCATTTCCCAACCCCCAAACGAAGGGATCTCCGTGGGCTTTCCTCACTTGATACCCACCGCAGAGCTAATCGGGGGTGTCGCCCGAGTGCGGGGGTCTTATGGGCCATCAGGGGCTTAGTTGTGAAAGGCATTAGCAGAACTCTTTTCAGCGGGATAATATGCGACACAATGGCCGGAGTAAGCCAGCGAAAATATACCATTAAATACGCCAAAAATGATTGTAAGTCAAAAGGGAACTATGAGGATCAGAGTGGATGTCAACGGATTATCCTGCATTTAAAAACAGATGTTTTTGGGAGACATATATCATAAAATAAAGAGAGTCTATTTGAAGTTTGTTATTTGAAAATAATATTGGTGATTTAAAGATGGATTAATATTGTAAAAGGATACCTAATTGGTATCAACATACCATTAAATAGACAATTAAAAGGACATGAGTGGATGTCTGAAGATATTACTACATTTAAGTCATCTGTTTTCCAGAAACACTTAAAAATTTATTTAAGAAATATTAATAATAATATTTTATATAGTTTGAAATATAGTTTTAGTTTTAGCTTTTACGTTGCCCGTACCTTTGTCTTACAGCTTTGCAACGCACTGTAGCGCAAACTACTGAAAGTTTAAAAAGCCGCCTGAAGACAAAAAGTGAATTCCGAGTTGAAAATTGTTTCAATTACCGATGCAATGCAAGTCGCAGATGTTCTTCCCTCTCTTTCCGAGCTTGCTTGTCTCCGCACTACCCATCTCTTTCGCCTGCCCGATTTGCTGTCCTTTTCTGGCTGCCTTTTATCTGCTGCTTTGTACAGTTTTGTTCAAGCGTAATACTTTTTAATGGCTTTTTGATTGGACGCAGCAGAGCAGTAGCAGTAGAAAACTGCATCCTCCTGGACATTTTTCCCACTCCGGGTGTACGTATTGCCCCGTCTCTTTCGGCCCCGGCTATTGCCGTCTCTTTCGGGCATTCTGACATTTTGGTTGCTCTGCTCTTAAGTTTTGCCAAGTGGCTTCCTGTCTTGACGCTTGACTCGGCGCTTAAGTGCAATTTGCGTTGCCATTTTGACCGACTCTCGTCGCCCCCCGCCTTTATATATTCTTTATGCTTTATTTATCTTGCTGTTTTGCCATTGTTTTGCGATATTTCGCTCAGTTTCCGTTTCCTGTTTCGAGTCGCCATCAGCCATCAAAGGAGTTCCCCCACTTTTATGGCCCGTTTTTGGGTGTCTTTACCCCATTTATGATTCATTTTAGTTGCCTCTTTTCGATTAGAATCGTTTCCACTTGCCTGCCACTCCTTTATGTCCTTTATGTTTCAATCGCAGGAAAATGGGGAAAAACATCGTCTGGATTTTCTCAACCCTTCAAACGCGCCTTAGTAACATCTAATTAACTTTTTTTCTAGCCTTTCCAACGCTGCAATTACAAGTTCAGCAGGATAGTAAGGAATTTGACATCTGGCAGACAAGCAAGATACCTCGTAAAAGGATTTTATTGGGGATAGAAGCCAGTTATTTTTAATACGATAATCAGTCTAATCTAAATACAATTTAGAATCTTTTATAACAACAACTGAGTTTTAAGAAAGTCATTACTAAAAAGTAAACTAATGAAATATCATTTCATTGAGATAATGTTTTTCTTTCTTTTGCTAGAAAGTTTGCTTTACAAGCTAATATATAATTAACAATCTAATGGTTTATAAAGTAAGTTTTTAAGCAATAAATGTTATATTCACCATCGCTCTCTTGAGGTAATAACTATTCTGAATGCTGACAACGAACTCGATTGAAGGATTTCTTCATAAAATTATTATTTTGAGGGGTACACATTCAATGCTCGAAAGTGATATACCCTTACTGATATTTTCCACGGGGTAGCTGCTCCCACCCCCGTTTTGAAAGGCAAATAAAATAAAATGTGGAAATAACTGGAGGCAGAAAAAAGGATCAGGCGATGAAAGAAGTTGCTGGTGGTCACTTGCCGCGATGACGGATGAGGGTGGTGGGAGGTGGGTTGCGGTGGGTGGTTGGAGGTCACCGAGGGAGGCGGAGGGGGATTCATTTGACACGCAATCGAAATTAACTTCAAATATGAAATAATTTTTGTGTTTTTAACGCGCGCTGCCCCGTGGATGATAACTGGGCACGAGGGGCGGCCAAAAGAGCGGGGGCGTGGCTCCGGCTTCCAACTTATAATTGGAAAAATAGGCGAGCGTTTGTGTGTTTTTCTTTTTTTCTCTTCACCCTCCGGAGTGTTGTAAAAAAAATCGTAATTACAAAGTTAATGTTCTTTGGTGAAAGGATTAAATTGCTAGTTTGTCCAACGATCAGAGTCGGGGCAATTGGAAAAGTAAGTGCCATGGGAACTCATCCAATGGTTTGAGATAAGGAAGGGCCAATTCGGGTTTCAGTATGTTTTAAATAAAAAAAATCGAACGGGTATCTGTGGTAATCGAACGAAAAAATGTCATTGATTGAAGTCAATATTCTTGACGAGGAAATATTTTAAGACCTTGTTACAAATTCTTTGTTAAATCCTTTTAAAATGATATTTTCTTAAAGTTTTTAAAGGCCTGCAGAAACGTGGCCAAAAACTAGAGCCCATAACTGGACTCATTGGACTCCAATTTGTAAGTGGCAAACCTCTAAATTTTAATAGTGGTCAATTTTTGTATTAATTTTTAGCTATTTCCAAGTTTTTGACTATTTCATAAAGCTTATGGTTCAGCCATTCATGAAAACAATTGATTGCCAAATGGGCAAAACTACGTTGCTTTAAAACACAAATACCTATAGGAATAAGTTTTGTGCATAAGTTTTGTTTAATACCGAGATGTGCGGTTATAGCAGGATTTTTCGGAATGCTTAGCTGTTTGAATAACTTAAAAGGGACCTACCCTTGCAGGACTTGTCGTGCAGCTCGCGATCGTCCTCGAGTAGCGTCTGGAACTTGTGCTGCAAGTTGGAGGCCGCCTCCTGCACCGTCCTGGCCTCGTCGTCCTTGGGCAGCAGGGTCTGCAGGTAGGCGTACATGTCGCCCTGCTGGATGCGGATGCGCTTCTTCTCCAGATGCCGCACGAACTGCGCCTCGCTGGGAGCCAAAAAGAGCACCGCCCGACCCTTTCGACCCGCCCGCGCCGTTCGACCTACGCGGTGGACAAAATCAGCGGTGGTTTGTGGCGGCGTGTACTGCACCACCAGCTTTATGTCGGGCACATCGATGCCACGGCCCACCACATCGGTGGCCAGCAGGACGCAGCTGGCGCAATCGCGGAAGCCACGGAAAACGCCCTGTCGTTCCGTCTGCGTCATGGAGCCATGCAATCTATGGGGGAAAAGAAAGATTAGTAACAGTATCATCGGGCATTGAAACTCCACGTCCAACTCACTTGAAGAAGCGTAGACCCTGCAGCAGTGGCGTATCCGAATCTCCATCCGAATCCCCTTCTTCCTGCTCGTCATCCTCGTCCAGGACTCGCCTGGTCAACGCCTCGTTCAGCATGTCGTGATGGAAGTTCACCATCTCCGTGGTGCTCATGAACACAATGGCCTTGAACTCCTTGGGACTGGCGTCCACTTCCTTGGCCAGCAGCGAGGACAGGGCCACCAGACGCAGCTTGGGCGGCACCACCACATAGCTGAGCTGCAGGTTGTCGGGAATACTCAGCACACCCGTCACATCCTCCTGGTACTCGCCCAGTCCGTCGTCCACCTCCAGCATGGCCTCGATGGTCTCCTTCTGGTAGCCATCCTTGCTTTTCAGGGCCGCACTCGCCGCCTCATCGCTGTTGTCGATGTACAGGGGATTCCTGAGGGTCAGACCGGCCAGTTGTTGGACCTGCGAGGTCAGTGTGGCACTCAGCAGCATTCTTTGCAGCTGCGGCAGATCCTTGTCCTCGCACTCCGCACGCTGCTTGTCAATGGCCTCCACCAACTGCTTCACATCGCGCTCGTAGCCCAGTTCCAGCAGCCGATCTGCTTCATCCAGTATCAGAAACTGCAGCTTGGTTAGCTTAAAGGAGACCGTGTGCAGCAGGTGATCCAGCAGACGACCAGGTGTGCCTATCAGTATGTTGATGCCCTTCCTAAGCCTGGCCTTCTCGCTTTTTCTGCTCTCGCCGCCCAGCAAATTGCCTGGCACAATCCAGGTGTAGGGCTTGACCAGCTTCTGTATGAGCTCGTACGTCTGGATCACCAGCTCCCTTGTGGGCACAATTACCAGGGCCAGCACGCCATCTTTGCGCTGAATCCTGGGCTGCTGTTTCTGCAGCATCTCCACCAATGGTAAGGCATAAGCCAGGGTTTTTCCAGAGCCCGTCTGCGAACGCACTAGCACATCTTTGCCCTGCAGCACCTCGGGTATCGTCTTCTGCTGCACGCTGGTCAACTCTCGAATGCTGAGCAGATCCTCCAGGTTCTTGACGGCATGTGGATGCAGTCCCAGGGTGGATATTTTGGACCCCGTAAAGATGGTCTCCTTGACGGGCTTCACAGCTCTTTGGCCCAGTTGCTTGAGTGCCTCCACATCGCTTTGGTCGAAGAGGCCTATCTTTTTGGTGCGAAAACGGTTGTTGGTTGAGGTTTCCCCAGCTTTTGATGGGGTTTTCGTCGGCTTTTTGATGGTGTCTCGTGATGGCTGGGGTTTTTTCGATTCTGGCGAGGATTCCTCATCACCCTCTGCTGATTCTTCACCGGATTCAGCGGATTCTTCATCGGAATCTAATGACTCCTTTCGTTTCGCAGCTGCCTTTCCTGGCAAATCTTTAGTGGATATTTTTGTTGACTTGTCTTTTGCATCTTCCTCATCTCCGCTGGATTCCTGATCTTCTCCTGCCTCTTCCCGTCTTTTCTTTTTCCTCTCTTCGTCCATTTGAGCTCGGAAAATATCCCCTGCCCTTGGCATTTGATTGGGATTCTGGGGTTTTCGGTGGTTTTTCAAGGCCCGTGTGAGCTGCTCATCGCTGAGCTTGACCACGGGGTTTCCCCGTTTCTGTTTCTTGCCCAATCTTTCAGCTCTTGTGATTTTTGGCTTGGCTTTTTGCGTGATTACCACAGGTTTTGTGGTAACATTCAGCATGAAATCATCACCCACAATGTTTTTGGCAGGTGGTTTCGAAGTGCTAACATTAAACATAAGATCTCCGGAGGATATATCAGCTTTAGTAGCGGAAGAAAGAGCCGGTTTTGAAGAATTGGTTGAAGAAACTGAAGGAGTAGAAGGCACTTTGCCTGAAGAACTTGCAGATGCAGTAGAATTCGTGGCATTGGAGGGCCCAGAAATCGTAGTTCCCGCTTTTGTGGAAACCGCCTTTCTTCTCATCACAATCGCTTTGACTTTCGGCTTCTCCACATTAAATTTAAAGTCAAAATCCTCCGATTTTTGTGCACGTTTTTTGACGGATTGCAAAGGCCCTCGCTGAAAATAAAAGAAACAATATATGAAATTACATATTTAACCCAGTGGCAGTCACTCACTTGTTGTTTTTTCTGGGCCGCTGGCCTGGAATTCACATTCAGCGTTATATTATCCACCATTTTTGCGCATTTGTGTCACAAAGTTAAAGAATATTAATGAAGTTTTGTAAATAAAATAAAACGTGCGCGTCTCTTCTTCTTGCTTTGCACATTCACAGCGAAGCGTTTGAAAATCAGCTGTGCACTGGCCAGTGCTGCCCATAGATATTGCCATGACATGAAGTACATGGCACACGAAGGCGCGAAAATTTGAATTTATACGGTAGTGTAACCTAATAAATGAAATATTATTATTCATTTTTTAACATAAATAAAAAATATAAAAAATAACAAAACTAGTTAAGTTTCAAACCTCTTCCTTAAAGCAAGATTAGTGTATTATTGTCAGTTATATAAGCTGAAAGCTGTTTTTGCAAAAATGGAAATATATAAAATATGCCTCACTAATAAAACAAATTGATAGAATTTTTAATTGCCTTTTTTCAACCATAAGATCTTTAAGTAAATAATAATATAAAGTACATACATACGCCAATAAAAAACTTGCACGCTTTCTTTAATATTGTATATTAATATATTTTATATTTTGGCAAA
Source organism: Drosophila kurseongensis (assembly GCA_018153305.1). NCBI lineage: Eukaryota > Metazoa > Arthropoda > Insecta > Diptera > Drosophilidae > Drosophila > Drosophila kurseongensis. The sequence continues at coordinate 15,049,340 of JAECXX010000141.1, forward strand.
TTCAGTAACATGTTTTGTTTTTAAAGTAACTTTCTCTAAATATATTATATTATATGCTTACAACGACTTTCATAGGCGACACAAAAAAAAACAACGCATTAACTGCCTTAGGCTGCGAAGTGGGTTCCATAGTAATAGTGGTTGTGGTGGGTGGGGGGTGGTTGGAATGGGGGCGGTTCTGTGGGTGGGTGGCCTTGGTGGTTCGCATGTTCTTTATTTAGTTTTGTATGTACGTCAGCCCCAGCTGCGTGCGCCGCAGATGTCAACCACAGTCCAATGAATGACGGTAACAGCGGCTTGAGATCCTGGCGGTGGTCCGCCTGCTCCTCCTCCGGGATTCCCATCTTCCGGCTTCGCAGCACCTTGCTCCTCACTCACTTCCATGACCACACTGCCGGGCTGATCCCCGCGCTCCGTGGGGATCCTGGCCTGGTCCTGGGGATGCCCCTGCTCCTCCCTCGATTGGCAGGCCGCGTACAACAACTATGCGGTCACGTAGTACTCCCGCTGCCGCTTCTGGCACTTCTCGCGGGCAATGTAGCACAGGGCGATTGTGATCAGGAGCACTATGGTCACGCCCATGCCAATGCTCACCCACATGATCTCCTCGTTGATGCCCACGTACGAGCGTCCTGGAAGAGCACAGCAATCAGTTGGGGTATTTTGTAATTAATTATCAAGATATTGGGTCGAAAGAGTCCACTGAAATTTAAAGTACCTTTATATATCATGAATTATTATTAACTTGTTTTTAAATATCTTCAAAATGCATCTCAAAAACGTTGTTATAACCATTTATAAATTATGCAATATATATATTAACTTTTTTATAGTTAAGAACTGACAAATTATCAAAGTAGATAACATTAAGTTAATATATAAAACAAAAAAAAAATTAATTAAGTACTTTTACTTTTTAAAAGGTTTTTACAACGCTGGTTTTCTCCGTGTGTATTATCTCGATAGCATCATTTCTTTGCCTGTGCACTTTGGGTGCACTTGATTGCTTTCAATTTAATTAGTAAATTAAAATGAGCACCCTTTTAAAGGTCATAAATTGGAGGTTGAGATAATGAAGGTACTGGTATAAAAGACTTAATGTGGGTGATAAAAAGGGCAGACAGCCATCGAAAAAACTCACCATTGTAGTAGTGATTGGAGTAGCCGGCTTTGCCAGCCACTCGACCTGCTGGCATTTTGCGGAAAGTTCAGCCAACTAATAAATTTAAATGTGTTTTTTGTTCTATTTTTTGTTGCTACTTGGCTCGCTGGCCAGGAAAATGTTGCGGGAAAATTGGTTGCCTTTTCAGCTTTTTCGGATATTTCAGCTGGTTTTCTCACTTCCTTTTTTTCGATTTTGTTGTCCTTGCTTAATTAAAATTTATGTGTTTTGCCTGCATTTCGATGTAATCTGGGTCCTTGGATGGCGCCAGTTTGAGCTAAAAAGAAAGAAGTGAAAAAAAAGAGTGTGTTCACTTGAATTCAAATTTTGAGCGGGTTAAAGGCAAGTGATTTGCAACACTGCCATTTGATGCTTTACAGCACTGATGAAAAAGAGGAAGCAATCAGCTGTGCGTAAGTAAATAAAAATATTATTTTTTGGTGACATTTCTAAATTTAATGTTCTTAAGTTAAGAACTAATTGATTAAAGGAGTGAAATAGAAAACTGGGAGCACAAAGACGTGAAAAACACCAGCACAGTGATGGAAAATAAGGAAATTGGGAGTGAAATCGGCAAAAACACCGGCATTCTGGTAAGCGAAGAAGAAGAAGCAGAAGTTCCCAATAGGAAGAAGAAGTTGGATGAGGAAAAAGATGGAGAAGAGCAAAGAGAGAAAGAGACGAAAGCGGAAGAATTCGCGGGGAAGAAAGAGATAGCTGCATGTGAAATGCAAAAGGAAAAGTGCCAGGATAAGAGCACCTGTAGATGCTGTAAGTCCTTCTCTTTCACACCTACACTATTTCCATTACCCGTCTCTTTTGCTCTTTAAATATTCGTTTCGTATTTACACGTACGCACAAATTATTTATATTGGCGATAACGGTCCAAAAATTCTTATCATCAAAACATTTTCATTACTCGTCTTACGAAATAACTAATGGTTTCCATTTTACACAGAAAAAAAGTTGTTTAAATTCTGTGTACGAATTATAAATTTGTGAATTAACAGAATATTACCAAAGTTGCATTGAATTATCTTAGTTTTTATTTAGTTTTTAATCAACATTCTAATAATATAACAAAATAAGGTAAAACTACAACAAATAAAATATATTTTTTTACACTGTTCTTTTCATACTTTTATTTTAAATATTTATCTTAAAATTTAAAAGATTATTTCAAAGATCAAAAAAATTTAACAACTTTAAACAAATTTTTTATGTACATTCATAATATCCATATTAGGGATAATTGCATGGCTTGGTAACCCCCAACACCGTAGTGTCAATCAAGAGCCGTTTAAGGACACCCGCTCTCCTTTTTCCCTTTCACAATATCTGACCGAAAGATAATGTCCAGACATGTGGTTCATTCGCATGCACCGCTTGTTCCTGCCCAGAATCCATATCCTGGCATCCGTGATAGATTAAAGTTACGCCCGGGCACGAATTGCATGAAAATGCCACGCCCCTTTTCTCTGCCATATCTGCATCAGGTGCAAAAAGTTTCGACCAAGCACAGAGAGAAAAAAGGGAGTCATGTGAATATTTAAACTAAACCTGTTTGATTAGTTGTCAATTTCAGAATTCGTAATTCCATACTCATGCTAATATGAGCATGATTTTTAGCAACAGATTTTAAGAAATTTCGAACAATGTAATTTACTGGCATACGTGTCGTATGAGTAATTTGTATGCAAACATACATAGAGCATACGCATCGTAAAATATAATTGTTTGGTTTTAAAACTACAAAATTTAAATTTAAACAAATTTGTTACAAAACAGACCGCATTTGACTAATACATTTCATGAAGTATAAAATAACTATTTCGTTCTATGTTTTTGTTCACCTTTAGATATTTTCTCGCAGTGCAGCAGCAAACACAACAGGAAACGGAGCGTCCTTCCGTTTTCATTGCTGCTGCACATTTACTAGTGCAATTGCAATCGAAATGAGTGCGAAGGTCGCTTTTGACCAGGCCCAAAGCCCAAAACCCGTTAGTGAAGTGGCTTTAACTCGGTTTTCGACTTGAATAATTCAGGCCAACAAATGGCGAACTAGAAATGGAATTTTCGGGGCCCACCTACTCAAATGGCAAAAAAAGTTGGCAGCTTGGGGAACCCGGCAATATGGTCGATTACTGAAACATTTGTTTTTTGCTTTCCCAGGGAAAACTTTAAAGGAAACTCCCTGCTCGGTAATGAAAATAAAGCGTTTGGCCATTATTTCACCGCGAATTAAGTGCAGTGGGTTGACGTTGCCGGCGGCGTTGGCTAATTGAAAAGCGCCAACTGCAGCCACCGTGGGTTAACTTAACCCCCTTCATCCCCCAAAGCGAACACATTCACTCTGATTACCTGACAGCTCACGGGTATTTATGGACCGCCTTTCTTTTGTGGTTAGTTGCTGCACAAGCTCATTAAGATTGTTAATTTCCCCTCGGGAAAATCGAAAAACGTGAGATATTACTGCATACCGCCTAATTTTAATATTTGCACTTGTTTGATTACGATTTTATTGGGTAATTATAAATCTAACTGTGTCTGCTAATTAACGCTTAACACCGAATTAAAATCTTAATACTTAAAGATTTCTTAAATTAGCATGACATGTTTACATGCCTAAAAATATTATTGCACACGATTTATTATTATACTAAATTATTTTAATATTTGTTTAGTAGTACAAACAAATATTGGATTAATCAGGCATTTATAAAAAAAAACATATAGCCAGAGCCTACTATTGCATTTTTAAATTTACATGTAATCGCACTTGGATTTATCAGGCGGAAATAGTGCTCAGCTCGAGAGCTTGACCATAACCCATTAAGTGGGTTAAGTGCTGAGTGCGAAAATTGAAAAACTTTAAGTGTTTGTCCGGAAAATTGATTAATAAAAGAGGGGAGACTCAAAACTCATTAGCGCCATGCGTTCCACTAGCAAAAATATATTCAATTATTACTTAATAAATGCTTTGGTATGAGAAACAGAGAATAGTTCATCAAAAAAGGTAAATCAAATAAACTATTTAAATCTAGTGGCTCTACACCAATTCAAGCTAATAATTTAACAGGTGATATAAACATTTTTTTTTTTAATATCTATAAGTATGTAAATTTACCAGAGTAATTGATAGAATATTTATTTGCTGTGTGGCTCGGCCTTAATCCCACCCACATCCATCCAATGCGATTTGATTGCGGTCGCTGCGCAAATTATCGAAATAAGACTGCAGTGAAAAGCTCCACAGTCCTCATTCTCATTCTCCATTGCCAACTAAACCCTTGAGCGGTTCGCATTCGCGGGAAGATCATAAAAATAATGTCTCAACGGCGTCGGAAATATATTTCCCCCTCCCTGGCAGCCCAACTGGAGGCGGAGGCCATCAAGGACAACCGCCAGCTGCTGGAGTTCCGGGTGCGGAGCAGGGACATCGACTGGCGGCAGTATGTCCAGCCGCTGGACACCGCTGTCCGTGCGGGAGCGGTCTACTTGGAGCGGCAGGTGGACTTCGTGGGCAGCCACCGGCGACCGGTGACCGAGGCAAATCGCAGGGAGCTGCTCGTCTGCCACGACATGATGGGCAATTACTTGGAGGATCGGTGAGTTATATTGAGAACAGCGAGGAATTTATAGTCAAATAACAGTTTTACGTCCTTTTGAAAGCATTTTTTTACAAGGCAATCAACATTACTAACAACTACTGTCAAACAGCCCTATATAAAACCACTATTTGTGTAATAAAAGTGCATTTAAGTGCACAGCATTCTTATTCATACTACAAACATTCCTTATCTAAAACCACTATCTGTTTAAGAAAAATGCATTGTGTATAGAGACTTGGATATATGTACCCTTTAGTATTTTTGTTGTATTTTTAGCTAATTGAAATCATTAAAAATCTCTATTTCTTAGAAAGTTTGATGCGCCTTAGTTGGCCTTCTTTAATAAATGCACTCATACAATTTTTAACAGATGCTAGGGCATTTGATTTGTTTTTAAATAAGTATTAAACGAAACAGCTTACATTTTTAAGCAGACAAAGCAAAACTTTAGTTTAACTTATAAGCTATAGTAATTTGACATCGTTTTGCAATTGATGTGGGCCGAACATTTGATAAATCAGTTTTTAATTGATTTTATTTGTGGCAGGCACTTTCACAGCTCGCAAAAGTACGACGACTATCGATTCGTGCACTGGTCAGCCGTGGATTACTTTTGCTACTTCAGCCACGAGTACGTGACCATTCCGCCCAGCGGCTGGCTAAATGCCGCCCATCGTCACGGAGTGCCCGTGGTGGGCACGTTCATCGTGGAGGCGGAAGGACTCCTGGAGGAGGTCCTGGTCAGCGAGGAGAGTGTGGCAAGGACGGTGGAAGCCCTAACCCGTCTGTGCGAGCACTTTGGCTTCGAGGGATGGCTGGTCAACGTGGAGGTGACTGTGGCCCAGCGCAATATGCCCAATCTTTAGTGAGTACTATGTCAACACTGCAGTCTGAATGCCTTTTAAACTTCCACAAAAGTTCTAAGTCATTAAAATTAAAAGAGAAAAAAACCTATTACTTTGTGGAAACCAACTTCATCTCCTTTGTGACCAATTTCTCACAAGAGCAAACTTAAGTCTCATATCGGCTGTCCAATTTATCAACAGCTTTTTCAATTCAATCAATCACATGAGCTGTCAATAAAACTAGCTTTTCTATTTTTACATCAGATGGAAGTTGACTTATTGGCATTTAAGTTTACTTAAACAAAAGCAAGCAACTTTTATGCATGAAAAATAAATATTTAAAAAGTATTCTTTACATTCCAAAAATTTGCATATGTAATATGCATTCTGCACATCTTTATCATAAAGTAATGGCTATTACACTTGGACCAACTTTTACTACTGATTTTATTATCCTGTTTTCCCCCCCAGTCGCTTTGTCCGGGAACTGACCACCGCCACGGAATCACGTGTGCCCCATGGACGTGTCTTTTGGTACGACAGCGTAACGGAGAGCGGCCAACTCGAGTGGCAGAACGAGCTCAACTCGCGCAATGCGGAGTTCTTCCGGCGCAGCCATGGCACCCTGATAAACTACTCCTGGAGCGAGGGCCACTTGGAGCGCAGTGCCGAGCAGGTCAGGAAGGAGCAGTCGTCCCGGCATCGCGTCTTCATCGGACTGGATGTCTTCGGAAGGAATTGCAAGGGCGGATTCCAGAGTCGGCAGAGCATGGAGAACATTGCGGACAAGGGCTTCTCCGCGGGCATCTTTGCACCTGGCTGGTCCTTTGAGACGCTCAATCGCTTTGGCTACAATATCAAGAACCCGCACGGCGAAGAGGAGGTGAACTCGGCCTTCTTGGCCAGAAACGAGTCGTGGTGGGCTCGCATTTGGCCCACTCTGGCCACACATCCCTACAGTTCGCTGCCCTTCTTCACGGACTTTTGCGTGGGTTCCGGTCGTGCGAGCTACGAGCGGGGATTGAGGACCCCAGGCGAGGATCGCCCCTTCTTCAATCTGTCGCGGCAGTCGCTGCAGCCCTCGGTGCCGCTGGACAGGAATGCAGTGCATCATTTCGACGAGGCCTTCGCCGGCGGCTGTTCCCTTCTGGTGACCAACTACGAGCGGGCCTTCCGGCTCTTTGTCACTGACTTCGATCTGACCCGTGGGGTGTTGCTCCTGGGCTATGCCTTTAAAATCAGCGGCGATGTGTCCGCAGCCACCGACTTTGATTTGCTTCTGCGGGTGACGCCGCTGCGCAGGAATGATGCGGAGCTGTACCTGTTTTGCGGGGAGTATCGTGGCGCAATTGTGGCCCCACACCGCTGCTATCTCTCGCCCCTCGACAACGTGCTGCCCCGCGGCCATGCCAAACTGCCGCAGGACACCAGATCCCTGGGCCCGGGCTGGCAGGTGCGTTACTACGTGGCCAAGTTCGACGGACCCGTCAGAGTCCAGGATATTGGGCTGAAGTGCCAGCGGCCGGCGGACTCGAAGGCGGAGGCTCAGTTGGGCGCCGTCTATGTGGAGAGTCTGTATATGGAGGATTTGACGGACGCGGGGACGGACATTCTAGCCTACGGCCGGAAGATGTGGAATGAGCAGCCGGTTTAAGCTGATAGTTGGTAAAACATTAAGCCAAGTGTATTAATAATCTGCATTTAATATAAACTTCTTAATATGTCACAGTTTTCAAAATAAATACCAATTGCAATAAGAATTCTTTCTCACAAAATGGTTTTTCAGCATTTAAAAAAGTATGTAAATCATCGTTACTTTTCAGTTTGGTTCATTCAATTATTTTTGGTGCCCTTTACCATGGACAGTCATTTATCAAGGCCCATTCTTCCATTTGTGACGAGTTTTGGCGGGTGACTCACGCATCCTGTACCTCCTTTGGCCCTCCGTTTTGCCAGAAATTGACTTCAATCGTTTAGTCAGCGCTCCTGGCACTTGGCCACATCACTCAACTACACTTCACTTCACTTGCCTCCGCACCAGTGGCCCTCAAACTGTGCTTGGCTGGCTGCCAAGCTGTCTGGCCTTTAAGACGTGACTTTGAAACTGTGCTGTTGTGTGCCTTTGTTGCCGTAGATGTTGGCCTAGCATTTAAAGATTTTTTAAAAAGGAAATCTTTTCTTTGACTACCAAATAAGTTTACAAAACGTAAATACATTTAAATGAGGTATTTCAATTTGTGTTATTTTATTTGTATAGTGTATTGACTACACTTAAAAGTAGTTTAAATTTTAAATTCATACTTTTAAAAGGTTTTTTTTATTTAAACATTATTATATGCTAATGCTAAACATTCAAAATAGTGTGATTTAAAATTAATGAATACTAATTTATAATGGGACATTAAGCATAAATGTTTATCATTATTTGCGAATATGTCCCTGCAAATCCCACCAATTATCATTTCTTTCTGGTTCATGTTAATGCATATAAAATTGCCTAATTATTGTTGGAGTCCCTGAATAAATGGGACAGCAAATATAGTAGTAAAATGAGTTTCATTTAAAATGTACATATGTATATATATTTATTTTGGAGCAGTACGTGACCAACTGACCGCAAAATTTGCATTTAAATTTTCTGCAATTTGAGCTCTAACACCTTTAGGACCCCCCACAACTCCCGCCCCCCCTCATCTTGGCTGAGTAATTTTTTGACATTTTTAATGCAGATTTTCAGGCAGCACACGCTGTTGACATCATTTCAGTTTGCATGACAGCATCTGCAATCCCCGAGTCTTTTCCCTCAGTTTTCCCCCAGTTGTATGCCATTTTATTTGTTTAGTTCTTCGTTTTCTGTTTGACTTTGGCTTTGGCTTTGGCCTTCCTCTTCAGCGAGGCTGCTTTGAATTTCCGCGCCCTTTTGGGGGCGCCGAAGCGGAAGTTGAAAAAAAGGGGGCATTTCCGGATGAGCGGGGTGCTAAGTCATCTCGCTTGCTCCCCTTTCAATGCGAATGCTATTCCCTCGCCCTGTCCCTCTCATAATCGCCATATTTCCTCTCTTTCTTAGCCTGTCAGCTTTTTGCTGAATTTATGTTCGACCGTCCCAATTAGCCACGCCCATCGTCCATCGCCCCCCAACGCCCACGCCAGCGGAATAGAATCCTACAAACTGACCGCATTTCAAAGTGATTAACGTCATCAGCCCGAATGCATTGATTTAGCTGTGAAATTTGTGGATGGAAATATGATGCGAAATGGGGAAGATGAAATCCACCAAATCGGGCAGTTGGGCAAATGACGGAGGTGCACTCAGAGAAAGTATTTAGAAATATCAAAATATCATTAAAGTCTGATTCAAAAACTCGACACAATAAAGATACTAATCACTTTAAATGTTAAAATTGCATTCGTCGAAAGAGGAAGTATATTCCCCCTTAAAAATAAATGAATAATGGATTTAATAGCACTATAAAGACGAAATAACACATAATAATAGTTAATAGATTAAATTATGTACTTTAAGCTTATTAAGTTAATAACCAATCTAATTGATGGCTTGAAAATATATTTGTTTAAAAAAAAAGGTTCAAGATTTTGTTATAGTTTTCCTACAAAATATATTTCAAGCAAAAAAAAATTACGTTTCTATATTTCAAAGGCCCTAATAGCCAAAAAAAATCACCAAGATTATTGATTACTATTTCTTGTTTTTAAAGCTGCTTTTTAGTTGCAGTGCTAAGTAGCTTTATCACCAAAAGCGCTTCTAAATTCCCTAATTCTTTAAATTCTCCCAGTGGCCAGGAGCTCATATTTAAGCAATTTATTGCAACACAAAACCAGAAAAAAATGGGGAAAGCCAAAACAAGCTTGGGGGCCTGACCTAGATACGGATTTTTGGTTAGAGAATTCCAGGACAGGTGGCACAGCTGCCCTTTAATGTGGACTTTTCGGCTGGGATTTTATGCATTTAAATGGAAATGTAAATGTAAATGGAAATTGAAATTGAATATGCCAGCCGGTCGAGATGTGAATGTATCTGCTGGCCATTGTAACTCGAAAATGCAATTTGCGGTTTGCCCGAGGCCTCGGCTTTTTGCCCTCTGATTTAAACTGAATTGCAAATGAGCCGGAATGAAAGATCGACAATGAGTCCTAACGATGCAGGCACACAAGATTTTAAAAATGAATTTCTTTTAATTTTATTTTTTATAAAAGTTTTATTTGTATTTTGTAAATTGATTGAGCAGGATTTCATTTATATATTTTAAAATTGTTAAATATCGAGTATGTACAAGTTCTTAAACATTTGTCAAATTTTGGCCACAACAACGAAGATAGCAATTATTATATATACAATCTTATGAAATAAGAAAACAATTTCCGATCTCGCTGTCCATTTCGGCCACAGCCATGATAAATCTCAGAATATATTGGTTGTAAAATCAAACAGAAAAGGGAAAAGACCAGAGCAAATACTTAGCTATCTATGAAGAAAATAAAAAAATCTGTTATTGCCTTTTGAGTTGGTTTTTGCCCGCGGGAAGTGAAAAAGGACACAGTTGTCTCAGCCATTTTTCCCTCGATTTGGCCACCTATTAAAGCCATATTTCCCGGTGGAGCGTTCCACTCTAATTGCCGTATCCGGTTGCAGATTGCCGGAGATGGAATTGTCGCCGGGGCGAAATCAAATTAAAATCAAGTGTGTGGCGATATGCAATTTTAAATTACCTTCACGCACAGCAGCTGCCCCGCCTTCTCCGTTTTGTGTGTGGGCGTGAAGGCCTTCATTAATGTGGCCAACACGCACACACACTAATGAGTTCTCTGATTTCCTTGGCTGCCGCATCAGCATAAATTAAAGCCTACATTCGGGCGTGGCTTTAATTACTCCAACCGCCCGCGGCAATGTGACCGAAACCACTGCCAAAACCCAACAAAACCCTGTCGCTTCGACCATGAAACTCATCAAATTCCAATAATAATAGATAAAGGAATGTGCTGCCAAAAATCAAAGGGGGAAAATACCCTTTAAACACTCCTTAAGTGAGATATAATGGAATAGAATTGACTGTAAAATCAAAACTTACTAGAAACACACTTTTAAGCAAATAGAATAAATACTTTAATAATAAATTAAAGAGTTGCAATTTAGGTAGATTACTAAAAGTTTTAAACACTAACTATTCATTTAACAGACTCAAATGAATTTATTTCTAAGAATTTATTTCTGCAAGAAAACTTTAGACAATGCAGTTTCGTTTAAAATTTCTCAATTTGAGCTCTTGTGTGACAAATGCTTGCTTTCAGGACGCTGGGTCCAACCCTTCTAGCTGACAAACCCATTAATGTAAACAATAGCTGGTAAACTTGCTGTTCGCTTCGGTTAATGGCATTCAATTTGGCCACAACACCAGTGGGCTCCACATAATTTGGGTCAAAATGGTTTTTGCGTTTTGGCTTCTGGCCTCTGGGTCCATGCATCAAGTGTTGGACAGGACATAACATGAATATATGTCCGTTTATTGCCATGTTCGCAAACAAGGTCTTCAATTTTCATTAGGCATCCGTGATTAAAGTCCTCAGATCCATTACAATCGATGAGGGCCGAACGAGTAATAGATTTCCGTTGTGGAACACAAATCCACTGGCAAGTAGAGGGAAAATGCGATTTAATGCAAGGCCGTCTTTTCGCCCTTTTTCCCCAATTTTTCTTCTTTTCGCAGGCAGCAGAGCGTCAAATCCTTGAGGCCTGAACTCCTTTTTTTCTCAGAACGTATGCGTGTGTTTGGCCCTCGCGGCGCCTCATAACTTTTCCACATGGCCAACACAAAAAAAAAATCAAACAAACAAAACAGCACGAGACCAAAAAGTATTTCGGCTCTGTACTCGGTTTTCCCCATTTTCTGCCTTTGCCAAAAAAAAAAAATGTGGGAAAATGCATTTGTGGGTGGCTTAGATCTTGACATACTCTCTAATGAAAATTAAGCATTTCTTTTTTGAAAAAACAATTTAGGCAGAGCGGTTAAAATGAACTAATGATTTCAAAATCATTTAAATGTCTTTAAGGAAATATATATTACAAATAAAAATGTTTTAAGAACTTACCAAAAAAGAAAGCCTTGAAAATAAAATATTTCTCAAACCAATAATAACAGGATGTGGAAAAGGTTCTGCTGGGGGATTTCCCCCAAAACAAAAACTCATTTCTCTTGTTTGTCGTCGCCGCTTTGGCTAAACATTCATTATTTCGGTTTTGGTGTGACGACCATCTGTCTCGCACCCATCGGCCATATCCGTATCCTCCGGATCTGCCGACTATATCTCGGGTATTGAGCAGCATATTTTGCTGACGCTGAGCAATTGTTTGCGTTTTCGCATTCCACTAGGCAATCAGTTGGGCAAACAACAGCCATCGCAGGACGAAGGACGAAGGACCAAGGGTTATTATGGCTGGGCAAACGGATAGAGAATGCAACAGGCGCACACGGCACCTTTGGATTTGGAAGGCATTGTGATTGTGTTTGCTTAACAGCAATGGAAGTTCTCTAAGTTGGTATTTTTATAACCATTAAAGCTTAGTCCAAAATACATATAAAAATGTCTTTTACTATAAAGAACATTGTATTTTGTTAATTGGAGATTTCTAGTTAACTATCAAATTAAATTATTATGTTAGGGTGGCTTACTTGACCAAAAACAAAATTTATGTATGTAAGTATCCTCACATTTCCTGTTCACTCATCTAAAGCTTTCGTCAGTTCCTTTCAAACCCTGGACAATGCATTCGCTTTTCCAGTTCAACTCAAACTGATTGCAGGCAGCTCAACGTCACTCAATAACATGTCATTTATCAGGCTGACAAAGAGTCTTAACTGCAAGGGGAATCACCCCCGCTTCACCCCCTCGCCGACCATGAATCAAAGACTTTTCCGTCAAGATTTTTCTCTTACACTTTCCTCATCTGTCATTCTCGGTCCAGTTTTAACAACTCTTGGCTTGATTACCGAATACCATCACCCTAGAACTTCTACAATTTACTCTTAAAGTAAAAGGGTAATCACTTTTTCTAGCGAAAAATCATTGAAAATCACATTTTAACAATCCAGAATTTTTAATAGACTACTTATGATTTTTTATAAAAATTTTACAAAAAAATCTGTGAATGCAAGTCGATTGAAAATTTTGTCACGAGTTCAACAAGGTTTGGCATTCCATTATGGGGGCATTATTTGCATTGCTATCCTACAAATACTGATATTTTTTAGAGAAAAATTATGGGACATTGAAAATCACATTTTTCATAGGATTACTCATGATTTTTTCCAAAATTTTACAAAAAAATCTGTGAATGCCAGTCGATTGAAAATTTTGGTACGAGTTCAACAAGGTATGGCATTCCATTTTGGAACCATTATTTGCATTGCTATCGTAAAAATGTTAATAGTCTTGAGCGAAAAGTCAAGACGTTTGTATAAGCTAAAAAATGGGTAACAGGCTAGAAGGCCTTATTAAGAAAATATATTCTTCTACAGTATCTACAGTCGAGTCTGCTATAAAGCTTTGAGATACTTGGCATTAGCGATTTCTCGTATTTTTTATACTTGTTTTGCCAACCCTTTCTTACTTTTTAATGGCCTCATCAATTAATTTAACCATTTTAACTGGTGACTAACTTGGCTTGTTGGCCAAGTGATTTGCAGTCAAAAGGATGTCGCTGTCGCACAGTTTGAGCTTCACTTTGACGTCAGTCGCTGTCCTTGTTGTTTGGCCATAAAAAGAAAACATCATCGGGGCAAGTTTTGCCAGCGCGAAAATGATGTGAATTTTCCTCCACCCAGCCCACTCGCCTTTCCGCTTTTCCCGACTTTGTGTTGATGAGAAAAAGCAGGAGAAACACACATATACACAGGGATAAAATTAGGACATTATGTCTTAAGTTTTATTGCATAGTACGACGTCCTAGCAACATAAACTTGTATTTATATTAGTTTTATTATTATATTATATTAGTTTAAGTCTACATGCAGGCTGTGAACTAAAGCTTTTAAGAGTATAAAATTTTAAATCTCTACCATAATTTTTAAAAAATTTAATAACAAATATATTGCAACATTAATGTGTTTAATCTCCATAGATCTTTGACAAATTGTTACTTTAAATATTGTTGAAGGAAGTTGAGGGTTAAATATATTTAGGAATCTACCAATTAATGATTTTCAAAATTTGGTTTGAATTTAAAAAATAGATTAAGTATTTCTATTGTATAACAATTCTTATACTCTCGGTGTACTTCGTGGAACAGCGCGTGGAGTTTCTTTATTATAATGGGTTTGTTGTTTACGAGACACGCACTTTTTCATAATAGAAAACTAAAGTTGGCTGACGTTTTTTGGGCGAGGACGGAAACTGTAACTGAAACGTTGCCATAAATAAGGGCTCAAAGCAGTCAGCAGTCAGCAGCCAGATTTCTGGTCGTCTGGCCTATCTGCGGCTCCTTTCGTCCTTCCAAACATGCATGTATATCCTGGCAGCGGTCCCGACGTGACCGACGTCCTTCCATGTGGCAGCGACATATGCAAAAGGCCGCATAAATCACAGGATCTTTGGGCCCGAAAGGGCAGGAGCGGCGCTATCACGGCCTGACACTGACTAACTGTCAGGGACCGATGTCAGGACATTGTTGCAGGACACCAGGACACCAGGACACCAGGACACCAGTTACCCAGATAGCAGCCACTTGCCAACTGCCTGTCCTGGACAAGGTCAAAGCAGGGTTCTCCAGAAAAGCAGGCGGGGAAGAATGAGCAAACGGTGGGGTGGTCCAACCGGAAGTCAAGCGTTAAAGTTGAAGGTCATCAAGGAAGTGCAAGAGCAACCGGAATTGGGTGCAGCAGGTGGCCCAGCCCCCAAAACAGAATAGTCCTGTATTTATACCTAATCCGGGGAGAAATTCCTGAAGGGCTCTCAAGTTACATTTCATTCCGTAATTGTATTTTCCGTGCAACATATGTTATTTGATTTTTTCCCATGAACTTCACACGATAATCTTGAAAAATCATTAGTAGTTATCTGTTTTCTTCCGACATTTGTCACTCAGTTTTTCGCCGAAGAACTTACAATACAATACAATACTGTAATTACATTAACTGATTGTCATATGTGAGACGAATACATGTTTTCCAGGAACTTTACAAGATAATCTTGAAAACCCATTACTTATTAGCTACTTTCTGACACTTGTCACTCGGTTTTTCTCTCTCTGGTTTTACACCCAAACATTTCTCACCTGAAAGCGTAGAAATTAAGCCAAATTTACTATGATTGATGTTATTGCCAAATTGTTGGCGTTGGCCAACTTCTGTTGACGGTAATCGCTTAACTCAATTAAACAGTGAGTGTGTGTCTGTGCGGGTGCCGAGTCGAGTTTTCCGATCAAAGGACTTTTCCGACTGCCAATCACCTGTTCGATGTGTCATCCCGAGTGACACTTTGCGGCTATGTGCGTTGAATAAAATATATTTCGCCAACGCCCACATTTCAATGTCGACAATGGCGTTTTTCTCACTTTTCCCCTCACTGTCTGTTTCAATTAAAATTTCCCAGGAGAACCCTGAAAAGTAGGCAATGGCGGAAAAAAAAAATTGCTGTCGCCAGCCAAAAAATGAAACAAAACTTTTTAAGTGACATTTGCCAGCTCAGCGAAGCCTTCCTCCTCCCCTCCATACTTCCTAAAATTATTTGCAACTTTTGGCAAAAGTTTCACCCCTCGCCTAAGAAAATGCGCCAGGAATAGGACGCGCATTTCCCGCACTTTATTCTAAGCCGTCATCACAGTCCTTTAACAAAATCCTTCTATGCGTTTCCTTTCCTGATTTCAAAAATGTCGCATTGTGTTTTAATTAACTTTCCAACTCGCACACACGCATATGTGTTTGTTTATGGGGAAAATTGCATTTCCCTTATCCCATTTTCACGGAGAACAGTGATGACAAAAACTCAGTCAAAAAAAAAACAAGAAGTTTTAACCCTAATTATGCTTCAAAACTTTATAAAAATGATTTACGGTCTTTTAAATTCTTGAATGTTTTCAATTTTGTAGAGTAATGCAATTTGTAGCTAGTATTATTGATAGTTAAACTAGGTTTAAATATATATAAAAAAAACATAATAAATAATGTTTAAAAATAGGAAGTAAATACATAAGAGTTTTAGGTAAAAATGGTATAAAAATGGTTTACGGTCTTTTAAAATCTTGAATGTTTTCAATTTTGTAGAGTATTGTAATATGTAGCTGCTATTATTGATAGTAAAACTAGATTTAAAAATATTACAAAAACATAATAATGTTTTAAAATAAGAAGTTAATACATAAGAGTTTTAGGAGAGACAACCCCCTTGGGGCCAAGAAAATCGTATTAGTTCGTTGGAATATTGTGTTTCGAATTCTGGTATTACATTTATGCCGCATGCAATGGACATCACCATGTCAGCTTATGATAACTGGCCAGTAAGTTCCCAGCGGGACAGGATAATAATGGGCGGCGGATGGGGCCAGGAGGAACCGAAAATTAATTAGACAGATCCTGCAATGAATGTGGCAGTGAGCCGCTGCAGCTGCACTGCGAACTTTGGGAGTTTTGGCAGTGAACGTGGCCAAAAGCAATATCCAAAGCCACAGATAAACTGCTGCGGCACCAACAAACTAATGGCCAGGGAAAGTTGCAAATGTCACAGCAACAATTCCATTGAATTATGCGGTAGTTTCGCAAGAGAATTATGAATTCCGAATGCAAAACTTCTGCAAAAGCTTAACTAAATTTGGGGATAACTTACAAGACGACAATAATTCCAGGAGACGTTTACAAAAAGGCCATAAAATGTGTGCAATTAAGACAAAATAACAAAAGAGTATTTTCTTTACTTGGCTGGCCTTTTATTTGATTTGATTTTATTCCCTACAATGGTCCTTTAAAATGGGATTGATTTTTAACTGGCGCCCAAAGGGAAATCTCTAAAAATACGACAGTTGACAAATGATATATTTCTTTCTTCTACAATGAGCTTACAAATTATAAATTTGAAAAGAAATGCTTGTTTTAAGGAATACCATTTGTTTGGGTCACTGCAAGCTGGTGGGACTGAGATCCCCAAAAATAAATGCCCTCGACTTCAGGGGAACTTGAGTAATGAACTCCGTTTGGGAACCCAGCTAAAGAACTGCCAAAAGACGCCCAGCAAACAATTAGCAGCCAAATGAATTGTACAACTTGGATGGCAGGGAAAATGTTTCGGTGGGTGGGGAAACTTTTACGGAATTTTCTGCTTTTCCCGACACTTTGGACGGGATTTGTGAACCAGGCATACAAGAAAGCCAGTGAGTAAGTAAGCACTGTTGACGGCAAAGCCAAGTACCTGCCACATTTTGTGTGCATGTGAGCAGGTGACACGGCCAGCCAGCAGCAAACAAATTGCCAAGTTGTACCCGAGTGTCAACAGGCATTTGAGATTTGAGGTGCTTTCACAAGAAACTGGAGCTCAAAGGCCTGATTTCGACCTTTGGTGTCTGGATTAGCTTATAAGTATGTCATGGGAATTAATCTAGAGTTGCACAAGTTTCTATTAATAATCTTTTATAGGCACGGCCATGAATATTTTCAAGCCCTTATGTAGGTGCCTATTAAACAGCCAGCCGACAAATTAAACTGCGAACTTTATTACTTTAAAAACACAATAGTGACAGCATAATTTGTGAACCAAAATATACACAATTACCGAGTTGAAACGAACAAAAATGAAAGGTACATATATCAAATAGCTTTATGGCCGACTGCACCAAATTTATTTTGTAAGTGCTGAGCAATTTACAGGCCAAATAAAAATTCCACTTATTTGCTGGCCGTCCGAAAAATGTGCCACATGAAATGAGGCAAACAGAAACAAGCATGTCCTTTTTGGCCAGGACATATTTGGGATTTTCCGGCCGATAAGCAGGGGGCGTGACTCGACAGTTGTCATAATGAATAAATATTATTGCCAATTAAAGTGTGTGCCTGCCTGATTTATGCCCTAATTAGCCAGTGAATAGCCAATGAATAAATATGGCAGATGGGTACCGTGTGTATTAGAAGTGTGCCCAAGTGGTCTGTTGGCCAGTGGCCAGGGTCAAAGGTTGCGATGGGGCGTCTCAAGTGGTTTTCGCTTTACGGGCTCCAAAGTGAGTGTCTCCGCCATCTTCCAATTTCTTTGTCTGCACGGGGTCTTAACTGCTTGGCAATTGGGTCAAAATGTCGTTGGCTCACACACACACACACTCTTGCGCCGTAATCTGCGTCTTTATATCCTGGCTCGAAGGATACTGTTTGCATTGGGATTCATACCGTTTGCCGACTCCTTCACAACTTTTTGGCCCACTTTCAGCAAGTGATTCGGTTTTATTTTTCCCCGCTTCAAGCACTCTCACTTCTCGTGAATACTTTATAGGCAAATTGTAATATGTAGTCACGGAGACAATTTAAAACATTCTTATTAATACATATTCAGAAAATATTGTATTATAGTTTTTCTTAAATTTACATTTTTGAATGATATTTTTATAAACATTATAGTTCCCAATAAAAATATACAAATTTAAGAAGTGATAAAAAACATCCTTTCTTTATTCGCAAAGTTTTCCTTATGGTCAAAATAAGCAAACTAAAATTTTCAATAAAGAAAACTTTATATCCCACCCCAATTTATTTCTATTTTTGACCATTTTTATGACTAAATATATGTGTGAAGGTCATTTATATGCTATAGTTGTTGACTTTGTTGCCTTTCATAACTTTTTCCTGTTTTGTTTATATTTTATTTTATGGTCTGGAGTTGAAAGATGTCTTCCGCCGCTTTTCAGACTTAACTATTATTTTTATTGTAGCTTTCGCCGCTGTCTAACGACGTCTCAAGTGCTAACAAAGCTGTCTAGAATCACAGAGACAGGACCCCCTCCCTGCACCGACCCTCTATTGTCACCGAACCTCCGGCAGCACTTTTCCATTTTCCATTTCCCGACCGCAGGGCCCCCACCCTTTTTTTTTTTTTGCCACCCCTGTTTATATTGTTCTGTTTTGCATTATCTGCAGGTTTCTGCACAGATGCCTCCGAATGCACGACTCAAACGACATTATCCCTCTTTTAATGTGCTACACTCAGTGGCGTTTGCAAGGGATATTGCCCCACATATTATCAGTTCAATTGTTTTAAAAAAACTTATTATATAAATAAGTTTATAAATTAGTTTTGGTAAATTCTATAAACCAGGATTATTGGACCCACATATCTTGCATAAATATTGTCTGCTTAATTACCAAATATTTATTTAAAATTATCCACATTTTACAAAATGCTTAAACTAAACAGGACATTTCTCTTAACAAAAATATTTTTAAAATTTATTAAAAGACACCAAAAATACTTTAAGAAGGGCTTACGACCCCCTTTACAAACCCATCCCTGAATTTAAACCCCCTTTTGATGTTCTTTCACGGGATCCTATTATTGTTGCAACTGTTTACAAAGCGAAAAAGTTGCGGGCGAAATAAATTGTGTCTCGATAATAGAAGCTGAAAAATTGAGAAAATGGGAAAACCCAACACGTGTCGAATCGCAAAATTGCAAACTGTGAAAATTCGCCCGCCCAGAAATCCTTGACAACCCGAAACGGGGGCCTAGATAAAAAGAGGAAAACGATGTAAAGTTCGCCATGCCGGTCCGAAGTTTTCTTTACGCAATCATCATAAATTAACGACTCTCAACAAGTGGCAACAGAAATTGTGGAAAATGTGGGAAAAATTGAGAAAGTGTGCAAAAAAAAAGAACTGAGAAGGTGAAACTTTTCACTGAGCAGAGCAGGTGGAAAAGCGTGGAAATCTCGCCTGGCTGGTTTCTCTGTTCTGAATCCTTTTCCGCCGTTATCTACTCTAAATGCCATGCTCTTTATGTCTTTACATATATCTGATCCTTACAAGTGCCTGTTCGCTATTTTGTTTAACCAATTATGGATTAGTCAAAAATTCACAATGGCCCAAGGCAGCAAAGCACTCAGAAAAACTATTTTTAAATTGATCATAAATACTGAATATATTGAACATATTGAATAAAGTCACATTAAAATACTCATTCTATAAGAATGGTAATAATAATGGTGAATAAACGAAAGTTTTGTAATGCATTTCTGGAGAAGGGCATTCAGTTTTATTAACTCAAAGTTCTTAAACTTCTGAATTCTTTATAGAAAAGTTTGTTGAAAAAACTTAAAATTAATATCTATAAAGTTCAAGATTTAAATATATATTATACTCTAAATTGGATTAGAAGCTAAACATTGGGTTGCTTTCAATTATGGTCTCTGTAAAATTCACTTTCAATTAGCAGGACAGCAGCTTGTCCTCGCCGGCAGTTGCAGAGTAAAATTATGTTCATGCATATTTAAATTACTTAATGAATTTTATAAAACTCGACGTTGTCTGTTCGAGTTTGACGAGTTACAGAATGTTTGAGGGCCGTGGGAAAAAGGGGCGAAAAGTGGGAGGAATAGTGGGTGGAATAGTGGGTGGAATAGTGGGTGGACACAATGCGCCTGTTGCTGTGGCGATGAGGTAATTGAGGAAGCATGTACTCCACTTTGGGGAGTCCCTGGTGGCGAAAGTAACACAAGTGAAGGGCCGACAGGAAAATGGGAAATAGTTCAGCTGGGTGTGGGGGGGGGCTTACAATTGCCCAACTAACTCCCGGCACTATTACGTCCTTACATCCTTCGCTGATTTTTGGAAACAATCCACGAATGGCACACAATTAAACGCGGGCCAAATGTTGTCTAATTTTCGGAGAACTCTCGCAGGGAAAAGCAATTTTTGTGGTTAAGTTTTGCCGCTGATTTTCCGCGACCGACTTACAATTAAAGCGGGGCAAAGGTGCAAAACTACTTTCAGCCAAAGACGTGACCGGTGTTTGGTATAAATTGTACTAACTTGCTCATGAATACACTTGGAGGATTAAAACAATGTATTTCAAGAGTATGTATTGCTTAAATTATTGATGTGAATTTGGACTTGCAAAAAATTACAATTTATAACGCTATTACATTTACAAGCACTTAAATTTTAAAGTATCCATAATGTATATTAAAAATTATAATTTATAGTTTGTAAATAACTTATGCTACCTTTTAGAAAACTTTCCTAGCTAGCATTGCTGAAACACTTTAAAGCTGGATAGAGGAAACGTTAAAAACGAACAACAGACAGGAATGGGAAGCATGTGACATTTAACCGTGAAAAGAGCTGAGGGAAAACAAGGGAAATTCTTTTAACGGGGAAAAGCCCACAAAGAATGAGACGAAGCCGTCCTTTGAGAAAAGCCCATCGTAGACGGAGGAAAACTGGGAGGGGCTGAGGAAAAGCCGAAACATGATGACTTGCCCCTCGGAAACTTCAATCAACTAGAGATTTCCCACAGAAATGACTAACATTTCCCACCATTGGGAGTCGCATTATTCAGCACGACTAGAAGGCAGTCGATCTAAAATGCAATCAATCTGCGGATATAAATTTAAATGGAAAGTCTTCCGAAATAATTCCCAAAAGATTAAATAATCTCATATTTTCCGTGGCATTCCTTAGACATTTTAAATAAAAATTGTTAAAGGAAAAACCCGTCCTCAAAGCATTTATTCATAATAATAATATTAATTTGCTTTTTAATTAAAACAAACAAAAGGTATTCTTTTATAACATTTTATAATTAAATATTATTATCAATAATAATGTTAATTAATATCAGTTTTGCCGCAACAACTTTCAAAACTGTTTTTTTAACACTCAAAATTTAATCAATTTTAAAATAATGACCCACTGTCAGAAATTAAAATCGAATTGTTTTTTTTTAATGGGCGATGTCGGGGAATTGCGCCGAGCAATTGGTTGTGACTGCACCCCCGATTAACCCCCGCTTAACCCATGATTCCCCAGAGAAGCCCCCAAAGATATGCAACAGTTAACAGTCCGACATCTAATTTAATTGGCTTAGCCTGAGCCCCGGGCTTTCGGCTCAGAGCTCCTCCACTTTACAGCGCTGACAGCCGACTTGGGGCATTAACCCCCTGATGGCCGAGGGGGTTACCACGCGACCGGGTCGCCGAAAGCATCGTAAAGCGCTGCGTATCAAATTATCGTTAGATTTATTGCCCGCCAGCGAGGCAGTTGCTCCCATTTTACATTTTTATGGGAGCAACCGAACAACAGAGTTGTTAAACAAAAGTATGGGAGGAGTGTCCGAATGACAGTTGGACTGCATGGCTCTCGATTTATGCGTTCTTCGCTACGTACTTATCGCACAGAATACTCTTACTATATAATATTTATTTATACACATCCGACAGCTAACACAACAACAAATGTGTACATATTCGAAAAAAAAAGATAAGCATATACTCTGGTTAAAATATAATAATAAATACCTCAGTTCTTAAAAAATATAAACATTAAGACTTTTCTTATGCCAAAAAATACATTGTGAAGACACAAAATGCCAGCATAAACACAAGTTAATTGCATGCCGTGAAAATGCATTTGACTAGTCCCAAAGCGGTTTGTTAAAACATTATTCTAATAATGTTGATTTTGGTCGACAGTTAGCTTAAAATAAAAATCAGCAAAATATATATTACGATTAACAGTAAGTTTTTACTTCAACTGTTACAAAGCAGCGAATATTGATTTTATTTAATGTTTTTGCCAGTGATATGTGTATGTGGGTATGTGGCAAGATTCTATCGGCTGTTGGCCATTTGCAGGCGATGCCATTGCAGTTTTCAATTATGCATGCGTTTCGTCAGGTGGCGCCCTGAATCACTCGGCACGCGTCATGAATTTTTCATGATCTGGCCAACGCCTCCTGCTGCATTTTTCCGAATTTCCCCAGCACCCTCTGCACCGGCACATACGTTTAGCTGGCTGGCACGGATGATTGCATCGGCATTATGCAGCTCTTTCATCCAGCATTGAAGCCAATCAGTCAGGAGGAGATGGGCGTAATCGCCGGGGGGCGTGGCAGGTGCACCTGGATGATTACCAAAACGCTGACGGAGCTCCGACAATTGTTAGAGGAAATATGAGAGAATGCATTGGTGTGGCATAAATATTAAGTATACGACGTATGGGCCGCATGCATTGTCTTCTCCATTATGGAAAGTGACAATAGAAATGCTGTGGCTGGCATACACAGATAGTAAAGCGCCCACTCTATTTTCTGTTCGTATTTCCCCTCTAAAATTCCAAGACTTTCAATTGTACTTTTAATCCTTTATCAATCAGTTAAGACTGCTGTTCATTTGTAATAACAAAATATACTTACATACAGTTGGCAAAGACTTAATTAAGCGAAGTGTATTTTCATAAATAATTAGTGACAAAAATTGCATTATTTGTATGATTAATTTTGAAATCAATATGCAAATAAATTTTAGTTTGATTTAATTAATCTCTGAATTCTTTATTTATGCTGAATAATTATAGATGAGATTAAACGGTAGAGTTCATTTTTCACTTTGGTGCATTTAAAAAATAAATAATTCATATTTTAATGTTTCTTTGGTAGGCAATTACTTATTTGGTTTCATCTTTAGAAAAACATTGCTGTGTTTTTTCAAGCCTACAAATACATTATACCTTTGAATTAAATAATTAGGAAACTATCGTTGTTTCATTGTTGTTTAATAATATAAATGGGAATACTAGCTTAAATATCGCGTTGTGCTAATTTGTTATTGGCTTAGGTCTTTTTTCTGATTTATGTTTTATAGCCATTTAGTTAGTTACGAAATACATATTCTTTTTATTGCCACTTTTATATTCGGTTGATAAGTCCTAGTTTTGATTTGTGGTCACAAAAACTAGGCCCCCAAATCCCTATCAAATGCCGAAGTAATGACTATGCCGAGCGTGTGTTGGCATAAGCCGGAGGCATTGGCACGATTAACCCACGCGTGATGACAAAAGTCCACAAAACTAAGACGAAATGGGACAAAGACACTCGGGGGCCTCATAAAAACGCCATATGCGAAGTGGAAATCTTTGTTGCAATAATACGTACGTACTGAACAGGGGCAAATAGAGTGAAATGGAATGAAAGATTCATGTTAACGGCTTTCGGCATATCAAACTATGCAAAGTGTTGTGCGCCGCAGAACGGAAGCACTGCCTAATAAATAATAAATCGACAAGGGATCGCATGGAAGGGCGGATGACAATCGCTCACCTCCGAGAAGGCCAGACAACGCCTATCCTTCTAGCTTTTCGCAAATGTTCCTTTTTCAAATAATCGGCCGAAAGTTTGGCGCACTTTCCGTACCGGGCCAACGGGGCGTATGAGCGACGGCGAGGCTCGAATATCAGAAATCAGATATCAAGTAGCCGACAGCGGAGGCGACCTGCCACAAGGCGACACAAAAGCGAACTGAGGCGCCCCATCCGGCGACTGGTGGCCGCCACAGCCACATGGAAATGATGCTGCCCGCACGAAGCCATCAAGCTTCGGCTCTGAGCTCTCGGATTCCCGAATAGCCGCTTAGCATGGCAGGGGGGAGGGCGAGGGGTTGGGGAAGGACACAGTCGCGGCAGGATATCCCCCGGTTTGGGCACACATTCGATGGCGGAATATTCGAGCAACACCTACAAAACGCAGATAAATTGAATTGTAAGCATTATGAATTTTTACCTGTTTTCGCTTAGACCTTAAGTTAGTAAGTGAGTTTTGTTAAATAAGTTATTGAATTATAAATCGATTACCGAGCAAGTTAAATAAGTGTGGCATATTATTTTTAATTTCAAGCTTTTTAAGTTTGAAAAGGAAAAATCTAAACAAAAATAAAAATGAAATAGATATGTATATATACGTATATATATATTTCTATGAGGCAGTTTGGCATTAATTTTTCAGAGATATTTTCAAAATATATTTAAAATATATAATTTATACGAAGCAAAACGAACTAATTGAAACAAATGAGCTTAAGGTCTAAACAAAGGTTTAACTTCCGGCAGAGGATTCCCCTGGAATTTGTACAGCTTTTCCCAGTACCTCTGTTATTAGGCGTAAACTTGAGGCCTGTCTGCGGACCAAGCTGACACCTGACCACGGCCCTGTCCCGGCCAAGTCCGCCTAATTACCCCAGTGTCCGTCTGATTCGGTGGCACTTGGCGGCACGTAGGCCCCGTCCTTGTGGTCCTTTGTCCCCCGAAAGGCCCCCACTTGGACACTTTTCCCATTGTTCGTTATCAGTGGACACAAAGTCAACGTTCAGCGCCAGGTGAACTCAATTTGCACCTGGAACATCCAGCCACACCTGTGCACATAAGATTTTAATCTTCATACACTGAAAGAATAACCACTTAAAACTGTATAAAAATTGAGAAATCTGTTTTACGTTTATAGGAGAAAGTTATATTCTAGATGGGGATTTATCAATAGACAGATTGTTTATTTAATTTGTTTAACTTTAATATTATTAATTAGTTAGCCAAGCAAAATAAAAAAAGAAATCTAACATAAAATTAAAATTGTATTATCAATACATTTCAATTTTATACCGACAGGCAATAATGAAATATAAATACATATTTCAATTAAGCATTTCTGTTATTTCTGTGCTTAAAAAAACTCTTACGCCAGAATAACTTCATTAAAAAATAAGAATGTTTAGTTTTTAGTGCCAAAAAAAAATTGTTAGTCTTTTTTTTTATTTTTGTTGCTATTTCAGTGGCTCTTCCGTTGCTCTGTACGGTTGCTTGCATCTCGGCGTTGATTTGGAGTGCTGCTTATGCATGCAACAGGGCGGATGGGTGCTGGCTAATTGGTTCGAGATGGCAGCGCAGGTCACAGGTCACAGCAACAAGTGCGGCTCAAACTGCTAAGAGCAATGCAGTTTTGAATGCATTGGTTTACTGGAGGAAAATTTCGAGTTTCGTAAAGAAAACACCAACAGCTTTAAGTTTTAAACAAGTATTTATTTCAAAACTTTTATGAAATATGACTAGTAAATTGTGTACATTGGCATATAATGAAATTTCAATACGTTTGCGTTCCTTCTTTATTAAAACGGATTTTTAAGTTTGTCTTAACCTAAATTCAATTATTTTAATGTATTATTATATTTTGCATTACAAACAGTTTGACATTCACTGTGTCCCCATGCTTCGGTCGAGCTCTACTCAAACTGTTACAGTTTAAGTTGGTTTTTAAGTAGGTCAGCTTGGCTTACGAAATTTGATTTACCATTAGTTAAGAGATTTTATTCTTTAAAAATTCTAAACTCGTTATTCGTTATATGGTTGTCTTAAGTTTATAAACATAATGTTTATTTAAAGTTTATAAAGTTTTTCGCTAATTTGCCCCTTGTTAGACTTTATTTTCATTAAAACTGTATTCATTGAACGCGTCTTTAATTTGCCGCAAATTTCCTTCTGCATATTTGCAAAGGGCATTCGGACTGTTAAATAGTTTTAGATTGCCCCCATCAGTTGCAATTTCTCCCTTCGCTCCCAAAGTTTTGGACGCACTGCCGCTCAATTCAATTGAAATGCAGCTGGTCGCTCGCTTTTTGCTCGACTTTGCTTGTTTTGTATTTATTTATTGTTTTCGGTCGCTTTTCGGCGACACTTCGCATGGCTTGTTGCGCTATTGCCAAAAACGATAAAGCGGCAAAAGCAAAACATTTAATTGGCGGCTACCCCCTATCCATCTCACTTTTTTTTGTCGGGTAACTTTCTTTCCGCAAAAAAAAAAACGAAATAAAAAGCGGGCACCCACACTCCCGCTGGCATACAAATGAAGAGTAATAGTCGGTGCCCCCTCGAAAAACCCCGCCCCTGCCGCGCTGCTTATGCAAAGTTTTAACCGAATAAATAAAAACCAACGGAAGACACACAAAACAAAAGACATTTGCGGCTGATGTGAAAAAAAAGCAATTAAAAATCATAAATAAATATTGTAATAATTGTCATATAATCGCTGCCGAAAAAGGTAGAGAAAAAAAACTATAATTAAATAATTTCGGTGGCTCATGGCTAGTGGCATTTAAGTGTTATATAATATCGCCCGATTATGGGGGTTATTGTTTTTCACGGCCCTAATGGCTACCTTTCTTTATATTTTTTTTCCTTGGGTCATTTTTTGTTACCATTTTTTCCCGCGCTTCGCTTACTAATTTAGCTATTGCAACATTTTGGGCCAACGTTAAATGCTGTGAAAATCCAACACTTTTGTGGCGAAGTGCCAGCGTGGGAGAATCCGCATTTAACCCATTTTCAGTTCGGATTACAAATTTCAAAGTTTAGTTTTGTACTTTGTGTAGATTTCAGCGATATGAAAGCTTATATTTTTTATAAAAATGTATGCTTAATTCGGAAGTCAAAGGCTTATTAATTTAATAAACAAACTGCCATAAAAACAACAATTAAAATATGATTATTTATTTACAAGTCAACACTTAAATCCAATGGTAAAAACTAAATGCATTTTACATTTGTGTGTTAGTTTCAACTGGTCGCTCTTAACTTTTAATTCCATTGCAATGGTAATTAAGAGTTAAGAGCAATTGACTCAGTATCTTACTCCCATAATGTTATGTAATACTACTATTACTACTATAAGATGCCTGGGAGCTTATTGTTGCTGTGCTAGCGGGACTGCGTTTGCGGGATCTTCGTACTAATACATCCGACTGCCGCAACCGACGTACTGCCAATTCGTAGTTGTTAACGTTAATGCAGATGGCTATGTAGGCCACCAGCTTGGGGGCCCTTAGATCGCTTGCCAATTGACTTGCCTTGGCCAGGGATTCCTTTAGCCGCTCGAATCGATTGAGCGCGGCTTGCACTTGGCATCCGAGGAATATGCTGTTGAACCGCCAAACCAAACTGTTGCATTTGCGTGCCTCTGTGGGTTGAAGGGGGGTTAACGGGTCTGGGAAGGTGCGTCTATGGGCCATGCTTAATCTACCGTTGAAGGCCTTTCGGGCCAGCATCAGGGCCTTGTCGAAGCGCGACTCCTTGAAGTGGCAGCGCGCGATCTCGAAAAACAAGTACGATCGCTCGATTGGGTAGCGGGAGTGGCGCAGCCGATTCTCCAGATGCTCCAGCTTCTGGCTGCAAGGCAAAAATATAAAAACCGATTAAGGTTCAACAAAAAAGCTAAGAAAATAAACTATTTACTATACTTTTCGTGTTTTTGGCAAAAGTCTTTTTAACTGGTTTTCAAAAAAAAAGATTGTGATTTTTTGCCCAAAAATATCATTATTTTGCTCATAACAATTAAAATACTGGTCCAATAATGGAATGTCAACCTCGTTGAGCTCGTAATTAAATTTTAAGTCAACTGGCTTTCAAGCCCAAACATTTTTATTTTTGACCCATTTTCAGAAAAAAACCCTTATGAATAATGCCAAAATTGGCGAAAAAAGTTGTTGTCAGATAAGGATAGGGATTGTTAGATGTGGTCATTGGCTGCACAAAACAGTAAATCTTTTGACTTTGCGTCTATTTTTGGCCAAGTTACAGCAAAAACACGCTTAGAAAATCGTGTTTTTGCAAAACTAAAAACAAAAATTTTGATCTTTCGTCAAAAAATATCAGTGTTTTGGTCATAACAATGAAAATAATGATCCAATAATGGAATGTCATACCTCGTTGAGCTCTTAATTAAATTCAAAATCAACTGGCATTTAAATACAGATTTTTTATTTTTGACCCATTTTCGGAAAAAACCTGATGTATCCCCTTATGAATAATTAAAAAAAAAAAGTTTACTGTATTGTATAAGGCTTTTAGCTCCATAAATCCAATAGTCTTAGCTCTGCGACTTATTAGGGCCAAGTAACAACAAAATAATAATAAGTTCCTTAAAAAATGATAAATGAAAATAGATAGAGTGCATCATGCTCACTCACTTAATACGTCTGTGCCGCTCCTCCTCCCGATCGATCTCCAGGTAAATGTTGGACCCCCCAAAGCTGACAGTCATGTCGCGCACCTTCTCTGGCCGGAGCTGGTACAGTATCGCTCGGTTCTGGGCCTCCAGGAAGTCGACGTTGGCGGGAACGGCGCAGCGGTCGCAGTGGGCCAAGGCCAGCGTGTTGTAGACGTCGTTGAGGAACTCCCACTTCCAGGGCAGCGTGCGCTGCGTCTTCACCTCGAAGAATCCGGACATGGTCTGCTCCACGTAGTCGGACAGCTTATCCACATCCCCCTCCCTGCGGCGCCTGTGCACCTCGTGCAGCATCTTCATGCAGTCGCGGCGCGTCTGGTATTGGGCGTGGAACAGGTGCATCTCCCGGTGGCGCCGCCGCTCCTGCTCCCCAATCCGACTGTGCCGCTGCCTCACGTACCGCCGGTTGTACAGCGGATTCCGGGCATGTATCATTTTCTAATTTGTTTTAGGAAAATGGTGGTTTATTGGCAAATAGGATAACATACAATTGATTATATTTTAAATATGTCAATAAATACTTAACAATATAGGGAAATATGGTTGAATATTATTGAAAGCTGTTTGTGGGTAGATTAAACTACATCCGGATTTTATTTGAAAGATTTCTTGATTTCTCATTAAAACATAATATATATTTTTTTAAATTCTTTAATATTTTATATAACAAAAGAAATACCTTTTACTGATCTTTATGCAGGGTTTTTGTAATCTTTATTGGAAAATAACGCTACTTTTCTTGTTAATGATTTCATTTAAGTACGCAACAAAATGGTAAGACTCACCATGAACCGCCGGACAATTGTGTACTGCTCCTCGCTAAGTTGGCGCATGGGGGGCGTGGTATTTAGCATCAGGGGATTGAGGATGTGGCGGTTGCTGCGCAGTCGACGTAGTAGAGCAACGTCGACGGCGCTGCGACCCATGCAGTTGTAGTTGTACAGGCGTTCGCTCAACCGCCGACGGGCCCTTTCCAGCGGGGTTAGCCGCACCGGCTCCTTAACGAGGACGCTCTGCACGTCGCACTGCCGCCGGTCGCGCAGCTCCTTCCACAGGGGGCGTGGCACATAGGCGGCCTGCTCCTTCTGCCGGCGGCTGACCTCCTCAAGGACGCCCCAGTTCTGCTGCATAAAGGGAAGCAGCGATTCGCCCAAGGTGTCCTCGAAAACCGCGAGGGTCTACAGGCAGTACACAGGAAACGAAATCATTAATCATTTATTCACATTTTCCTTATGGTGAATACAACTTAATTTAAAACCTTTTCAAAAACTCATATTTTTCGTTGAACTATAACTAAAGGAACAAAGCCGAGGTGATCGCTTTAATTTTGTACATTCCACTGTTTTATATCTTCGACAGACCACTTACACTAGATTTATTTCCAAATAATTTGGCTCTAGGCTGTTAGTAGCTAAAGGGATTGACTGATTTATGATCAAAACAAAAATAATCAATCAATCCGCTTTAAAAATTTATTTAGCATTTTAGGAAGTTTTTAAAATACAAATTTCTTGAGAAATCTTAAAGGTGCAATCCGAATTGAGTAGCGTCAAAAAACTAGCAAGAATCGGTTTATACATGGATAAAAAAGCTTTTCTTTTGAAAATACAATCTTCTACGAATCTTTGGCTATTTACAATATTTAATTGGAAAAGCCTTTCCAATATTTGTTACTTTTCTGGTAAATGATTTTTTTAAATCAAAATAAGGGCACTCACCTTCTGCTCAATCAACCTAAATGGGCCGTGGGCGAACTGTCCCCTGAAGGGATGCCCCTCCATGTGGAGTGTGGTGAGGCTCCTCTCGAATTCGTTGGCGTCCACGAGGGCTTCGCACTTCTCGGCTATGATCTCGGTGGCGCCCAGGACGCAGGACTGCCGCTGGCTGCGGACCATCTCCATGGCCAGCTGGGCCCGTTGGACGTCCAGGAGGGCCAGTTCCGGACGGGCCAGCGAGCGCTGGCAGCGACTCCTCAGGAACAAGGACTTGTAGTCCTCGGGGCAAACGCCCGCCTCCGCCTCCAAGCAGCTGTGAAGGGGGGCGGGGCCGGACTTGCGGGGCATGAGGCAGGTGGAGGGGGAGGCGGAGGTGGAGGTGAGGGTGGGCGGACCGGTGCGTGCCGCCTCCTCCTTGCAGACGGCCACCGCCCGCCCAAAGCTCTCCAGCGCCGTGCGATCCAGAAGGCGGCGGGTGTAGTAGACGCCCCAGTCCCGGTAGATCTGCGACTGGATGCAGTTGCGCCACTCCACCCGCTGCCAGGGGCGGAGCTGCGGGAGCAGGGCGCGCACGCCCCCACTGTTCAGCCCGCTCGTCCAGGACATGCTTTACTTTCACGGGTAATTTTAAGAACTCAATAATTTTGGCCAACTCAAAATCGGTACACAATGGGAACTTTAACTAAAGGAACAAAGCCTAGATGATCGCTTTAATTTTGTACATTCCAGTGTTTTATATCTTCGACCGACCACTTACAATAGATTTATTTCCAAATAATTTCTCTAAATATGATCTATACTGCTTATTTATTTAAACAGATATTAATAAAGTGGAAGCTAAGCTACTTTTTTATTTTTTTTAGTTGTTTTCTAACCAATGATAACGAGGTGCTTAAAACTTCTGCTTCGAAAATAATAAAAAGGTGCTATAAAGTGCAATTTTTATTTGGCTTTAAGTTTTTTTAACTAGAAAATGCTAGGTATGAAATATCTGAAATTATCCCATTAATTTTGACCAGTCTATAGTTAAATTGAATCCAATTAAAGTTTCACTTTGGGTCGATTTTTCCAATGGTATTGCCCAAGGGCAGCTCGTTTGCTAGTTTCGAAAAAACTATCAGATGTTTTTAAAATTTCAGTAATTAAATTACAATTATCATTTATTTCGCTTGAGTTTGGCTTTGAGTTGGTTTCAATAAATACAATAAATACGTATTAATTAACAGGCTTCAACGTTTAGCATTAACAATTCATTAACAATTACGAATTACGAATTAAAGTAAATTAAGTTAAGGAGGGGTTAATGGATTTTCCTCAGGGGGCGTGCCAGGGGGCGTCGCAGGCGGCGGGTGCGCAGACGTCGACGTCGGGACAACGACTTCGCTGCCGGCGTCGTCTTTTCATTTTCATTTACATTGGCATTTGCATATGCATTTTCAAAGCCATAGCCATATTGCATTTCATCGATTTTCACAGCGCTTTCTTCGGGTTGTGCTGCTACGGCGGATTCTTCTGCAGCCTCTTCTTCGGCTTCGTCTTCGTCTTCCTCCTCGGCATCGTCCTCCTCCTCCTCCTCATCAGCCCCTTCCTCTTCCTCCCCTTCGTCATTATCATCTTCTGCTGCCTCTTCCCCTTCCTCTTCTTCAGCTGCCGTGTCGTCGGTGGACTCTGGCTTAACCTTTTCTTCATGACCCGTCTTCACCTCTTTCTCCTGCTCTTTCTCCCCCTTCTCTACTCCCTCTTCCGCCTCCTCTTCCTTTTTCTTTTCGCCTTTTACCACCTGGCTCGGGGGTTCCTTCACCTGGTTTTTTTTCTCCACCTCATCATCATTATCATCATCGTCCACGTTTATCTCATTATCGCTATCGTTTTCCATTTCGACAGCCAGTGTTGTCGCCTCTTCTTCTGTTTCTCCTTCCTCGTCTTCTGCCTCCTCTTCTTCAGCTGTCTCCTCCTCTTTCTCCGCCTCTTCACCTGTCTTCTCATCCCCTTCCTCTGCTGTCTTCTCCCCATTGTTTGTGTCATCAATAACAACGATGTTTGGCTTGTTAAATGTCGCGGCTGTTGTTGGTATTTTAGTTGTGGTCGGTATTTTGGTTGTTGTTGGTATTTTAGTTGTTATCGTTATTTTTGTTGTAGTTTCAGTTGTTGTTGTGGGCGCTTCAGTGGCTTTTATTGAATTGGTAATTGTTTCAATTACCTGACTTGGCCTCGGGGCACTCTCGCCATAGCCATAACCATTGTCATTGTCAGGTGTCTCCTGCTCTTTCTCCGCCCCTATTGCCGTCTCTTTCGCGTCTTCTGCTGGCATTTCTTCGGCCTCTTCTTCGAGAGGTGTTTCTTCTGCCTGATCGCTCGCCATTAGCATTTCACTTTCGATTGGCAGGGGCTCCACCTCTCCGGTTTCCTCGTCCCCTTGATGATCTTCACTTTCTAGGTGGTACCCGTTATCATTCTCCCCCTCTTCTTCTTTCTGCTGATCCTCGACAAAATGATCTTCTGAAGGATGCTCTGCCGAAGGTTGATCTTCGCTTGGGTGATTCTGGGGTGGATAGCCCATCGGTTGATCCTCTTCGAAAGGATCCTCGTTAGGAGGTTGTAACTTTTCAGGTTGATTCTCCAGTGGTTGATAGCCCTCGTTTAATGGTTCGATTTGACCAAGTGGTTGATAGCCTTGATCTTCATTTGGTTGATCCTCGTCCTTTTCAATTTGCTTTAGTGGTTCGAACAGAGTTTGATTCTTCTGAGGTTGATAGCCTAGTGGCTGATAATCCTGTGGCTTGTCTTCATTTGTTTGATATTCCAGCTTTGATTGATCTACAATTAGTTGATCGATCAGTGGATGATTCTTCTGAGGCTCAGTCACTTGCACTTGATTATTCAGCGGTTGATTTAGAGGTGGATAACCCAATGGTTGATTCTCTTCCATTTGATCGCTGATCAGTGCTGAATTCTTTTCTGGCTCCTCCCCCTTGACCTCCTCCTGAGAGGGATACTCCTCCGGCTGATCCTCCAGCTCCGCGTACTCGTACTCCTCCGGATCGTCGCTCTGGCCATCTCCAACTGGCAATACGGGCTGCCCGTTCTTGTCCACATACTGCAGCCCGTCCAGGCCCATCTTCATGCACTGGAAGTGCATCTCGAAGAGATCGGTGGTGGCCAGTCGCACCACAAAGTCCATGCACATGCTCAGGTTGTTCCCCATCAGGGTGACATCGGTCATCTGGACGCACATGGCCATCGGCACGCCCATCATGACGGGAATGCAGAAGGGCGCCGGATTCCGCACCGAGAGGCCATACTTCGAGGAGGGTCTGCCGTTCAGATAGACCTCCAGTTGGGCCTCCTCCAGTCGGGGCACGAAGCTCACGTTGGCGCACACTGCAAGAAAGAGGCAAAATGGAAAGAAAACGCTGAATAAAAATTACAGACAGACACAACAATGAAACGATTCCATTCAATGAATGAAAGTGGCGGGTGGCAAACTGTCGGCGGATCCCAGGCGGATGAGGGGGTGGCCACCGCTGGAAGCGCCAACAATTTGTGGCATTTTGATTGGCAAATGCTGGCATGTCACGAAGCGAAGCGAAATGGAAATGGAAACCAGCGATCGCATTGTAGTCTCCGGCATGCGCCGCCAACTCACGGCCAAGATCGGTTTCTTGGCCAAGGAAATCGGACTGGAATCCAGACCGAATCTCAGCCAGAGCCACGGCCACCACCCGCAGGCCAGGAGCCACGATTCCGACCGGGCTAAGTGATCGCTGCGATCCTAATCAATGGATAACCACATGGCCGTCAGGTCATTTCGCAGGGGCAAACTAAACTAGCGCTCATTACTGGATATTAAGATATTAAGACTAAACAGCATACTGAAAAAAAACCTTCAAATCACTTTCAAATATCTTTTGATCAAAATGAAAAACAGGGAAAATATTAAAAATAAACTCTACAAACTTTTCTTTGCTACAAAGACATACCAAGATATAAATTTATTATTATTTACATTAATATAATTTGCCAAGCGCCATTAAAACTCACTTATTTTCAAACAAAAAAGACTGAGAATGCAATTTTGTATCCACTAAATTAAAAAGAGTCCTATTTATAAAGAAAATAAAAACTCAAAAAAATGTATCAAAAGACCTTAATTATTAAAAAGGCTAATAATTCCTTTTAAATAATGATTTTCAGGGAACATAATGCAGAAGTCAGAAAACATGTTTTAAAATTGTATCTTTAGAAAGCAATTAATTTTTGCTTTGAAAATATGCATTGAAAATAGTTCGCATAATTACGCAAAACTGATCCTTAACAGTTCGTCAGTAGTTGCCATAAACTAATTTTAAAATTCTCATAAGTTACTTATACTTAAAATGGAAATCTAACTACATATTCACAAAAAAGAGAACCTAAGAAAGATGCAGCTTAGTCCTTCCAAAGGAACCTACAAATATGATTTACAATTTCCCCATGTCTGAATTTTACTAAGCTCTCAATATAAAACGAAAGATGAATGTTCGGCTCACCTTTCTGGTCGAATCGGTACTGATCGACCTTGAGACCGGCGCAGCATCCGCAGGTCGGTCCGCTGCACTCGCAGGGCTGGCCAAAGGTGGACCAGATGGAGCCCTTCTCCGAGTACTTGACGCTGGCCAAGTTTCGACCCCGGGACACGCTGACCGTGGGCGGCAAATACGGCTGGTGGGACTTCAGCTCGTAGAAGATCAGGCCGTTGCTATAGCTGCGCGAGGATATATCCGTGGGGCAGACGATCAGCACGAGGGCCAAACTTAAACCGATCCAGGGAATCATGGCCACAGACGGATGAGCTCCACAAAACACACACTGAACAAAAAAGGCAGAAGATCACTGAACAAAAAATGCGGTTCGCGGCTCAAGTATTTTGTGATTATCTTGCGAAAATTTCCGGATCACTTCACGATCAACGGTAACGGTATAGCCGTGGCAATTCAAATGGCAATTCCACTATTTCAGTGGCTCTGGAGCAATGACAACCGCTCGCGATCGACGACAATTAAATATTAAAACGCTGAACACGACGAGCGTTAGCTTAAAAATGAAATGGAAACCGCCGGCCGAAGAAGTTGGCAGCGGCAGTGGCAGCAACTGCGACTGCGACTGCGGCTGAGGCCAAAATGTTGCTGCTGGGAGCCACGGCAGCAGCAGCAGCAGCAGCAGCAACACCAAACGGCAAACAGCAGCAACAGCAACATCCAACGGCAGCAGCAACCTCGTTAAATTGTCGCTCGTTGCGGCAGTTTGCTGTTTTTGCGAGCAAACCATTTTGTACACTTCCCCAAAATGGGGTACAACAGTTAAACTAGTAGTTTTGGATTTTCGTTCTTACTCTAGGACTTTAAGTAACTATCTTTTGAGATTTCCTTTTACATTGATTACTTATCTGTTTTAACATATTATTAATTAGTTTATCTTATTATTAAAACATTTTAGTGATACTTTTATACTTGAAGAAAAGTTAATATCAACAAATGTCAAAAAAAATAAAGTAAAGTAAAATATAATTATTATATACTTTAATTGCTTAGTTTTCCATTTAATATGATTATTTTTATAAACAAAATTATGTTCATTTTGAGTTAGAGAATTCCGTATTCCCCTTTAAGACTACAACAATTTATTTCTTATCAGCAGCGGCAAATCGTCAGTTGCTGTTGTTGCTGCTGCAACATTGTTTTTGCTGTTGTTGTTACTGTTTCTGTTACTGTTAGTGCTGCTGTTCGTGTTATTGGAGTTTTTACTGTGGCCGCCGCTTTGTTTATTTGTCTTTTAAGCCGATGTTGCTGCTGTGTCTGCAGCAGTTGCTGTTGCAGTTGCTGCTGCCGCTTTGCTTTGTTGCGTGTGCCGAACGTTTTTTTTTTTTGTTTTTGGTTGACAGTGACAAGAAAATTGCGGCGATCGTGACTGGCTGGGAAAGCCAAAAACAATAAAACTCCACACTCCCTACCGCGTTTGTTGTTCTTGTTGTTGTTACGCAAAGCACTTGGGGCAGGTCATGGCCTCGTGGACAAACTCTCAGCGATTTTCGAACTGGAAACCATTGCCGTCGGGAGTTACGGTTATGGCCGCTGCTGTTGCCATAAACAAGACTGATTTATCGATCCAATTGTCGCATCTGCGACTGTCAGTGGGGGCTTTGTCACCCGTTTATTCCCCGCCTCCCGCCTCACTTTATCCTTTCCCCAATTGGTCCTTTCCACTGGCATCAATAAGTTAATAAACCAATTTGTTAGGGCACCAAAAGTGTGACTTTTTATTCAAATTATGAGTATATTGTTCAGCAAAAAATTAGCTACCGTTTAATACTTTTTTTTTTAAAGCCTACAACAAGTTTATTAAGCTTCACCAATTTGTCTCAATAATAAATTATTTTTCACACACTTATATTTTTGTAATTTAAACATTTCGCACGATTTCTTAGACTGGAAATATTTGTATCATACTCTTATGAATTCATAGCATTTTCCATCGGTAAAGCCTAACAGAAATTATGTTTTGCTTTGAGAACTTATATTTTAAATGCCCAACATCAGAGAAGATGAACTACATTTTTGGTTTTCAAGCTATAATGGTGAGAAAAAATAGTTAGGTGCGATCTAAGTTTCCATCTTTTACGATATAATTTG
The DNA here is from genome assembly GCA_018153305.1 of Drosophila kurseongensis. Taxonomy (NCBI): domain Eukaryota; kingdom Metazoa; phylum Arthropoda; class Insecta; order Diptera; family Drosophilidae; genus Drosophila; species Drosophila kurseongensis. The sequence goes on from JAECXX010000141.1 coordinate 15,086,360, forward strand.
TATTTAATGGTTATGTATAATGAACTATTTGTATGGCTTTATGTTAGCAGAAATATAAATATTTGTGGTCATTTCAAGCATCATATCATTTGGATCGCGGCGTATTTCAGTGGCTATTTTGGGTACCGGTCCCAATCGCCTTAGGGCCCTTATATTGCATAATGTCTGGCCCAGACTCAGCCAATGGCCAGCGGACAAACGAACTGCAATCTCGTTAAGCGTTAAGGGGGACAGCCCAGACACTTGCCAAGTTCGACGATTCAAAGGCGAGCGGTGAAATAAGGCAAAATGGAAATGAAAATGGAAATGGAAATAAAAGTGTCGTCGCCAACAATTAACACTAATAAGCTGGAGCGGCGGTGCAATGTGCTTTCGTTTATGTAATGGGCCGTCGCATCCGCCGACATCGTCATTATCAGCTGTCTCGCTTATTGGGCATTATTATTCATTATTCATTACTGATAATATCAATTTGGCACGCCTGCGACTCTTTCTCTTCGACTTTGCAGCCCTTACGCAAAACTAATGCCCCAACGGATATTAGTAACTGGGCTCTAAGTGGGTCACTATTCAAAGTGGAGCTTCAAACGGTTTTTAGCCACTTCGATTCCTGGTTTACAACATATCGAGAGCTTTTTTTAAAAAACGGGACTAAAATGGCTAAGCCCAAAAGTTAAAGCTCAGTTAGGACACGAGGTATGATTTCGTGCTAGGAGTAATAATTACCATTTGGAAAACATAAATGTTAATATATAAGAACTTCAAAGTTCAACAAACAACATTAAAGCTTTTAGGAAATTATGTATCTGTTTCTCTAGAGAAGCGGGTTTTCCAATTTTAAATGTATCTGATACTCTGGAAATACTTCCTTTTTACCTCTCCAAAGTCGCAATATTATAAATGCATTAAAAACTTTCGCTTTTTTGCCCTTCCATGTGCAGAGTCATGTAGGGTTATGTAAAATGCAGAAATGCAACTAAAGGTTTTGCCTTGCATAAAATAATAAGCAAAGTGAAAGCTCAGCTTCCGGATCAAATTATTAAAAAAGCAAATACCACTATTTAAAATACAATAAAACTTATTTAAATATTTACATATTTGAGCTCTTTTTAACTAATGCTTGATTGCGATGATATATGCATTGGAAATTCAAAGTGCGATCGAAGCCTGAAATAAGAAACAAACACTTGAGTCAAAAAGTTAACGCCCAATCAAAATAAGAACAAAGCTGTTGCCAAAATATCTTGCAGAACTGCTAAGCATTTGTATGCCTGCAGGATTGGTGAACCTCAAACTGTAAAAGTATCTTATCTTTGAACAGTGGCTCTTAAACTGTAGATGTGTACATTATCAGCAGAAAATTATGCAGTAGTTTACCAAAATCAAGCCGCGCACTCGAACAATTCAAAAACAAATTATAGCCCAAGTTGTTTTTAAACATTGACAAATGAAATTCGTTTAAGAACAAAGATATAAAACCTTAAGTTTACCACTCCAATATTATAATCTAATAAGAACACAGATTTGATATATTTTTTTGTAATATTTTAATACATTTTCTTTGTTCTTGAATACATACAATGCTCATGTTTTTGTTTTTTTTTTTTTTTTGTTGTATAACACCGACAAAGCAACTGGTTTCGCTGTGGATAGATAGTTCACAAACGAGGCCGAATAATATGCCATCCAAGTACATGTACATTTGGGTTCCCCGGGGAACCCGTAAATATGTGTAGATATATAGGTAAATATATTATTTTCATATATGTAGATGAGTGCGTTAACGCGTATGTGTGTGTATGTATTCGTGTGTAAATATGCACAATGATACAAAAAGTTACATAATTGCATTATGCCTGACTTCTATATGTGTATCCAAAAGATATCGCTCACAAAAAATATCTTCGATAAAACATTTTGTTTCTTTTTATTATTTTTAGCTAAATATTCTTGTTGTACACACGCACATGTATATTTTTAAAGATGTAAATCGTATATAAGTATGTTTTTGTGTATATATAAGATATTCCTTGTTCGCTTCATTACTCTTGTATATATATAAATTTACTTGACAAGTAAAAAAAAAACATTTTGTTTTTATTTCTTGTTTGCTTGTTGTAAATGTTCACAAATACAGGCATTAGAGTACTACAAATTGGGTTTTTCCATAAACGGGGAGTACATTTAATTCTAATTTCGTTATAATACATACATAAAGGGAAGTGCTGCCAGCTGCTTCAGAGTTTCGACTTCGAAAATGTTAACAAAAAAAATTAAAGGAAGTGCCTTCCATGGTTACAAAATGGGGCCAAATAGCCATCTGTATAACCATGGTACACACCATTCGCAAGTCCTGCTCTTTAGACAGTTTCCCGGATAATTTAACAATGCTTTTTTGTTTTGGTTTATCTCTTATTTTTACAGACAACACCATTTCCCCTTAACTTGTTGGCTTGGCCGCTCTCTTCTGTGTGTGCTTAACCGCTTATCGATCTAGTTATATCCTATGTAACATATTATGCTTACAGAACTACCGAAAAAAAAACACTTGTATATTTGGATATTCAGTTATGAACTACATACGAAAAAAAAAACATATTCCCTAGGGCTAAGTTTCACATTCTTACGAGAGAATCAAGAACGAAAAGAGATAGTTGGCTGTTCAGGTTTGAGAAAAAGCTGACTAAGCACTAGGTTTCTCCAGAAACATTCGCTATATATACACCCCTGTAGCCGCTTCCATTTCCAAATCGGATTCAAACTAAGTTTCTCCCAAATGCTCGCAGATTTTTTCACATCGGTTTTGAAAAGTTGTACTTAAATCTGATTAAATACGAAATTCACTAAATTTAACTTATTTATCCAAGGTTTTTGGAAATCATACAAAAAAATGCTTTTCAAACAATGAAATGAAAAACTTTAACATTAGTTCAAGGTTTTCAACTACATTATTATTGTTGTTAGTGCAATAAATGGTTTTGAAAAAATAATATAAGACAGGTCTAACGGAAAATTAGATATTTTTATCGAAAAAATATGTTATTGAAAATATTTTGCTCAACAATATGAATTGATTGTTCTGATGATTTAAGATTTTGCATCAACGAAATGTGATAGTTCTTTTGAATAATATAATTTAGGAAATTAGATAGACTTTTTCTAAGTCACCAATGAATTTGAAGAGAACCAAACCTTTATAATGGTTTTTTGATCAGTTAAATAACAGAAAAACTTTTGATTTTAGAAATTGTTGTAGATGCTATCAAAAAAGTTAAGAAGTCATTTAAATACTCGAGTTTCGGGGCCAAGTGATTCTCCGATTTGGATTGGAAACGTGAACAGGGCCGTTAATAAATATATATTCGATATTCCCGCTTACAGCAAACGCAATACAAAAAAAAATCTAGTGGATAATGTGGCCGCCGGGTTTTTTGTGCCTAATCGTAAGCCTAAGAGCTACAAACTAAATTTCGAAAACAATGTACACGCGAATCTAGAACTCCTTGAGGCTGCCGCCGCGCTTCAGCTTGGTCAGTCGCTTTAGACTGGCACCCAACATGCTTCCTCCAGCCCCCTGTCCTGCCGATCTTCCTGCTCCACCATCGTTGCCGGCGCTGCGATCGCGCTGGATGAAGGATCCCCGGAAGCGGACCCGTCGCCGTCCACGGCGCTGCATCTGGAGCTGCTGCAGCTGCTGCTGCTGCTCGCCCACGCGGCGCCACAGCTCGGTGAGCGGCGGATGGTGCTGGTGGGGATGCTGCTGAAGGGTGCAGCAGCACACCAGCTCCTGCGATTATAACTTTTTCTCCCACACCACGATGTGGGCGTCATTGGAGTTGGCCGTCAGTGGCGAGCAGCTGGGGTTGCCCGCCTGCGTGGCCTGTGCGCTGGAGCCGGATGCACTGCCTCCGGTGCTGTTCTTATGGCTGGGCGATCCACTCGCCCCATTGTACCACATTTGGCGCCAGTAGCCGCGTCCGCCCATTAGGGTGATCACGGTCCTCGGCCCGTCGGCGCTCTGCTGCTGCTGCTGCTTGGTGTTCTGCTTCTGCTTCCGCTTCAGCGTGGCCACCGCGGCGGCGGATTTGTCCAGTCCCGGGTTGCCTGTGCCCAGTCTGCTTGTCTCCTCCGTCTTGGCCGAGCTATTCAGCTGTTGCTGCTGCTGCTGTTGTTGCTGCTGTTGCTGCTGCTGCTGGTGGTGGTGTATGTCCGCCGTGGTCATCAGCCCGTTCTCGGATATGTTGCCCAGATCGCTGCCCGTGCCGGATGTCTTGTGGCTGGCACTGCTGCTGTTGCGGGACACGGATCGGCCGCCAAAGTGCCGAATGCCCATGCTCTCCTCGCTGCCCGACGAGGTGTACAGGCTGGAGGACTTGGAGTCCACGGACCAGTTGGACAGGTCCAGTGACCTCGGCCGCGAGGCCTTCATGCGCAGACGCCTGTCCAGGGTGCACACCTTGCCGGGTATGGCGGCCAGTTCCGGATCGGAGCGCCTCATCCCCTCGTACATCATGTCCATCAGGTTGCCCTGGTTGCCCTCCTCCGCATCGTAGTCCTCCTTCACGAATATCAGCTTGCCATATAGGCCGTAGACATCACAGATGCCATGCTCGCCATGCTGCGATGTGTTCCCGGCTGAGGTTCCCGAGCCCGATGCACTGGCTCCTCCTGCGGCACCTCCTCCACTTCCTGCGCCGCCAGCTGCTGCAGTGGCTCCGAGGCCACGGGGCAGAGTCTTGGACATCCTATTGGGATCGTCGCGGAAACGTTTGCGGTGGAACGCCGGCGAATTGGCCAGCGAGGCGCGTATCTTGGCCGTGAAGCTCTGGTCCAGCGAGTTTTGCTTGTCCAGCTTGGAGCTGCGCGGCGACGAGGCCGCCGAGTCCCCTCCTGGACTACTGCTGCTGGCCACCACCGCCGCCACCTCATCCTTGGCCAGATCGCGACGCAGCACCACGGCACCGTCGTCCAGCTCCTGGATCTTGGGATCCGCATCGATGGCCGGCAGCTGGAGGTCATCACCCATGCTGGGCACCAAGGGAGCCACGCCCACGGGCGGCGGCTTGTAGGCGGGATAGACCTTCGGGATGAGCGGCAACAGGAAGGTGATGGGGCCGAAGTGCGCGTGGCACGACATGTTGATGCCGCCGCTGATGATCGGCACACCCTCGAGTCGGGGCAGCGGAATGGTCACCGCAATGCCCACGTTGGTGCCAACCCAGAGCAGTCCCTTGCAGGCCATCAAGGCGGTCACATACACCGAGCTGTTGTTCAGCGGCTGCTCCTTCTTGCCATCGTGCCGCAGGACACTGGAGGCGATGTTGATGTCCTGCAGGTGCTTGAACGTCTCCGTGTGGTAGAGGCACAGCATTGTCGAGTTCTTCAGCGAGATCCACAGCCCGATGCCCGAGTGGGCCATCAGGTTCACCTGCTGGCTGGCCCCGTGTTGCACCTCGAAACTCCGCTGGATCTCGCCGTTCAGAGCGTTCATCACGTACACCCGGTTGCCGCACGAGGCGTAGATGCACATGTTGATGGGCAGCAGACTGGGCACTGCCAGGTCGGAGTCGCCCAGCTTGATGGTCTGCGGATCGCGCAACTGCCACACGCCGTCGTTGCCGCGGCGGAATATCAACACCGTAGCCCCGGAGAGAGCTACGTAGACCGCATCGAAATGGTAGAGGATCCGCTGCACTGCACCGGGCACCGAATAGCTACCCAGCTGCTCCTCCTGCTCCGGATTCCTGGCCGAGTAGACCAGGATCTTGCGGCTATCCGTGCCCAGCCACACCAGGTCGCCTAGCAGACTGGCCGGCTCGTCGCGCGTCCTCAGCTGATCCAATCCCTTGACAAACTCCAGCGCAGAGATCTGCGTTTCGAAGAGATCGAAGGCGCCCGCCTCGCGAAGATTGCCCGCCTGCTGGGGATGTTGGGCCAGGACGGTGATGTGCGAGGAGGTCCCATCGCTGCTGCACATCCACAGGTAGTTCAGCTGCTTGTGCCGGCGTCGCGCATTCCCGCTCTGCTTGGTGTCATTGGCGATGCTGTAGTAGCATCCACAGCGCACCTGGAAATTAAAGACATAGATTGTAGATACATGTGATTGAACAAAGTTTTGGAGGGGAAACCCACCTCGGTTTGATGCTGTGACTTGTAGACAGGCATCGCCTTGACAAAGAGCGGCATCTTGCGCGACTGTTTCTGCTGGACGGCCTCCTGCAGCTGCAGTTGCTCCTGCGTCTGGCGGGGATCCCCCGCTCCCCCAGCGTGCGGATGCTGCTGCGGATGGTGATGATGGTGGGGATGGTGGTGGTGGGCGGACTGCGGATGGGAGCCACCCCGCTCCCAGGCCGGCGAATTGTTCGGATCGAGGGCCAGCTGGGCCAGACGCAGCTCCGTGATCCATTCCTTCTTCACCGCCGGCGTCTGCGTCTGGAATGTGAAGGTCTCCTCCTTGCCGGACTTGTGGCGCCCGGTGAGCTGCAGGCAGCAGGAGTCCACCCAGGCCATCTCCTCGTCCTTGCGTTGGATGGAGCCCTGGATGAGGTTGAGCACGTTGCGCGTCGTGTTGGCGTTCAGCTCCTTGTAGCTGCCCTTCAGGCTGCACACCAGATCCTGGATGCGGGAGATCACCTCGTAGTCGTACATCAGCGTACTCATCTCGCTGCACAAATTGTCGGCCCCGTTGGTCAGCTGGGCTGCCGGGGAGCTATGCGGGTCCCCGAATCCGGACAGGCCGGCGGAGCCACCTCCTCCTCCTCCGTAACCCGGCAGCGTGCTGTTGGCATAGGGACTGCCGTTGGCGCCACTACTGCCATTCGATTTCAAGCTGCCGCCGCGATTGAGACCTGCAAATTGTACAAATCAAATTGTAATTAAAGAGTTTTTTGCATCATGATAAAAAAAAAGAAATTTGTATTTAATTTTGTAACGAAGGTATGACATTTCAACGTTGGACCAATATTTCACGGGGTTTTAATTAAAAAACCGAAAAATAGATCAGATTTTTTTTTTATTGTTTTTCCAATATTAATTTTCTGTAAATGCAACTTTGGTGGAAATATTGTAACGAAATGAACGAAAAATAGACATAATAAAATGATAATAATATAGATAAGACTATGTAGTGCTCAGTGCTCCTCTCGATGCTTACCCGCTGTGAGGATCCTCGAGAGCGTGGCGGACGTGCTGTTGTCGACGATCTCGACATCGTTGACCGGGAACATCCACTTGAAGGTGAGCTTCTCGGTGGCCCCGAAGTCGTGCGACTGCTTGGGCGCCACCGAGACGCAGATGACCTTGTCGTTGAGCAGGAGCAGCCGGCGCTGCTTGCACTTGACAATGAAGCCGGCCTGGTTGAACTCCATGTGGGTGACGTTGTCCTCGCGGAGTAAGTACCGCGGTCGGTGGCCGCCGGCGGAGTCGCTGACACTAACGCTGCTCAGACTGAGGGAGCGGGCATTGAAGGTGCCCGAGATGTGGCCGAGCATCTCCTTGAAGGCCTGGTACTGCTCCGCCTCCCGCTTGCTCTCGTTGAGCAGCTCCGCCAGGAGTTCCAGCTGGGAGAGGGCCAGCTGCAGGGACATCCGGTCGTGGTGGCCCTGCGGCGTGTACTTGAGCAGGTCCTGCAGAAAGAGGATGAACTGGGGGAAACGCTGCACCGGCTTCACCATCAATCCGAAGAACGAGAGGCGGTCGTGGGCGCTGATCTGCTTGACCTTGAAGAAGTCGGCCAGTGCCGACTTGCGTTTCTCCTCCATCTTGGCCAGCTCCATGGCCGCCGAGAAGTTGTTGATGAAACCGGAGTAGATCTCCAGCAGCTGCGGCTTCCCGAAGGCGCTCACGAAACAATCGCCGATCTTCTCGTCCCGATCCCAATTACGGACGCACTCCGCCAACGAGATCCGGAACAGCTTGTGCGAGTGCAGGATGTCCGGCAGGCAATGGAACAGGGTGGCTATCTTCACCGGATTCAGCACCGGCGGACTGCACTCCTCCAGCGGTTTCTTGTAATCCTGCGGGATTAGAACAGCACACAATGGTCGTTAGTTCAGTTTTAGGAATATATTTTAGAAGGAGTTACACCAGCCTGCAGTTTCTGCATCTCATAATAAAAAGGGTTTTGCCATTTCCTTTGCTTTTAATTTAAATTTAATTTAAACTTTTTTCATTTCCTAATTGTTAATATTTTAAAACTTGGCAGCAGTTGTATTCATTCCAAATTTAAATTTAACTAATTCATTGTGTTCTTGACTATTTATTTATGTTCATTTCAGGATTGGTGCAACACCTTTAATTTATTGGTTTACCAATCTCAATAGGTTTCTCACAGTTTTGGCTTAGATTTTAATCTGGGTTTTGTTTTACGAGTAATTACTTGTCTTGATTTTTCTAATTTTGTAACTACTTGTGGGTGAAATGATGATTTTGGGTTCAAATCGGGTGTGTATGTTAATTGGTTAGTGGGCGAGTAAGTGAGTGTGATTAGTTAGATAGTTGGTTGTTTTATGACGGTGAAATCGGCAGTTATGGCATTTGGGAAGAGGATGGCATGTAAAGAGATCAAATGATTAAACATGAGATTAATATTAGTCGGTGGTTAAATGGGGTAACTACGGTTGTCTAACTGCATAGGGCATGCAGTGGTGTTACGTAACCTACAAAAAAACTATTTTATTTAATGGTGTTAGTAGTAGTCCTAATATTAAATATCTACTAAAGACAAAGTAGGTAAAGGGTACGCTCATATTTTGTCAACATGTAGTTACACTAGAATTTCATTCACATTATATCACAACTTTTCACAACCGGAACAAAAAGACCTATAACAAATATATGTGTGTACTATAATATCAGAGAATTTTCTACAAATCTGAAGCAGATTTCCCGGTGATATAGAGTCATGAGCCTGAAGGATCTCAACCTGACGGAGGAGCACATCCTGGAGTCCCAGCAGCTTCCGAAGGATGAGCACAAGGATGAGGAGCAGCAGCCGGACTGTAAGGGGTCGCTAAAGGGTGAGGCCATTGCCAAGGCTCTGGGCGATATTCAAGTCTATGTGGAATTGGGCAATGAGGAGGGTTTCGTGCAAATAAAGCCGCCACAGCTGCACAAGTTCCGGGTGACGTCGAGGGGAGTGGACTCGGGAGGGGCGCAATCGAATATGTTCGATCGGGCCGATCCCAAGGAAATCGCTCGCTGGGATCTGAAAAAGGTGCACAACTTGGATCTCATTTCGAGCAAGGATGCCGAGCAATTTGGCAAAATTCAAACCGACGAAGTCACTGGCGAAGTGTACATGATAGTGCCCCTCACTTTAAACATACTCGTCGATGACACCAAAATGACCCCCGATTTGGCCACGAAACGTATCACCGAAGAGGATGCCTACAGGGAGGAGACGGGACCGGGACATACCATATACATGTACCACGAACTGAAGGGGCATCCTAGGAAGCTGCCACAAGCAGCGCTGGATCAGCAAAAGCTGCTTCAGCAGTCCAGCAAGGACAACCAGGATAGCCCGAATAACCAGGATGACCAGGATAGCCAAGGCAACCAAGATAGCCAGGACAGCCAGGATAACCAGGACTATAAGGATAGCCAGGATTGCGAGGATTGCCAGGATAACCAGGACAATCAGTATGGCCGAGACAACCAGGAAAGCCAAGATAGCCAGGAAAAGGACACTCAGGATAACCAGGAAAAGGACAACCAGGATAACCAGGAAAAGGACAACCAGGATAACCAGGAAAAGGACAACCAGGATAACCAGGACAATCAGGACAGCCAGGATAACCAGGACAATCAGGACAGCCAGGAAATCCAGGACAATCAGGACAGCCTGGACCAGCAAGATCAGCCAGTCCAACCGCCGGAGAATAAAATGGATTGGGTCTACCACTTGCACAGCTTCGAAGTGCCCAGGCTCAGCTTTCCCTTCGAACTCTCCTTCGACCCGGAATTAGTGCGCCTGATGGGTGGCGAAACAGAAACAGAAACGGAAACGGAAACCGGCGATGTGTTATTGGAATCTGCAGAAGTGCCATCAGAGTCCGGAGAACTGCCAACGGAAATCAGCACGGAGGAGGAGGAATCGGAAAATCCAGATCAAGACTTGGGTCTGGGTCGAGAAGAGATCAACGATCTCCAGGAGTTTCTTGAGGAGATGGGCACCTAAAAAGGCCAAATAAGAGGCCAACTGCATCTCGATAAATATCTTAACAAACAAAATTATAATTTAACGTAGCTTATTTCTATGTTTGGTCCAATTATCAACTAAACAAAAGTCTTAAATTTCCAACGTTCCATTAAATTATGTAGGTAAAAATGAAAATGTATATGATTGGCCAACAAATATGAACTCCTGTATATGAAACATGTTTAGTTATACAATATAGAACGAAATTCCAGATCTAGTTGATTATTATGGAACGATTATTGGGATAAACTACCATATTTTATGGGGCTATTATCTAGGCATGCAGTGTTATATGGTTTTGATTTTGTAACCGATTATCCTAAGCACTAGGCCATTATCCTAAGCATTCGTACTCACATTGACTAGTCGCTGCAGGGTGGCCACATACGAGTTCTCACTGTGCACGATGGCTGCCACGATGTGGCGCCTCTTCAGCTGCTGCTGGGACAATCCGGCGGGGGCGGGCGGCAACATGGGCACAATCAGCCGGTTGTGGGCGGTACGAGCGGTTCCGTTGGCCCGACTGCCCGGCGTCATCATCAGGTCCATGTCGAACCGATTGGCGGTTGCCTCATCATCCTCCGACTGCAAGAAGGTGGTTTAAATGTTAGGTTTTTGTTTTTTTAATTTTTAACACCGTAATTTATTTATTTAAGACTGTTATAAACAAACTTTAATAAATTGGTAACTTAAATAGAAAATTAATACCAATGTGTGACTCACCTCTGGGACTCCGGGCATCATTTTGCTGGCTCCCAAATTGGCCAACTTTTGTGGCGAGGCGGCGTCCAGCGCTGCTCCTTGGCCTAGTCCGCCGGATCCGCCTGCTGATCCCAAGCCGGAGTTGGCTTTGCCGGTGCTCGGTGAGTTGCCGGAACCCGAATCGGGCGTATCAAAACTGGAGGCTGTGGAGTGGCGTCCATCGCGTCCTCCCACATCGTACTGATGCGAGGAGCCGCGCCTGATGGAGAACCAGCGGGACAGGCGGCCACCGGGCGATTCACCCGGAGTGGTGGCCTCCTCCCTCTGGGAGCCACCTGCTCCTCCCCCGCCTCCTCCGCCACTCGATGGCATCGTGCAGGCACTGGCCCTGCGCATAATCATGTTGCTGGCGGCGGCGTTGTTGTTCTCAGTGGATGATGATCCTGGACCGGTTGTGGATGTGGATGCAGTTGCGGATGCGGATGCGGAACCTGTTGCGCTTCCGGTGGCGGCCGTGCGCCATTTGTCAAACGACAAATGCTGCTTGGCCTTGTTGAAGGTGGAACGCAATTGCGAATTGCGTTGGTTGCCGGCACTTAGCGAACTCACGCTGCTGCTGGTCTGCTCCTCCTCGGTGAGAACCGCCTCCTCCTCCTCCTGCTCCTTGTCCTTGTCCCGCTCCTGCTCCCTCTCTCGCTCTCGCTCCCGGTCGAGATTCCTATCCCGATCGCGGCAGGGGGATTTGGTGTCCCGGTCGCTGCTGCTGCCGCAGCTGCTGCTGCTGCCAACGCCAACACCAACGGCAGCCTGGCCACCGTTGGCGCTGAAGCTTCCGCCGGCAATTGTGGCTGCGCTGCAGCCCGCTCCCTCCCGCTGATCCCTCTGATCCCTCTGATCCCTCTGATCCCGCTCCCGCTGCTCGGCAATCCGCCGACTGAACGCACTATGCAGCTGGGCGGTGGTGATGCTGGCACTGGACGGCGGCGATCCAATGAAGGAGCTCTGCTGCTGCTGCTGCTGCTGCTGCTGGTGGTGGTGCTGCTGGCGATGACTGAGGTGCGAGTGGTGCTGGTGGTGCGAGTGGTGCGCGTGGTGGTGGTGCGGCTCGTCCAAGGTGTCCTCCCATGAGCCGGAGTTCAGTTTGTGTTCATCTGAAAAGGGTAAAAAGAATAGAACATAAGATAAGTATAAAACAGATCAAACAAACAATATAAATAATATATTATTTCCTTGTTAATAATAGACAAACTGATCTCAAACATTACAATTAAAAACTATACAATTAATGTTTGGTCTTTTTCCAAATAACACATATTTTTAACTCATTTAAATATATAATTGTATAAATTGGCCTAAGGCAAACAGTAGCCAGAATGGTCCACAAAGTTAAAATCTCATAAAAGAAACAATGAAATGTTTGCTATCTTCAATCTTTATATACCTAATTTTTTAATTAGTTTTTTTGATTCGCTGATGAAAAATCCTGTTTTCTGAATTGCGAGCAGCCCACAAAATAGATGACATTCAATACTTGGACATTCCCTAGGTGACGTAATTCCCCCTAAAGCATTACCAATTATGTGGCGTTGGCCAAGTGAGTTAATTGCCAGCAATTGTGGGCCATATGCAGATGAAGTCGGTGAATAACAGCAGCACAAACAGGATTTGGCCATGGCCGTCATGTCTCCGTTTGCGATTACCGCCAATTTCAGCGGCGTGGGACTGGGATTGCGACTGGAAATCGGGGACTGGAAAAGTGGCAAGGGGGCAGGGGGGTGGGCATCAAAGCCAGAAAAGCCGCCAATTCTGGCCAAGACTCAGTCTGGCATCGTGTGGGTTACTCGCCAAGTGGCCATGGCCAGAAAGCCAGCAGCAACTCCCACACTGCGCCACGTACTCCGGCACTCAGCCACTCAGCTACTCAGACTCGGCAGACCCACACCACTCCGCCAGAACCATGCCTTCGGAGCCACCAGAACGGCATTAGAGAGACAACTGTCAGGCCCAAGGAATGCACTGCGAGAAACTGTAAGCTATTTTGGTAAGCTCAAGCTGAAAGAAAAACTGCAAGAAAATCCGTTGTTGACTACTCTGTTCATAAATCTTTAAACACCGTTGATAGCTTTAATAAATATATTTTGAACTCACACAATTCCCAACATTTTGCACTTGGCATGGTCACACTAAAATCTTAATGGATTCAGTGTGACCAATTGATTAAAATAAGCTAAATATACTCAGCGTCAGTCTGAACATTTAAGTTATCGATTTTATTGGTTTACAAATGTATTAAAAATGTATGATTCTGCAAATATAATTGAAACTCTCAAGGCTTATCCCTCACTTTTCTTGCAGTGCACTCAGAAGCCAAGCTCTAAACAAACATTAGGATGGCGATTTCGATTCCGATTGAGATTCAGATGGAGAAACACAGCAATGGCCGCAGAAACAAAACAGATTCGAGACAAACTCGATGTCATGTTCACGACCATTAATCATCCAGTGGACGGCGGAGGAATGGGGATGTGGTGACAAGTCGGGTTCAGTTAGCTGTGATAATTGCAAATTCAGCTCAGTCCATCGGTTTGCCGCCCACATCCCACCCCAATAGCCCCTCTTTTTAATCCCCTTTCAAATGTGTGAAAAAGGAAAAAACCAAAACAAAAATAAAAGAAATAAAAGGAAAGGGAAGGGAAAAATGTGTAAATATTTTGCGCAAAATGTGAAAACATCTTCAAAATTACATTATATATACGGCCCAAAAAAGGGAGACAAATTTTGCTTTTACAAAATTGAGTTTGTGTAACTTTTGAGGAGGCGGGGCGGAAACTCGCTTTTTACATATTGAAAAGAGCAGTGGAAAATGGAGGGGGAGGGGGCGTGGCAAGGTACCGTTTAAGTTGATTGTTGGCAAACATATTTTCCTTCGTTTTTTTTTTTTTTTGAGTACACTTGGTTTAACATAATCTGTAAGCACGCAAATGCGGCCGAGGGAGAGTTTATTAATTAATCTTAAATAACTTTGAAAGAGGGGAGGAGGTGATAAGCAAAATACGGAAGTATGAATATTTTAATGCACTGGAAAAAGAATTTAATAGAAAAAAAAAGGAAAAAATAATACAATTTAGATTAACCAAAAATAATAAATAAATTAAAAGAAACAATTTAATAAACATTAATGAAAAAATAAAACACCTATTAACTTTTAAGATGTTTTATTGTTCTTTCTTTCGGTATGCGCCTTTGAACACTATAATTTATGTAAATAAATCAATTTAAGAAAAAAATGTATTTGGGACACTGGCACACATTTCCCACACCCTCGCAATTTTCTCATCCTTATTTTCGACATCTCCCACGCACACGCATCGAAATCTCTTTAGTTGCCGTTTATGTAATTTATTTACTTCGTTTTCGGATTTCGATTTTGTTTGGCCTGTTACGACATCACGTATACGCACTGCTGGTTCATTAATTATCATCACGGCAATGTGCAACAGTTAACGGAAACCGAAAAACAAACTCCTGTCATGGCACGCAAATAACGAATAAAAAGAAAAACAGAAACCCCTTTGGGTGCATCTAAGCCACCTCCGCGACTTTTTGCATAATGGAAAATGATTGTGAAAAATTAATCATACGCCATGTGAGCCCGCGGGGGAGTCTCCCGAAAAATCGCGATTCTCCCATGCAATATTTTCGGCGTGTTTCGTTTTGTTTACCTGATTTTGGCACAACTATTGCCTTTGGTCCATCAGTCAGTCACTCAGTCACTCAGTCACTCAGTCACCGAGTTATTCATTCGTTCACTTATTCATTCCATTCGGTACCAATTGCCGCGAGTGATTAATGAGCCACTCATTAATGCCAATGCAGAATGCTCGCAACAAAGAAATCTCTGCAAATGCTAATGCTCACTTAAATTATACAAATTACAAACATCCACACGTTGCCATATCTGTTTGTTCTTTATTGTTTTGCCAACTCATTTCACGCCCACAGGGGAGCACAGCAACCAGAAACAGACCTCAAACAGTCATAGAAACAAAGTCGGGCGTACCCGAGTCCATTGCTAATTGAAATGACAAACCACAAAGACTGTGTGGTTCACAGCCTCCATGGGTCAAAGTCTCTGAATACCCTGGCTAGAACATAGCACATGAGTACCTTGGCTAATCGTTTTTGTCTATATGGCACCAAGTCAATGGTAGATTAAAACAAATACACTAGCCATTTTTGGACTGATCAAAACGGGCTAAGCCTCCGACATTTATTATAAATATATAATAACGCAGTTAAGACCTCACCGCACAATGAATTACAAAGTTTAATGTATTACCCCGTATTTAGAAAGTCAAACTTTGTTTCAAACAAATATGCCAGCTTCGTTCGCCAAATCACTTTATCCACTCGTTTCAATGCCAGTCAAGGGAATTTATAAAAGTTCTTTACCTGAAAACCATTTGCTTGTTGCTGGACCAAGTTTTACATTTTAATCAAATTATTTGCAACTTTTAGGGAAATGCACTTTACCGAATTCAGGTTTGGTAATTAAACAAGGAATATTTAATTTGTAATATACAGGAAAAAGAAAAAGGTAAAAATGGTTGTTCATGAATCACTGCATTTTCAATTCAATTGCAATAAATTCGTTTCTTGCTCATAAATAAAACCCGATCTAGTCCAACGTATATTAAGATTTAATTACTGCGGGAAAAACGCGAAACGTTGTGCCCAAAAATACCTCGTAAAGTTCTGGCCAATTTGGAAAGCCCCCAAGTCAAGGGTATTGCAGCTGCAAGAAAACATTCGAGTCTCACTTGGCGCTGCATTTGATGTGCCCTTCTGGCCCGAGATGGTTCATAAATATTTCAGTCCAGCACAGAATGCAGGCCAGAATGGTTAAGTAGCTGGAAACTAGTCACCTGCTGTTACGCCCTTTCTCCCGCCGTTTCTCCGATTCTCCATTTCTCCATTTCTCCAGAGGGGTTCTAATGAGGCCACAAGGCTTCGTGCGACTCTCAGCCACGAGTTGCAAAGTAATTTCGTGTGTGTCTGAAATTGAGCAGCGGGCAGCCAACGTACCCCCTTTCTCTCCTCCTCTGCCTCTGCCTCTGCCCCTCCTACTTATTTCCTCCCACACTACTCAGCCCCGCCCACCTCTTTTTACTTTGCACCCGAGGCAAAAGTATGGCTCAGGGGCAGAAATTCAGCAAAGTTAGCAAGTTTTCTAAGCCAGCTGCAGGGAAAAGCTGGTAGCAAAAGGAGTTTAAAGGGAGGCGAGGAATAAAGGGGTTACACAAAAAAAAAATATATTTAGAATAAGCTTCAAAAGTAAAATGGTCACTAAGACTTTTAAGTATTTAGTGTTCAAAAATAGCATTTCAATTTAATTTCCGTAATTTTCTTTTACCATTTAACATTTTCTTCAATTTACAAGGCCACACTGTGCATATTAAAAAAGTGTGGTCAGCTGTTAACAAGAGTTTAACACCAAGGAATTTAAGGTAACCCTGTTAAAAATCATATTTTATTTATTTATTACATACCGTAAAAATAAAGTTGTGGCCTTTTCTCTTGTGTGAAAGTAGAAGAAGATGCTTGCGGAAGCTCATTACGCGCACCGCCAAAAGGAAAATCCCAAAATCGTAGGAGACAAGGCAAGGGAATCTCACATATGGATATATTGCAAAAACCCCTTCCTTTTTGCCGCCTCCACCACCATTTACAACACACGAGGCCATAATAAGTGTGGAAATTGCTTTCTATTTGTAATTTTGATGCTCAGGACCAAGACGAAAACGAGAACGGGCTGAGTGAAAAGTGGGGCGGCGAAAATAGAGGAGAATACGGGGGGCGGGGGGAGGAAAGTCAAAGTAGCGCGTGCCTTTGTCATAAACTAATTATTATAATGTAAATCACACACGCAGAGCCCACTTCTAACGGCAAACCAGCCTCCAGTCCAAACATCGGACGGATGATAATGAGCTAATCCTGCATATTCATGAGCGGAAGCAGGTGATAATGAGGGGGCGGTGGGGCCAGGCGGAAGTGCTAAAGAAGTGCTGGATTAAGCCGGCGAAATTCTTCAGGTGCACTGTGCGAAATTACAGCCTAAGTGGGTTAGCTATTATCACAAAATACATTATTGCCTGTCTAATACAATCATGGATTTTCTTTTGTTTCTATATTTCAATTCTAAAACTCAAATTATATTTAATAATGTGATTTTACATCTGCAATATAAAGTTCTAAATACTTAATAATTCCAAACACATTTAAAAGACTTGCATTTTTTTATAAATAATAATTTCCCTCATTAGTTTCTAAGTCTCCAAATTAAGTTATTAAGTTTGTTCAAAGAGTTGTAAATTATTGTTCATGTTTTATTTTTGGAGACGGATTAAAGATATCTGGCTTAATCACGATCGATTCTTGGCCAAAACCATGCTGATGAGGAGAAACGCAAACCGATCGATCTATCGTACCCCAACCCACTTTCTTTACCCCTTTTCCTCTTTATTCGTCGGAGGATTGCGTGTTGGAGCCAAAGAAAAACCGGGCCAAAAGAAACTGCGAACGCGGAATGGAAATGGAGATGGAGATGGAGATGGTCAAAATTAATGACATCAAAAAATTAGGCAGGCAGACAACAGAAATGGAAAAAGATCGGAAAAAACCTGGGCGGACTTTGGCTTTATCGGTTGCCTGGCGAACAGCTGCACAAAATCGCAGCCGAGTGATAAACTTTGGCAACTTTACGACTTCATTAATAAAATGGAAAACTGTTAACTGGGCAACTGTCTGTACGTTGGCAATTAAAATTGCTCGGAAATTGGGTTAAAATGCCAAGTAGTCGGGGCAATTTCGGCCAAGTGTTGTTGACTCAATCGCCGGCGAGCGTTGGAAAATTGTTAGCTGTCTGTTGGCCAAAGATTTGCACTCACTCAAGTATATTCAACTCACATCGCACACACAGTCAATCGCAATCGAATTCTTTTTTGGTGATTCGGTGTGAAAATTAAATTTCCATCAAAGTGTTTTTTAAGTTCTCACCAATAAAAATAGGAAACAAAGCTGAAAACTTTGCCAGGGATTTTCCGAAAGGTGTTAATGTGCGAAGTTGGGGAAAAATAAAGAAAATGGGCCAAACAGGCGGTGGGTGGTGTGAGGTTGGGCAAGACTTTCTGTGAAAAGCTGATGAAAAGCTGCAAAAGCAAGCTGATGACCAGCTGAGGCAAAAGAAAACGACTTCGGTTCGTAAAAGTTGGTAATCATTTTTCTCTTCTTTAAAGGAATGCCTTTATTTAAAAAAAAAAACACATTGCTTTAGTTTTTCTTTAGATTTCACTTTAATTTAAGGCGTTTACTATATTTGAAATATATTTTTTCTCACTTCTCAAACAAAATTGAAATAAAACATCAAAAATGTATTTGTTTCACTCAACCATTCATTTTAAAACTAATTTGACTGTTCAAAGCACTTTGATTTGATTACAAAAGAAGAGGAGGCAAAAAAATCTTATAAATCGTTATTAACAATAACACTTTATTTATATTTCAACATTTTAAACACAAAATGTCAATTGACAAGTAAAATATTTTGTTAAGCAAATATTTTAAGGTTAAACGGAATGGAAAAGCGCACCTGAATGTTTCTGCATTTCCGCACCGGTTAAAAAATGAAAACGGAATGCCATTACATTTGGGCCAAGTGTGGTCCGGATCCAATCGTTTACGACTTGGCCAAATCTTCATTAATATTAACCGCAATTTGGATATTGAAATTCGATTGCAAATTGCCCCCTTTTAATGACCTTGCTAATGTCAGTCAAAAGTTTTACGATTTTTCCATTCTCCAATTTGCCGAGTCCCCGAGTCCCCCAATTCCCCCATTCCCGACCCTTTCTGCATCTTGCTCCAGTGCTCTGTGATTAACAATGGGCCACCGAGTTGCGAACTAGTTTCCCAGTTTTCCACATACGACTATATATGCACCGTTAGACGTTGGTCGTTAGACAGGTGGAAATGGCCGTCAGTCAGTCAGTTAGTCAGTCAGCGGTACAGATATTCATTGTCCCACATGAATTATTTAGTTGCTGCTCTGATTGGATATAGCATTCCCGTACACCCATGGCCCTGCGAAAGACGCCAGATCTAAATTAAACACAACGCGTGGCATGTAATTTTGTAGCCATTCCATGGCCTTTTCCGCGACTGCATCGAGTGCACTTGGAAAAAAGTACCTAGCCTTTTGGCTGAAATTAGTTCTAGGTAAGAAGTTCTTAGGGTTTTCCATGCCTAGCCATACAATCAGCTTTCATAAATCAATTCCATGTTAAATTAGGAATATTTTAGGTAGTCGATTTCAATTTTACATAACAACTATTCTTTATTCAATAAGTTTCTCATTTGAATTATTTCTTTGCCCAACTCTAAACTCTAGATTTTTATGATTCATTCTGCCTTTCAGTTTAGAATTAAATTATTAAAATATCTGTAAGTCCATAATTTTCTAACTGGCATTGGAAATTATTAAGGTTATTGTGGAATTATTATTTAGGTAGAAATTCTTAACCTTTTTTCGAATGTAGCTCTGGGTGGAGGTCCGATGGGTCTTGGTATAGGTCAGGCCATGGACGAGGGTCTGCTGATGGGTCTGGGCGGGGGTCTGCATATGGACGAGGGCCTGGCTGAGGGTCTGCAGAGGTGCGGGGTATACGGGGTCTGAGTCCGTTCAAGTGGGCTACCGCCTCTCCCCCTTCAATCGCCATTTTCCCTTCCCTTTGGGCGAAGTAAACTCGAGTCAACTCAACTGAATTGCTTTGGCAACTTGACGCAGGGCCGTGCACTTGACGATGACGCCCTGGGATGCCAACGAATGTCCAAACGGGGGAAAAAACATACGGAAAAACCAGAAGAAAACTCTCCCTCTCTCTCTCTATCTCTCTCTCTCTCTCTCTCTCACACTCTTTCGCACACGGTCGCCCCGTCCCTGTCGCTCCACCTTTTGTTGCCTATTTTAAGGCATTTCCTTGCAGGCCGCTTTGAAAAAGGAAACTCGTCGCGTCATTGTGCGATGTCTTTTTATTTTTTCGCATATCCATTAAATTGGTTTAGAAATTCTACAGGTATATTGGGCAACACAATTTGATTTGAAATTTTTATTTATTTATTTAAGAAGTTGTTATTACCTTTTTTGTTATAACAATACATACACCTAGTAGATATATTTGTGAACATTATCAATATATTTTATTTAAATCAAAACATTTAAGTGTTTAAAAGCAACTGTTTCGAATATAGTTTATTTATTTAATTTCGTCTGATTTTAAAATCGGAAATATCCCTTTGGTATTGCTGGGTATCTAATAAGTGCTTCCTTCTGGTTGACAATTTTCCCTGTGTGTTTTTTGTATCGCTGCCGAGATGCCTTTGCATTTGGGTTTGGCTTTGCCTTTGCCTGTGGCAGAGCTGCTGGTCTTTTTCGATGCAGCCGCAAATGCAGATGCAGATGGAGGGCACATGCCTTCGACTATTTTTAGCGGGCGCTGAGCTGAAAACAATGCTGGCGACTTCAAGTGGCCCACACCACAGACACAAAAAAAAAAAAAACAATATAATAAAAAAAAAAATGGGAAAACCAGGAGCTAGTGGAGCATCGGCACAAGCGATTGCCCTTAGAGCTCCGACTTAATTACATTGGCCAATGTCAGTGGGGGTTACTCAAACGGGGGATAAAACTTTGGATTTGCAGGGAGGAATTTGAAAGGCTTTTACACTCGGAAATGAAATTTCCAGAGCAGGATGGCTGTTCCATTGAATTAACAGCCGAGTGCAGGCAACCAAAAAAACACACACACACACACACACACAAGAATGCACAGCACATCTGATGCGTTGAAACGCCAAAAAAAAAATTGAAAATTTCAGAAAACTACCAATGATTTTTATTTTTCGCGTCGCCATAAGAGGCTTCATCAGGTGGCATTAATATAAATTGCCTCACTTAGTTATTCAGTTCGACAATGGCTGTCAAAAAGGTGACCTCCATCGCACAATGGCGCCCTCTGCCGACAAGCTCTATTCATTGAATAATTAAATTAACAATAGTTGTTGACACTTCCAATGGTTTGGCACATTTTGACTTTTTTCGCTATTATTTTCTGTGACAGCTTTGCAGATTTTCCGTTTTTAATGGAATGCTCTTTGGGCTTTACATTTTCCGGATTTTAAAGTACTAAAATATAGTGACCTCTTTTTAAAAAGATTCTATTTTTTTAGTTTTTTACTGTTTGTAATTTCCTATAAGATGAATTATCAAAAGTTAGTCGAAACAAATGCAAATTAATGTATACAGCATTAAATGTAGTTATAATTGCTTTTAATCAACAACTACACCAGAATCCATTATGCTATATTCTTTTCGATTTCTACTTAAAAATCTATAAAATCTCTTTTAAAAGTAAATTGAGTCTAGAAAGCCGTAAATATCAACCCAGTCGTCGCTGCAGTTTTAATAACGCCCTAATCGCGATGATATTTTTAATGGAATGCTCTTAGGGCTTTACATTTTCCGGATTTTTAAGTACTAAAAAGTTGTAACCTATTTTTAAAAGATTATATTTCTTTAGTTTTTTACTATGTTTAATTTCCTATACTGAAATCTAAGCTGAATTATCAAAAGTTAGTCGAAACAAATGCAAATTAATATAGACAGTATTAAATGTAGTTATAATTCCTTTTAAATAAACTTTTAATCAACAACTACACCAGAATCCATTATGCTACATTCTTTTCGATTTCTACTTAGAAATCTATAAAATCTCTTTTAAAAGTAAATTGAGTTTAGAAAGCCGTAAATATCAACCCAGTCGTCGCTGCAGTTTTAATAACGCCCTTATCGCGATGATATTTCCGTCAACACCTCGCCGCGGGTGGAGATTTCTTAGATGTCTTATCGCAAAAACGTTTTGTAAGCTGTTTGTATTCAAAACGAAGTAGAAGTAGATAAAGAGCAGCAATCGTTTTGTTTAATTTGCGGGAGGAGGAAGTGCAACAATTGCGAAATGCGAGTTTTCATCGGTTTCCATCGTTTTCAACGCCTCACAACTGGCGTTTCAATTTCCATTTCCATTCCGCTGGGTGTTGTTTTAATGGCTTTTATGGCTGTTATTTCTGTTGGTTTCTTTTCGTTATATCGGAGCTGCATTTGGTCTCTTTGTGGGTTTTTTTTTTTTTTTTTAGTTTATTTATTTATGATATTTACACACAGCAAACAGCAACGCCACAACAACTGTTCAATCTGTGACATGGTTTCACTTTCATTGGCTCTCTTATCAGCTGAACGAGTTTTCCTTTCTGGTTATTGTTGGCGGCGGTCTTTTGTTTTTGTGTTTTTCGTATATAGTTTTTTTTTATATATTTTTTGTTTTGCCGACAAAGTGGCGTAAATGCAGTGGCAGATGAGTTTTTGAGCTTTTGGTGTCGTTCCCAATTGGCAATTGCAATTTGCATAAATTGTCCGTTCGTTGTCAGCTGTCGTCACTGCAATTTGTGGACATTTTTATTTAAAACCAAAAAATGCCGGCAAGAAAAACTCCAAAAACAACTGATTTTTTGTTGCGCTATAATTATGGCCAACAACATAATTTATGTGGCAGCTGAGAGATGATGAGCCGAGGAGAAAAAACTACAAAAGCCAATATGGCTTTAATAAAATAATAAGACACAGTAATAATTGATCATAAACGTTTCAAGGAATGCAGTACACAGAAAGAAATGGCAGTGATATATTTAAGATTCCTAATGTTGGTCGAATTAAATAAATGTAATATTTAAAATGATCTTAGAACTTGAAGATTTTTCCTTAACTTCAACATGAGTAACCAGTGTTTTCGTGCCTTTTCAAATATAAATTTCCATTCGTTTTGATCTGAGAAAAGATCTTTGTATTTTCTTTCAGTGCAGCAAGTGGCAGCTGAAAGTCGAGTGCTTTATTGGCCGTGGTTGTTGTCAATTTGCGGATGGCCAGTGGCCAAGAATGCGCCGCAGTTCAAAGTGAAAGTCGTCGTATCTCACAGGTGTCTGCCCCCCTCTTACCACTTCAGCCCCCCGCCACTTGGCCACCAGTTAAAGGCCAAACAGAAAAAGGGCGGCCAAAATGGAGTCGTTTCTAAGGCACACTTTCACGGCAGCCGAAATATAAATGACAAGAGCTGAGATGGATAAGCCAAAAACAGAACAGTAAATTCTTTGAAATATCATCGACGAAATGCATAAAAGGTAAAAGCGTATTTCCCTTTACAGTAAACACTAAACAAGTTAGACATGCTTTCCACCTTGAATGATAACTTGGCTTAACGGTTGATTTAAACAAAACTATTTATCTCAATTAGCTATATACTTTGTATAAACACTATTAATAAAGATTGTGATTCAAGTTTTTCACTTTGAAAACAAAGAATATCCTGTTATATGTTTCTTAAAGAGCTTTTAATAATCAATTAAAAATAATTGATTTCATAAGCTATTTTAATAAATATTATTTATCAAAGTAATTTCGTTTTTCCGACTTGTTAAGTACTCCATATTTGTGTTAGATCTTAATTTAATTGCTTTCGAACAAAAAATATTTATTTTGTTTGAACTTTTAGGTACAATAAATCGGCCTATTATATCCATATGCTTTATTTACAACTTGAACTTCCATGTGTGTAAATCGAAACCCATCGGAAGTTGGGTCTTTGATCTGCTTTGGTTCGGTTTTCCTTTTCCCCATATTTATCTATACTTTTCTGTATTTTTGCAGTGCGTGAGGGCGGCGGTGACTTCCCTGTTATTATATAACAATGACAGAGAGCAGAGGCGCAGACAACAAACGGATCGTAAAAGGCATCATCGAAATGCATTTCCATTCCCAGCATTTCCCCCCGCTTTTCTCCGCTTTTCATCGCTTTTCCGATGCGGTGGTAACTTGGGTGGTTCCGAACCAATCTCAAACGATCCGATCCGATCCAATCCAATACGATTCGAGACACGCAGTCTGCTGTCGTCTTCCAAGCCATCTAATTTCTTTGCATTTTTTCTGTATTTTTAACTTAGCCTGCCAATGCCCTTTACTCCTCTTTGTTTACTCTTTTTGACTTGCTCACTCGCCAGTTTCCTCCGCATCACAGCTTGTGCATAATTCCATCGTTGGAAAGTGGCACCCACAACATAACATCGTATTGGGTTTCACGTTTTGCATCTCCAAGTTTAAGTTTAACATCGAGTTTAGCTCGATTCATTTTTATACCCTTGCTGAGGGCATTATAATTTTAGTCAAAAGTTTGCAACGCAGTGAAGGAGTTATTTCCGACCCTATAAGGTATATTCTTGATTAGCATCACAAGGAGAGTCGATCTAGCCATGTCCGTCTTATAACTTTGTTGTTTTTGGGATTTGGTAATATTTAAATATTATGGAATTACGGTTTTAATTAAATTAAAATCGGACAACACCATGGCAAAGTGCAGCGCAAAATCGACATAGCTTGTAATAACTGCAAGGGTATATAAACTTCGGCTTGCCGAAGTTTGCTTCCTTTCTTGTTCATATTAATTTCTCTGTTTTGATTTTGATTTCAATTTCCTTGAGTTAAGTGCGATAGCCCTTTAGAAATAAACACTATAAATGTAATTTTAGAATGCCATTTTTAAAAGAGAAAAATATTTAAAAAAAAAATATCTCTAGGTCATATTGAAAAAAACCTTGCAATGGTATAGTTTTTTAATGTAAACACATATAACTCATAATTCTCTCTGACAACTTCCTTTAATTTCATTTCGATCAGCGCCCGATCGATTGATGTGATCAACATCCATAGCTCGGGGCTACATCGTTTCTCTTAATTAGCCAAATCGTTCTCACATTTCCGGAAGAATGCGGGCTTGCGAGGGGGGAATGTATGACAATCCCCAATTTGAAATCGCTTAAAGCGTTTAAAGGGGGCCAAAAACTGGGTAAGAACTAATGCCATAAATATTGTTTCATTTTTTCCCATTTGTTTATTATTTATTTTTCCATTTTGGCAACAGGTTAAGCGAGCTGCGAATGGAGCAAACTCGTTTGAGATCTATTAAAAGATGCCGAGTAAGACCAACAAAAATCGAGTGAAAAAAAGTAAACGAATACAAAGTATTGCTAATATTCATTAATGGCTTTTGAGCGACTGCGACACATTTGCCGAACTTTTGTCGTTAATGTGCACAGATGATACCCAGTGATGGGATTCTAACACAGAGTGGGGTATGTTGGGACTTTGGTAACACAATAATGTTTTTTAGAATTATTGGGATTTTATGTTGAAATTTTAGTAACCCAACTAAGTTTTTTAGGAAATGGTTTGTTTTCAAATATTTTAAAGATTTGTGAAATCTTAGACACCGGTATCATTTTTTTTTTTGAATATACTTAAAATATACCTCTCCTTACCATAAAAAAAACTCTTAGTGTCCAACTTGATTTTCACATATATATAGTACCATATATATTTATCTTCTGAATACCAGGGGATTTGAATGGTCGTTTCTGTATAGATATTGCCCCCAGCTAATCCTATCTTACAGTTTGATGACTTTGCGTGGAAGCTGCTGACGGTAAGAACGGCAACAATAAACCAGAAATTTTATGATTGATTCGCCATCTCTTTCGCCCGCTCTTGGGCCCTCTCGCTCGCACTGTCTGGCGACATGTGGCGGTGGCAATCAAAAGATTGCAACACGCACCGCCGATGACGATTACGATTACGGCGATGATTATGATGATGGTGATGATGATGATGGCACGCACAGGCGACAAACTTGACCTTAATTCGCTGCCTATCGCTTGCCTATCGACTCGGCAAACACTAAAAAAATAATAATAATACTGCGTGTGGGGGCTGCCAAAAAAAAAAAGCGAGGAAAATAGAGGCAACAATGAAGAAATTGCCACATTAGTGAGCCACTTAACCTTTATGGCTCGTGCAGAAGACACCTGTGTGCCACCCGAACCACCTAAAAACCACCTGAAAACCACCTGAAACCACCTGAATCCACCTAAAGCCACCTGAACCACCTCCATCTGCAACTGCTGTCAACGTCAAAGTCTCTTGAGAGATTTTAAGGGGAAAATTCAGGCGGTTTAGCTGCCAGCATGCGGTCAAATGCAATAAAAGAAATATATATATGTACATATATATGTTAAAGCCCAGAAAGCTATGTAAACAAATGAAAATTGTAACACACAACCTTGAACGAAAAAAAAAAGATACTAAGTTGTGCAATCCCCTCAAAAGCAAATAACAAAAAAATCGAGGAAAATGTAACAGTGGGTGGTGGCCGAATTTGTAAAAAGAATTTCGTTTGGCGATAAAAACATAAACAAATACCCGAGTGGCGCCACTAATAAACAAAAATAAAACGAGGCGGAGTCAAATGAAACTAATAGAAAAATAGCAACATTAAAAGTGATAATTCAAAATGCTAAGTATCGTTGAGATACAGTACGTTTTGAGAGCATAAATTAGACAAGGTGTCAATCTCATGAAATATGATGGTCTTTAATTTGATATATAATAATTATAGATGTGTGTAAATTAATAGTCGAATTTGTTAATGCATAAGTCCACTACTTCTTTATTTCATTTATATTTCATTAGGTTTTTTGCTTGTAAATTTAACTTGTTTATCGAAACAACACAATAAAAAAACACGTTCAGCTTTTTAGCAGATTTTTTTTTAATGTCTGCTCAGTTTAAAAAACCTGAGTGCTTAAAAGTATTCTTAATTATATATATATCATACATATATATTTAATGTCATTTTATGTTTTTTTGTACTATTTTTTTTCAATCTCTTTATGCAGTTGTCACGCACTGTACACGCATATATATATAGCTCCGATTGGAGCAGATGTTTCTGGCTGAAGTCGGACGATTATCCGGCGCTGGCTGAGCAAACAAACCATTCAGAAATTCAACAATTCAATGCAATTACTTAACATTCGTCAGCAGACTCGACAACAAGTTGCAGCAACCGTTTACTTTTCTCATTTCAATCTGGTTGTTGACTTTGAAAGTTGCCGCCACTTGGGAGACGCTTTTTTTTTGGGGGGGAGGGGAGGAGGTGACTACCTGGTTTTACCTGGGCATTTCACCAAACATGTCGAGTCAACAATGCAACAAATCGTTCATCGATTAACAATCATCGATGCTGCAGGTGCGTGAGCAGATTGAACAATAAAAATGCAATTGTCATTGATCGCAAATCGATTGGGAGAGTCGCCATTCAACATCAATAAACAAATGGGTAATAGCAAATAAATAGCAAATTCAACTGCACGAATTCGTAAAAAAATAGGGGGTGCGAAAAGCACTGCGATATTTATCAATATATAGTCATATTTTATGTTGGTACTAAATAAGATTTCCATTTTATATTTTATTTCAATTAAAATTTAATGAATTCTTTCCAAAGTACTGTATAATTTTAAATTTGTATAACATAAAACTTTTCTAGCTTTGCGCGACCTAAAATGTACCCATCCATTGAGCTATTTCTTCTCTCAGTGTAAGCCACATTCTCCACAATCAGTGGGGCTAATTGAATTGGTAAACGCTGTGCCGCAGAGTTCACAACTCCAACGGGTTTAACACAGCCCCTGGATAATTAGCATAATTTTCCAACTTCTTGCAACCAAACTTGTTGAATCGATGCGCTAAATGAGCAGACAAACTGTTTTAGCTTGCCTTTTGGCCTGGACTTTAGGCCAGGTCATTGGTAATGGTGGGGGAATGGCTTCATTAGCCGGCATCATGAAATATGCAAATGCGACATTTTCCACATCAGATGATCCGACGACTAACTGCTCCTCCTGCTCCTCCCCGAGATTCGCTTACATAAAGCTGAAGCCCAAAAAACTCGGCAAGATCATGACATAATTTACAATTAATGAGCGCGTAGGCCCGGAAAATAGGTGTGTGAGCCGAGAAATCATGTCAATTTCTAGGTCCACAAAAACTATTTCACTGCAGGAGGCAAAGAAATAATAATAATATGCAAATTACCATAATATTTACACGGGGAAAACGGTGAACTCATTTCCATTAACAAGGGCAGTTAGTGTAACTGTAGCGTTAGGTATAATAAATAGAAAAAGAGACTTTTGGTAGCTGGTAAATATTTATTTATAGGTTCATTGGAAATGGCGGTTTCAAAGTCAAAAGTAATGTGTGTATCAATTTCAAAGCTGAAACTAAAAATCGAATATTTGACAATCATTTTAGCTTTAATTAAGCTTAAAATATCCCAGCTTATATTTTGTGTTGATTAGTTTTACTTTGACCTTTCACAATTGTAACACAATATGCTTTCTAATAATTTCATTTTGTTGTTAATTAAACAAAGGCCAAATAAAGCTTTGAATTTCCACGACTGAACTGAGTTTGTCTTCATTAGGGAAACTACCAACTGCTTTAAGATAAGGCAAACTTAATTTGTGTGGTCCAAAAATAGCAACAGAGAAACAACTAATTAGATTGAGCCGCCTCAGCACTTTGGTTTGGGGTTTTCTGGTTTTCTGGCCAGGATGAGGATGATATTGTCAGTGTCTGTCAGTGTCAGTGGCCGGAGGTTTGGGGTACAGTGGCCCAACTGCTTAGGCATGTAAATCGGATAAATGTTTGAGTTTGGGATCAGGACCCGAAAAACAGGACGAACGGACCGACGGACGGTCGACGGGCCAAGGTCACGGCTCTGGGTCGAAAGTACAATGGGGTCAATCAGTGTGAACGATTGCGACCGGATAAGCCAGTCTTGGGCGTTTGAAAAGTTAACGAGTCCTTCTTAGAAGTACTTTGATTTCAAAGAGTTTTAAGAAACCTTGTGCAAAAATTGATGGTCAAGTTTAAACAATCAATTATTCAAGATTTAAGTACATTTTTTTTAAATTTGAAAACTAATAGCATTTAAAACAAAACAGCAGTCTTCTTTATTTCCATTTTAAATTATTAACCTATTAAGCTTTTCACTTCATTAAATTATAAATAAATAACTTTTCTCATACAAGTTAGAAGCTAATAGAATGCCCTTCATTTCCCTTAAGACCAACTCAGAAAACTTTCAATAAATAGTTCCAAACACACACATTTCCATCCGATATTCACGTCCGACAACCATTATCTCCATGTGAAACCACCTTAATCATCTGCCATCGCCAGCGATTTCGAGTGGAGAACCCTTTGGGCTAATTAGTCTCATTATAAGTCAATTTCTCGGCGATTTAACTCAAACTAATTTCCACTGGGCTGACTCTTACGAGACCTCAGAAGCGGCAACAAGCGAACAACAAACACTGGGTAAAAGGCGGCTGACCGAGTTTCCCTGCGGCTCTAAAATGTAAAATAATTTTAAATTATGCCTAATATAGAATTGTGTTGCTTGTGCTCCACGGAGAACTGGTCTTGTAATTTTAGAAAATTGTTACAGTATCTCGCCCAAACCCGCCGTTAAATAACACAAAATTATTACAAACAGAGAAAGAGTCTAGGCAAAAAGAATGGAAAATCCTTTAAGCTTTTCGCGGAGGGTTGGTGGTAAAAAGGTAAATTTAGCTGGCAAAATTACTGTCGGGCGGCTGGATGTCTCTCTGTATTGTGTTCTGCAAATTAGGCAAGGAAAGTCGAGCCTGGTTTTCCAGGGGAACCCGTAAGACCCGGCTTAGTTGGGTCGCCTCTTTCGCCTTTTCCCCCCGCTTTTCAGGCGTGGCTCGTAATTGAATTTCCCTCCAGTCCCCTTCGGTTTTCCCGAGTGCGTGGCTCGCGACAAACAATTAAAACATTGCGCCAAACGCACCCACAAAAAAAGAAATACGGGAGGAATGTTCTTGGAACGCCAACGAAATGACAAACGTTGAGCGAATGAAACATTTGAAATTAATGAGAATGGCACACATGGAACAATGTTTGGTTGAAGTCGGAGAAATACCCAAATTGTTTCGGGAGAAGGTGAGCAGATTCCATGGCGACCAGGAGGCAAGCTGAAACTTAGGTCACGAGCTCAATTAAATACTGAGAGAAAATAATGGAAACTTATTTAAAAATTTAACAATTTTACTGTATTAAAAGCTAAATCAAAAGGAAAGAAGATTTAAATTCTGCTTTACTATCCATTTACATTCCCATATTTCAAATATGTAAGAAACTAATCGTCATTCAATTATTTTATCATTTCTTATGTAGTGTTAATTTTCTATTATTTTCTAATTGTACTTTTAAAATACTTTTTTTCCAGTGTTTCAAAATTCCAGGTTGTACGAAAAAAAAAAGAAAAACAAAACCCAAAAGCCAAATAGACCATGACAATGTTGTCTCAATGTTGTAAAGGAAAAACGAAACAAAGCGCGTATGTTGTTCGTTTTTTTGTTATTTTGGGTGTGTTCTATTCTACAAAACCGAACCCGAAACCCCTTTATCCCCCCTGTCCCCAGCCCCTCCGCCAACGAAAACCAACACACATGACTTTGGGTAGTTAACTAAAACTTATCCAAGACCATGCAAATGCGTATAAAGAAGACCAAAGGGAAGGGGCGGCCATGAAGAAGGTCTTTAATGTGTGTCATAGATGGGGGAATTACGAGGGGGTTACAAGGTGGGGGGTTACGTGGGGAATTACAAGGGGGTTACGAAGGGGGAGGGTAGAAAAGTTCGGGGAAATATCAGTTTTCAAATGCGCAAACATTTAAACGTGCCAAACGACGACGAAACGTGGCTAATGCGTTGGGTCAAAAATGCGGTGGGTTACGGGGATTGGGTTAAATAACGGGCAGGGGAATTGACGCAGGTGCGTAGTGCGGTCGCCGTAATACCCACAGATTCAAATACAGGTACAGGTCAAGTTCACTAAGTCGAACTAAGTTTAAACAAACTTAATTTAAAGGCCAAAAACTTTTAAGCTTCAAATTATTGTAAAGAAATATTGTTCAAAAATAGCATTTCCTAAATGCGTTCCTGCTAGCCAGGTTCCTCTGTAGTTGCCCACTTTTAACAAGCTTAGCTGCAACAAGTGAATAGTGGGAGAAAGAGAAAGGGAGCGAGCGATAGAGATGGGACTAGTGGCTAGAGACAACTGTTGACACACGTTGGCTGCAGTTCGGCTTAATTAAGATAACCCTAGTGTTTACTCAACTCGGTCGGATTAGCTGTGTGGCGCCATCTGGCGGCGTCGTTAGACGACAAGGGAAAGTCGGAAAATGCAAAACAGTGACAATAAAATAAATTACATGCTCGAACAAATTGATCAGTTATGGTTTATGTTAGGATTTTATAAGCTGATATATTCCTAATCAAATTAAAGAAATTTCAAAAAACTGTTTAATAATTCCCGAATCTTACGTCACACACTTCCGATTAATACCCCTTTAAAATGACAATTTTAAGTTGAATTTAGAAAATAAAAATGCCAGAAATCCATACATGTTACTAGCTTGCACTTGTGTTTACCAGCTCACTCCCTTTAATAACCATAGAGTTGTAGACAATTTCCCATCATGGCCTTGACTCACCTGCAATGAAAAAAACAGAAGTCAGATTTTTAATTAGTTTCCCGCACAACAGGTAAATTGGTATTTAAATACAAGGTCTAGTCAAAGGTGAGACACTTAATTATCCTTCCCCCGACAACCTGCCAATTATGGCAATTTCGCCCCCGCATTTTCCACTTCAGTTTTTACTCTACGCCCACGGAAGATGCGTTGAAATCAATGGGGGAAAACGAATCACAAAAATAAAAAAATATAAATAAAAAAAAACTCACCAAACGAAAGCGAAATTTTTCTTCTTTTGTTTGGCGATTCGCTTTTTTCGGTTAATAAGATTAATTTGCAGTCGTCATCGATGGCGGTTTGCCTAAGGCGCTTACAAAAATATCTTACGCTTTTCCCACATCTCAGACCCCCAAAAAAAAAGAAGAAAAACGTGGGCGACATGCAAATTGAATTGAATGGTATTGTTGTAAGGCGCAACATATGTCATGTCCAGATGTTTAAACAATTTGGTAGATACTTTGCATACACAGTGCGTTTCGCAACTGCAGTTCCAGTTTCAAATGTCCCCAAAGAAAAACAAATATTTGTGAAAAGTGTGCTGGAGACAAACAATTATCGAAGTTTGTTTGAAATACGATTTGTAGTATGTGAAATTCCTGGGAGTCAAATATAAATTCAGGGAATTTCCCCAGATTTGCTGCTCTAAGTATGACAATAATAATGTTATAAAAGTACTTTTATATAAAGATTTTCAATTTCATTCAAACATTACCAATTTCTCGACAACATATTCCTAACGGACTTGCACTTTCGGCACGCACTGTTCGTGCACGGCCACCAGCTTCACATAAATAAATATAAAAACCACTAACGAAAAATTAATGGCTTTGCCGCGGTCTCTCTTCATTTTTTGTATTATTTAACTATGCTGCGTTGACAAATTGCATTTCGTTTGGGTTTTTCGTGCGTTTTGTCAGTTTCGTTTCGGTTTCCATTTTTTGTTAACAACTCCAACATTGTAAAGAATTAATTAAGAACAAAGCAATAATATTGAAACGGACAAAAAAGCGGTACAAATAAAAATGCAAGTCGTTCGAGTGTCTCCCACGCCAAAAAATGTGCGGCTCAAGAACGGAAAAAAAATAGTATTTAAAACGACGCCCCCGACATTGACATTGGAAGTTTGTCATAAATGCGGCACATGATCGAACACAGATAAAACAAATTGCAAAAACCTGAAAAAGCGCAACTAACTTGACTTTGAATGGGCAGAAAGACAGAAAAAAAACAATAAACGAGTTGCAATTGAATTCAGCATTTGATATTGATTGATCTCGGCTTAATTGTGGAAAAACGTTACAGGAAATGTTTAATAGTTTAAGCGGAATCGAGCAAAGGCTGCGATGGTCACGTGTGTTTATTTAAACGATTATTATACATATTCTACTAGACTTTTATTATTAGCTGTATAAAATAGTATTTTTAAACGTAACTGAGAATATCATAGTAAGATAATCATATTTCAAAACCGTAAATTCAAACGGCATACGTATATGTAATTAATACATATGTAGCTTTGTATCTTTGAAGTACGCGTCTCCACCCGCAGCAAAATTTACAAATAGATACTTGGGGATATTGGGATACAGCATTAATAACAATTATGCGGCAATTTCAATGGCCCGGACGGACTTAACGAAGCCAAAGACAATATTCAAATTAAATTCTAATTTAGTAGCTACTAAAGGTCGCAGGCAGCGCCAGCGGACGCCTCAAGTTGAAAGTGAATTTTAAGCGTTTTCGGTTTATTTCACCCAGACGTCGACGCCGGCAGCGGCAGCAAATTAAACGCTCATTAGCATATTCCAAAGTCAGAACGCGATGGGCGGCGGAAAAGGGGGCGGGAATGGGAGTGGAAACGGGATCCAAAGGGAGCCCATGCATGCGAGCACGCACGAAATTACCTCGCAAAAGCAAGTACAGGAAACACTCCTTGCAACAAACATCCAAAGTCTCAAAAAAAAATTATAAATAGTGTTAAAATGAAAGCAATTTAATAACTAAAGCTAAAATAATACATTACACTATTTGAGGGTCATAATTTGGAAGTTTAATTTGATTCACTACCTAAAAACATTTGTTTTAATTTCCAGACTAATCAATTTTGGTAATTATAAAAATAAATTCATAATTTATTATTTACAGTGCAGAGAAAATAAAGACGCACGCTTTGAAAGGGCAAAAAGAGATAGCTGCCGCAGGAAGTGGATTCCACTTTGAGGGTGAAAGAGAGGGCCGTTGACAACAACTAGTTAAAAAGAGAGATGGGGCCAACGAGCTGAGGCGGCAAAATAAATTAATTTGCTTCAACCGCTTACCTATAGGGATATATATATAAATATATATCTCCTTGCCATATGGCATATTTTTTTTTTTAGCAGGATGAAAGGGAAAGGCAGAGGGCGTTCTTTCTCTTTCTCTCGAGTGCTTTTGCGGCCCCATTGCGTGTCATTCAATTTACATTAATTTAGTTGATGTTACACTCGCGGCAGACCAAAAAGGGACCTGGAGGAGAGTGGGGGCGTGGCCGCGTCAAAACCAATTTGATTAGGCCAAGCTTAAGCTTAAGGAGGCGGTGGAAGTCAAAGCGAGTCAAGCGGATTGAAGACAGTTTGTCAATCACTCAAATCCAATGGCCAGGAAAAAAGGGGAAAAAGTCGAGAAAAATTAGGAAATCGGGGTTAGTTGTGAAAAAATTGTCATTAAAAACGGTAGGCGCCTGATGTGCATAAATAAAATGTTTCAAAAAAAATACATAACTATCAAGGCTCTTCATTTTAATCTTATTTTATTTAAGATACAAAAATGTAAATGTCAAACAAAGATTAGAATTTGGTTCAAGATTCGCTATTGACTTTAAATGGGTTATTTATTTACTCCAGTTTAAATATGACCGTGTTTTTAATGTTGTTTATTTTAAACTGAGTTATTGGCAGATTTGGGCAAAGATATCAGTATCGAAATACCTAAAGCCAAGGGTCAATGTCTGAACCCCGCCACTCTTAACCCCTTTCCACAATTATCTGATTCAGCTAAATAAATAAAAACAAAATTCTGCGAAAATAGTGGGGGGGAAATCGAGGGTGAGGGGTAGCACCGAAGGGGGCCTCAGAAAAGGGGGAGTTGTAGATAGTGGTCTGAAAAATTCGAGGGAACTCATTCGGATTCTCCAGAAATCCGTCGCTAAATCGCGGACGGCGAGAATCGGCGGATTTTGCGATTTCGTCAATGAATGTATATAGTGAGTCATATGGTCAATCCCCTGGGCTAACTGTAAAGCGAACAGGCGAAACAAAAGGAAAGTGTGAGAAAGGAAAAATGAAATATGTAAAAGCGCAAGGGCAAGCGAAAAAGATCCGAAAATAAAGAAAATAAACCCCCCAAAAAACAGAGACAAATGAGTGACAAAAAGTGGAGACAAGCCAGCTGATGGAGATGATAAGAGAATTGAATGGAGCAAAAGATAAGGAAAGATGGGGATAGAGGTGGGGAGCAGGGGGAGAAAGGCAAATCCCCCGCTTCGAGCACTTTCAAATTTGTATTTTTGCCTTTTGATGTTCTCGTTACCAGTGTGTTTTCGGCTTATATTTTCGTAAGCCCTTCTTCCAAGGTATCACAAAGTTTTATTTTACATTTGCAATATTTTAAAAATCTAATAATGGTTTGGTACAATGAAAAATATATATTTCTTTTAAACAAATTTATCTACAGATATTCATGGCATCTAATTAATGTAAGTGAATTGTAAAATATAGAATTTATATTCCCAAACTTTTTATTCAAAACACTTGCAGTTCAAATTAACACGAACTTTTCAAATATATTATATAACATATTTTTCTCTCTTTCTATAAAGCATCACAAAAATTGTATAACATAGAGAGTTTTAGGTGGCCACAATAGTTTTAGTATTTGAAAAATAAAGTTACTAACTAACTTTTTAATAAGCCCTGCAAATATTTAAATAGGATTAAATGAGGTTGTGTTTCATTCCACAATATGCATGTATGTACTTAACGTGTGGCGATAATATACCCAATTTGGCCGGACCTTTTAGTTAACCCCAAAATGCACTTAGCTTTTGAGAATTTTGTATGTTAAGAGGCTTACTGCCACTTGAACTCTGCCTAAATGTTAAATGTTAATTTTGTTCACATTATTTGCCGTTGTTTAACTTTTATATATTATTTTTTCGTATTTTTTCATATTTCTTTTCGCTGCGAGAGAGCTGCGAACAGATTTGAGTCAAGGACGTGACTTTTATAGCAAGTCTGCCCTTCGGCAGTTCAACTTATGATTATTATGATGATGATGTAGCTACTTCTCCAGCTTCTTCTGCTTCTTCTTCGTCCACCTACTCAATGGGTTAACAGTTGAGGTTTGTTTATACTGCGATAATTGAAGGGGGGTCTCCAGCCATCCATTCAAGTTCAAGTCGAAATTGAAACCAGTCACATTATTACATTTTTTTTTGCACCTGTTGGAGTGACTCCCCATTGAAGTTGATTGCGAATTTATCAAAATATTCAAATTACATTTCAGGGGGTTGGGTCTTTAATTGC
This sequence comes from Drosophila kurseongensis, assembly GCA_018153305.1. Lineage (NCBI taxonomy): Eukaryota > Metazoa > Arthropoda > Insecta > Diptera > Drosophilidae > Drosophila > Drosophila kurseongensis. The sequence goes on from JAECXX010000141.1 coordinate 15,122,450, forward strand.
TGTTTTTTCGTAATACTTGTATACATTTTTGTGTTAAATTGCTGGGCTTTGTATTTCATTCGTATTACTTTTTCGGTTGTTTCGGCCTACATCGATACTTTTTGTTAACCTGTATTTTTAAAAGATTTTATTATTGGCTTCTTTTTTGATACATTTTTATTTGTATCGACGGATTATTTTGTGACCTGTATTATTTCGTTAATGTTTTCTGTATCAAATTGTTTTGTATTTTATTTGGCAGCATTTCAAGCTTAGTATTATATTTTCCTGCACTTCTATTATTTTGCATTGTATTATTTTTTCATTCACCTGGTTTTTTGGAGCAGGTTCAAGTGATGGGTGCAGCTTTTATTTGTTATGGAAAGGGAGTGTTTTTGAAAGGGTGCGGAGGTTAGGGTCGGCCCTCTCTTTTTTGCCATAATTTGCCTCTCGTTCGCTCGGCTTTTCCACTTTCCACATCCATCATCATCAATAGCGGAACTCCGCTTCAAAGGATGTTCTGGAATGGAAAACTAACCAAGCGTGGTCACCACATCGTCCCGTCTCTTTCACCCACAGAATGCCCCCTCTTTCCAACCTTAAAGACCAATTATATGCAGATTTGTTCGCTTCAGGGTAAAACATTCTCCATTACACATGAAATCCAAGTAAAAAGCAAGCCAACGAAAAATTGTAAGTACGTATGAAAAAAATTTAATGAAAAGGGGAATTTGTTTGGATTTCAGATGGACTTTTTAGCGGTTTTGCGCATTTCATAATAATTTCGCCAAAACACTATTTGCTTATTTTTTCATAGCTAATTAGTTGACTATTGCGGTTGGACATTTTTTGAAACTTTTCGTTTTCAGGTCAGCCCAAGAAAGTCGATCAATCATCACAAAGTGGGAAACGAAAAATAAAACAAAGCTCGTGAAAAAAGAAATGTTTCTCAATGCGTAGAGAGCAATAAGTTAGTGGGTCTAATTAAGATCAGGCCTGAAATATATGAGATAAAATAAAAAGCGGCAATTGCCAAAGCAGGAAAATATATCGAAAATGGAGTAATTGGCTACCCATATAAAATCAAAAATAATAACTGGGATTAGTAAGCAAAATGCGTACAAAACGTATTCCGCTGAGCTGAGCTCATCACGTTCTATAGGATACGGAATAATAATGTACTTCTTTAAATTTCTACAAGTTTTGATAATAACTAACGTCAAAAATGGGCTAAAAAATTTGAGTGCAGATTTTTTGAGAATTAAATCACGAGTCTTAAGAGGTATCTCACTTTGAAATCGAATTAATTTTGGTTAGGTATGGATTTAAGAAATCCAAGTAAGGGTCACCATTTTACACATCATCGCAAACTTAGAGAAAACTAACATAAAAATGGGTCAAAAAACGAGGTATATCACTTTGAAATCGGATTAAACTTGCTAAAATTATGGACTCTACAAACTAAACTGTGAGTCCTTTTATTACAAGTCATAGGAAACTTAAAAACTTAAAACCCCGAAATATTAGAACTAACACCTAATGTCTTGTAACTTTATTACTTCATAAAGCTTGGTTGCTGGGCAATTTCCAGTAATCTTAGTAGATTGCCATAAAATATATATTATATGTTCACGCATTCTGAGCTGATAAGAACATTCTCGATGAACAATCATTTCATCTGCTGGAACTTCCGCGTAGCCAACTCTGTTTTATTTACAAAATTAAAACAGACTGTTCAAAACACTCTAAAAATCTATATAAATAAAGTAAAATACATTGGAAAAAAACCCAGGGAACCTTCAGCTTAAATTAGTGGGGGTCGCGAGTACACCCATTAGATGATGAAAAGAACCTGAGGAAATCGACATTAGTCCTTCGCTTAGTTCCCAAGAAAAAAAAAAAACACAAATAATAATGAGTGTGGGGCGCAAAAAAAAAGAGCGAACTAAAAAAACAGAGGACAGAGAAAAGCAAAAGCGAAAAAAGCAAGAACTTAATACGCTTTAAATGAGTCGCAAACTGTCATAAAGTCGAGTGTCAAATGGGTTATCTGCCGATGTCTGGGGGCATAAAGAACCGACGGCCAACGCAGAGTTCTCAAGATCGCAGATCGCGGTTCGGATCGGCAGAGGAAAACTTAAGAAGGGAAACACATCACATCACATCGTTTATCCCCCCCTTGAAGCTAAAAACGCTCCAACGTTCAAGGTTAATTGTGCAATAATTTATGAAACTTTATGAAATGGCAAATGCGACAAAACAAAGCAAACAAATTAACATACAGCTGGCTGCTCGGCCATATAGAGTCGCGATACAGATACAGATACAGATACATTTACAGCCGCAAATGTCCAGATACGAACACTTAAATCATAGATGCAAAACGCAAAATAATAGTTCTTTAGTTCGCTTCATTGTTTCGCTTGGCAAGCATTTAACAACAATTATCGCCAGTACGAACATTTATTTAAAACACCCAGAGGAGCACGTATCACCATTAGGGTATCACCCATTAATATATTATAATGAGAACAGCGCGTTACATTTGATATAAAATATATCAAAATAAGTGGTTAATTGAATCACTTAACATATATATAGTTACATATATTTTTTTATTACTCACTTCTCTTGTAATGTATTCTTTTGATATGCGTTTACTTGTTCAATTTAATCAGAAAAATTAATATGATTTTGACACATTCATCATATATATATAATAATTCGATCGATAAAGAAAGCCTCATAACAGTTAAGCCAATAAATTTATTAAACAATTAATGATTAATTATTGTGTAATTTTACCTAAATTTACATTTCTGAAACGCACTGTCTCGTGCGCTAAATCTGCATACAAGACATTTATAAATTAAACGAATTTGAGTCACTTGTCGATTGCAGCCAAATGAAAAGCGCCAGCGCCAATGAATTACAAAAACATTTCGTTTTTATTTCGAAAGAAAAACCATAAACAATGCGAAAAAAAACAATAACACTTATAGATTCGTTTGCATATATTTTTATAATCATCACAATTTTTGCAGCATTTAAAAAGCTATGAAATAACCGGCACAACAAAAACATTTGGCTAAACTTCCGGATCCGAAAGAGATGGCCGATCTGCGGGCCAAAAAAAGAAGGCAATAGCTGCCAAACAAACTTTTTGAAGGTTCAAGGCAACATTTTTCGTACATTTTTCTTCGCTTTAGCATTAAATGATATTTAATTTGCATTTACAGCGGGAAATCGGGAGGAGGGGGGGTCTCGAAGGGTGGTGGCGAAGGTGGGTGAGTGGGTGGATGGGCGAATGGGGGGTGCGGTGGCTGCCGAATGCCCAATTACGTTTGACGAGCAGAGAACGAGGCACAAGATGACATCCGCCCGAGTTCAAAAAACCGTCGACAGCTGACGGCAACGAAAACCCCACTGACGCACCACCGCACCACAGTGGTGCCAAATATTTGGTCTAAAATTACCCGCATAAAACAATTATGGCATTGGCATGCCATAACAAAAATTAAAGCCTAAATAGATTCAAATGCTATTTTAAATCTCAAATACACTTAAGTTTATATGTAACTAATGGGTAAATTCGAAAAATTGTTTATAAAAACTGCTGTTTTCCAAATGTTCTTCATAATTAATTTTGCCCCAGTGTGCAATTCTAGAACTTTAAGGAAAAATACAAATATTATCATATAAACATCTCTTTCGTCACCGCCACAAACGCAAATACACAAATTAATTAGCCTTTAAAAATGTAATGGAAATCAAAATATACTTTGTTTAAGAAACAATTTCAGAAGGAGAAAAATCCGGGCTATAGCTTATTTTGATATATATTTTGTTTTCAGCTATACGTTGTTGCTTTCTGTCTATAAACCTCAATGATGGGGAATCCCGTTGAGTTATACTTTAATGTTTATCCTTATAAATAAACTTTGTTCCACTGTAGCTTTGTGTCATGTCATAGGCATCTTCGCCTTGTTTTGTTTTTTTGACAAATTATGAACACGTTTCGTGTGTGTTTCTTCTATGGTCAGTGGATTGAAGATTTGGCATTTTAGATTTCGGATTGTGGGGCATCGAACCATTGGTCAAGTTGATAAGATCAATGGGGAAGGCGGCAGAGTGGGAGGGCAGTAGATAGCGTGCTAGGGACCTTCAATACAAATTGCTGCGGATGGTCAAAGGTGAGTGAACTGGCTTGGATTACCCAACAGCGGATCGGCTGGCTATAACCATTAACGCGAACGAACCGAATCTGTATCTGCATTTCCTCCAATTGTAGCCATGACTGATAAAAGTGAAAGGCAATTTGTGAACTTTTCAATGCTTTTGTCTATTTTATGTGGTATCCCCGATTTTTTTAGCTGATATATTTTGTTGTGGGTGACCCGGCGGCGCCGAGGGCGGGGTCGCAAGGTTACCCTTAAAAAACCGAAAATGGTTTTTAATTAAAAAATGCAGAAAAGAAAGGGGAGGTGAGGTGAGGTGAGGAGTGTTGTGGAGAGGAGAGGTCGGTTAGTCGGTCGGTCGGTCTATCTGTCCCTCGAACACTCATAGCATCGCTCCGTTGATGTCAGCTGCATCTCCCCATCTCTAGCGGATGAGTCAGTCGGCCAGTGTATCTGTATCCGAGAGATATAAATTTGTTTTGGTCTTTGCCAAGTTCTTTTCAGACCGGCAATAAATGGCCAAAAGCAGCAGAAAGCCAGCAAAACAAAACAAAACGAGAATCGCACAGCACAGCCGAGAATAAATAAATAAGGGGCACCACTTCTGACACACTAAAATATATTTTATCAAATTTTTTTTTTTTGGTTTTTCATTTTAGTTAAACTTTACTAGGATTGCAAATATTCTAATATTTGTATTCGTTCGAATGCAGGAATCAAAAAGGAAATCCTGATTACTTTCTGGATTTGCTGATAAACTGTTTGTTTTACCAAAAGGTGTAATGACATGACACATTTATTAAGCAATATTTGTTCGGGGTCCTATTTTTTTCCCCCCAGCTGTACGCACTTATAAATGTGTGTGTGAGTCATGCAGGGACTGCAGTTAGACAAAGATGAAAGGAATTGTGGAAAGGAGAGGGAGCATCGAATTGAATGTTCTACCATGACTCACTTTTTGGGGAATCATGAAGGAACTTTGGTCGAGATTAATGGATTTGTTTCTTTCCCTTGAAAACCGTAAGCCCACTTACCAAAAGATCGGGGAATCAAGATTAGCGAAATGATGGAAGAATTACTCACCTGAAAAGAAAGAGAAGACGGCAATTAGCACAAAATATTCGCAAAACCAATGAAATACAAAATGCAGGCAGCAAATAAAGTGTTTGGGTAAAAGTAAAAGCGCAACAAGTTGCGTGTGGGCGTGGCAAGGAGGGAAAATAAAATAAAACAAATAAAACAAGCCTAACAAAATTAAGGAAAAAGAAAAATAAAAAGTGAAAAGCAGCTTCAAGCCAACGAAAGAGACGGGGAACACTTAGGTGGAACCAAAAGTTAATAACTTAGACCCAAATGAAAGTGAAAAGGGCAAATAAAAGTAAAAATAGAAATGCAAATGGGGAAAATAGTAAAGCCAGGCGAGTGGCTAAATGGGAAAAGCGCCGAAATGGGAAAATGGGCATCGAAATGAGGCCGACTGACTAAATTACAAATCAATAAGTAAATACAATATGCACGGTCAGACAGTGCGTTTCACTGTCATAAGGCAACGGCACGCAAACAGCGGAGTCGTAAAAAATCTTTGATCACTTCCCAAAAACAGTATATCGATTGTTGTTAACCTTAAGGTCATAAAAATCGATATTTTCAACTTATACTGTCATTTTGATTAATTGGTTTCATTTGAATAGGGCAATAATCGATATTATAGTACATTTATTAACAACCACTTAATGAGAACCATCTATCACTCATTTCATTGTAAGCTGAAACCATTTAAATTTGTATTTTCATTCGATAATTTTAATTGAAATAAACAGTTTTGTTTTTAAGCCCTATCCTGTAAAAATAATAGTAGAAATAGATTATTGTCCAATTAAAATGTACGTCTCTACACCTGTTTAATAGAATCAATTATATCGTAAACTAACAATGTAGTGAAGGACACAATCTAAGCTTCGAATAAAAATCACATGTGAAAGCCGGAAAAGATGTGTGTTTAATGCCTTGTCAGTCGACCAGTCCTAACTATCAATTTCCACTCTTGTAGTTTTGTTGCACAGTGTAGGTAAGACCCCTACGAGTCGTAAACTTACGCACCTCCCCCAACTTTGTGGCTTCGATTTTGGTTTATGTGACGCAGACAAATAGTAAAAATAGTTGTCAACTTCTCGCCCACTTTTGATGGACTCTTCTGAAGTTAAGGGCCCCAGCGATGATAGAATTGGAATGCAAGGCTTTAAGGAAAAATATGCCATCAAAGAAGCCAGATGAAGTAAGGAAAATATTGCACTGCCATTTTTCCATCAGCCAAGTGCCAGCCACCAAACTTCCCGGGGCTGATGATTAGGATGACAGTCTTCAGAAACGCGGAGTATTCGGTGTGGAGCGGAAAAAGTCGAGACAAAATTGCAAATCCAAAGAGTTTTGACGCCGACAATGCGCGCATGATAAAAATAATCATAATGCAAACACCAAAAGGTTGTCCCCGCAAAAAGATACAAAGATACAGAGATACAGAAGAAAAGCAACAGTGCAGAGACAGATGGATAGATGGATGGATAGATGGCGGAGAATCGGTGGGAAAATGGATGTGCGGAATACGTGAATAGAATTTGTCATCATCCATTGAGATGATGCAACCAAAATGGCATCGCAGGAACCAGTTTTCACCAAAGAGGAAAAAAAATCAACTTGGTAAAGTCAAGAGACCAGAGTTTAAATAAATCTCTCAAGCTCAGAAATATCTTACATATTTCTGTATTTTTGCATTTATTTCTTACAAATATTGTCTAGATTTCACATAAAATAATTTAACTTGTTGACAAATGTTCTTGCTTTATATTTTTGCCTTGATATGCTCCTTCATTATATTACAAATTTATATTTTCACAAATTTTCCCATACAACTGGTTCATTTTACTTCACTTACTTCACCAGTCCTATAAAAACTTCGGGTTAATTAATCCGGCAAAGGTTCAACTTAAAAGTTAATTCCTTGGCAATTTTCGCCAGGGAAACCTAATAGCAGATGAGCTGCAAAAGTTCTTTAAGGCGATGGATGCAGTCGAGTGAATAACTTATCAATTTGTTAATTAATTCCCGGCTAAGAACAGAGAAACAAAAACGAGCAGTCTGATTGGTTGTCAAGTGGAAAAAAATCACTTAATTGTCGCTTTGCATTTTACAATTCTTCTTTTCGTTTTATTTTTGGTTTAGCGGGCAAAAAGTCTTGTTTTTGTTTTCATTACAATGGCTGTAAAAAAGTGCCACCCAAGTGGGAAAACAAAAGGCGAGCAGCACAAAGGCGTTGAGAGCCAATTAATGGGACCGCCTCAATAACCGACTGCCGGAATCAGTAATTGACAAACCGACCGACTGATTGACTGACTGAGTGACTGACTGATGGACTGACCATCGGATTGACTAACTGACTGCGAACGAGTGCGTCAATTGGCATCATCGTTAAAATGATAGAGAGCGGCAATTCTATCAGCGCGTGCAATTGTCAATTAAAGTGCGAGCTGCAAGTAATTAATGGCAAGCGAACAGAGTCCAAACAGCAGCAACACTATCGAACTAAGAAATTTCATGCATACTCTGGGAACTTGAAAAATACACTAAGAAAAACTCTTCCGCATATCTTAATCAAAATTTTCAAATCACAGTTATATAGCAAACAAAACTTGATATACACTTTTAAAACATAATGATACTACAAATTGTACATAAATTTTAAGTTTCAAAATTGTTTTACCTTGTAAATATTATATTTTGGTTTCGGTTGTCTCGTAAAGATTTTCAAAAATAAATGGTATGATTCATTTATATTTTATCGAAGAAAATGGCTCATGTTTTTGCGATTACAGTTATCAAATGCTCAAGTACATGACACAAGTAATTATTAACAGCTTCGTTGATTAGTTCTACTTACAAAGAAACCCAGCACTGCATTCAAAAATATAGTATAACATACTTAAAGTCAAAAGTTACTGAATATTTTCTATTCCATATATTTTGTTCTGTACTTTTCGTTTTTTTGATTTGTAGTTTCCACATGAAGAAATTTATCTAAGAAACAAACTTATTTAATCAAAGGTCTTAAACGATATTTTTAGAATAATTCCCAATCAACAGCTGTGACAGCTGTGCACAGTTCCGTGGAATAAATAATAAATTGAACATCGGATTCCGTGCAAGGCAGATGCTGAAGGGAAGTTAACACTTTGTCCGTGACTTTTCAATTGCTTTCTCCGCTGCACTTTCTTCCCCGTTTCTTCGCCTTCCTTCTCTGCTTTTCTTGAGTTGTTTATGTTGTCGCTGGCATTGATAATGAACAACTGTGGGTGTCTTTGTATTTACAAGTATTGCCTCTTATCGCCCATCATTACAAGACGACTTACAAAGTCAAGCGCAAAGCAGAAAAAAGGAAGGGTGCAAATTGGAGGATTTTCGCACTGAAAAGGTTCTTTGGTGTTTAAGCATTTGCAAAAATTCTGCGCAACTAGTTCCAATTAGAATTGGTTGTGGGGCATCTATTAACTATTTGCAGCTGCTCTTCATTTTCTGCTGCAAGTGCCACCCTGCTTTTGTCCAACCAGCGAACAAAATTGTTCGAGATTTAGATAAAATATCAGCAAACCGTGAGACAGGTTTTGTTTGCAATAAACACAATAACAAATAGGCTTAAAATGATATGAGTTTCCGAACAAAAACACGAAAATCCATTGATTGATATTGATATTCATTTCAATGGGAAAACAATATATATTTTTTTCCAAATGGTATTTAGCATAGTTTAATAAAGTTTATTGTGCTGATTTGTCAAAAGTGTCAAGTAAACGGTTTTAATATATTTTTTTTCCCAATTTTCTATCACTATTATTTTTCCCCTGGGTGTACGTGTGTGTGCGACACGTTACCCTCTTCGGACACCCCGTTTGTATGCACATTCGCATTGGAAGTGTTCTCATTGTTGGTTTTATTGCTGTTGATGCGTGTCAAGCAGTTGGCTATGTATCTGCCCCTCCCCTGGGACCTCATGCCCCGCAGATCCTCCCCCTATCCACCCTTCCCCTGCATATATCGTACATATGTACATACATATCCATATCTCCGTTCCACTTCTCAGCTCGCTTCAATTTCCAGGCATTAGTATGATAAATGATATCAGAGGAATATCGGTAGGAGGTTCTCCGCAATTCTCTACAATTCTCCCTCTCAGTTCTCTGTTTCCCTTTTGGGTTTTCTGGCCTATTGTATACTGCTCCCCTTCCATGTTTCCTCTTTATCACTTTAGCTATCCCCTCATTTTCTGTTGATAGCCAAAATCGAGGGTGGCATCTATATTATGTCGGTAAAAGCACCGCAAAAAATATATACCTTGTAAAAGTTGTAAATTTTACATTTTTATTCTACATAACTAGTATTTAATTACATATATTTATTTATATTAGATATATTTATTTTGAGATAAACATATTTTGTTTTGACAAAATCGACTACCAAATGACCTTTATATTCTCCCAGTGCTCAAAGGGGTTACTCGAAATTCCCTACTTTATGATTCATGAAACTATCTACATGGCATATCTTTATGGCTTCTTACACGCTCTTTCCTATAGTAATAAATTTCGATCCCGGCAGGCATTTTTCATATTTCCGCATTTTTGAAAACCAAGCTTTTGATATATCAAATTCGAGAAATAAACAAAACCAATAATTCTTAAACGGTTTTTAAATATTTAAATGCACAGAAGGGTTAAGGTTATGGGTTGTGATTTGGGTGTGAGTTTGGGTTCGTTTAGTTTGGGGCTTTAGTTCAAAGGCCACCGATTAAAAGGCATTTAAGAAGGTCACATTAGGCAAATGTTTTATGTTTAGCCAACAAAACCGAAATTATGCAAATCTTTTTTGAACAACGCCCCGAAAAATAAACAACTAACCGTTTTTTGTGTTTGATGAACGATTCAAAAATTTCAATTAGCAAACTTAATTATTTTCCTATTACAGCGAAGATTTATGCAGATGGGAGGGGCGCGGCCAAAGGTCGCCAAACAAATCTCCAAAGTCCAGAAGCACTCAGTGCCAGTAGAAAAAAAAAAGAAGAAAAACAAGCAACAAAACAAAAATACAACCCAAACGAATTCAATTCAATTCAATCAACAAAGGAACAACACCGAAACAAAGTTCAAGGGCATTTACAGCTAAGAAACGATAGGAAACAATTTGTTGGCGCTTGTTATTATCTGCAAGGCCATCGAAAATCATATAAATCAATAAAAATAAAGGGATTTAATATTAAATATTGATTGAAAAGTTCGCTTTCCGAAATCACACCAAAGTGACATGGGCCCACATGGGAAAATAAAGACAGGAACGCAATTGGAAACAACGTGAGTTCCGACGGGGTAAATGGAGCAACGTAAATTGATTTACACGAAGCCCCACACCCAAACTTTTCTGTTTTCAACTAGTCAAGAAAGAAATGGAGGAAATCGAAGAAAATTGGCTGGGAAATTGGTAGGGAAGCAAGTGGGCGTGGCACTTGAGTCGATTACTGTCCAGCTCATTTGGCAGCCAATTAAGAGTAAATCTAAGCTCCCAACTCTAAAGCCAATGGAGGAGAATAAGATGTGTGAGAATGGGAAGATTAATGAACGGATGTCTTCGGAAGAAGGTAAGTGAGGGGAAGTTAAGGAGAATTAAGTCCTCGATTGTAAGACGCTGATTGGAAAGGCAATGGAAACGACTTAACACAGTCCTGTAGTCAAAAACAAATCAATAGATAAATAGGTTTATAATAATATATAATAATTATAATATATATCTATACAAAATATATTTAATTAAAATTTGCTAGACAATTCCAAAATCAGGTAGTTAACCATGATTTGAAAACCGAAATGAGTTTATACCTTGGGCTAAATCATCTTAGGCATTTTCAATAACTCAAACGCTAACGTACTAATTTGAAATTATCATATATTTTGAGGGACCACCAGGAAGGCTTCCGTTTTCGACTGACCGCGCATAAGTTGAGGCTAGGAATGACAGGAATCCAGGTTCCATGTCACAAAAGGCGCACTCGGCACTTGTTGGCCATCCAACCATTTCGAGTTACCGAGAAACCACCTCCATCTCGGGAAAATTCCCGCTTTGACACACATTTCCCAGAAGCCAGATGGAAAATGAAGTGGGGGGTTTTGGGTGTTGGCAAGCCAACCTATTAGCCCACTCCATCAGGCTCATCAGAATCGGTCGGCATTAGCATGGAGCGCTGCCTGTTTGTGTGTGGCGTAATGAATGGCTTTGCCAGCACCCACAAATCCACCCAGCCACCCAGCCATCCAACCACCCAACCACCCACCGCCCAGGTGGTAACAGGTTTTCAGAACAGAGTAACGGGAGTACACAGACACACTGGCGGCTAATTGGTTACATAAGAAAAAGTGCATTCATCACGGCTCAAATTAAATGATGGAGCAGCCGATATCGCATGTACGCATGCATTTATATAGTCGAATTTCCCGATATATTTAGATCAGCCGTCAATCGATTTCCCTGACCCAAATTACAATTATTTTCTGGCCTCTGACGATAATTGAATTATGGCGAAAATATGAATGAAAGCCTTGCAAAGATAACGAAAAATTAAAAGTTTACTCAAATATTTTTCAACCAAGAGCGGATTTACGCTCGAATATTATAGCTGCATGTCATACAGCAGGCATCATTTAATTTTAACGCTTTATAAGTTTTTGGTTGTATTTAAAACATGTTCCATTTACAAAAGTTTGTTGCATGCACATCTTTAGGAAAATCATTGTATTCTGTTAACGTTCACTTAATTGTTTAAATATTATAATATTCAAAATTAAGATACAAGAAAAAAATTTAAGTAAATTAACCTTATTGCTCGATATCTAATTTAACATAAAAATCCGCCTTTATTAATTGGTTTTCTGTTACTTTTCTGCAAAATAAACAATCAAAATATTTATATTTCCCATCTGCAGGCTAACGACAGCTGATTAATTGTTGATGCAAATCGTGGACTTTGCTTGTGGGTGAATGACTGTCGAAAAGCAGTCGCCGAGGCTGTTAATTACGTGCGACCGATGGGAAAGGTTAATGTTAACATTTGTTTAACATTTCGCAGCCCCTTCGTCGGGCATTTGTCAAACATTATTTTTCGGCCTTTTTCCCTCCACTTTGGAGCCAGGTTTTCGTTTGGCATTTGCGCCTGCGCTATCGCATGATTGATGATGCCAAAAGGAGCAAGCCCGGCGACAAAACCAGAAAAAAAAAACAGTTGAAAAACAAAAGTTCACAGGCCCCCCAGCTGATGAGGAAAATGCCCAAGCCAAAAAAAAAATAAACACAAAATTAAATGAAAAACGACTTATAGTGGAAAAGAAACGGTGAGGTGGAGTGTGTGTGCCTGAGTGTGTGAACTGTAGCAAAGTGTCAACAACAAAAAAATAATAAGCAAACAGCTAAGGTCGGAAAATTAGGAACTGTCAACACAGTTTTAATTGGAAAAATGTATGGTACTCAGATAGTAACAGAAAGAAAAATATTATTGATAAATACATTTTGTAAATATTTTTACATATTGGTTTTTTTATTTCAACGATTTGTTTTGTTTGGGTGTTTTTGTTTAATTTAATATCCTCACAATTTATTGAATAAATATTTTTAGTATTTGCTTTGTTGTTATATTTCATTAATGTCTAACATTTTTCCGAAGCATTTCAGTTTTTCTGGCACCTAAAACTTATGTTTTGCCAATTTGTTGCCTGTAAACAAATAGAACTAAAGAATTTTATGAATAAACAAATTGTTCAACACTATTATTGCCACCGCAGCTGTTTGCCGAAATTTATGTCTTTTCATGTAATGCACTTAACTCTTTGTTGACAGATATTTTCGTATTGTTTTTATTGCTGGCCACCATTAACCCATCGACCAACTGACTTTTAGCCGAAAAATACCTTCGTACATATAAAGTATATGGAAACAAGCAAAAACACAGCTCAAAATTTGTCGTACGTGGTTGCCCAGTTGGTGGCTCTCCACCCCCTAAGACCGCCCTTCCATCCCAACTCCCCATTTTTCCGCCTCACGAAATGCAAAATCACGTAGTGAGTGAGTGTGTGTGCGAAAGAAACTGTCATAAAAATGAGATAAAAATCTCTTGGAAATGCGACAGCGACTTGAGCTGATCTGAGAGTTGGAGCCTGGGACAGAGATTGAGATTGAGCCGAGGAAAGGAGCAGGGATAAGCTAGAAATATAAAAAAGTTCAATTACCAAAAGGCGAATAAAAAAACAAGTAGTTCTTTTATATTTATTTAAGGATATTTTTGTTTTAGTTAAACCCTAAGTCATATACTAATTGTAATTTTGACCTATTTGCCATCTCCATGGTCACATTGTCCACAAATTTAACCTATTTTCCCCTTGGTCACACTGGGATTTTTGCACCTAGCACCAAATCAGCTTCCGGAATCTCTTTTGAATAATAAATCAATTTAAACATAAACGCTGAAATATGTTAAGTATTTTCAACTTTTAGAAACTATAATTATTTTTTCGCAGTGCTCGCATCAGCGTTGACAGCGGCAGCCAAGAAGATTTACGTCTGTGTGTGTCTTTGGGGCCAGGCAATAAAAAATAGTTGAAAACAATTTATAAACAGCAGCCACAAAAAGTGCCGCCGACGTCCGTACTCTTAATTTTTTACGATTTTCTTTATATTTTTTTTATGCGCGAATCATGCAAATATTCAGCGTTATAGTGGAGTAAAAATGAAGTGTATTGCACTAGAGCCAGCAACAGCTGGTCAAGAGTTTAAGCACCCGCCCACCTCTCATTTACTATTTACATACCGCCCCCACCTTTCCGCCTATCCAAATAATCAAAACATGGCAAATGTGGCCGAAAATTGCGCTTGAATTATTACTGCTGTTTATGCCTCGCATAATGCACATTATGTGGAAAAGCTGGCTTGTATAATGGATGGTGGCCGACGACAGACTATTATGACTTAATTAACGCTTAACTTTAATTGATCAAATATTAAATCAGTCAATCAATTATGCAATTTCCAGCTAAACAAGCATGAAATCTGTAGTCTCTGTTTGTTTTTACATTAAATTGTGCAATTGTAATAAATGAAATTATCCCATATTTATTGACTGATTTGTATTCAGTAGTTACATAAATATTTAAAAATCACTTAGTTTTAATATTATTGAAAATGTTAAAAAGTTTACTAGTAAAATGATGATAAACTTAAAAGTTTCTACAGCATTCTGAAGCATACATTCTGTGGATTGTCTAGATGGGAATTCCTCGGCAAAAGTCCCACAACTATGAACACATACTGTAGTTTGAGGATAGGCTTTGTCACCATTGTCCTCTCCCTCCCGGAAATTTACACCCAAGTGTTGGGTTGATTTACGATCTGGACCCACTGACTCAACAGGCTTCCTTCGGCGCCAAGCACACACACATTATACGTATTTTTATATATATATATATATATAAGCGGGATTCTAATAGAGCCTCGGCTTAAATACAAACACAATCCTGACCCCTGGCCCCTGCGACCCCCCACAATTGAACAATTGAACGTGGGAATATTGAGCTTCCCCACATCTTCCATCTTCCATCTCCATCATCATCAGCGTCATCTTTTGTGCGGCACTTCTTCCATCGTAAATTACAATTTGTTGGCCAATTTTTGTCGATCTGAGCCGAAGATTTATCGGCCAAATGACATTAAATTCAAGTTTTCCTGAGAACTTTTTTCGTTCTCTACCACATTGCTTGCCGACTTGGATTTAATTTGTGTTTTATCGTTCATCTTGGGTTTATTTATTTATTTCTGTTTCTATTCGAGACGAAAGCATTCAATAAACACAGTTAAATAATTGTCAAGCAATTACAACATTAAGAATCGATCAGAAGCTAAACAAGAATGAACTGAAAAAAGCTTAGATAATATTTATTTTTTTGAATGTTCAGATTATTTACTTAAGACCCGCAGCTTTTGTGTTTTGTAATATACATATATATAAATGGCAAGTTAATGAGCTCAAGTGGTGGAAATGTGGGCGTGGCAGTGGGAAAACAAAGCGAAGGTAGCAAAGACAATAATAAAATCAAATGAAACTAAATTAGTTGTGAAAATAATATTGGGGGCGACTCCGTTGATCTTTCCATCTCCTTCTCATCCTTCTGTATGCCCGCCCGCATACACAAAACAAGAAATATAAAATTTAACTGGACATACACACGGAAAAAATGTAGCTT
Source organism: Drosophila kurseongensis (assembly GCA_018153305.1). NCBI lineage: Eukaryota > Metazoa > Arthropoda > Insecta > Diptera > Drosophilidae > Drosophila > Drosophila kurseongensis. Next base: position 15,137,928 of record JAECXX010000141.1, read on the forward strand.
AAAAGTGTAATATTAAATAACAGACTTCAATTCGTAAAATGTTTGTAACTCTTACAATACTAAATTAAGAACATACATACGTTTATTTAAAAAACGAAAGTAACCACGAGATCTTATATTTTTTAACTGTGCCCAATTAATAACTGTAAGTTCACATTCGTTGGGACAGCCTCAAATTAATTATTTTTTAAATGTAGTATTTCTTTAGATTTATTTCTGTGTAAAGCAAAAGAGGAGGCCATAGACCTAGACCTGGTAGCATTTCCCATCAATTAAACTGACAACAGTATGAGGCCATTACACGCTCATCAAAACACTTAACACACACACACACACACTCTTAATGGGTGGGGGGTGGTGTGGTTGGGGGTGGTGGTGTTGCTGTTGGCATAGTGGGTAGGGGGTGGCAGTGCATTTTACGCTGCAAGTTAAGCAGCGTTGACCTTTCAGCTAAACAAACACCCCGATGACCAGCTGCACGCACACAAAATTAAATGAACTAGTTCACATCGGACAGAAAAATAAAACTAGGGGCTTAAATAATTTACCAAGAGCGGAATGAAGCTAAGAAATGTTAACTTGAATTGAAGGTCACAACAGGATATAATATACCAATTTACTGAGGAAAAACCATATCTCTTAATAATTAAAAGAAAGAGAATTAAATAGAAACTGTCCCCTTTGTAATCAATGCTTTTTTAAAATAATATTCAAAGAAAATACATTTTAATGTACATTTAATAAGGCGTACAACATGCATTGCATTACACCCCTTTAAAATTCAATATCCATTTTATCTAGTTCAAGAGCAATCCCACTAATTAAGCCCCATTTTCCCATTTCCACCTCTTAGATGCCTTTTTTACCCTCAAACTCTGCAGTATTCACTTAATTGAAAATAATTAAATTCTGAGACGATGATTGGCAGGCGTTTTGCGATTTTTCCATTTCTCCCTCCGACAAGTTGCAATTGAAAAGCGAATATGAATAGGAAAACTTTGACCGTTTTGCCACTTCAAGTGCACTTGTTGGGGCAGTCGCGCGTGCCAGATAAGCCTACAGAAACTAAACCCCCTTTATCATCCCATAGATGTATTTGAGTGGAAATGTGTGAGTCCCTTTGTGTCATAGTACAAAGTTCCCAAAGCGGATTAATAACGCTAAAAGAAAAGTTTACCAGCGGTTGGGACAATGAAAAGCAAGAAACCGGAAAGAAGTGGAAAAGGGAGTATAATTTTAAGGAGCATAACTTATCTCAACTCGAGTTTGGGAACTTTAGCTAATGGGGTAATTCCCTAAGGCATTTGGAGACATTGTATATTGATTTAAATTCAGTTTGTTTCTAAAACGTGATTCATGTTAATGGTAAGATTGTTTTTGAATTATTTTCATAATTTCAGGATATAAAACTTGAATTACTCACCTTTTCTAGAAAACATAATACAAACTTCAACATGACAAAGCCCAAGTCCAATGAAAAACATATTAAAAGCCAAAACTTTCGGTGGAAATGTAGATTTCAATTAACTTAATGCCTTACAGAAATTAAGTCAAAGAAATTTCCAAAAACAACAACGACAACTCCATTTTTTCCAGTTTTGTTTTCTTTTTTTGTTGGTTGTTAATGCATTTCCACACGCAAATGAAATCGAAACCTAAAAATCGGGTTAAAGCAAACAAACCAAACCAAACCAAAAAACAAAAAATAAGATGCAATCTGGGGGGACGAGACCCTACACATGTTTCCACATTCTGTCGAATGCCGGGGAAAATTGAAAATTGTCAAAATGCGAAGACAACGAAAAATAGATGCAGCAGAGGCGACAAAAAAAAATAGAAAGACGACGACGGCGTGAACAACAAATTAATCAATGTTAAAGGGATCGAAGGGGAGGTGGAGAAGTGGGCGGGGTGAAGGATGCAATCGGGAATGGGTATGCGTTTCAATTCCATTTGTTGCGCTTCAATTTCAAAAACGAGAAAAGTAAACACGAACGGAAAAAAATTAAAAACAACTTTCGTTTTCCTGCGCTTAGTTGAAATCATTAAAAAATAATCATCTTTATGCTGGGTTTTCGTTTAATGTATTTTCTGCGTTTTCCACACACTTGTGCGCTGACTTTTCCAGCCCACTGTGACCAAGTTTCGGTTCGTGTTAGAAAACCAAATCACTTTCTCCGGTTTCTCGGTTGTAGATCATTGGGTTTGGATTGCCCCCATGTTTTTTACCTGGGCTTCAATTACTTCTAAGATTCCAGTGACACACAAGATGACGCAACTTTCTATCGCCCTATCTACCCCGATTCTCTCTGTTTTTCGCTCAGTGCACCGCATTGCACGACTTTGTTTTGTTTTGGTTTTGGTTTCGGTTTTCTATTTCTGTTTGTCGCTCAATTTCCTATTTTTCAGGTGCCGAGATGATTCGGTTTTTTGTAATTTTTATACCTGGTATTCGTGGAATCAATGGGTATATGGTGTTCGCAGTGATAGATCTTTTAAACACACTAATTGCTGTCTTCCGGGTAGCTCCAATTGAATAATATTGTTTTTAATTTATTATATAATAATTTATATACATAACTTGTTAAATTTAAACCTTTAACCCCTTTTAATCTAAAATGTTTGAATACCTCCTACAAAGAACCTAGAATATTGTTGTAAAATGCACCATCTTTCAGGACTATTTTTATTATCTTCACAGAAACAGTACTATATACCAATAATTTGATATTTCAATCTATAATGTTTTAAACAGAAATCATTTATTTTTTCCAACAAACATCAACATCAGCAACTTTATGGAAAAAGTCAAGACCTATTTTCAAAAATACAATTTCCCAACATTAAATTTGACCACTGAGTATCTTTAAGTCGTCCTAGGTGTCTGTATCTTTTTTTAAATAACTCAATTTGTTGCCGAGCCCTGTCAAACGTCAGCGACGTCTTTTCCTCTACTCTTTGAGTTCCTTTTACCTCACTGCGCTACGTAAACACACAAGATATATACACACTCCCCGATTTCTTCCTGTTTACGTATGTTTGTAGCTGCGCATTCGGTTCGGCAACAAATGCCAAACATGTGTGGCAAACGTGCGACATATTGAGCATTCCTCGGAATCTGAATCTGAATCTGTAGCTGAATCTGATTCTGAATCGGAATCCAAATCGGTTTCCCCGCTGTGCGGGGCGGTAAAAAAAAATAACAAAAATGAGAGGATGGGGGCGTACTCAGTGGGTTAAGGAATCGCCGAAACAGCGGGCGTTTAACTGCACGTTTCCTGCCATTTAATTTGATTAAAGCCTGGCGAACAAAATTCAGCCACGAGGCAAATAAAAAATATGACGTCCAAGAATCCGTTGAGGGTTGAAAAAACCTCCGATCGAAGGCCTCAATCTTGAGCTCTTTGACTTGCGAACAAAAAAAAATTGCAAAACCTTAACCTTCAAAGACGCGCGACAACAAACGAATCCAATTGCAATTCTTAGACTCTGTTTTGGGATCGGGTTGCTTTTTGTAGCCTCAAGTCAAAAAGGCCGAGACGAAAAGCTGGTCTATAAAGTACAGTGATCACAGATCATACCCTACCTGCCTATCCAATGATTTTCAATCCATATTATTGAAATTTTATTTTTGATTAGTAGTTATTGTTGTGTGTATAAACTTGGTAAAACCTAAGCTCTTTTTATCTCTTATTCTTTTCATTTATCTCAGTTTAGACTTTAAAGAAATAAGAGATTTAATGAACTAAGAGCAACAGGCTGTGATTAGGCAGATATTGCACCAAGTAGAAAATTAGTTTTAAAAACAACATTTGCAAATAACCACTGTACTTCTCCCTATATAGGGAATTTCGGGGGGTATTGGGTGTGCGGATCAATTGCAGGTCTTTTGGATGTATTGTTGTTTTAGCCAAAGGCCAAAATTGAAAGCGGCACGAAGTGTACTTGATACGTTATGGTCATCGGGTTGAGGCTGAATTTTCTACCCATTGCTTTTATTTGGTTAGTTTTTGCTGCATTTTAATATACCCTTGAAGTTGGTATAGGTATAGTTATAATACGGCCAGTAAAACTGATCATTACTTGATTGCGTTTGGAGATGAATTAAAAAGGTATTTTGATTTTTGTAAAATTTAATTTTGAGACATAATTTGGATCATAATTGTTAATTTTCTGGTTTTCGAAGACAATCAAATTAAACTTGTTTGACCAAAATATATTTAGATATTACGACAACATTTCAATCAAGATCCTAGTTATTTTCCATATCTTATTTAAATAATTAAGATTGTTCACCTTAATTCAAAACATGAAGACATGAACTTGGTATATAGTGTATTTAATCCTTCGAATTTTGAACCAAAGCATTACTTTACTGCCCCTTTTTTGGGCTTAGCCTTGGGCCTTACTGATTTTTTGCTTACCCTTTTAATGGGGAAAAGGGATTCTTTATTCGGTGGGGGGCAATTGCATCCCCACACACACACACAATGATTTTGATTTCTTTATCGCATTCGTTGTTTTTTTTTATTGTTTCTACCTTCTTTACGTTCTTTGCTTTCTGGCCAGAATAGTTCCAGGAAAAAATTAAAATGCAACTGCGTGTTGAATTTTTAAATATGCAACTTGGATTTCGGGCGTTTTTTCGAGGCCAAGAAAAATTACAACAATAAATAAGGGTCTCCAGAAAAGAGGAGGAAGATGGGGCGCAAAGGGTTAAGTGCAGGAAGCCACTCTTTTGATCGCTGGATCGTAAATTACGAGAATGGAAGGAGGAGGAGGGGAGCAGAAGGACTGGAGAGCAATTATCAATAAGAAAAAGAAGAAGCAATGAAATAAAGTTTAATTGCACACAAAGCACTCACAAACACAACACTGGCATACACACAAATTAGTCACAGTTCGATTTTTAATCTCAGATCGTAATCGCTATCTCCCCATGCACTTTTGTTTTTACCTTTTTTGAGCCGATGATGATGAGTTTGAGCTGTTCTTGTTTCTGTTCTGTTCTGTTCTTTTCTCTTTTCCTTTATTCTCCTTTCTTTTATTGTATTCTATTCTCTCCTCTTTTCTATTCTAGAGGCGATCGCTTCTTTTTTCAAGTCACTGCACTTTTGTTTTGCTGTTGTTTTTATATTCTTTGACAGCTGTGTTGTTGCGACAAAAAAACCGCATAAAAACAATAATAATTTGCAGCACGTTTCGGGCTGTTTCTTCGGTTCGCACTTGTTGCTTGCCACAAAAAATAATATAAATTCTTGAGCACTCGCGTCTACGCAAAACAAAAAAGGTTTCGTTTCTGTGATTTGAATCAGCAGATTTTCGAATTCGATTCGAATATTTTCTCAAAGATTTAGCACGAATGCAGTTGCATTTTATTGCAACCGTTTTTCAAAAATATTCAATTCAAACGCCAGGCGCGCGCGAAACTGCGAACGAACCGCTCACGACGAAAGTTCGAAAGCAACAGAAAACGCAAAACAGAAACCATTGGTCTCACGCCGCACACGGGAGAGAGAGCTCTCTCGTGCCAGAGATGCCCGCTCGGAGCGGCAACAAGTTAGTAAGTAGCTAAATATAGCTAGGTGATGCTCTCACAATGATAAAAAATGTTATATGTCAAAGAATGTATGTAATATTCTGAAATATATATTAATAGCTTACTCAAAGACTTTCTCGATTTTGAATTCTTTTCCACATTTCCATTAAATTGTCAATATCTCTTTGAAAACCTTATATTTTTTTATGTTCACATTTACCAAGCACTTTCTCTGAAATATATTCTGATTTATACAATAGTGGTATTTTTAAAATAAATTTAGACATTTCGAAAGAAGCTTCATTGTTTTGGGTGTTACAAAACCAATATTTATTTTGGACTAATTCCCAAACGTAATTAACCAAAAAGCTTTTGATTTTATTACAATGGCAAAAAGGACCCAAATGTTGCTTCGCACTGTTCTTCGTTATTCAATTTTTTCTTTGTTGGTATTCTATAAAATAATAATGTTATCCCAAGTACAACATTCGGTGGAACACATCTCACAGGTTCGAATCTGGCCATAAAGTAGCTAAATCGACCACACCGCCGAATCGCTCTCGCGCTCGCCGCATACAGTGCGCGCCAGTAAATTGGAAGTGCCTGCAATAGGCACGAATATTCAGCTATAGATTTTTTTGCGCACCTTAGAACGGATACGTCATTTACAACGGCTGCATTTGGTGAAACAAAAAAGAGATTTATTGATGGACATAATGGGTTTCCGATTTTCCCTGATTTTTTTTACCCGGTTCCGCTCGACTAGCCGCTACTGTAGATGCTGGATTTTATGAATGAAATTGTTCTTGTTGGTGGTGGTAAAGGGGTGGGTGGCAATAACATAATGGTTAGTTTCGGGGAATCGCCAGAAAACCACTAATTTAATTCGCATTGTGTGACTTTTATATCCATTTTCAGCATTTTCACTCGAATTTTACCACATTGGCTGAAAGTTGGGCATTTGTGTTGGGTTTATTACCAGACTTATCATTAACCAATGCGATGTTTATTTTCCTCGATACAAAGAACTCATTAAAGCCAATGGTACTCACATTATTATTCCCCATAGCGCTTCCCCATTATACTAATTATTCTTGTTAATCATTTTAAGATATTTTTTATTTATTTAGGCCAAGTAAATAAATGTATCTAAAAATCCAGTAAACACAAAATTTGAATGAAGATATTGTTTTGATTTTGAAAAATCTATTGTCATGATCAACAAAGTGTCTTCTTGGTTATTTGTCCAATTTTCAACTTGTTTTAATATTATATTTTAACAGCGCAGTCGCAACTGCTGCATTTTGTGTGATGGAAAGGGAGAGGAAAAATGTGCGATGCGATGCACACTCCTTCCTTTCTTTTTCAGCACCACTATTTGCATGACGCACCCGCATGTAGAAGAAGAAGAACCCACAAAACAGTCGCGTCTGCGCAAAAAAAAACTCCACCAAAAGACTGAGATACAGATCGAGAGGAGACCCAAAGAGGGGGATGGATAGAGGCGAGGAGTGTGGCAGAGGGAGCGGGCAGGGAGATGGCGTTAGCCGATTGAGAACAATAGCACCGGAAATTGCTGCATCTGTTGTTGTTTTGTCGCCGTCGCTCTTGCACTTCTCCTGCTACTACCACTTGCCACACCCCCCGCCTTCTATATTTTTGGCTTTGTTTTCTTTGCTAAACTGTCGCTGCACTTGAAGTTCTCTCCATCCCTTTCTCGCCCATTGTTCCTTCTCTTATTTTCCACTGAAATTCTCAATTGCGACCAGTACACATTAAAATAAACAAATAAACAAAGCAACTACAAAAAATATATATAAGGAGTAGGAACAAAAAAAATAGCAAAAAGGCGTTGACAGACGAGGCAAATGGAAAATCAAGTGCAAAGTGCAACAGTTGCGTACAGTCGCGTCGCAAGTTATTGCTGTTAGAACAAAATTGTTAATAAACATCTATCAATTTACATCTGCATACAAGCAACATTTAATACATATGCTCAGTAATTGTATAAATCATTTTAATGTAGTCTGTCTTGTAATTGTTGTAATGGTTTTGATGTATTAAAATTCAAATTTTTAATTGCAATCTTGTCTATATTGACTTTTGTTATGTACAAATATTTTTTGTTGTGTACTCAAATGAGGGGTTCCTCATTTTGACTTCCGTTAATGTTCTGCGCATGTTTGCCAAAATATTGTGGATGCTGTTTGCCAATGCTGAGCGCCCGTTATTAAAATTTTGGAATATGTTCCCTTTGATGTTTTGGTTTTATGGCACTCGATATCCTTGTAGTGAAATTTAACATTTTCGATCAAATGAAAAATGGATTTAATTGCTTTCCTTTAAAGAAAATAAATTTTACTGAGTCTGATTTAAAAGCTTAAACATCTATTTGAATAAGAACCAAATTAAATTGTAACTGTTTTATAATAGTTAAACTAAATTAATAGATTTAAAATAGATAATTGAGGAACATTGTACTTCATTTACTAATATCATAACTAAATTACTATATTTGAAGTACGATCTTTTCGGTTTAATTATTGTTATCCAATAGTATCTGCCACAAGTGTTTGCTGTTTTAGTAACTATTAAGTTCGTATAACTACATATGAATTCCCCTCAAACTAGTCACCGAGTTCTTTGTCTTTTACTGCAAACAGTGGGGACCACGGGGCGTATGCTTGTTGTGTGCGCAGTGATAACATGATTAGAGCTTTCAGCCCTGCAATGAATGCACCTGCATTGTCGGGGCCCCAGAGATCCAGGTAAATATGTATTTAGCAAGTGCTGCTGCTCCTCCGGATTCACCTGACGGACAGAGACAGAAATCATGGAGATAACTCGCACACACATCTCTGCACGTTCGTTCATTCATGTAATTTCGCTTTTAGTTTTTCCTTTTCCTATAGTTTGATCTTCACTTCGTTCACTTCAACCCCTCTCCTCCGTTGCCTGTTAAAAATTAAAGATAATTATGATTACCAACAGACAGAAGCAGCAGCAGTCGCACTTGAAGTTGCCAAGCAGAAATCATTCATGCAGGCAGCCCCACACAGATACAAATTCTGGTGTGCCTGTGCGAGTGCGAGTATCTTTGAGATACAGATACGCATCGGACACCAGAGGGCCAAAATAAAGGAAAAATCGTTGTGAGGGTTCTAAGGCTGGAATTGACGACTTTAAGATACCCGCTGTAGTCTTTAATGTTCGGATTAGAGACCAAATTCAATCATTAGAATGATGTTCATTTTTTTAGGTTTGTAAATAATGACTCTTTATAGCTATTTGCTAAGGATCATAAATAAATATTTAAAAATGCCCAAGATATGTTTTTTGGCTTTCAGTTACGTAAGAAAATAAGGATTGTCATACATTTTGAAGGTTATTATCGTTTGTTTATAGGTCAAAAGTAAATCTTAAAGAGACATGATATTCTTTTTAGCCATCAACATGTAATATATACCCCACTATATAAAATTAGTGGGTACAAAAACGACGACCGACTGAGAGACAGCTTCAGTTCACAAATGATTATGATAAAAAACACAGCCACAAGAACGACAACTCTGGAACAGGTAAAGAACATCCATCGTTGTGTTTTATATGTTTTGTTGTGCCCTTTGTTGTTGCGTGGTTTTTCTCTTCTTTTTTGTTTTTTAGTACTATACGCATATAAATAAATTGAGAACAAGATAGAATATGCAGATATGGGCTAAGACGTACCCTGGAAAGTGGGAGCACGAAGAGGTATACAGATCGAAATGAAGTATTATTGGGCAAAATCTCCCTAACAAATTGGTCAAAGTATAGCGGTATAATTTTTAAAATACAATAGTAATATATTTAATTCAAAGTTCATTAAATATATTTAAATAATACCTTTTTTATACCTTTTACAGGGCAGCAGTCAGATGAAAGGGATGGCAGAGGAGGGGCGGAATGAAGGGAATCGAGGGTAAAGAGGCTTAGACAGGCTCACATGCTGATGAACCGGCGCTGATAGCGAACCCCCGGCGAAACAGGGGCGTGGCTCAGAAGGGGCGCACTCACAAAAATGCACAGTAAAAAAAACGTTTATATTTTAAAAGCCTTTAAATTTGAAATCTTATATTGAATTTGTACTTCATTGCCATAATTTTTTGAATAGTTAATAATACACTGTTTTTTTTATAAAAATGTTACCGAATATTTGAATTATGTTTTTGTATACACATACAAATTTGTAAAATGTATAAATATTTATTTATGATGAGAATAAAAATGCACTCTACATATTATATATCCCAAATATCATACAAATAACAGGAATTTAACCTTTATTTATAAACTTTTTGAAATGTTTTGGAAAACATTGAATACACATTTTATGTAAAACCGCAGTGTACCCAAACACATGTACGATAACGCCACAGGCGCAATGAAATTTTCGGCTGGTGGAAGAAATTAAGACAAATCAAACAGGTTTCTCGCCGGTCCTGTTTCCCCTATTCCCTGCCCCCCCTTGTCGGTCCACCTCTTCAAACGGAGTACCGCCAAAAGGTAGAGGGCAGTATATATCAGGTAGGAGACGATGTTACCAACGACGACGAAGGAAAATGATTTCGTAATTAGAAAATTAACAAGTCATTTCTCAATTGCGAAAGGGCGGAAAAAACCCGTGTGAAAATGTGCGTTAAGGGAAACAATCCCTGGCGACGGAACTTTAGGATAACCCCTTTTTCCAGCTAACCGCAGATAAATCAAGGCAAAAACAATGCTTGGGTGACAGGACGCCGAACCCCTAGATAGCACTCGAAATGCGTCATAATCCTCAATTCAATTCAGTCGCAGAAAACGAGGGCTTTTTGTTCGCGGCAAAGCGAGGGGAACAGCACGTGTTAGAACCTCCTGATTTACTACGATTAATACCAACAGGGTAAACAGCAAAACAACTGGTGGTCACAACAGGTAGGGAAAATAAAATGAAAACTAGAAACAAAACTAGGAAAAAAAAATTAGACGCGGAAAAGGAAAATTTCAATGGAAATTGCAATGAATATAGAGCTGAAAGGAATTGCAGATGTCATTGGATTTAAGGGGCCTTGACATTGACCAGCTGACGTCTTGGGGAAAATAATTACTAATCTAAGGCAAACTGCTTTTTATACGCAAACAGATCAGAGATTAACTTGTTTACTTTCTGTTGACATTTGAAAGCATTAATTTAAAGGGCTGTAAACAAAATTGAACGGAGCCAAATGGTATATTTTAATATTCAAGCATCAAAACTCCAGGCGTAGCAAAAGTTAACTTTCTTAAAGTTCAAATTGAAAATAAAATTAATTTTTTCTCTTTCATAATGACATTTTGTTATATTTGATTTATTTTGGACATAGTATAGTATATATGTTAACACAGATCTTGGGTGATCATTAATACCACCCTAAAAATATTCAGATATTGGGTGATCATTAGGACCACCCTAAAATATTCAGATATTGGGGGATCATTAGGACCACCCTAGGGTTTAGTTGCAAAATCAGCATGAACGCCTTTAGGGGCCGAGCCTGTTGATTTTGGTAGTGTCAGCACTTCGCTGCACGAGCGGTCGGCTTGCCGGCCGCGCATAGCTTACGCAAAGTAATATAAGTTTCAGTTTTTATCTTGATGTTGAATAAAGAGCATTGGCTCGAATATAAAACTCCGGCATTGGCCGTTAAGCATTCATCTTATTAATTGAAATGGGTTAGCGTGCCTTAAGGGCCGTTAGCAACGGAGTCAGTTACTCCCAACGTAGCCCTCCTAAAAGAGAGAAGAGAGCCAGTGGCAACCGCCCGGCTCACCCATAAGAACAACCAGCCACGGTGGCGATTGCGTCATCACCCCTCCCCGGAACCAGCCACGGTGGCAACTGGAGTGTGACCCCTTACCCTCACGGACAGCGGCGAGGGACAACGTGCGGACACACAAAAGAATATAATTGGCACCCAACTTTAATACCGAATCCACGACACCAAAAAAATGTAAGTGGGCTGATCAAATTTAATACAGTCAAACTTCAAATACGCATACAGGGAAAAAATAAATAAAAATCCCTACAAATCATTTACCCAAAATTTAAAGCAACTGCAAATGTGACTAATGTGAATTAATATCGGCCGTCCCTAAACAAATTTTTTCTTTTTGGACGCCAAGCACCCGGTTTTTGATATAAAATTATAATATACAAAATTATTTTTGTCGAATTAAAACATTCGGCCTACCAATAACTTGTGTTTAGTGTCAACCAATTAATGGCCTTATGAGTTTTCCAGGCCCATATAGGGAGAAATTCTGGTGCCGACCGCGGACCAGAAAAAAATCCCCATTTTTTCAAAAAGCCAAACAAGTATCAAAACTACGATTCTTGGCGTAAACAGGACAACTGGGTAGATCAGGGTAAACAAGACCAGTCCCCTGAACCTATGGACATTAATCCATCATCTTCTAAATTCCGACACCCTACATATTTTAAACAGGGAAACAACACTCAATACCAAAATTTGCAGGGCTCAAAAAGACCAAACTCTTCGGAGAGAATGACTGGCCAAAGGCGTCAGCGGGTTAACAATGTTGAGCAGGCCGCAAACGCGGAAGAAACACAAGATTATGAAAACGCGGCCGCAGCCGCACTAAACGCAGTTGATGATGACAGTGACTCATTTGACTGTAACGACCTCGTCAATTTTTTAGGGGAAGGTCCCGCTTGCCCTTTATTGAGCGAGGGTTGGCGGGGAGAACTATAAAAATCTTAGACACTGGAGCGGCAAAGAGTTATGTAAAGCCCCTAAAGGAGCTGAAGAACATAATGCTTGTCGACTCCCCATTCACTGTGAGTTCCATTCATGGCTCCAGTAATATAAAAGAAAAGTGCTTTATGCACATATTTGGCCTAAAGGCTCAATTTTTTTTTACTTGATACTATCAACACTTTTGATGCCATAATAGGTTTCGACTTGCTAACGCAGGCCGGTACGGCATTAGATTTACGTAACAGCGTTATCAGGTATGGAAATATATCTGAACAGCTTAAATACCACGAATGCGATAACGTGAACTTCACTAATATCGATGACTTAACAGTCCCAGATTCAGTGAAAGCTGCATTTAAAAAAATGATCCTTAAGAGGAAACAAGTGTTTTCGCACTCTAACGAGGCGCTACCTTTTAACACCTCGACTATTGCCACAATTCGTACGGAGACTAACGAACCCGTATATTCCAAGCTATATCCTTACCCCATGGGAGCAGCAGATTTTGTTAACACAGAAATCAAACAGCTGTTAAAGGATGGCATTATCCGGCCTTCTAGGTCACCATTTTGTTGACAAAAAGGGAATTGATGCAGATGGCAACAAGAAAAAACGGCTGGTGATCGATTTCAGGAAACTGAATGAACGAACCATCGCCGACCGTTACCCTATGCCAAGTATTCCTATGATTCTAGCGAACTTAGGAAAGGCAAAATTTTTTTACTACCCTAGACTTAAAATCGGGGTACCACCAGATTTATCTGACTGAGAAAGACCGTGAAAAACAGCTTTCTCCATAGACGGTAGAGTATAACAAGACAATACATTCTGTGACAAGGCTACCGCCCAAGCAGGCCTTGCAATCAACCAATGCCGAACAGAAATTGGCGATAATAAGTAATATTGAAAAGGCACAACAGGCCAATCTAAATAGGTGCAACCCTACTAGACAGAACAGAATTTTTGAGGTAGGAGAAAAGTATACATCAAAAATAACAAAAGGTTAGGAAATAAACTATCCCCACTGTACACAGAAGAGCGCGTACAAGCAGACATGGGAACGTCTGTCCTTATTAGAGGGAGGGTGGTCCACAAGGACAACCTTAGATAAAAATACCCCTCAACTTTTTTTACCTTTTTTACTTTATTTTCTTACATACTATATCTTAGCATACTTACACAGTAGTTTTAACCTTTCGCCTTCTTACAGGATTGCGGGAATTTTATTGATAACGTTAACCATAGTTAACGCTAGAGTAACGGATTATTCGCATGCTCAGTACATCCCAATTATGGACGGAATTGCGTTAGTATGGAAACAGAGAAACTTACTTCGACATTCAAGTAATTTGTCCGAATTTTCAATTATAGTAGAAGAAACTACTAGGTTGTCCGATTTATTCCCACAGTCTCATATGAGAAAATTGTTAGACGTCGATACCGAACACGTTAGAAGTTTATTGTCTGTTTTAAAGGTACACCATAGGATGGCCAGGAGCCTAGACTTCCTAGGCACCGCACTTAAAGTAATTGCGGGCACACCTGATGCGGCCGATTTCGATATGCTAAAAATGTCCGAGGCACGTTTAATTGAATCAAATAACCGGCAGGTTATAATAAATACGCAGACGCAGAATAAAATTAATGAATTAACAGAGACCGTTAATAAAATTATCAAGGCAAAACAAAATAATGTAGTTGACACTTCTCACTTGTACGAGGTACTTTTGGCCAGGAATAGAATACTAATAACGGAGATTCAAAACGTAATGCTTACAGTCACGCTTGCAAAAGCCAACATCATAAACCCAGCAATTTTTAATCAAAATGATTTGAAGTCTGTATTTGTTGATCACCCCACAGAAGTCCCCATCATTAGCCTACTAGAGGCGTCTAACATTAGAGTCCTTCAGTCCGATAGTATAATCCATGTGCTAATCGCATACCCTAAGATTAAAACAATTTGTAAAAAGGTCACAATTTTCCCTGTATCACACCAACACACCATCCTGCAGTTGAAGGAGAACACAGTAGCCGAATGCAATAGCGACGTCCTAGCAGTCACCGATTGCGTACCAACAACTTACGCATCGTTTTGCAAACTGGCGGATCACGATACTTGTGCTCGAGGCCTACACGCGGGGAGTACCGCACTATGCGAGACGCAAGCCAGTCACCTGAGCCCCATCGCGTTAATAGATGACGGGGTAATAATAATCAACGAGAGCCCAGCTAAAGTCAGCACTGACGATGGCCCTGAAATAACTACCAACGGCTCGCACCTCGTCATGTTCGAGCGAGTGGCTCTCATCAATGGCACCGAATACTCCAACCAACGTGAAGCCATAAGGAAAACTCCAGGCATGGCGGCCTCACCGTTACTCAACATCATCGGCCACGATCCCACGCTAAGCATGCCACTCCTCCAGAGAATTAACAGCCAAAACTTGGAGGTCATCCAAGGACTTAAGGAGGAAGTGAAATCGGCTGGAACTACCGACACCTGGTTCGCGGTCGGCGTGGGAGCCAGTCTTCTCATCAGCTGCTCCTTCCTACTCATCATGATGCTGAGGAGGAGACGAGACGCACGGGAGATCAAACAAGCTGTTGAAAAATTCCAGATGACCGAGGACGGTCATATTCCTAAGGGGAGAGTTGTTAACACAGATCTTGGGTGATCATTAATACCACCCTAAAAATATTCAGATATTGGGTGATCATTAGGACCACCCTAAAATATTCAGATATTGGGGGATCATTAGGACCACCCTAGGGTTTAGTTGCAAAATCAGCATGAACGCCTTTAGGGGCCGAGCCTGTTGATTTTGGTAGTGTCAGCACTTCGCTGCACGAGCGGTCGGCTTGCCGGCCGCGCATAGCTTACGCAAAGTAATATAAGTTTCAGTTTTTATCTTGATGTTGAATAAAGAGCATTGGCTCGAATATAAAACTCCGGCATTGGCCGTTAAGCATTCATCTTATTAATTGAAATGGGTTAGCGTGCCTTAAGGGCCGTTAGCAACGGAGTCAGTTACTCCCAACGTAGCCCTCCTAAAAAGAGAGAAGAGAGCCAGTGGCAACCGCCCGGCTCACCCATAAGAACAACCAGCCACGGTGGCGATTGCGTCATCACCCCCTCCCCGGAACCAGCCACGGTGGCAACTGGAGTGTGACCCCTTACCCTCACGGACAGCGGCGAGGGACAACGTGCGGACACACAAAAGAATATAATTTATACATTTACACAATACACTTATCATTTCCAGTCACGTATTTCTTTAGTTTTATTCATTTTCTCGACTCACAACTTCGATTTGTGTTCCTATTTCCATCAGTCCTTTCTGCTGACCCTTTTAGTTATTTGCTATAATTTAGTCTCGAGCCTTGACGAAAAAAGAGCGACATCAAAGCGGATTCCTTTCGGTTGTGATTAATGATCCGTACCGCATCAGCTGTCAATTGGCCATCAAATGGCCCACAGAGAGCCATAGAAAAAAGGCGGCCCACTTGTCAACCCATTTCAGAGATCCCCCTCTCAAAACCCGCTGATGCATCCAACATAAATATGCATTAAATCTTTGCAAAACAAAAAAAAATATGAAGAAGGAAAAAAACGCCCAAGAAATGTTCTGTGGTTTGGCTTGGCCCGAGGTCTGCATTAATGCAATATTCCCTCACTCTATCGCTTATTTTATTTTCAATTTTTTCCGCCTTAAAACTTGACAAAGGTCCAGAGACGGACGAGGATCCCTGGGATATTTCAGGAATTGACCACACACACAGGTTGGACATGGACATGGGACAGGGCTCGTGTAAGCGGTATTATTCGCCCTCGGTCAAAGGTTTATGCGGGCTCGTAATCGGAGTGATCCATTCTCTCAAAGACTCGGAAACCCCCCAACCCCTCAACTTTCAACACGACCATCAAGTGGGCCATAAAAAATGCTTCTAGACTGGCGCATAAAATTTCCAATTAATTGGGTAAGCTGGGGAAAAGGCCAGAGGAGATGTCACCTCACTTTTCGAATCGAACGCTAATTAAAAACCCATGAAAACTTTGATCTTAGATTGTAGGTTGGGGATTAAGGTGCCTGCTTATTTACGCGTTCAGACCTCAAATGACTTCTTACTTTAAAGAGGGAAATTTTCGAGTTAGTTTTATATTATATTAAAACCTATTGTATAACATATTTGTATTTACAATTATAAAAACAGAATTTTGTGTTGAAAATGTAAAAAAAAATCTTAGTACCAGGTAACTTCAACGTCTATAAACGCATCCCATTATTTTTATTTGAGAAGAGAACGGGAGGCGCCCTGTCATAATTATGGCCACCACTTTGGGCGAATGAAATGATTGAAGTGCCGGGCCTGCATTTGCATAATGAAGTCGTTGGGGTCACCACTTCACTTCAGATCACTTTGGATCACTTTGGGTCACTTCACGACGCCACACAAAGCGATGTTCTTATCCACAAAAGTTCTTCTTCCCCAAAAACTCCAAAATCTGGCCTTATTATTATCATTGTTATTACTATTACTCTTCAAATGCTAAGTTGTCCCAGAATGTTTGATTTGGTTTTATGCATTTTTAACGGGGTTTTCCTAGAAATCATCTCTGTTTTTACAATCCATATGCGGCCCCAATGAAAGTGTTATAAATATGTATGGATGTTGGAAAAGGGGAAGGGGTAGATCGATCGGCAAAAGCTTTCCAAGTCGTGATGGAAAGTGAAAATATTCGTTAATTGATAATGGCGCTTAGATGAGGCCTTTGAAATAAAAAAAACCTAGGTTTTAATAGAAGAAAGACTAAATAACATTTTCAGTTCACTAATGTTGCCAATCAACAAAGAAGTAACAACAGACTTCAATAATATTTGGAAACTATAATATCGAAATATTAGTCTTAAGATGCAATTTCATGTTCTTGAGTTATAAGTTTAATTTAAATGGCAGGTTCAAAATCCTTTTAAAATTTTGTGGATATTTTCAAGGCCCTGTGCTTCTAAAACCCATTGTCCTCAGCTAGATCGATCGAGAATAAAAATGATCTGCTGATCGCATCAACAGGAAATCGAATGCAATTAAATTGGAATCGATGGAAAAGTCTCGCATCCACTCGACCAAAATGAGTTCGCGTTGCACGAGCTGAAATCGATGCACGGAGAGAAAATAAAGCGGATTTGCCAAAATTAATTTGGTTTTAAAATATTTCTTAATCTTCCTTTTTTTTTATTTAAAGACTTTACAGTTTTTTAAATATATTTTTAGTGAACCATGACTTGTGCCCTTATCTACGTATAAGTTTTTTTGGTAACTAATTAATTACTTCACGAAAATAAAACGAAATTTCTGTCTGTGTCAATTACTTGGGAACGAAGCGGAATGGAACGCGTTACCCATTGATAAGTTTTTGAAACGGAATTGCTTTTCTTGCTTTGCCTTCGCTTATTGAAAATTTGTTTTCGGGGCGGGATTGTTTGTTTTCCCAACACAAAAACACACACCACAAATTGCCAGAAGCGCGAAGATCAGAACGGAACCGAAAAGCTGGAAAAAAAATGGAAAATAAAAATATTACAGAGACGGCCACTGAGCGTGGGGAAAATGCAATTCGAATTCCATTGGACATGGAGATGCAGCGATGGATCTAGATCTAATTCAATTAAGATCCATAGACAATGCCCAGCGTTAACTGGCGCCCTCGATGGGGTGGCCCGTTCTTTCCGGACTTCAAATGTGGCCGCATTTTAATTTCGTTTAATTATCATTAAAAAAACGTTGATGAAAGTCGAGTGCAGAACTGGAACTGCCTTTTGGTTATGGGCCAGATCAGATATGGTTTGGCCTATAAGTTCGCAGCAAGTATCTTAACTTCGTTTTGTTGGAAGTCAGGGTCAAAAGTATATTATTGTATATTATGAATATTATCAATATAACATTATCTATAATAATGTCTAGTCTTCATTTTATTTTCTTTGTTAAATTCATTAGATAGTGTTTTGCATACAATTATTTTCCTTTCTACTTTGTCCCCAACTATTTGTATTATTTATTAATTATTTGGTAAATTAGAAAATTAATATTCTAGAATGAAACATTGGTTAATAAATAAAACTAGAGTACTATCTATAAATCCAACTTGATAGATAAAAGGAATAATAATCTGGTGTCTCCCACCTGCATCTATGTTTATTTATTAGATGCTCCACAACCACTGGCAGAACCCATTCATCTCGCTGCTTGATTCCCGACTTGTTGGTGTTAATTCCCCCGAGTCCCTGACCAGGTTACACAGTACCTTCATTAGCGACCAGACCTCCCACTCCCACTACGCCTCCTCCTCCTCCTCCTCCTCCTCCTCCTCCTCCTCGATTTGCCGGCATTGTCCTCCGCACGACTCTTTTTTCACACCTTTCCCGGGAAGCCACATCACAGAATCAGAGAATCGGTGAACCCATAGAACCCAGACTCTAGCGACTAGAGCAGACAATGACAACAAATGAAATCCATACATAATCATAATACAGAATACATAATAATGAGCACAATGCGGCCAGAAGTCCCAGTCCCCCCTCCCCCCACTTTTCCATTCATATTCTAATGGGCCACTTAAGATGCACGAGCGAAAAAAAAAAAAATAAATTTATATTTGGACCCCAATGAAAATCTATCCAGACATTGGAGATGGAGTAACCCAAATATTTTCCACATTAAGCTTAAGTAGCTTTGCTCATTAAGATAACACAGAAATCGAAGAGAGAGGGATAAGTATTGGCGTTTAATTGCTACTCTCTGGATTATGTAATGTCTGGCCGATAATACCCCCTCGACGCGCCGGGGAATCCCCATTCCCGACTCCCGACTCCCAATTCCGAATTTCCCGCGGGTAAGGTGTGCGAGTGCTCCATTTTTAAAATGGGTCAGCCTGCCAGAAAATCTCAGCCACAGAGCATCTGATCAATATCAGAAATCCCATTAAAAGTGCTTGCGAAATCATTATCCAGCTCGAGAAATTCGGGAATGGAATGGAGTTTTTGGAGTAGGTATAACTTATCGATATGGGGCATGGGTATCTGAAATTGGGCGCCGTCTGGCCGCTGAAAAATGTTGCAATATTTCTGGTAATTACTGGCACATGAAATACTAAATGGATGGGTAAGTGGAAATAAAGAAAAAAAACTGGCAATGGAATTTGGTGAATAGGAATAGGAACTTTTAATAAAATCCAAGTGGCGAAGGGATAAATGAAAAAAAAACACGTCTTAATTATAATTATTATGAAACGAACAAATTTTCATAATCCTTTATGATTAATCAGATATAGACTGTATTTCTTTGAAATATTTCTTATAACAATGCCGGAGATTCCCCCGAAAAGGACCAAGGCCACTGGTATTTATCTACTATAAATAAAACTAAGCTCAGTTTTCCTCAGAACAGTTTTCCCCCCCACCCATTTTGCAATGCCGGAGCTTAAGCTGCCTTATGCAAGCGACACTGGACTTTGGAATCGCTTTTCCCTGTCTGTGTTAACCTGTTGAGGCCTGACAATTTAAATGGCAAGTGGCTAGACTAACGAGCGGCGGAAAAGCCAGGGGAAATGGTACATTTTCCAGGCACGTGGACGACGTAGAAGAAATACGCCGGTGAGCCAAAAGACAAGACAGCGCTCGACATTCACGTGTAAGACTTCTTTTGAGCCGGAAAATCTCTGAATGTCTCCTAAGTTTTCCGAAGGAAAAACGAACAAGCCCAAGTACTCATCATTTTTGCAAAACGAATCTGAACTTGAACATCTCGCCGGACAACAAGAAGTCAATTCAATTAAAAGCTCGTGTTTCATTTCGAGCACGCTCCCAGCGAGCGGTCCCTCCCAAAGTGGGCGGGGCAGTGGGCGTTGGGTTGTAGGCGGAGCGGGGGCGGTACGTCCGGAACAATGCAAAAATCCGAACAAATATTGTGGCTGCTGTGGCAATGTCGATGGAATAATAAGCGTAGAATAAACAACGACAAATTGCTCTTTTACGCAATAAATGAACAACAGCATTGCACGACAAGAAAAGATTAGAGCTGGACTACAGAAGCTTTATTAATTAAGCCAAGGAAACTACTAATTTCTACAAGTGTGTAAGGGCAGGACACATTTTTCTAAGAATTTCTATTTAAATTTCCCATTTGCATTTACTTGAAAAGTTACTGATACCCAAAAAAGTAATTTTGAAGTGTTAAAAAGATGAACTAAATTATTTGAATTTATATATGAATTTATTACGAGCAATTAATGTTAATTTTATAAGAGTAATATTTATCATATTATATATTTTTAGTTATTGAAAAATGATTACTATTAATTTTCGCAGTGCATCGCCTTATCCGAGCCACATGGACACGAAGAGCAACATACACGTTGTCGGGACACGTTTCATGCTGATTTCATCCGATTTTCCCCTACTATTCTGAATATAAAATCGGACAAATGACGCAGGATTCAGTTCCTGGCACTGATAACAGCATTAAATTCAATCCAATTGGAACGTTTATTTGCTGCAAGCGTAGGATGAATCACAAGATAGATAGCGACTATTGAAGCATGACACATGGGAGTCAATGGGGGATATTATGGTGCACCAAACGCTGGCAAATGCTGCCCAGTTATCACCGGTTGTTATGCATTATGGGTTATTCCGCACCCACACTCATTATTTCAATTAAAACTAGCGAACAATGAGAACAAAATTCCAATAAATGAATCTGCATATAGTGAAAATAATTGAAAAGCACAAAAGTATATTGCGTGGGGCCATAAATTACTATATGGCGCCAAAATAAACAAGAAATATGGCGATCTTGAATCATTAAATTGCCTTCAAATTTTAGAAGCTTTAGCTTTTACTAATGCCTAAATGTTTTATTTCCATAAATCAGAACACTAAGCTATCGAATTTAATGTACATACCAAGAACATATAAGGATGAGCACAGGAATGCAGCACATTCAAAAGTGTTGACAGCTCCTGGGCGAGGGATTAACAATCCAAAGTCACATCGAGAATAAAAATAATAATTATGGCAAAACAGGCGACATCAACAACAGCTCGATCCCAAACTCCTTCCCCACATATTTTCAAATACCAAGAGAAAATGTGTGTGATATTTCGAACTTCATTTTATTTGTATCTTAATAACATTTAATGTAATTTTGAGAAGGACTAATAAATGTAGTTTCTGCAGGTTGCAAGGTCACACTTCGCTTTTTATACAAGATATGTGTGCCCAGCTGAACAAAAAACGCAAAAAAAATCATATGATGATTTGATTGACAATAGCGAACTGAGTCTGACAGACACTATTTTCTGAGTGTATGAATGCCTCTATATCTATATCCACATGCATAATGCACGCACCAAGTGGGACCGAGTTGGAAACAGCATTTGGCATTTGGCAGTGAAGTCGGTGGATGGAGGTTGCCGTTGCCGTTGCCGATCTGAGGATGGAGGTTGCTAGTATACATGGGGATGGCAGTGACCGACCCGCAGACGGTCCGCAGATTTCTTCTTTTCTCGTCTTTGGCGCGCTTTGATTTTGCCTGCTCCTCGTTTTCAGCTAAAGTTCAATGCGCCCCCTGACAGGCCCCTGCGCGCCCTTTTGCAATGCCTGTTCAGTTCCGCATAGTTATGCCTCGGCCTCGGTCGAGTGCCCATTGTGTGGATGGGGATTGGGGTATATCGGTTTCAATTGAAACTAACTTGTGCATATCCAGGCGAAGTTTTTATGTCTCGTGTTTTTTATTGATCTCTGACTGTTTCTTTGAAAAATGTATCTTTAAAAATTTGTAAAAATGATAGATTGTTATTAGCTTATCATTAAAATATATTATTTTTTATCCCTATTTTTAATTTGCTGTGTATGATTCTTTTAGAGCTGCTTATACGCTGAAACATTTTTAAAATGTTAATGATAAAATTATAAACAGACTAATTTTGTATTGATTTCAGCGCGCTGCAAGGCCACACTTACACAAAACATGATCAAAGTGTGACCAGCTGATGAAAGAAAGCAAGATTAAATCAGTTTCTTTATAATTTGAAACACGTTAACAGGAATGAAGTGATTATCTTGACACGATGAAACTAATATTGATTTGAATTTAAGATAAAAATGTTTGAAAATTTCTGTAGGGTGTGGGGCCGTCGGTCCCCTTTCCCGACCCCTTTTTCCCGCTTTGTTTGTTAGGCGGTGTCACAGCAGGTTGGCTGGTGGCTCCGGCTTATCAGCTCGCCGATGTGGCTGCGGTCTGGATGATTTCTGATTTCTGTTCTCCGGAAGGGGGTGGCAATGGGGCGGTAGGTGCCACATACAATTGTCGGCCGACACGCCTTGCGGTAATTATGTAAATTACCTATCAACAAGCCAAACAACAGCAACAAAGCCAATTGCCACAGCGACGACAACTTATCAAGTCGACTTCGGTTGCTTTTCATTGCCCGCGGTATTGAAAACTTAGATAAATCTCACTCTCGGCTAAATGGGAAAAACTGGTAAAAAAAAAAACAAAATAAAATTATGAGTATGCATCGTTCATGTCCGAGAGTATCTGGCATTCAAATCGCCAAATTGGCAACACAGCAACAGCAACAACAACAACAAAATACTGACCAAAACAAAAACATTTTCTTTGCCCAAGGCAAAAATAAAAGGTAAAAGAGAAGGTCGAGGAAAATCCAAAAACAGCAATGCACAAAATTTATAAAGCCAGACAGAGATGCGAGCAGATCATGTGAACACACAAAACAAAAAAAATATATATACATATATATAGATGGGTACCTATTATAATCCAAACAAATTCCTGAGGTCTGGAAAATCTTGAAAGTCGTTTTCGTATCGATAAACAAAATATTCTAATGGCGAAAATTTCGCTAAAAATGTTCGATTAATTGGAGATCAAAGCGAAAGGGGGCAAAACCGAATTTGAAATGTTTTTAAAGCACGCAAGCCGAGCTCATCGACCGATCCATTGACCAACATAGACCCGTCTCCCCAGATCCCTCTTCACCCTCATCCCCCCCCCTTTTCTCCAATACACTCCCCTTCCCATCTCCGTTTTTATCATCTCCTAACGAGGCGTGAAATTGTTCATGTTAACTAATTGCTCCTGACGGTCAACGGACAGTGTGAAGACCATTGATCGGCCACAGTGATCGCAGAAAGTATGCGAACCATCTTGGGAATTTGCATACAGTCTTTAGGTTTCAGGGAGTTTGACTCCGCTTCCAAACATGGTGAGCATTAAAACTATAGAAAAAACAAAATATAATATATCAAGAACTATTTATTTCACATTTCTTTAGAATTAGATTTATAATTTTATACTCAATTCTAAAACTATAAAAATTTAGGAATTAAAAATAAAAGCAGCAGGAATTATTTAGGATAATGTACAGATCAAATCTCAGATATTTACTCATATGCCAGATAAAGTTTAATTTTTGGTCGATTCACGTTAATTGGCTAAAGCCAAAGTAAGCCGATTTTGATGTATGGAAATGGGTGGATGAAATGTTGACAGCTGCTCGTAATACATTCAGCGATTTGGAAAATCTGTTTCACATTCAACAATGACAACTCTGTTTCACTTTTCCCATTTCCCTTATTTATGTTGAGCGTCCGTTGTTGTTTTAACGGAACTTGGCCTAGGTTACGATTGTTTCCTTGGGCTAAGGTTACACCTCGATGGAATCGAGTGTTAAGGTGCGGGCGATAAAAACAACGGAGGGGGCGGGGTCTTAACACCTGGGTGGCCAGCCTGTAATCAACGTGTGTGGCCGCCACACAGGTAAAAGGAGACAATTAATTTCATCTTTCGATTGAAAATCAACTCCCAGCATCAATAAACACCTTAAGCAGGAAAACGCTTGAAACTTGAGTGTGATCAGCTCAGTGGGTTTGATAGTGCCCGGAAAATACTGTGAGAAAACTGAGACGCGCTTTAGATAGTGTGGAAAACGTAATAAAGTATGATACAAACTGCAAACTGCAAATTTCCAAAAGCCTTGCTTTTTTATTTAAAAAGAGTTAAATTTTGTGCATTTTATTTTTCCTAAATATATGTTTACTGAAGTTTAAAACATTTTAAGATTAAAGTTAATTTTTAAATATATATACAAGTGCCCCCAACATAATTTTTTTTTTTTTTTTTTTTTAATTTTACATGGACTATGTTTAAATATTTGATAACTTGAATCAAAAAAAATGTAAAATAACTGTACACATATGTTTGGATCTCGTTAACACAAAAGACTTTATAGCCACAGATTACTTTTTGGGCAGATGGTAATTCATGATGCTTACAAATCGAGAAACTTATTCCCACCTAAAGAAAGACCAGTATCTGCCAGATTTTTGCGGATTCACACTTTATGGATTCCCAGCCAATAGCAATAACAATTTCCTGGTAAACACAAGTCCCGGATCCGACATCGTTAAATGAATTATTATTTATGGACCATCGGTGGGATATCGATGTTTACCGAAGTGATATCAATATTTGGCAAAAAGAAAAATTAAGAGGGTTGTGCTGTGCGGAAAACTGTTCAGTTGGAAAAGTTTGGGAAGGCAAACCGCAAGATATATCAGTTGGCAGATTTACCCTTTTTGACTTTTCCACCCCTCTCCGATTTTCCCCCTGCAAAATACCCAATGCAAATGCAACCCTCGTGCGGGTCCTGCAATAAAATAATTTCGTGTAATCCGGTGCGCGTGCTCTCAATTATTGTGAAGCGATTTCGTGAGTGAGGAGGGTTCCGTCCAACGGGGGGAGGGGGTTTCTAACATAGTGGCATGAGAGAGAGGGGGGAGGTTGTACATCATGTCCTGAGAGCGCGTGCATTCTCGGAACGAAAAGGCCCAAAGGTTTAAGTTGCATACACTTCCCTACTTAAGAGTTCTCTTCGTTTTTCTACAAAGGATCAACCAAAATCAGCAGTTTAAGTTTATTTGCAATATAATTAATATATATACAAATAAATTATCCATTTTTGGAAATAGGACATTTACTTACGAATATAATGTTATTTATATTTTGAAAATTTTGAAATGTTAAAAGTCACAGATACATTAAATTATATGTACATTTTATGTTTACCAAGGAAGACTTGTAACATTTTTAATATTTTTTTCAATTAGCTCTCAATTTTTGCTTACCTTAAAATCATATTTTTTCAATATTTTCAGGGCATTTACTTCTCGGTGCCCAAATACCTTGAACTTTGTGCTCGGTTTATTGTTTTCCCTCTGCCATTCAAACATATATTCCCACTCTCCAGCACACTGGAAAATGCATATTTGCGTATATGTGTATGTGTGCATATATCTTTCGTGTTGCTTGCACTTTGAGCGGCTTGAGCAGTCGGGAAATTCTATGAACACTTTCAATGGAAACGCAAAAGTGAAATTTCCTGCTCTTAATTACGTTCTATTTTTGGACACCGAACCGGGCGGAGCAAACAAAACAATTCAGCCAGGACAAAGGCGAAATTCTCCTTTTGCAAATCGCATTTCATGCCAACTGATTACGCCTTTCAATCCATATGCATATAAATACTTTTCGTGGTATTCTGTGGCCAGCTTGGCTTTTAAGCCCCCGAATATGTGAGCTGAATTTTAAGCCGCACTTCGGAAATTAATTTTCCCGTTTTGGCCCTCTCTGATTTTGCCGCGATTTCGTATGCCCCGGGTATTTGACAAACTTCTTGACACTCAACATGCTCCAAAAATAAGACCGAAAATCAGCTACGGAATTGCTTGGTTGAAGTGAAATTTCTGAGCAACTTGACGGATAAAAGGATACATTATTCAAAAGGTACATCTGCGCAGAAGACATCAAGGTTACATTTCGTATTCTGTCCATATATTGTTGCAAGTTATTTCGGATGATAGGTGTCGTGTCAAGTGCAGTTTATTTGCCAAGTTGCCGAAGCTTAAGCACTATTTTTAGTTGGAATTTAAACAATATAGCTTAGCAAATAATTCCATTAGCTATATTTGAGTATTATACAGTTTTGCTCCCAGTTGTAATAAAATGCTAGTTTAATACTAAATGGCGAAGAAAATATTAACAAAATGTGTAAAGATATTTTCAAAATTATTTGCAATGAATACCTATTCAATGCACAACTAAAAAATCATATTCATACCCAGACATGTCAAAGCCACTCTTTCAAATCCCACAAAATCTGCACAGTAGCAGCTGTCTGTGTGTGGACTTAAATCTGGATCTGGATCTGGATCTGAATCTGAATCACTGGCACAAGTGGGCACAACTTTCAAGAACAGCGAATGCCGAAAGGAAATAAAAAACGCAATCCCTGACACCGATCCACCTCCTCTCATTTCAGAAAAGATCGTGTTACAGGCGTGCTTTTGACGCGTTTCAAAAACCAAATGAAAAAAAAAAAAAAAGAAAAAAAAAACATCTGAAGAGGGATGCAAAACTTAAGTGATTAAAAAGGGGTTCGAATCGAAGACCACGTTCAAGTTCAACGGCATGAATCTGCAAACATTTCTCCGGCAGCTGAAATCCATCATCAATTGGCTTGAATATCGATTAAAAGAAGCGAAGAAAAACAAATAAAGCTGAAACCGAATTAAACAAAATAAAATTGATGAGTTTTGAGTGCCACAATGTGTAAACAATAACTGCAAGGTAAATGGTTCATGAGTTCTGCAGTTCAAAGGATGTTCAACTTGCGCAATTCAAATGTGTGTTGGCATTAATATTTCCTGTGCGAATAGACGAATAAGCGATGGGGCACGTAGTGCGAGACACGTGTGATTAGGAAAAGAAAATACCAGAGATTCTAAGAAAAAAAAAAAAAAAAAACGATGACTAATGGGCCATGTGCTAAGCATACTTTTAAATCTCTAAAATACAGTACACGCTTTTTAATGTATCCTTAACCCCTTCAACTTTTTTCCTGCAACGTGAAAATTTTAATTTTCTTTTTAGTCTGTTTGTATTCTTTTAAGAAAATTTTGGTTAAAATATTAAGTTGCCACGCCCTTTGGTTAGGGCGCTAGCAGAAGTTGGGCCATGGTGGTATATAAAAAAAATGTTTTTTTATTGTGAAAACCGTTACGATGTTGTTTATTTAATTGAAATCATAATGTATGATATGACAAAAAACAGTTTTTATTATTATTACAGCAAAGATAAACCTCACATATCACGCAGTTTGTAATTTGAGTTCCATTTGAGCAATTGCAGTTTCTTGTAAATAACTTTGCACAATGATCTTCTTTTTGGAAGCTCATAAGTTTAGTAGACACATACATACACCCTGAATTATCAGCAAGAATCAGCAGACAATAACAAAAGGAACGATTACCGTTATCCTTCAAACAGCCGAAATTGCCCTCAGGCAAAGTTGGGGTCGAATGGGTTAAGAAAACCCTTTTATTATTAATATATTTATAGTACTATAATTTATATT
This sequence comes from Drosophila kurseongensis, assembly GCA_018153305.1. Taxonomy (NCBI): domain Eukaryota; kingdom Metazoa; phylum Arthropoda; class Insecta; order Diptera; family Drosophilidae; genus Drosophila; species Drosophila kurseongensis. Next base: position 15,165,736 of record JAECXX010000141.1, read on the forward strand.
TATTTATTTATAGTACTATATTTATACTTTTATAAACACATCATGTCGTACATTATTTTGCACATTGAAAATGTTGTCTATAAACCTGTTTTATTTAGCTTTTGTTGAATTTCTTTTCCACATTCAAAGCATATATTTCTCTTTCTGGTTTTAGTATTTTCTTTATATTTCCCTGCTCCACTGAATATTGCCAGCTTCATTGTACTTGAGCTATTCTTGAATATTTTTTTTTTTAGCTGATCCTTTCCATTTTGCGTTTGTTTGCTTGGTGGTATTCCTTTGTTGCTTAAGCTTTCTGCATTTTGCTTGGCCATGCCTTCTGTTTGGCTTTTTTTTTGCTATGACGCAGATACAAATCAAATAAGAAAAATAAGCGAAAAAAGTTAGAGACAACACTGAACGATATATTGTGTACCCGTACATTGCTATTGATACAAGAAATGTTCTAGCCCATATAAAACATAGCTAAATGCTTTACCAAACACTTTAATTTGGCAACTATAGGTTTTTTTAGCCATTCGTCTAAAAATAAATAAATGTTAAAATAACAAAAATGAAGTTTAAGTTTAAAATTAAGACAACAACATTATTTGTTGGCCAATTTTAAAGCTTCTTACATAATTAAACGGTGGTTAAAGTAATTATGCAGTTGGCCAAACAAAATGAATGACTCAAACATTTAATTTGACAGCGAAAATCACCTGCCAACTTAACTTTGAAGATGTCCAATGGAGTTTTAAGTATCTTTTTCTTCTGCTGTCCGAAAACCAACTCTTTGGTTTTGGTTTTGGTACAGTAAAGGAACCAATGTGGAAACGACTGCAAAATGCTGCTTTGGGAGCTGCTGTTTCTGATGTTAATTCATGGAAATTTATGTTTTAATGGCAACAACCGGCGAACTGCGCTTTTTGGTTTCTCATTAAAAGCGAATTTGCCTGGGCGACAATAATAGCTGCAACAATGTGGCACTGACCAACTGAACAACTAAACTGTGTTAAATAAGCACCCAGGTTGTTGTGGCTGCCTTTTTCGGTGTTCGACTCGGTCGTTGTCGTCTGAGAATGCGGGCGGAAAAGTGAGGGTCCCGGGGGAGTGGGGAAGTGGGGCGGGAGGAGCCAAGTGCGTGGGCAGCGACACCGAAACCGAGACCGAAACCGAAAGTGCAACTTGCAACTTGCAACTTGCCACCACAAAAAATATTTACTTCGATGCATATTCCTACTCGAGTACAGATAAGCTTCTCTAAAACGCATTTTTGAAGTGAGGCTTGCGATGAAAACCAAAAAGCCAAAGCCCGATTTTAATATACAGTCATGGAAAAAATAATAGAAACGACAATTTTTTTCGTATTTTTCAAACTTTTGTTCAGTCAATTTTTTTTTTTTTAAGTTTAATAATTTTGATTGATAGTCGATACAATTATGTGTCAAAATATAACAAAACAATAATTTTCCAAAAACGTCATGAACTAAAAAATAATTTTTGAAATTTTTAGGCCTGGAAAAAATAATAGAAACGATGGAGTTAATTCTATGGTAAACAGTTTTGTAGCTTCAAAGCCTTTTAGTTTAGATGGTAACTTTAATAAATAGTTGTGCCACTGCAATTTTTAATGACTTCGGTTCACCGGCGTCCCATTGAATCCACCAAATTGGCACAAACTGATGGTTCAATGGAGTACCACTCGGACTTCACTTTCTTCCACAAATCTTCAATTTTTTTGGACTTAAACCCACCAATCCTATTCTTTATTATCCCCAAAAGGTGCTCTATAGGATTTAAGTCTGGGGACTGCGAAGGCTATTCCACAAACAAACTTCGTTGTCCACAAAACTTTTCTTGGCCAGCTTTGAAGAATGGTTCGGGTCATTATCCTGCTGAAACTTCCATTCAATTGCCATTTCCTCTTCAGCATAAGGTAGCATTATGCTGTCGAGTATGTCTACGTAGTGGTTGGCACACATTTTTTCCTTTATCCAATGTATTGGACCAAAACCCGACTGGGAAAAGCATCCCCACAACATGATTTTCGCACCACCATGTTTAACGGTTTTAATAGAGTTCTTTGGGTCGTGGGCAGTATTCTTAGGGCGCCTTACATGTGGTTTCCCATCAGATCCAAACAAATTCATCTTGGTTTTGTCCGACCACAACGCATTTTTCAAATTGGAGCCCAATAAATGCACCTTCGCGAAATGTACGTGTTTGCCGATATTTTTCTTGCCGAGGTATGGTCTCTTTCGGTCTGAATGGGCTTTTAGATCGGCTTCAATCCGCCTATTTCTTATGGTTCGACTTGTAACCGGTGCATTCAAATCATTTTTAAGATGTTTCGACGAGAGAAAGGAATTTTTTTTTGATTTTCTAACAAGCCGTCTGTCGAAATTCACCGATGTTGCGAGCTTATTCTTGTGATGAATCGCCGTTATCGCAGTCCACAGACTTAAATCCTATAGAGCACATTTGGGGGATAATAAAGAAGAGGATTGGTGGGTTTAAGTTCAAAAATAGGGAACATTTGTGGAAGAAAGTGAATTCCGAGTGGTACTCCATTGAACCATCAGTTTGTGCCAATTTGGTGGATTCAATGGGACACTAATGAACCGAAGTCATTAAAAATTGCGGTGGCACAACTATATATTAAAGTTACCATCTAAACTAATAGGCTTCGAAGCTACAAAACTGTGTACCATAGAATTAACTCCATCGTTTCTATTATTTTTTCCAGGCCTAAAAATTTAAAAAATTATTTTTTAGTTCATTACGTTTTTGAAAATTATTGTTTTGTTATATTTTGACACATAATTGTATCGACTATCAATCAAAATTATTAAACTTAAAAAAAAAAAATTGACTGAAGAAAAGTTTGAAAAATACGACAAAAAATTTCGTTTCTATTATTTTTTCCATGACTGTATATACACCATTTCAATAGTTTTTAGATTCTAGACATTTTTAGATATTTTGATATTAACAAATATATCAATAAATTCTTGTTTCTCTAAAAATATTTCCGCAATCAAATAAGCTTCCTTAAATAAACTTCAAATAACTTTGGTATTTCAAAGACAATTCCAAGTAACATATATTTCAGGCAGTTTTTCTCTTTCGACAAAATATACATAACTTGAATTTGTTTTGGGGCAGTTGGTTCGGTTTATGGATGGACCACTGTATGTAGTTTTTCGGCTCAGTGTAGAGGCCTGGGCGGGCCAGCAGCACAAATTGCAAAGAGCTTTATGACACCTGGCATGCAATTACATGGACATTCCATTCTCGTCCCCCCACAACGAGCCGCAATCAATTATGCAATATATATATGCACCGCACACTCTCGATAAATGGACTGTATGTGGTTTCCTCCGCATTTTGTGGGCCGTTTCCATCCGGTTGAAAATTCACCAGAGTCACTACAATATGTTCTCGACAAGGAGAGCAAAGTGGAGTCGAGATTAGATCGGGGCGTTTATCGATTAATCAGCTTGGATGTATTTATTATAATTGGTTGCCTAGATTTTGATCTCGTAAAATATTAAACATTTTCTCAGTTAACTTGATTTGTTTTTGTAATTACCTTAGCTTTTCATAGTTCGATTTCCTAAGGAATAAACTGCTCTAAGCTTTAACATCAAATGGCGTAAGTTGAAAAGGATAAAAGGATCTTGGCTTAGCCTTCTGTGTTTTGCTTTGATTTTCCTTTCTTTCAGCCCGTAATCCATCATGAGTCCCCCTGACTAAAGTTAATATCTTTACCTTCAGCTTTTGAGGGACTGCATTTGCCATGCTGCAACAAAGTATGGTAAGCCAAAGTAAGAACCAGAACTTAGCATCTCAGTTCTAACAAGCAGGAAATAGGCTGCGGCTTTCTTCTTATTTCGTCTTAAATGCACTTGGAAAATTGATCAAGTACTTCGTATAAGTATGATGTTGTGCGTACTAATATTGGTTACAACAAAAATATATTTTTGCAAAAAAATCATGTGTTACCCATCATAAAAAATATTTTTGTAAACAAATCAGCTTGATTTTTCGGTTTTTTAATCAAAATCCTGGGAAATAATGGTCCAATAATGGAATGGCATACCTCGTCGAATTCGTTAGAAAATTTCCAATCGAGTGGTATTCATAGATTTTTTTGTAAGATTTTTGAAAAAAATCATGATATCATTAAGAAATGTGAAAAATTGGATTTTTGACCAGTTTTGCTCCAAATTTTTTCGATAGCAATGCGAAAATTTGTCCCATAATGGAATGCCATACCTTGTTAAACTCGTAACCGACTTTCCAATTCACTGGCATTCACAAATTTTTTTTGTAATATTTTCAAATAAAATCAATAATGCGATTTTCAATAATTTTTTACTAAAAAATATCAGTATTTTTACGATAGCAATACAAATAATGGTCCCGTAATGGAATGTCATACCTCGTTAAACTCGCTATTTGTAACTATAATGAAAAATGTGAGAATTTGGATTGTTAGCCATTCTTCGCTTAAAAATATCAGTATTTTTAAATATTAATATAGTTCGCAATAATAAAAACATTTCTTTGGTGTTTTTTGGTTCTAACAAAGCCAAAATAGATTTCTTTTGTGCAGCTGATGTAATTTCGATGTGAAATTGTTAATTATAATTTTGTGACTGTGTGATATTGCTGCGAGATTTCGTCTGGAGCATGTCTGTCATCGTTGGCCGCGTCTGTCCATTTATCCATTTGTCCACTCGTCCATCTGTCCAGCTGTCCGTCAGTCCGGCGCTCGTCTGCTTCCGGCTCAAATGCTCCATGCCCCATGTTCCATACTCCATGCTCCAGGCCACGCCCAGGCTCACAGCTCGGACATAAATCATGTTGTTGACCAACGGCAACGGCAGCCGCGGCCCACTGTCATCAGCATTCAGCATTTGGCCACGTTAAGAAACCGAGAAAAAGCAACAACAGATGCGTGCCAAAAACGTTTTGTGCCACAAAATGCTGGCCATACGCTTTTTGGTTAGACACATTCGTCGCGCACTGCCACATTATTTTTTGTGGATTTTCTTTTTTTTTTTTAGTTTTTTAGTTTATTTTCAACTATTTCAAGTCAATCCAGTTGCTGACAGTCGAACACAAAAACTTAATTAAGCATCAGAGTGGGGCACGCAAAAAAACTGAATGAAAAAAAGATGGGGGACACGAGGAGGAGCGGGGATCATCGATCTGCACTTGTTTGGCCCAGTTTGCCGCTCGGATTCTAATTCCAATTTCGATTCTGAAACGAAAGTAATGCGGCTGGGTCAACGGTGCGTATGCGCAATGCGGCTAAACCGACTGGCCGTCAGCCAAGTGGTGGTGGTAGTGGCGGTGATGGTGATGGTGATGGCGGTGGAGCTGCCACTGTGGGGTTAAGTGGGCCACTGGGGGTTAAGGGGGGAGTACTTGGAGGGAGTATCTGACGACGCATACTTGCCGCATTAATCTCAGGCAAGTGATCAGCGGCATGCAACTCGCGACGACAGAAGACTTTGCCTCAACTTAATTTAATTTTTTCGGCTTGTAGCTATTTTTCTTCTTTTTTTTTTTTTTTTTTTTTTTGCATCACGTAAAGTGGAACAACTAAATGAGGTGACGGAAGGAAGAAGGGGCCAAGACAATTGGCCAACTATTTGGCGGCTTTAATTGGCTTGCACAATGCCACTGAAAAAGTCACATGACACCAAAAATGATGCTTAACAATTTTGTATCCCAAAGAAGATAACAGCTATGAAATAATAGGAAAATCAGTTTCTTTCCAAAAATATTTCAAATGCCAAAAGAAAGTAGTTATACAAATTATAAATAATTTCCGAACAAAAGGCTGGCAAAATGTAGCCACTTTGCTACAAAAAGTTGTAAGGCTTTAAGGCTTTAAATCATTTTTAAATTTTAAAAGAAAATGTCAACCTTTATAATATATAAATACATTACTTAAATATTTATGAAGGGGAATATATTTACATATTTGTTGAAGCACCCTTTCAAAGCTTCACTGTATCCAGGCGACATTCGTAAATCTCGTGGCAGCCACAAGTTGCGCCTGGCTTAATGGTGTCAACACTGAAAACCAATTGGCAAATGTAGATCTCGTGGCGCCCAGCCCCGCCCCCCGCCCGCCCCTCTCCCCTGCGACAATTGTCCAAGAAAAGTGGCAAAAAAAAAAAAAAAAAAAAGCAAGAGCCCGACTAAAAATTTATGGCTTTCAATTGGCATTGACAGCGATAATTGGCCGCGTGTGCCGAACTAAGCCAAGTCAACACGGAGCCAGAAAAGAGGGTTAGCAGATGCAAAAATGAAAATAAAAACGGGGTCCAGAGTGCCGACATATTGACAGCACGCGGGCAGAAGCAACAGCGGCAGCTAAATAATGTCCAATATATATTCGGCCATTAATCATCTTGGCCATGGCCTACAAAAGTAATGTATTTAAAACAGCCACAAAAAGCGCCGGCCACTTTCCTTGCAGCGCCAAAGAATCACTGGCGAAATTTATGGCTGCAGATAATTAAATCTGGATTTTTAATCTAAATGGGAATGGCTAAGAAAATTATAATCAGAGATGTGTAAATACAGAGGAGAAAACACACAACATTTGCACAATAATCTCAAGCCTCTTAATACAAGCAATTTTTTGATTGGCCAACTATTAAATAACATTTATAGAACTAGAAGGCTGCAATAAGTTCAAATTTACAACGTTCAAATAAAATATCTTCTTGATATTTATTTAATTAAAAAGTTTGTTTGCTAGGTGATGTAATTAACCACGCATTTTGCCCACAGATTTGAACAAATTTGCCAAATATTCACATGAAACCGCACAAAAAACTAACTTTTCAAGCAGAACCCACAAGTGGAGGCAAAATTTCGAGTGCACTTGTAAAAAAAAAAAAAATTGAATTAAAAATCGTATTTTTAAGCTATTTTGCAACTTAACACGTAACCCGCGAAATATGTAATCAATCTTAAGTGTGTTTTTCAATCACTTTTTCATATCTCATCATGTAAATTAACCGATGGCACTTTTTCGGGTTTTTTTTTCGTTTGTTTTCCGTTTTCGATGGCGTTGTTTATTTTTTCCCCCAGTGAGTACAACAGTACGTATGAGCATTGTCTGCGTTGTTTGTTATAATTTCAGATAAGTTGAGATTGCCGATTGTCGGTTACATTGTTTTCTTGTTGCGGTTGTTATTATGCAAATTTTGGCTAACAACCGCTTACAAAAAAAAAAAAAAAAGCGACCATAGTTTGGGGGGCTTGAATTTTAATTAACGTTGCGCATACGCCGCGTGGTACACCCTGCAACTGCCATCCGAGGTGTGTTCGATGCCGTTGGGCAAAAAGTATGCCAAGTAAATACTGTTTTCAAAATGAAATAATGAGCACACTTTTTTTTTGGCGGTTTTCAGTTTGTTACTTGGTCTTTTTTTATGCTGCCTTTTTTGTGTGCTTAGATGCAGGCAAAGTCTAAACACTTTCACTAAAAATCCACCAAAGGCTACACGAATTTCGTGTCGTACATGACAAACTCTCAACTCGATTTGGTGGGGGTGCAGGAGGGGTGGGGGGCCGAAGAGTGGGTGGGAGGACAGTTAAGTGGCTCAAACGGCCAATGGCACATCCTCCACTTTTGGAATAAGTACAGTGAAGATTGCTGCAAGCTAAGGCTAATTCAGTAATTTAGTAATACGTTTTTTAAAGGATAACTTAGTAATTTCTAGACGAACTTCCCACTTCAATTTTTCCTGAATTTTTCAAGGATTCATTGAACTCTTTTAATTTTCTAGTATTAAATCAAGATTATAAAACGATTTAAACTAAAATCGGCTATAAATGGGTAATCTAAAATCCTTAAGCACCTTAAAACAAATCCTTCTTAATACTAATAAGCTCTAAAAATGTAAGCAATTTGTTTGTTTCTTAAGAAGGAACAAAAAAAAAGAATAGCCATAAATTACCGAAACTATTCTGATCATAATTAAGCATAACTAATGGGTCTCATAAGCCATGCCATAAGAAATAAACCCCGTTGGCATACATCACATATTGCCCAATATGTTCCGCCTCAAAGTACTTAACCCCACAAAATGACGACAAACTTGACACCCACAATACCACATAATTCCGCCGCACACCAGCGATATCCACTGTAAAATATCGGCAACAATAACCGAAGAAATGACTGTGAAAAAAAAGAGACTCTCTGGCGACATTGATTAACGAGTGCTTAGTTAAAGCGGCACTCAAACACGCGCTGCTAATGCTGCAGATGCCAGCAATAATAGTTGCAGATACACCAGCAACATCGGCACGGCAGCAACATCACCACAGCAGCAACAGCAGCAGCAGCAACAGCAAACAAAAGTCAACAACAATCGCGTACAATAACGGGGAAATAAGCGACAACAAAAGTGCAATAATAATTCTCTTCGTTTTGCTCGTCTTCATATTTTTATGATGAATAATTGAATGGAATCTAGGAATAAGTTTGAAGGAGGGAGCACTATTTATTGCCTTTGCCATGCATCTGTGCAAATACTTTGAAATATGTTTATTAATTGCCAAGTGAACACCCTTCAACCCGCCGTTAATTTCAAGTTAGTCTGTTGCTCTGGAGGTACATATAAACTCGTATTTATATATATTCGCGGGGTATACGCGACTGGGCATTGACCTGCACTGCCCCAAAGTGTGAGCATCCAGCTGTATTCAAAATAATGGTAGTGGACCCAAACAATATACATCTTAAATGCTTTCATTATATGAAATTATAAATGTTTACATACTTTTATTTTGATTTAAGACCAAGTAGTTCAAGTTAAATCACTCTCAGTCTATTTTCTTTATCAAAATTGCTCATAAGTCTTAAGTGCAATTGGAAATTATCAAAATCATATTTGTTTTATTTTTTGGTAAATATTAAATTGCGTATTAAAAAACTTAAGCTTGACTCTATAATTTGTAGCTTGTGGCCACTAAATTTAATTTCGCGATTATTGTTGTTGGGCTTCTGCTGAAATTGCCTTTAAATATTATTGCTTATTTTATGGCTGCTGCACATGTTGCTCTTATCTGTTATTTTTGCCAGGATTTGTTTATATTATCTCTGGGAACTTTATTTGGCGGTGAATTGATGCAAGTGTTCATTAGTTGTTAAATACTTAAGTGATTTAAAATATTAAATGCTGAAGATTCCAGTTGAAAACTCTATTTATTTATTGGTTTTTGTGGCTTGAATATGTGATGAAATAATCTCACACTTGGTTTCCCCTTTCATTAACTAATTACAATGTTTTCTATTATTGAGCAATGTACATATTTTCTCCCGCAACTAATCTGTTTATTTACATTCCAAAACTGCTTTGTCTCGAACTTTGATCTTGTCACATTACTTAATTAAATCAAATGAATCGGTTAGTTATTTTCGGGTCCGATTGTTCTATCAGCTTTGCCCTTTTTCACTTCGTTTTAATCGCATAAAAATAGAAATAGATGCGTTTATTTTTGGCAGTCGCTTTTTTGTTTGGTTCTTGTCAAGAACAACTACTTACTAGTGATTCACGCTGCCCAACAACAAATTACGCACAGAAATAGCTAACACATTTGGAGGAACATAGAGGGTATATATGATTCATCTGGCCAACAGCTGGTATAAAATTGTAAAATTGTTTCAAACACAAATCGACGGCGGGAAAGTCATTTCTTACCTCTATAATATCTATCACGTATATGTTTCAAACTAAATTAGTTCTTGGCACAGTGTAATTTATTTTACTATTTATAATTGCTCTGTAAGTTTTTAGTCGATTGGGAATTGCATTAAATAAATAAATAGTTCAGATAAGCTTGACATAAAAAATTTGTTAATAGAAAAGGTATGACAAAAGAACCAATTGACTGAAATGGATTGTTTTAAAAGCAACATTTTCTTTTGATAAACAAAATTATTTGAGCAGCAGCAATTAAATACTCAGCCATAAAGACAAACTCTCATTGAAATTTGCAAACGTTTTTTCTTTATTCAATCGCCATTCTGGCATACCCATTTCAATAATTATACTTATTTATTTGTACAAATTTTATTTGAGTTTACCCACATTTTAGGAGAACAACTCCAGCTGCATGTTGATGGGGCAAACCCAAATTACTGTGGCGTCTTAGCAAATGCTGCTGCTGCGGTGGATTATCCAAAGCGGACTTAATCATTTGAAAGGCCATTATCCCAAAGTTGCACTTAATTCGTGGCCTATTTCACAATAACATCACTTTTTCCCGTCGATATTTAGAATAACACGTTTGTTTTGGTAATCAATTCCTTTTTTTTTTTTTTGTTTCTAGAAAACATTCCGCCCCAAAAATGAGGTGAATATATAGTATTTCCAGGCGAAAGAGAGCACAAAGCCCGCGTTTTTGGCACACACGAAAAAAAAAGGCATGCGGCATCCACGACAAGATCGATTCTACTGAAACCGCATCCATGAATCCATCGCCATGGCAAACTGAACGTGAATGGAACGTGGAGCCCGAAGCGCAGCGCAACCGAAGTGGGCAAAAAGCCGAAAAAAAAGCGGTGGAAAAAAAATAAATAAAAAAAATCAAACAAAACGAGACTGTAGACTCCGTATTTACTGTATATACTGAACACTGTATGCTGGAAGCCAGTGGAGCATGTGGACTCATGGATCGTATCGCTGGGGCCGAATTGAATGGGGTTCGCTCGCCGCTCGATGATTTGATGATGCTCGCTCTGCATGCAAAGCCGCTGATAAAAATGTATAGAAAACTGTAGAAAAAGGGGGGCGTTGCTTGCAGTCCAGGGGAGCGATAAGGTAAATGGGGAAAAAATGGAAAAAAATAAACTGGAAAAAATCTAAAATGCGCTCTACATGGTGGCTCCATCAGTGGGCAGGTTGCGCAAACTAAGAAGCTCCATCTCTTGGAAATTTCAGTTTCGATGGCGCCCTCTATTTAATAAGAGCAACGCCACCTTTAGGTTTCCTGCCGAAAGGTGAGACACCTAGCGTTAATAATACTGTGAATTCCCACTAGGTAATGGGCATTTTATGAGCCCAAGGTTCTGGATATAGTGCCACCTATAGATTTTTTGCCGAAAGGAGAGCAACCTAGAGTTAATAGTATTGAGAATCCCCAATAGGTGTCGCGCATTTTATTAAGCGGCGTTTCAAAATGTTTTATAGACTTTATAGATGTCTTTCAGTTTCAATAAATCTATAAATATAGAAATTGTACTGACATTTCAAATTGTTTTCCTTGGCAAATAAAAAAATTAAAGCAAGGGCACAGAAACAAGAAAATATCTATTATTTTACATTTGTTGGATAAAATTTTAGATTCAGATAAAATAAATACAAGAATTGTGTGTTTAGAAACCAGAAAAAATTGCTGTCAAAACATTTCAAAATTAAGTTTTGCTTTGGTTTGCTGGTTTATAAATTAGGAGGCAAATATAGCTTTCCTATTAGAACTTTTCTGCTTTATAAGAGTAATAAATCTAAACACATTACATTTATAAATTTTTGGGAATTTTTCGTTTTGGACTATTTAGTTCAAAAAACTGCTCCCTATAAATTTCTAGCTTATGAATAAGGGGAACAAATTTAGCTTTCTTATTTGAAACTTTTTGCATTATAAGATTGATTCTAAATAAATGGGAAATAATCACTTTTTTCATTATAAATATATTTTTATATTAGGGGGAAATTAAAAGCTTATAGCTCCTAAAAGAAAACTTTCACATTATAGCATTTAGATTGTAAGTTTAGCCCAAAGAGTTGGACATTATAATAGGGGGAAAACAGTGAGCTTTTATTTTGGTTGGGAAACCGACTTACCTGTCAAACCGGTATCATTGATGCTGGACGTTGAGGTGGAGAAACCGGGCAGCTTGCGCCACCCCTTGCGACTCCAGAAGCTCCTGGCCTTCGACTCCGTGGCGGTGGTCTGGACTTGGACCTGGGCCTGGACCTGAACCGCTGGAATGCCACTGCCACCTGCCAGCCGGTGATTGGGTCCCGGATCCTCGGCCGCCCGTATCCTGGCGCAGCTGAGGATCCTGCGGCCGCACGAGGCCCGCGTGAGGAAGCTGCCCCCGCCTCCCCCGCTGCCACCGCCCTGACCACCGGCCATGCCCGCCTCATCGTATACAGTGGCCGCCCGCTGGAACGAACGGCAGCTCTGGTTGGTGCCCACCGTGGGCGTTTGCCGGGCGCACTTGATGTGCTGCGTCTTGCTCAGCCGCAGGCTGCCAATGTAGCTGGCTCCACTGCTGCCGCTGAAGCCGCTGTCCAGGTCGCCGCAGGTGGTGGCCAGCAGCTGCTCCACACCACCGCTGCCTGCGGCCGCTCCTCCCTTTCCTCCCTTCATCCTCTTCCCCGAATCGCCGCTATCACAGATGTTGTCCGCCGAGGCGGATGTCAGTCGGGCCAGAATCGTGGGCGGTTGTCCACTGGCTGCCGTCACACTCACACTCGGCTGCGGTGTCATGACCTCAGCTCCTCCTGCTCCTGCTCCTGCTCCTCCCCCTGCTCCCTGTGGCTGCTCCATGGACTTCGGTGGACTCTCCGGCATCAGCATGGCCTCCACACTCAAATTCAGCTCCCCCAATATCTTGTGATGCCGGTTCTGCACTCGACGCAGTTCCTCCTCCACCAGCGTTTGATTCAACGATCCCGCCGAATGGGAGCCCACTGTACTGCGCAGATGGTGACCACTGTTACTGCTCGTCTGCAGGGCAGCCGCATTGATCTCCTCGTAGAAGTTTTCGCTCTGACCGATGCCCACTTTGGTGGTCAGTTTGTGGTAGCGGGTTTGGTAGGACTGCAGGGTGGCCGGGCTCACCAGCTGTTTGTTCTTCTTGCCCTTGGAGAGCAGGGCTCGTATCGAGTTTGGTGGTGGCTCCACGGACGAGGGCGAGGAGGATGAGGAGGCGGTGCTGGTGGCGTTGTTGTTGGCCCCCACCGATGGGCCTGCCCCACCTCCTCCTCCTCCGCCCGAGGAAGAGGAGCCCGGCACATTGGAGTGCCTCATGGCGGCGCCGGGTTCATAGTAGGCATAGGAGTAATCATGGTGCAGATGGTGGTGCTGCTGGTGGCCCATACTCCTGCCCAGGGTCTTGCTGTGCCGCGCCGCCAGCTGCTTGAGATGATGTGGCGATGTCTCCAAGGTAGACGAGTCATTGCAGATCTCGATGGCATCCGGATCGGGGTCGGGATACCTGGGCAATTGCTGTCGCCGGCCGGGAGTATTGCCCGGGGAACCACCACCGGTGGGTGGTGGATAGTCCGGCGGTGGTGGGAACTGCAGGCAGTGCTTAACCACGCCCCCGTGCACCGCCTCCAACTGCTGTTGCTGCTGTTGTTGTTGTTGTTGTTGCTGCTGTTGTTGTTGCTGCTGCTGCTGTTGCAACTTCTGTTGCTGCTGCTTGAGTCGCTGCAATTGTGTCTGCTGCTGCGTATAGTAATTCTGATTCGAGTGCTGTTGTGGCTTTAACTTTGTGTGGACCAGAACCTTGCCGGCCACGCCCCCGCCCCCGACCACGCCCCCCTGGCCCGTTGTGGGGGCGGCCGTCGAGTTGCCGCCGTTGTTGCGTCTGCTGCCCAGGCCCAGGCTCTCCATGGCACATGGTGCGGCTGCTGCGCCAAAAGCTTCGATCTGCCAATTAAAAGAAAAGCGGAAAAGCAATTAGCAAAATTCATAAGGCAAGGAAAAACAAGAAAGGCAAGAGCTGGAAAACGCCCCCCAAAAAAAAAGCAATATAGTGTGCACCAAAAATAAAACACCAATAGCTTAAACTTAATAATCGTTGTCATATCAACAGTGCTAACTTAATATTAAATAATATAAAGGCTATACTTAGCTTAATTAATAAAAGTAGCTTAATTTGATTGTGATCAATTTTCGTTTTGTGGGAATTTTTAATATTGAATGTTTCTATCTACACTTTCGAAAGTTTTAAGTTCATATATAACAACGAACATTTTTTAGACTCAATATGTGTAACAACATTTTCGTTTCGAAGACTGTTTGTTAATCTTTTAAAATCAAGTTAAGATGTATTAACATTGAACATAACCTTTCTCTGTTCATGTCAGTGAATTAAATCGTGAATTCTTGAGCCTCACTTAATTAAAAACTATTTTATAAGGTGACAAATTAATGAGCATAAAATAAAGTTAATTAGAAACACAAATTACAGCAGCTGTCTGTGGCAGTGCAAAAAAAAAAAGAGAGGAACAAGTTCCTGGAACTTTGACCGCCGTAAATGTGCTATTTGGCATTCGCGCTTCAAGATTCCTTGCCACAATCCACATGTCGCCGTGATTAATTGCCGCTAATTCAGCAAAGTCTTTGCTTTCGATGGCCAAAGGGTTGCAGGCTCTTTTTTTGTGGACTCGCTTCAAAGGCCCAGCCGAGCGGTAATTGAAAAACCAGGCTAAACGAGAAATGAGCCCGGCCACAAATGAGTTCATCCGGGGAGTCAGGTGGAGTCGAGACCTGAGACCTCGATGATGGATCCGCAGCTGTCACAGGTGAGTATGCCGCAAATAAATGGGCTAAGAGTCCCGATCCAGGGGTTAAATCAAAGACCGAGTTGGTAATGAAATGGAATCAATCATAAGGTAAAGATTTGAAAGTCCAAAATATCTCAAATTATGTTGAAGTTCATTTAGAAGGGAAAAATAATTAAATCATTGATTTACTTAAAATGTATTTTAAGCTTATTTTAACTTTAATTGAATGTGTGTTGAGACTGTTATCCTTTTTGGGAAATCAAGTTCGAGGAATGTTCCCACTGACATTGCCAATAATTTCAACTATTTTACTCCGAACTCAGGCAGCTCTCCTCGACATCATTTCCCCCTCCTGACAAATGATAATGCCAGTTGTTCGGCATGATTATGATCAAGATAAAGGACAGAACTCGGGGGAATGCCAAGGAGTTGAAGGAGGAGATGGTCCGATAATGTGCAGGGGAACATAATAAAGTTGACGATGATAATGCCACCAAGTTATGAGTGGAGTGGATATATCCCAAGCCAAGGATTCTTCATGGTAGCAGACAGAAATTCAATTGGTAATTTGAGTAGAGGTCCATCCCGGTTCTGGTTCTTGTTTATCTTTCCTCTCTCTCTCTCTCTATCTCTCTCTCTCTCTATCTCTCTCTCTCTGTTCATCTATCGCTATCTCTCTTTCTTCTCCTTTTCTCTGTAACCTGAGACAAGTCTGAGAACTGGACACGATCTCGTTGGCACAGCAGGTCCCCAAATTAGCGTCTAAATTTAGCTACTCAACAAATTGAATTGAGCCCAGCGAGGGGCAACTGAGGCTCTCTCTTTCTGCTCGCATATATCTCTCTCTTTCTTTGTATATTTTTTATTTCTTTCTTGAGTTTTAAAGCTCTGCGTGCACTTGAAGTCTCGCAAGGGTAAGGCAGGGTATTAGGGGGATTAAGGGCTTCCAACTTCAACGGGGGAAAACATCAAAAAACCCTAACGCATGCCATTGTCAACAGTCAGATACAACAACAATAGGGGGTCGGGGGAGGGGGGCTTACCAGGAGGGGGGAGAGAAGGGAGTAGCGTGGTGGAAAGTACAGAAGTTGGAGTTTGTCAGGGAGTAAACCACTAGAAACACAGGGCAAGGATTCCCCTGGAACCTCTTGAGCAAGCTCCCCTGAATTCTCCCACCCCTCGCCAAAAAGCAAACACCACTCCCCCCCTCCCCCATGAGATTCTCCTACGTACAAGGATATATATATATCCTACAAGGGAACCTTAAAGCTCCTGGCTACCCGGGTAAACTTTTTGTGTTTGCCGACGCTTCAACCCACTTACAAGGATTCATATATGCGTGGCTGTTATTTTTTTATTCGCCGTATGCGCTCTCGTTAGTTTGCTTGCTTTTGTTTTGTCTCCTCCTGTTTTCTCAACTGTTTCATAATTTTAACATACACCTTTTAACTGCCGGTTACCAGGGTATATGAGACCAAGTCGAGATATGTTATTTAAAGGTATAAAATATATTGACCGATTACTAGATTTGGCTGTAAGGTAACCTTTGTATTTTACAGAAACTATTTGCTAAACTTGTTTTAAAATTTGTAAAAACCTGAGAACTTTCCAATTTTCCTTCAACTTAACTAAAGCCAAGGCATATTTTTGCATGTGACTTTTTGTTTTTCTTTGTTCTGCCAAGTTTACTACAATGTTCTGGGGTATCTGATTGTCTAGTTTTTAGCTTGGCTTCCCCTGTTTACTTTACCCATGTTTTTATACCCTTGCAGAGGGTATTATAATTTCAGTCAAAAGTTTGCAACGCAGTGAAGGAGACATTTCCGACCCTATAAAGTATATATATTCTTGATCAGCATCACCAGGAGAGTCGATCTAGCCATGTCCGTCTGTCCGTCCGTCTGTCCGTCCGTCTGTCCGTCCGTCTGTCCGTCTGTCCGTCTGTCCGTCCGTTTCTACGCAAACTAGTCCCTCAGTTTTAAAGCTATCTGCTTGAAACTTTCGCAAAACTTGTCTTTCTATTGCAGGTAGTATATAAGTCGGAACGAGCCGGATCGGGCGACTATATCATATAGCTGCCATATAACTGAACGATCGGAAAAGCCATAACTTTGGTGTTTTTAAAGATAAGAAGTTGGGATTTTCTATGGGTTTTATTTTTTGGCCAATCAATCCGACATACCGAATTTCATAAGGATCGGCCGACTATTACTTATAGCTGCCATATAACTGATTGATCGGAAGTGCCATAACTTTGGTGTTTGTAAAGTTAAGAAGTTGGGATTTTCTATGGGTTTTATTTTTGGCCAATCAATCCGACATACCAAATTTCATAAGTATCGGCCGACTATATCCTATAGCTGCCATATAACTGAACGATTGGAAATGCCATAACTTTGGTGTTTTTAAAGTTAGGAAGTTGGGATTTTTTATGAGTATTAAGAATGCATCATATGAATAATTTTGGAGAATATAATTTACAGAGTATTCTGCAAGGGTATATCAACTTCGGTTCCGCCCGAAGTTAGCTTTTCTTTCTTGTTCTCATAAATTTTCTTCGACCCCCAAGCACATTTTCCATGCTTTCCCGAGGAAAGTGAAGTGAGTGCCAGTGATGCGAGCGAGGAAAAGCGAACAAAAGCCATCAAGATCCATCTTCCGCAGATGCGGTAAGGAAGTCTCGACTTCCTCTGCCAATATTGCCGCTGCTCAAGTGACTTTCGCTGATTGATTGGGTGGTGACCCCGATGGAGCACTTAATTAGAAGCACACGCATACGCGTTAACCGAAAAAAGGAGTTGCTGCAGCTGCAGCAGTACTTTAATGGGGGAAACGAAGGCCAGTGAACAGATCCACTCAGTAGCACTGAGAAAAACAATGTGTATTTTGGTTAAAGAATACATACTAGAAATAAAATCAAGAGAGAACGCTATAGTCGGGTGCCCAGACTATCAGATACCCGTTACTCAGGTAAAGGGAGTGCGAGGGAGATGGAGATAGAAACTTTGATCACGCATAACTTTTTAACGAATGGTCCGATTTGAAAAATTTCTTAGGTATTGATAAACACAATAAAACTGCATTTTTACTTTTCCGAAATATTTAAATTTTTAAAATCGTATATAAGCGATTGTGGGGGTGTTAAAGGGGGCGTGGCACATTTTTGAAACAAACTTGCGCTGCGTAGGAACTCCTAGAATCTGCATGCAAAATGCCAATCTTCTAGCTTTTATAGTTTCCGAGATCTCAGCGTTCATACGGACAGACAGACAGACAGACGGACAGACGGACATGGCTAGATCGACTCGGCTAGTGATCCTGAACAAGAATATATATACTTTATAGGGTCGGAAACGCTTCCTTCTACCTGTTACATACTTTTGCACGAATACAATATACCCTTTTACTCTACGAGTAACGGGTATAATCATTACATCTTTTCTTTTTATTTTTTATAAGAAATAACAAAACGTTAGCTCTTAGTTTAATACTAATTTTTAGCTTTAGATAAATAAATAAAATAAAATAAATAAATTTTTAGAAAATAATCAGACCAACAGTAAACCAATCTCTAAACTCTATTCAATACCTATTTATAAACATCTTTTCATAGCTTGTGGAATTTAAGAACTGTGAAAACTTGTTTGATTTGTATGCCATTTTTTTTTTGCCAGTGTACACCTCCCCTTTGCCGACCTTCGAGTGGCTGTGTGGCGCGTGTTTTCTGCAAAAAGGGGCCGGGCAACAACAGCAAGCAGAACAGAGCAGAAACGCATTGCAATAATTATATGCTGAGGCAGCAGCAACAACTGCAACAACTGCAACATCAACCCCAGCAGACTGGCCTCTGCAAAAAGTGTTGCATGTTCTTCTATCATATTTGCAATTTATGTGTCGCCAATTCACTCAGACTCCTCCTGCTCCTTCTGCTGCCCCCCAGAGTCCTCCTGCCAGCGGATTCGGATTCCCCTTTCCATTTATGGCATGTTGATGCCCGAGTGCGAACAAGTAATTAGAAAACATATTTCGAAATTGTTTCGCCATCCGTTTGTGCAACTCCGCGGCTTGCAGCTGTGCAGAATTTAAGGGGCAAGGAGATTCCACAGACTTATCGTCGTAGAGATCCCTGGAATTACTCACAGATCTACACATTTTATTTCTCCGAAATTCACTTTTTGATGTTGCCTTTTGGGGAATTTGGAATTTTAGTCGATTTTTCATACAGACTGAATGTTTTTTGTTACCAAAATTTTACAAATTTTAAACTAATTTATTACAAAATGTATTTGAATATGATGAATGAATGTTTAAGTGTTTTTGTTACCAAAAATTTAAAAATTTAAAACTAATTTATTACAAAATGTATTTGAATATGCTGAATGAATGTTTAAATGTTTTTGTTACCAAAAATTTAAAAACTTAAAACTAATTTATTACAACATGTATTTGTCTATGCTTGCATACCTTTTGTGGTTAATCATAGAAAGTCAATATGGTTTCAGTTGTAAAATTTTGACGACTTGTTTAGTTATCAGGGTTTTTGATGGGGACTTTGTGTCCGTTCACATAAACTACCCTTTCAAATCCTTTTAGAGCTTTTCGTTTGAAACTGAACGTTCCATTCGAGATAATAAATTGATATTCCGCTTTTAAGTTGACCAATTAGGGGGGATAAAACCGCCCTATCCCTGCCCATTTGCCACGTTGTCAGGCATCAAAAAAGGCTGGCTTTGGGTGGTTTTCCTGCCCTGTTGTCATTCGCTTTCGTTGATTGTTTGACTGGGTGCATTGACTTGCATTGCAGCCCCTCTTTTTGCCAGCCAACCCCCCCTCCTGGAATCCCCCTTAAGACCCCACCTCTGAGCACCAACTTTTTCCCCGCATTGCGTGCTGCATTGTCAACAAGTGCGAGTGAAATAAAAACCCGGGACAAAAAAGGCGGACAGGCAAAGTGAAAGGAGAAAAATTGTTAAAGGGAGTACAGAATACGGGGAGTTTTTTGTTTTTTTTTTTTTTAGCGGAAAAGGAAAATGGGGGAGAGCTAGTTTCCCCTAAGTTGCATCTTTACATCCTTCAACATGATTTCCCTCCATTTTCCGCATTTTTCACCGTGTGTGCAAGAAAGTAAAATGAAAGCATCCGAAGGGAGTTGAGTTGAATTAATGATAATGATGATGATCAGTGATGTGAATATAATATAATGTATGTATGTACTTATCTGGACTATTTTACTTAGTTTTACTAAAAATTGTAGTTTCTGCACCATAGCTAAATATACAAATGTCAGAGCAGATCTGTGATATTTTTTAATAAATCAACATAAACGCTGTTTTATCAACAACCCTATAAGACTTGCTATTTATATTTTTTATTTAAAATAAATTCTTATCTAAAAGGTTTAATATTTATATTATATTAATACTAACAAAGTGGAAATTTTGAAAATTATGTTCAGCTTGAATATCGTTACTTTAAATATTCAAATTATTGTTAAATACATAACTATTTAATCCTTGAAACCTGTATTTGTTCATATCTTATTATTAAAAAATTTCGATATTATGTCCATCACTGACATTGCCTCACTTAGATTTTATGAGGATAGGGATAGATAATGGCAGCCCCGATGTGCGCTATCTCTTATTCACCAACTCCATCCCCCTCCCAGCCCCTGTGAATGTGAATCCCCCTTGGGAGTCTCCACTTCATTCATTCCTCATTGGCCGATAAGCAACATTGGCTGCATGTGCAACTTTTCCTGCTCCTCCTTTGACGCTGGATTTTTTTTTTTTTTCTTTTTTTTTAGGCCTGGCTTTGGGCTTTATCTGTGGCATTAGCCTGCTTAGCCCCCAGCCGCAATTTTTGTGTGGATTCTGGGCATGCTAAAGTGTCGTTTTCGTTTGAACATTTTGTCAATTGCTTCGCTTTCACTTTTGCCCACAAGCCACAGTCCTCACTTTTTCCATTGAAGTTGACTTCGATTTTGTGGAGAGTTTGGAGTTTGGTTAAAGCTACATTTTAAATTTTAACCTGCTTGAAAGCGCAGTAGAATTAAATAGAGAAAAAAAATTAGAAAGTGCTCAAACTATATTTTAGTAACGAGATATCTAAAAGCTGCTTGCTCATAACATAATCTTCATTATATAATAAAGCAAACTAACAAGAAAAAAGGTTTCTATAGGTTTTATGTTTCAAGAACAATTTAAATTATGTTCTTAACAGAAGTTAATTGGGAATAAGAACATAGGAAATGATTTTAGAAGTACATTTTAAGATAGGTTTAGGAGTTTAAAATTAAACCCAACCTTTTCTGCTTACTAATTTTCTTTGAAATCCTTTTTCTTTCTATGCTGATGCTTATCATTACCCCAACTCTTTAGGGATTCAGGGTCAAAGATCTGCCGTTGGTTCCCCTTGGTTCTCAAATGTTTTAACACTTGGAAACAAATTATGCAAAATGTGAGTCCCCCCAGAGGGAATTTTCCACTTTTTTCCCGGGAAGGATTTTGCGCCTTGTTTCGTAATTTTGTAAAAAGCAAACTACACATGCTCCACATAATTACATGGCTGGGGATTGGGGACTGGAGTTTCGGAGTGGGGTGTTCTTCCATTGTTTCCACCACAAAACAATGCCACATGCCACATGCCACTTGCCACGCATTGGGCATGGGTCACCTTCGCTCCTCGTCATCATCATCTGAATATGAATACGAATCCGAAACTGAATCCGAATACGAATACGAATAGCAATCCGAGTTTGCATCTGCATCTGCCAACGTCGCCAACTTCGTCTTCTTTATTTTGTGCACTCAAGCGCCTTTTACTTTGTGCATAATTTCTTGAGCCCATGTGGGGGTGGGGGGGTTGTTGGGGCGTAGGTTTTCGAGGGGCTTGCGAAGGTCATTGGCCCAAGATTTCTCGGCTCTAGATCTTGGGTTGTGCCACTGGTCAACGGATGTGAATTATGCATAACCCTTTCCTGGACAAACTTTCTTCGTCTTTAGGGAGCTTCATCTACGAGTAATTAAACTTGGCAAAATACACGCAACAAAACGGAATATATATATTCTGTTCTATGCCCTAAAAGTATATTGTATTTTCCACTTCTATAGGTCTTCTTAATAACCTTAAAAAATATATAGACACAACACATTGTTACATTTAATTTATTAAAACTATATTTTCTTTTAATAAACTGAGTGTTAATTAGTTTTATATATCTATTATTATACCAAAACCTTATATAACTACTATAATAACCCAATGCACTTTGTTACATTCTAAATGTCCCTTTTAAGCCTCAATCCCGTATTCCATTTCCTCAGTTGCATTGCGTTCTGGTTTTATTGTGCTCATCTAACTCTATGTATTCCAACACCCGTGTTTGTGTGTTCCATTAAGAGTAGCTCTTGGGCATGAATGAATGTCATCATCCTCGTCATCTTCATCGTCAGTATCCCACTTCCATTCCCCTTGATAAGGACAAGTGCTATACGAACCGGGACTCCCCTCACATGGGACTCCCCGAACCCAAGCCCCGGCCGAAACCCTTTTGCGGAAAAGCCAACAACGCTGGGGTGAAAGTAAAAATTACACTTGCAGCGGGTAGGATACCCCCCTCCCCCACATTTTTTTTTTTGTTTGTTGGGATTTTTATAATTTTTTTTTTTTTTTTTTTTTTTTTTTTACACAAACCGTCAAAGAGAGAAACGTTGACGTTTGTGGTCCTCGCATCCGAATGACAGGGGAGATGCCCCGCGAGTTCGTTAAACCTTCAAGCATCGAAGTTTTCATTTCTTCGCCAACCAGGAGGAGCAACTAAATCCTTGGTGCCTCTGCCCATTTCTCCTTGTGTGTTTTTGTTTTTGTTTTGGTTTTTATTCCTAGCCCGCGGCAGGTCGCGACTCTCTGGCAGATACTTTGATGCCAAGTGCTGGGTAGCAGCTCCCCTTTCCAAATCCATGGTAACACTCGAAAAGTTAGTGGCGCTGACAAAGCTCACACGACAAAAGTCAATGACTGTTGTCCGGGTCCTGGGGATCGGCCCTTTTGCCCGGGGGTGAACCAACCCGGCGAGTGCGTTGCGTTAAAATTTAATTAACAGCCGACAACACGCACTTTTCCAACGACGGGGGACGACAGCACTTGACACCTCGCCAATTGATATGCACCCGGATCCGGCATTCTCTAATTGCAGTAAACACCTTTCACAGCACTCCCAACTGTTCACAGATCAATTAAAGTCTTCAAAATAGTTCCCAAACTGACATTTGCATTCCCTTGACGGGAGTATTTTAATTCTGGCAATAAGTTATTAAATTAACCAAAAAACAGAACTCTTCGATCTAATTTCAAATAGCAATGCCAATAATCATAATAAATATAATTATAAGCCCTTATGAAAAATATAAAATTAGCAAAATGTGATGTTTAACCAAAAATGTTTGGCTCAGTAATAGAAATAATTCTACGATTAAAATACAAATAATAGTCCAATAATGGAATACTATACCTCGTTGAATTCGTTGTAAAATTTCCAATCGAGTGGGATTCACAGATTTTTTTTTTAAATTTTTGAAAAAAATCATATTTAACCCTTTATGAAAAATGTGAAATGTCAAAAATGAGATTTGCAATTATTTTACTCTCAAAAATATCAGTATTTTTACGATAGCAACTCAAATAATAATCTCATAATGGAATGCCATACCTCGTTAAATTCGTTATAACATTTCCAATCGAGTGGCATTTTTAGGCCAAAAGTCATGATTTTTCGTTCCAAATTTTCAGTATTTTCTCGATAGCAATAAAATCTTTGGTAGCTTTTGATAAGTTTCAAACGTTTGCAGTTATTTTTTTTCTCTAAAAATGGTCGGCACTTTCCTCAGAAACTATTTACACTCATTCAAGTGTGAAGCGAATCCCACACAATCGGTAGAATTTCTCTCTTCTCTTTTCCTGAGATCCCAAGACTTGTCTGCTAATTTTTGCTTGTAGAGTTGGCTGGCAGGGTTAGATGGGTTTATCTAACACCTGTCAATTGATTGTCAATCTAACATGCGATCGAGGGAAGTGTCATTAAAAAGACTTTTAAAGTTCTAAGACAGTCAGGCATTGCCTGAGGTTGGGGAAATCTTAGAGGTGAGTGGAAGATAGTGGAAGGTTTATTTAAGTTCTGCTGGCATGTAAATATAAGTTGGAAATCCAACAATCAAAAAAGTAAAAAGGAAAGAAACTCCAGCTACCATTTTTAGTCAAGAAAGTTGAAGCAACGGAACTTTAATAGAGGTGAATATATCAGAAAATTGTGAGTATCATCACTCTTGCCATATAATTAGCTTTAGTTTCCTGGCAGGCATGCCAACTTGACACCTCCTAAATGATGTCCTGCCCCGGGGACCGTCCAGTTATGGTATTTCAGTATCCCAGTACTGGATCGCACACGATCCAGCCCCGAAACTCATCTCGGACATTGTCCGCTAATTGATTTTGCCGCTTAAGTTTACAACGCGTAAATTTCCCGCTGAAATGCAACCGAAACCGCATCCAACGCAGTCAACTGGATGCGATGTGATGCGGCTGACCTCGAGTGTCCATCGTCCAGTGTCCACTGTCCAGTGTCCACTGTCCAGTGTCCACTGTCCACTGTCCACTGTCCCATGTCCAATGCACAGTTGATGGTAATCGGCTTATGACCGCCTGGTTATTGTGGTTTCTCCGCCCCAGAGTTTCCCCCTTTTCAGCTGCACTTTTAGTTTTGTTTTTCCCCGGTTTCTTTTTTTTGTTGAAAATGATATGCGTGCAAAAGTGACAGCGCTAATGGGCAGCAAAGGCTGTCCTACAGTTGGGATCCATCCCAGCAAACTACACTGGGGAAAAAAAGCAGTGGCATAACGAAACCTTGGTTAAACCTATCTATCATCACTTACAAATCAAAAATATATTCATAACTTATACAAATCTTAAGTAAATTTATTTTTTAAAAACCTTTAACTCTAGAAATCAAATGTAGTTCACACTTTATTTTGTAAACTTTTTAAATTCCAGCCACTAATTGGATCAGCTTTTAATTACTACTATAAATAAACAATTTGGAAATGCTTAACCTAATGGTCTTTTTCCTCAACAACGGAAACTTTCTAAGATGAAGTTTCGTTTATGATTTTATGAAGCTATCATAAAACATATCTATAAACAAAATACTAAACAATATAACCACATTAAAATGTTTATTTATAATAAGTCAATTTGGTCAATATAAAAGTCTAGTGTTTTTGTTATTCAAAATAATGGTAAATTTCACAAAAAGTAATTTTTATATCAAAATTTATAATGTAAACCTCATTGTCTCTTTTTGTATAGCTATTGGACTTTTAAGGAACCCAGTTTTTAAAATAGCCTGCAATTATATTTGACCTATTCAATGCCAAGACGTTTCTTTTAGTGTGTACTCGCCGTGGTCCATCTGCCGCATCCTAGAGCTTGATGAGACCGAGGATGATGCGCTCAATCAGATGCGCCCAATAAACTTTGCGGCTACTTGGCATTGTTCGAATGCCGCAACGGCAGTTTGATGGTCGCGAAGGGGATGGGGGAGGGGGTTGAGGAGCGGACCGGGAGCGGACCGGGCGGCCGGAATCCCTCACTAAGTGGCCAAGTGGTGTCCCACCAGTTGTTTGTCGGTTGATTGCTGTTATGTGCTGGTATGCAGCGCTTAACACGCCAAGTCAATTAAATGTTCGCTTCCGCAACTTGGCGACTTGGCCGAAAGGAAAGTGTAGCAGCCAGGAGGACTTCAGTTGAAACCGATCCACTCAGCGAAATAAAGTTAACCAATTGGGATAAGCTTCCTAAATGTGAGTTTTTTACATACTTCAAATCCCTCAGAAATTGTCAACTAAATTATGTTTATGTTAAATATTCTTCTACATTTATTTTTGTCACATGTTTTTAGTAGTTTGTGTAGTTTTTAAAAGTCTTAGACTTTATATCAGATATAAAATAATATTTATTTTACTAAATCTTGATTAGTTAGTATTTGCTAAATTAAAACCCTATATTTTTTAATTGAATATATTTTTATGTTATTTGTAATATGTTATTTCATTCTAGAAATATTTGTCTGAGGTAATATTTTTTATTGGACAGAAAGAAACTGAATTTCTTTTAAACCACTATTATTTTTCCCTTAGTTGACTACCTGTTAGTGAGTTTTTTTTTAAGTGTATTACTGGCTTGCCACTGGCAGTTCAAAGCAGCAACAATGAGCTCTGTGTGCAACTCATGTTTGATGTATCACACACTTGGACGTGGAATTGGATGACGATGACGATGTGGATGAGGATGAGGATGGAGAACCGAAGTCAAGGATATGGATATGGATGTGGATGTGGTTGGATGTGGACGCTGGGCGAAGTGTCGATGAAGTGTTTATGGCCAAACAGCAAATATTCGCGGAGCAGCCATTGTTTTTAGCAATGAAAACATGTTTATGCCTTTTAAATCCATGTGTATATATATATATTGATCTGAATCTGGATCTGGGTTGCTGTTGCGGTGAAAGTGATACACTTAAGTGTGTGGATAGCTAATTGATTGACCGCGAAATTATTGGCATTCACGTTGGGAGAGTGTGCTTCAAGTTTGGGCTACAATCTTTTGTTTAGAACTGGTAAAAAAGTACATCGAATCATATTATTTCCGTATATATTAGCTGGCTGCTTAAAGATTGAAGTATTTTGGCCATTATCGTTATGATTTTATTTAGTGGAGAACAGAGGGCAATGAAAAGGAGTACAGGCGAACCTCTGATGAGGGGATTTGGAGGGAAAAAATATAAGAGCACAGAGGAGGATCCTCGGATGAGGCAGTGACTCGACAATTACCGCACTCACCATTGGACATTCAATTCGCGCCGCGTCATTGTTTGAATTTGAAGCCATTTGCGCTGGCTGTGGCAGCCGTTAGAAGCCGTGGAAATCGCTGTGGAAATCGCGGTGGAAATAGCAGTGGAAATCGCAGTGGAAATCGCAGTTGCAGCTGAAGTCATCGCAGCGGCATTAACAATTAATGTGCCACAGCTACTGCTGCTCCACTTGGCTTCACTACGCTGCACTTCAATCTCGGACAGCTCTCGGCCAACTTACTACACAGAAAAAAAACAAATAGTACTTAAAATAGTTCTAAGATCAAAACTAAATGCTCCTCACTCAATTTATAATATATACTTGGCTTTCAAAATGTTTGTTTCGGCTTAAATAAAATAAAATTCGAATTTATGATATTTCCTTTAACTTTTTCCAGTGCATTAACGATTTATCTGCTAGACGTTCATTAAAAACGTTTAAGGCGGCGGGTAAATTATAGTAATTGCGCATACGCCGCGTTAGATGGGCATGACAATAGCAAATTGTTTGGCATATGACAAAATGACACCCGTGCGGGGAGCAGCCCTCCTTGGCCAACACTCCTGGGGATTCTTGAGTTGGCCAGAAGATGCCATCATCTAGCTAAGTGAGCTTTGCAGATTAGTTCTGTCTGGGGAAAGTAAAAAGTCAGGGCAATAGAAAAAGGAGAGTTTTTTTCACAGCAAATAAAGAAAATATCAAATAGCAAGATCTTAAAAAGGGGTATTCCTAACACGCTCCTGAAAAATGAAATATAAAGTAAAATTTGTAGATAAAAAATATTTATATTCTATCACTCTTCAAATGATTTATATTATCTGATCATAGTTTAAAAAGAAAATGTAAGCGAACTCGTTGTTTAACAAGAAAGGAAGCAAACTTCGGCAAGCCGAAGTTTATATACCCTTGCAGTTGTTACAAATCTACTACATTTCGATTTCTATGCCAATATTACTAAAACAATGAAGCTGTGTCAATTTTCCGCTGCATTTTGATATCGTTTCTATGACAGATATATGATATTGTTGTCCGATTTTAATTTTATTAAAACCGTAATTCCATAATATTTAAATATTACCAAATCACAAAGAACATCTATATGATATAGTCGCCCGATCAGGCTCGTTACGACTTATATACTACCTGCAACAGTAAGACAACTTTTGGGAAAGTTTCAAGCAGATAGCTTTAAAAGTGAGGGACTAGTTTGCATAGAAACGGACAAACGGACGGACAGACGGACGGACAGACGGACAGACGGACATGGCTAGCTCGACTCTCCTGGGGATGCTCATCAAGAATATATGTATATACTTTATCGGATGTCTCCTTCACTGCGTTGCAAACTTTTGACTGAATTTATAATACCCTCTGCAAGGGTATAAAAAAGTGCAGTTTTAACGTACAGAAAGTTTAAAACTATGGTATGGTATGTGATTAGTCTCGCAGAAAAAGCCACAAAGTAAATCAATTTTCGCTACAAACTCCGCTGAGCGCTGCAACTAAATTTTCCCACATTACAATTTACACAAAATCCCCATTTATTTGCCTAGTAACGAACGCCCCTGCGCAACCCTTTTGTTTTGGTTTTTTTGTTTGCGATGGCCTGTGGCACACATAAATTAGCCGGCACTAAAGCTAGTCAATTTCGCTGCACATTATGGCTCAAATTATCAATGCCCATAAAGTATTTCCTCTTTGGCCGAGGGGAAGGAAAAGTTACTCCACAAAAGCTGCCTCCACACAAAATGCGTTCATCACGTTTCCCCTTTGCCGTTTTCCTCTTTTTTCCATTCAGTACGAAATAAATTTAAGGAAAGAGTTTCGTCCTCTTTGGGAAGAATCTTCAAGGGGGGTGAGGTTAAGGGGGCGGGGGAAGACTGCAAGCTGAGACGCCCACAAATGCTAACAAGTGAGCGAGAGGGAAAGAAAGTGAGTGAGAGAGTGAAAGAGAGAGAGAGAGAGAGGAAGAGACAGAGCGAGGAAGATGCAGCAAATCTTCTGGATTCACGCTTCAAAACTTTAGCTTCCTTTGCACTTAAAAAAAAATTTAACCACCAGCCTGAAAGTTGTTAAGCAAAAGAAACCTGTACCTCGTTATTTAAATATTTATTGACTACCTTAAAAACCATTGAAATATTTAATATAATGAAATATTTATATTAAATAATATATACACTTAATATTAATATATATATTATTACATCTTAATATATCATTATATATCTTTTAATAGTAGGTATTATGAATAGAAAAATATGTACTTAAAGCAAAGTTGCTTTAAATTATAAAGCTTAATAAGCTCCACAAGCTTTAAAAATGTAAAACCAAATTATAATCAATTGCTAAATTGCACTCAAATGCTTTTGGAATGACCAACATTAAGGGAATTGATTTATTTTTTGTGTAGCTATCTTTTTCACCTCGCTTTTCTACCGCAACACCGTTATAAATAAATGCACGTATTGCCATTACATTTCATTGTTCAGCCAACAGCTGCCAGCGAGCCCCGAGTAAAGTCGTCCAGAGAGTCCGTAACCCCAGACCAACCCCCCCCCCTTTTTTTTTTTTTTTTTGTGGAAACCCCCCTTTGAACCTCGAGGGCATCCCCATCCTGTTGCCTAAATGGCGTTAAATATGGCATTCATGATCATTATCAGTGAACCGACTAAATCCGCATCCCGTTTTTCCCCCATCCTCAGTCATTTTTTGGTGTAATCCAATAGCCCCATCACGTCCAGAGCTTTATGTTGAGGTGTTAAAAATGTTTTCTTTTTCGTTGTTTTTCTTTTTTCTGTAATTTTTTTTTTAATCTTTGCCTTATTTCCGACTTTTTGTTTTTGCAGGCGCTAATGAAGCCGGGCGGCTGGCAATTCAAATCGTAAAAAGTATAAGAACGTTTCTCGTCACGAATTAATATTTGCCATTCCCTTGGCTACAACCCTGGTCGCCGAGGGGGCGGGGGCGGGGGCGGGGGTTGGTTATGATATGGGGACACTCCCCCATTCCCGAAGTGGCAGCCGTCTAATGAATGCACCTCCAACGCCTGTTGCGGCTGCTGCTTCATTTCCCGATATCGGGAAACGCCTACCCAGAGACTCATTTATAATTTTACGCGAATGGCCAGAGATATTCCCCCTTTGGGATCCCGAACCCAATCCCGATTCCGATCCCGATCCAACCCCCCGAAGACCACGGACCTGGCTGTTGCAAGTTCACGATCGTGCTGCACGTTTTGTGGCATTATTTACGGATACTCTGCGAGTGCAGATGAGCACTGAAAGAAATGAAGATCTCTTGACGAGAGCTCTGGGAATTTTTGGTCAATTGATAAAATTCATTCACTTTAAAATTTAACTTAACACAAAAATTTCGAATTTTGTTTTTGTGTCCTTAAGTTTATCATTAAAAAGAAATAATTCACTTTTTATTCAGCTTACAACTGTAGCATTAAACTTATTAATATGCTTAGCTTTCTAGTCCCTACGTTTAATAGCCATTTATTTGGCTGACTAACGTATAAATAAAATATATGTTATATAAAAAAAAAAAAAGCTTAGCATCAAGTAAGTATTAACTGAATTTTAGACACTGCTACTTGAAAAACTTGCCTCTTAAATTTGAAGTAGTTTTTGTCTGTGTGTTGAACGCGCAGTCTAGGGACGTGTTTTATTTATTCCATTTGAGGTGCTACTTAAAGGATCTAAATTCGACTGAAAACTCCTCCAACTGATAATTATATATATTTTATATTTTTTCCTGTGCAGATACTCGAACTCCTTGCTGGGCTAACAAGTTGCCGATTGGCCTGCTCCCGCTCTTAGCCCGCTCTTAACCCCCTCTTGGCCCGCCCTTAACCCCCTGCCGCCGTTGTTCTTGCACATTAACTCCTTTGCCAATAATCATAATAATTTACGACCACCCAACAGTGGATTTCGCCTGGCAAAGTGGGAGAAGCCTTTTTGTAGGCACTTTGTTGTCGTTGCTTGCCCTGGAAAAAGGGGCGTGGCTTATTCGCTTGGAGCAGACACATCTCGCACTGAATTCACATTAAATTTAAATGCCGATCACAGTGGACATATTCAAGAGTATTACAGTGAAACCACAAAGGAGAAAAGTTAAGGGAAAATCCACATAACGTTGAATAATTAAATACAAATAGTTTTCCAGACTTTTAAATTCACCCAAACAATTGGGTCGAGAGCCCTTTCAACCGGAGCGTGATCAATCCTCGATTGCCTCTCCGCAGGGAAAAACTAAAGTGAAACTTTGGCCAACTTTAGTTTTGCACTCGATCGACGTCTAGACACATTGGTCCATTGAGAGTTGACGAGCAGAAGTAAACAAATACGAAGGCACTGAACAAAATTACTTATCATTCAGCCCAATATTCTATTCTATACTCCATTCTACACGCTAAATAATTCCCATGAAAAATAATTTTCAAAAATTTAATTAAATTTAATAAATGCTTTAAAATCCACAAAGCAGAAATATTGTACAAAATAACACTCATTTAACCCATTAGGCTAGAAATTCTTACTTTTTTTCAGATATTCTTGAACCTTTAGTTGTATATTTTTTAAAATATTGAATATTATATTTTTGTTATTATTTTCAGCTCAGAAAATGCATTCGAATTTGAATGTATTTCCAAGTGCCTTTGTAAAAGTTTTCAGATTAATTCCGGCATAGCTTTAGTGGGATTAATGGATTGTGGTTTTTGGATTGGGCGCTTTTTTTTTTAATGGCAGAAAGGGTGTTTCATTAGAGCTCAACTTTTCACATATTTGTTTTTTTGCAGCTGCCGTTTTTATGCGATTTTTCATTTTAATATTTGCTTAATTGCGCATAACTAATTGATTTATAGGGCATTGTTTGCTCTGCAAACTCCCTTTCTCTTTGTATTTGTATCTCCCCATCCAGTTTTTTTTCTGCATTTGACTGCGTATAACCGCAGAATTCATTTCAATTTGCGGTTTAAGTGGATCCCCAGCAAGCGCCAGGCACCTGACCCAGACCCAGACCCAAACCGAATACCTTCGCTACCTCCTTGGCTGCTCCCATCTCATTTGATTGTGCGGTTAGTTTTGGGCCCGTAATTAATACAATTATGTACCGGCAACAAATTGAAATCAATTTCGTCTGATGGGACCAGCATCAGGCAGCTGGAAGTCGCCATTCAGCAGATTCTCTGTTCTTATTGTCCGGACGGCGGGAAAAGCAATTTTCATAAAAGTTCCTCATCTCGGCAGTGCTGTCAAAGGATCCAAGTGCCGCGGGATTCGCTGGCTTCATGAGTGCGAAAAGAATTATATTTAAGTGAATTTTCAGCAAGCCCAACACGAATGTGGAACTCCCTTAAAAAAGTGTTTTTTTCATACATAGGTAAGCTTTTTATAGGAGTTAATAATAATATAAATAATAATAATAAATACATTGAATTACTGTTGCATCATTTTAGATCAGGTTTAAGATTTCCAAACCCTAGTGATTTTCGTAGAAAGCAATTAAAAAACTAACTAAAGGTTAACAACTATTTAAGCACACCTACAACATTAATAATTGTATTTGTTGTATACAATATCCACAGTTATTTTCTACCAAATTTTTAACTACTGGTTAAAATTATTATAAATTTAATTTTCTTGCTTTAATTTTTAACCACAAGTTAAATTTCCTATTGAAGTTCCAAAATAGAACAACATTTGTTTCACTTTTTTGCCCAACCCGACAATGAACAAACGATGACGGCTGACGGCCAAAGCTCCTGTCTGTCAGTTTTTCAATTCTTATTTCCGAGCGCCACCAGCAGAGTCAACAAACCAAATTGCCAGAGTGTATGAAAAGTGTTGACAAACACGCCGATGCGAGTGTGGTAAAGGGGTGTTTGCTGCCAAACAAACAAAAGACCGACTGGCAGGCAGAGTAGAGCGGCAACAAAAAAAAGGAAAAAATAAATGAAACTGATTTAAACAAATGAATGGAGAAGAAACAAAAACAAGAGCAAAACGAAGCGATTACATAAATTCATTAAAATTAAAATGTTTGCCAAATGGAAGTCATGCAAACAGCAGCCACAAACAAGCAAACAGAAGGCGGCCAGATAGACAGAAAAGGACTGGGCATCGAGGCCGCAGGACAGTCGAAACAGGACAGGACAGGACAGGAGTTGGAAATAGAGATGGAGATGGACCATTTATATATAGAAAGGGGCCGGAACGACGTTCACGTTGCATATGCCAGATGTCAGTTGTCGAGGACCCAACGAGTCGAGACGAAATGGAACGTATGCAGAAAAGGAATCGCGTCTTAAATCTCTGAAATCAAGCGGAGGGCAAACGAGAAACATCACCAAAAATAAAAAATCAAAAAACCAAGGCCTATAAAATTACTGCCACTCTGATTTATTGATATTATTTTAAACGCGGATAAGAAATCCTTTTTAATTAAATATTGAATTACATATTTTTTATAAGGCAAAAGTAGGACTGAGAAAACGTATGAAACTGACACTTCAAGATATGCATTTAGCTGAAAATGAGAACGAGAAATCGAGGATTCAAACAATAATATAACTTTAAATGACATTGAAGGAGCAAAAGCAAGGTATTAAAAAAAAAACAAAATTGAACAAGCTGGATATTCCGATAGTTATCTTAAGTTTATTGTTTAACATCGCTTTAGTTTTTTCGCCAAGTGTAGGTGTATTATGTGGATAAATCTGAAACCCAGTCGCCGACATTCAGCCAGTCATTCAAGCCGGGATGGAGAATCCCTTTTGGCTGATTCTACAGCCAGACAATACTAGGCCCAGACCCCCCTCCCCTCTGCACCTAGTAAATCCCCTTTCCCTCTCCCATATTGGCCACAATAAAACACTGTGAATGACAGACGGAGAAGTTCACAAGTTCAAATGAAGACGCGGCTTGGACAACAGTCCGAATGTCCAGCGGGGCACTATGGGATTGGATTTGCAGATTATTGTATAGTGGTATAGATATAGTGGAATAATTTAATTTTAAAAACAAATTGTAATATCAAGCTACAAAAATATTGTATAAAATGTCAATTCGACACTACATTTTTTCATCAGAAATACCTTTATTTTAAGTGGATATTGAAAATGGTTTACTATCAAACTTTTCAAAAGAACATATAATTTTGATGGCTTATCATCAATTCTTTTAAAATGCTGCTTAATATTAAAGTCCCAGTTATTATTTTACTTCCATTAATACTTTTTATAATTTGAAACTTTAATGAACATTTTTGGAATAGTTTATTTTTGGGCTACCACTGTATGTACTTATGTATGTTATGTAATCGTTTGTTTGTACGTGGGCCAAATTGCAATGCCATTTACAGCAACAGCAAACTTCTTTTCAAACTCCTTCTCCTTTTTTCAGCTCGTTCTTCATTCGCACAAAATGATGCGAATAAAATGCGCATAAATAAAACGGTTGGTAGCCCACAAGAAGAGCCAGAATAAAATGGAAAACAGCGAAATATGTCTTCAAATCCTAAATGCTCTACCGTTTGTAAGCGGTTCGAGAAAATTAAAAAAAATTATAATACTTTATGGCCCATAAAACCCTTTAGTACTCTTTGCTTAAGAAAATAGTGAAAATAAAAATTTAAAGATTATCTATAAATCAAAAACTTCGTGTGTAAAACTTGATGTCTATATGGGTCTTAAAAACCCTTAATTAAGACTTTAATCGGTAAGAACTGTTTAATGGTAAGGAAACTGTTAATAGTACATTTTTCGACGATTACTTTTTCCTTACAAAACTCTCGACTGTGTAACCATACTTTTTGGGCAGGGTATCGGGGTCTTAAGCTAAACGGTACTTCTAAAAAATACCCTAAAAAAACAAGGTCTGCGAGGAGTAGCGGATAAAAAATGCCTTCGAAGGCTGCGCATGCGTGGAGCTTAAATGCTTTTGGCATACGTCAAGTGCCAGGCGTTTCTGTCTCTCTCTGCTGGCGTGTCTCCGTCCCTTTCTGCTGCGTACTCCTGTCTCTTTCGCTGTCTCTGTTCCTGTCCCTGTCCTTGTCTCTTTTCCTGTCCAAAGTCGCATCCGTGTCTGAGACTTTGGCCCGTGAGCCGAAGTGACGTCTCGTTTTCGATGTTGCCCCGGCAACAAAATGTCATTCGTTGCGCCCGTTGCACGCATTCCTGCACCCATCCCCATCCTCCTCATGCAAGTCCTTGCACTTAAAAAAATATTATTTCACTATTCTTCTTTTTTATTTTTCAGGAACTATAACGATTTTTGTCTTGGTCACAAAAAAAGTCTTGCAAATTATTGTGCTCCTTTTTAATACTTGCACAGCTTTCATATAAAATTGTATCTTATTTATTTATTAAGTATATCCTTTTTTAATAGACAACTTTTGGGGTTTACTGGAATACAAAACGAAAAAGAAAACAACTCATTTTATGCAAGTTCAATGTCTTTGGTACCGAAAGCCATTTATTTTAAACATTTCATGCCGAGTTCATTAATGGAAGGATTCCTTAAGTTTTTAATCTTGATTTTTTGCATACATTTTCAGCCTTGACCAGAATTTCTCTCAGTGCGCATATCCTCATGCGTTTGGCGTTTCACATTTTTCTTTCCGTTGGCTCCGCTTTTATTTTTTTTCGCTGCTTCAATTAGAAATTCATGATTCGTGGCGATTCCTTCATGCCCGTAACGGGCTGATGAGGCAACTCTGCTGTTTATTTTCACTGCATTAGGGTTGCCAGGTCGCCGGGAGGGCGGTGCAGGAAATCGCACCTCCGCCTGGATATTGAATATATTGGGTATTTGGTTTTGGGGAGTGGCTTAATGGAAATTTATACCAGCCGACAACATTATAAAGTTTAATTTTCTCTGTCCGTTAGTTGGAAGTTTGCGTTTTTTTAGGATTTCGACGGCAAGGTTTCTCAAGGGATTCTCAAGAATTTAAGTCAGTTTAATTGGTGGTAATACACCTCTTTAGATTCTATTTTTTCCTTTTTGGTGTTAGTATTATAAATTTTATTTATTGTTTAAATTTATTAAATATTTCCCAAAAAAAACAATATTAGCATTTAGCTCAACTTATATTGCCAACATTAAGCCAGTTGCTTGGAAAATTGCATTTAATTAACGCACAGTCAGACTGTCATCGGGCTTTATTATCGTGATTATTATCTTCCACATTTTGCATTCGGAATGAAGTCATTACAACGAGGAGTCCTCCGACAGTCATTACATAATGCTGATAATTTCATTAAATCCGCAATCGCTCAATTCCTCAAAGCCAATAAAAATGCCACACAGACGTTCGCTCTTATTGCTTTCATTTATTGCTGATGAAGTTGAAATGAAAGACCCGGTCTAATTAGTCGTTTCATTTTAATAGTGGCAATTGTCGATTCATTTTTTGTTGCCAACTGGAGAAGGAAAAACTGGGATTAGATGAGTGAATAGTTAAAACGCTAACATTGTTGTTAGAAGATATTTTATTAATGGCCAAGATTTGCTAGCTGAAGACATGAAAATTTAAATTGTAAAAAAAACGATAATGCAAGATTCAAAATATTTATAATAGCAAAAAGGGTGCCATACAAATCTTTAAAGATTTAAAATATCTTTCTTCATAAGTTAACTTTGAATTTATTTTAAGTTCAAGCCGAAGAATCTCCACTGTTTTAAGTGCAAGTTGTTTAGAACAGGACTGGATGCCGGTAAAGTTCCCTCAGAAAAGAGCGGCAATAAAAAGCCATTGAAGTCAACTCTAGTGCAAAAGTCAATGAAACTTTTATTACCAACATGCCCCACACACAGCCCACTTTGCAGCAGGATTAAGGGGCGGTTAGCAGCTAACCCTGGGTTGCAGGCGCCACAAAAGAAGTGCAACAAACGACTTTTGTTTCAGGAAAAAGTTGCGTAAAGAAGAAATATAAAAAGAAAACATGGCTCAGTGCATCACACTTAGTCATTCCCCTCCAGAAATTCGAGCTCACCCTTTCCCAGAAATGTCAACTCTGAACTTTTCGCAATTAACCCACGAGAAGTGGCCTACATAACCACTAAGCATATTTTCCCCCATTTTCCCGAGGGTTCCCATTGATTGAAATTCTGAAAAAAGAACCGGAAAATGGATATTCAGGAAGTTGTGAAGGATATGAATTTTATAAATGGTACAAAACTGGGAAACGCTAAAAAAGAAAACACAGACAAATTAAAATTAATGACCATTAACAATTGGCTTTTATTTCAAAAATAAAACGTTCTCATAAAAAAAGAAATAAGAAAGCGTTGAGTGGTTTTAAAATCCAAATAATTAAATAAATCGATGTTTAATATATCTATTGGAATAACCATAACATTAATTTTAATTCATTTTTATGAGTATTTATATTGCTATAGAGGCAATAATTATTATAATTATTACAAAAAGCCGATTAAGTTGTTCGACTAGCTTGCTTATAAATAAAATCAAATAAAAATCATTGATTTGAAGAGCGTGACCTGAGTAACGCCCCGAATGGCAATAAACTCGATATTAAACTCACCAGAAATTATTCAGTTGTCCCCCGTTGTTTTGCATTAGATTCCTATGGGGTCTTTGAACTTTCCTGACTCCAAATGGCACTCCAAATATATAATTTAATTGCGTAATTAAGCCGCCGGCTGCGACTGCAAATCGAACTGCAATTTAAACTCTAGGGAGTGCTGTTGTTTTTCTTTTTATCTATATATTTATTTAATTTTTTTTTTTGTCTTCGCTGCGGGTGCATTTGCAGACTACTAGTTTACTGACAGTTGGCAGTTTTTGATGTCGTTTTACTCATGTTGCTGTCGATCTCATTGAATACCCACTGGTGTCTCTCGATTTCTTGAGGTTTTTTTTTGCATTTTTATAAAATTTTTTCTTACACAGAATTTTTGCAGCTTTTTTAAATGAGCCTTAAATACGAATTTGGCTTAATTGGCATTACATTGAAATGGTTAAAGACATTTTTCTGTGGCACTTTAATTTTTGTGGTATTCCGGTTGCACAGCTTTTTTCTATTTAATTGTACACATTTGTGGTATTTTGATTTTTCCAGTTGTTTGTTGCTTTTATTTTATTTTGTGGCATTTTAATATCTATACTTGCTATAATAATTTGTAGTAATGTGTATGTATACTAAGTAATTTCGTTGTTGTTTAAATGCAGTTTAAAATTGTTTAATTTTATCTTATTTTTTTACATTTTGAGAAGTTTTGGGGCCATCATCACAATGAATGTTTTTTTGTTATGGTTTTAATTTTGAAATAGCCATCACAATAGAAACTACTTTAAAGTTATTGATTATGATTTGTTTGTAATAAAAGTTGGTTTGTCTGCACTACACATCCCTATTGCCTTAGTTTTTAATATTTTATTGTAGTTTTAAATTATCATCACAATTTTCCATTTCATTCCATACCATTTTTACTGATTTTATCTTCTTTGTCATATATTTTATTTTGATTTCTTGATTTGACTTTAAAATCGTTGTTTTATTGTTACATCATTTAATGCTTATAATTGTTGCTGCAGAAACCTAAAAAAAAGAACAGAAAAATTGATTATAGAGTTTTATTTGTGGGTATCTTCTTGCTTTTCGCCCCTCCTTTCTGTCCCCATCCATCACTTATCCTTTGCCCTATACCGTCGATCAACTCCACTTGGAGGGACCATTAGAGTGGACCGCGAAACACTTAAAGGCCACTTAAGCCATGGCCATCCAACCCCCCCCCTCTCCTGCCACTGCCACCAACTCCATTACCTTTTGCTCTTAACTTATCAGCATGGCAATTCTTTTGCCCTCCCCCCAGACGACCATATTCCGCGTGCTGGAAAAGTTCTAGGACGAAATTGTAGTTGGCAAAGGAACCCGGCATTAAAAACAAAAAGACAGAGAGTTAAGAGCTAAGTTTTTCAAACGGGCCAAGAGGAGGGAGAGCAGCTTAAGATGAAATAAAAAGCGGCAGAAAATAACGATGTTGAAATCACTTTACTTACAAAATGCAATAATATGTACAACTTCCCCACCTTCACTCTAATGCAGACACGGACAAAAATATTTTGAAAATTTGACAGTTGCTTCATTTTTAACTTTTTAAATATAATTTTTATATTTTATATATATATAATATATATATAATTAAATATTATATATATAATAATATTCGAAAAATACAATGAACAAAACCAAAAACATTTTAATTCAATAACATCCTATAAAATATCTTATCAATCACATTTATTAATCAATGATTTAAATAATCAATGGCTATTCAATTCAATTTGATATTAACATAATAAAGTTTATATATTGATTTTTAGATAATTTTTGTTTTTTTGATACACTTTTTTTTTAATAGATTTATAATTTTATACGGCTAGTACTTTGTTTTGGGTATCAAATGGCCAACTATTTGTAAGTTCAATTGGACTTAGAGAATTTGGGGTATTAGTTTTTCCGTGTGCAGCTTCTTGCCACTCCCACTCCACTCCCCCATCAGTGCAACATTAGTAACGTTTACAGGCTTTTGTTGCGCCTCCACCTCAAACTTCAAAATTTAAATCAGAGATGGGTGCGTGATGGGAAA
Organism: Drosophila kurseongensis; assembly: GCA_018153305.1. Taxonomy (NCBI): domain Eukaryota; kingdom Metazoa; phylum Arthropoda; class Insecta; order Diptera; family Drosophilidae; genus Drosophila; species Drosophila kurseongensis. The sequence continues at coordinate 15,204,808 of JAECXX010000141.1, forward strand.
CTGGAGGTGACAGGCTGTGTTTTTAAAGAAATCATGGGTAAATTCATGATCGAATAAAAGAGAAATGATGTAGTCACATTGATATTAAAAACGATAATTTAAATACATATTAATATCACTACAATGTGTTATAAAAATAATAGCAAAGGAGTATTTATTAAAATTACTGATTGTTCCGCTTACTTGAATTATTTTAATTATAAAAAATATATGATCGAAGAATAGGTGATTTAAAATTAACATCGCCAGGCGCCCATCTCTAACGTATGCCCCATTCTTCCGCCTGCTGCAGCTAGTTCTTCTGCTTTATCTGGCTGTTGGTATGAAAAAAGCCAAAGGGCATATGTACAAGATATGCAAAATAGGAGAAAGGGAGATGGCAAATGTGGGGTGGGGGAAGGGGGTGAAGAAAGAGGGGGAGGGGAGGGAGAGAGCGTGGAGAAGAGCAAATTGAAAGCCAAAGCGGATTGCCATTACTTAGAAGCGCGTTTCAAGCTTCATTGAGCGCTCTGGAAAAGCGTGGGAGGAAAAGTGGGCGGAGAAAGGGGGCGTATGGAGGGTGGGAAATGGTAGTGGAGTGGGTGATGCCATTGCAGTTGTAATAAGCAATTCTTGCAACTAAAAGCCGTCAGGCAATGTGTCTAGAAAGAAAAACCACCAGCCATATTCAACAGTGGGACACTGAAAAGAGTTTAAGCCCACTTGGTAATGAAAGCGCAAAGAATTTAGGAGAACTTTATATTTTAATGAATATAATGCCATTAAATTTCACTTATTATAAAAATAACAAAAGTAACATATAATAATATAGAAAAAATTACAAATATGCTTTTTATAATGTACTCTTTTAGGCAGTAAATCTAAGCAATCCACCTAAAATCAAAAAATATTAAACACTTACTACTGATATTGTTAACTAATTGCGTTCAAAAAACAAAATCATAAAATAAGGAAAATAAGGAAAATAAATGTAGAAATTGATTTTTAATAATACCGAAAAACGTTATCATTTTCTTTTATGTTTCAAAAGCACACGTTTGGCAAGATGCTCTACAGTCGAACTCAAAGGCAGCACCATCCCCCTTTGCGGGGGGCATACTAGCCCCCTAACTAAACCCCTTTTACCACCAGTTGTTAACCAACTTTGCGTTGTGCAAAAAGTCAAATGCGCTTATAACACTACACAATACGAGAGCCGCAGTTTGAGTTCGAATTCGAGTTTCAGTGCTGCCAACTATCGATTTTCAAAGTAAGCTAACTCAAGAATATGTTATACTATACTGTTTATTCATTTTAACGTATGATTTTGACAAGGTTAATTTGACGACGTGTTGGCTTTAAATTTCAAAGTAACTAAATCCCCCTTTTAGTTTTCTACAAAATGTATATTTGGAAAAGTATAACTATGTCCAGAAACTAAGCAACAAAAATTAAGGAAAGCAAGCTAAATACTTTTACTAAAAAGCTAACCAATAAAAATATAGATTTTGATTTCGTCTACAACAATAAATGTAATGCCTTATGGTTTCTATTAAAATTACGCACTTAAATGTGATTAATGATAATTTTAATAATTAGAAAAACTCCAAATTAATCAACGAATAATATTTGTATGTCTTGCAACGAGTTTACAAAGTTATGCAAGTAACGTATGAAGACTGATCCCCTTTTTTGACCTTTAAAAATGTCCCCCAAAAAAACCAGCCAACTGGCCAACTCTGGCCAACAGTTGAGGTTGGCCACCATGGGCGGTGGAGGGGGGGTTGGCCGGGAGGTGGAGGGGTCACGGGGGTTAGAGTACGCCTGGCAGTGACAGCGATGGCGACAGTTGCACTGCAGACTGAGCTTACGACTGCCGGGCGACTAATTGGTTTACTTATGGCCTTTATTTTTTGCAGTTGCAGTTGTTGGACCCGAAATGCCAGCAACACTTTTTAAGCCATAATTGCGGGGGGTTGTGCGGGGTTAAGGGGCCTCCCCCGCATTTCCTGCGACTCAATTTGCCAGTGAACAACAAAAAAAAAACTACAAAAATTACGAACCACACACGAGTTAACAATCAATTAGGGTACGAGTTTCCTGTGCTTTTTTGTTCCCATGTTAACCCGTTAACTTGCGCGTTGCGGGAGTGAAAGGGTCAAGGGGGCGGTCAAAAAAAAGGGGGGGATGAGAAGGGGGCGTGGCAACGTCTGGGCTTATGTTTGCATTCGCCTTTAACCGTTAACCAGTCGCCTTGTGGCTTTGACGAAACTCCTTGCCTGCCAACAACAGCAAGTGATTACTTATTTAAAAACTCCATTAGAACACGTTCAATTTTCGAGGGGGGCGTTGGGGGGTTAAGGCTTAGGGTTATAGCCTGCAAGGTGTCAGCCATAAATGTAATGTAACCTTTTTTTTAAAGGAAACTGATTTTATCAGGCATTTTTTCCCTTTTTATTTGTATTAAGGAAATGCGGAAGAAATGTAATATTTTATTTTTTTCAACAGCTTTGATCAGTTTTAATGTTAAATACTTCAAACATATTAGTTAAAAATATAAAATAAGATACATAAAATACAAAGTTAAATTTGTTTATGAATAGAACAAAACCTAACATGACAAGCAGCATATATTAAATAACTTTTAAAAAATAGTATTCGCATTAATTCGTATATCTACTTTTTCTATTTCATTATTTAAATTTAACTAATAGATACATTTTTGCCGCTCACTGTCGTTTCCATAGCTATCTCATTTCTCATTTTCCCATTAACTTGGGCAAATACTATGTCATCATCAAACAAGCTAAGGACGAAGGAGAACCAACTGGGGAAGCGAGCAGCTTCAAACTCAATTTACTTGAATTTTGCCAATAACGTTTTTTGGACTTACCACTTTTTTAGAGTAGCTGAAATTAATTTTCGTCTCAAACAGAGTAGCTGAAATTAATTTTCGTCCTTAAGAGAGCAGTTGGTAAGAAGTTCAAATTTTTGCATTTATAGTTAAGAAGAAAGTAAGATAGTTTTAATCTTTTGGTCTTGTACCAATTTTTATTAACATTATATATTATTTCTTTACCAATTTGATTTTATAAAAACAATTCTGAATACAGAATTAAATCCTTCAATACTTCAAGATTATTTGATCAAATTAAAAATAATAAAAGATGTTATTAAAACACATACTAGATGTAATTTCAAAAGAGTACACATAATCTTTAAAAAAAAAGCTTAAGGCAAAAAAAAAAGTAAATAAAAGCCAGAAAAATTCAATTAAGCCTGCAAACACTAAATTGATATTTGATATTATTTTTCCTCTGCCTTGTGGACTATCTTATAAATCGCCGTTGCCATTCTGATGCGTTCGGCTTCGTATTTTATGCTGCTCCTCGAGCTCAGAAATTTTCTATTTGGCGATTTGGATGGAGAGGGATTTTGGGGGGGAAGGCAAACAGCTTTAGACACTTTAACACATTCCTCTGGGAATGAATACTCTGGAAGAAGCCACTAGCGCACACACAGCCAGGCATTTTAGTGGGCCTTCAGCATCGACATCGAAAAGTCTCGGACTTCGACTTGGACGCGGATAAAGAGGTGCACCGTAAAAAAAAATACAACAAATTTGTAATATCAATTAATTTAACAAAAACCCAGCAAAAAATGAGGACTGAAATTGTACCATAGAACAAGTACTTTTAGGTACTTTTACATACAATACAAACATAAATTATAATTTATATAAGCACTTCGTATTTAAATTTAATCTATTTCATTTAAAAAAAAAATTTTTTATATTATATAACAATGAGCTTCTAATAGCTAATAGAGCTAAGAGCTAAAAAGCTTCTGCAATATGATGATAAATATATTTTTAAAATAATGTAGATTTATTACATTGATTTTTGCGTTAACTTTTTCGCAGTGCCCAAAAGCCAAGAGAAACATTTAGACGACTTTCCAAGACCGGTTCTTTTGGCTCTATGAACTCGCCTTCGTCCGCCTCGTACTAACTAGAACTTGTGGCCAAAATAAAAGGCAAACATAAAGCAGCAGCAGCAATGCAAAAAAAAAGGCAAAACAGGGAAATGGTCAGCTAGTTGGCCAGTAGCACTTGGCCAACGGCCCTGTCCTTCTGCACCTTTCCGTCGGACGGATTTATTTTAGTTAATAAGCGAAATCAGCGGAGGGCTTCTCAAATTGCTTGCATTTTTCGGTTGCTTTAAAGCGTTTATATTCGTACAAAATAAGACAAATAAATTTTCAAAGTAAAAAAAAATGTATAGTTTTGGTATTAAAAGATTTATTGTGATTAATAATTTGTATTTATTTTATTTTGTTTGTTAAAATATTTATTTTAGCTAATAAGAGAGATCAACAGATGCGCTTTAAAATTATTTACATACACATTACCCTAAATATATAATACATACCTTTATACTTTATGAAACTTTTCCTACAATTATTAATCGATAATTTATAAGAAAAAAGAATAATTATTTATTTGTTTTTTATAAATAGTTTTTATTGAAACCCAAGAAAACAAATGTCAACTCAACAGGCTCCTTAGATGGTTCGCCTTCGGTTAAATTTTCTTTTAACAATTTCTGAGGTCGCAAGACCCCCTGCTGAAAGTGCCAAATCATTTAGCATTTGCACTTTTTGATTTTATGTTTTTGTTTGTTCACTTTTATTGAGCCTTTGTGCGTGTCGTGTCCTTTGACGATCGATCGCTTTTTAGAAGCAATGAAGCAGCCAGGAAATCAGAGGACCTGCCACTCCTGACCTGCCACCCCGTCGCTAACTAATTAGATTTCTTCAGAATTTCTAGCTAATTGAAAGGTGAGGAGTGCGCTTCAACTCCTGTCAGTTCACAAGTTTTAAGCTGTGGCAAATTTCAGGAAAACTTTACAGTTTGAGAGGAAAGTTTCTAGGCAACAGCTTAGCAATAACTCATTATTCAACATAAATATAAAAGGTAAAAAATCTTCATTGCAATGTTTTCTTCTTACACTTATACTAAAAGTCCAGACGAATTTTATATGTTTATAGTGAAAAATACTTCGTTCAAAAACATATTCAAAAAAACAATGACAAAAATATTAACAAATTAAAAACTTTTAAGTCCTAAGCCAAAGAAATATTATATTTCCAAAGCTCTTTTTTAAACAATAACCAAATGGCGACGACGGCTGGTTTTATCCTGAACAACAACTGCAAGTTCTTCATCTTAATTAAAAGGGATCCTAACGGCCAAGGATTAAACAAAGGATTTAGCTGACGGCGACGCGACAACATTTCAAGCCAATTGCTTGGGAGACAAAAGAGTCAAGTTATTGTTGTTAATATAAAAATAGTGGGTGCGCACAAAAAAAAAATGAAAAGGATGGATCCTTGAACAAGGAACTCCCACTCAAACATTCATAGCTCTGACATTTATTTATATTTTATGATAGTACCGCAAAAAAGAGAAAGAAGAACAGAATAGGAAGAAGTAAATGGCACCTCTTTTTAAAAATTAGAAACTTGCTTTTGTAGCCACATATACATTTTAGAACAGCTTTTTCAAATTAAAAATTAAAACAGTTGATCAAGTAAATTTGCAAATGTCTTAAGTCAATATTATTTATGAAATGGAATATCTAGGATTTTGTAATTTTCCAGATTTTAGTAACACTTTTATTTACAATCAAATCGAAGTATTGTTTTTAGCACTAATACAATTACATATGTGGTTCACAGCTGTATATCCCCTGTAATTTTTTTTCGATGTTTAGGAAGGTGCTAATTTTTTGGCGGCTTTTTCAATTGCGGTTTTGGCAGGTTGCAGCTGCCACGTGACCGCAAATGTCCTGCGGCATGTCTATCCTTTGTAATTTAAAAACATGCACTTACGTTTTTAACGACGATCAGTTGACAACGGCGAAGTAAATTCAATTAACTGGAAACTAGTTTGGCACATGAACAAAAATCGAAAAAAAAATAACGAAATACACTTGCACACACAAAATTAAAATATAATATTTCACTTTATATATTTTTTTTCGTGGCTCATTCAAAACTGGTAAGAATCGTTGGCCGTCTTGTTGTTGTTGTAGTTTCTGATCGCGGCACAAAACGATGCTCTCTTTGAAGAGCGCGAGAGAGCACAAGGATATGGATATGGAGAGGAGACGTCCTCGCGCGAGCAGCACCAAAATCCAACTGCGGCCGAATCCCACGAATCCCACGACGACGACGCCGGCAGCGCCGCAAATGCAGTTCACTTGCCACATTCTAGGCCAATATGATAGTGCTGATGTGAGAAATTGAATGAAAATTCCTCAAGTCCAATTTGAATTACAGAAATAAAATGGAATAAATTAAGGATTGTTTAAATCGGAGCTGTAAGCTCAGCAATTTGTGCTGTGGTTTGATGTACGCATAATTCTTTAAAAATATAAATAAAATAAGAAGTTATATATTTAAAAAAAAAAAACACAATATAATTTTATGTATGTATTTATATGTTAATTTTAAGATCCAATTTTCAACATCTTTTTGAATGCGTTGGAAAAATCAATTTTTAAAGTTTTCAGCTACCAATATTTTTCCGCTGCTGTGCGAATGGAGTGCAGAAGGAGAGGAACAAGAACTGCCAGCTGAAACAAAAACAAAAAGCGGCAAAAGCAGCGGCAACAACAACTAGCTGATGCAGTGGAGTTGTAGTTGTAGTAGGAGTTGGAGCTTGAATTGGAGTTTGGAGTTCCAATCAGACGAAAAGCAACTAGCGACGCGCGCGCTCTTTTCCGCTCTCTCTCTCTCTTTATCTTTACCTTGGCATTACGTATACGCCAAACAACGTAAAACTTAAACCGGCATTTTGTTAAGCGCACGTTTTGGGCCTCCGAAAAGAGGGATCGAAAAGGGGGAGAGAGGAAGAGAGTAGAAAGGCAGAAGAACAGGTGCGGATCAGTTTACAGCGGTGCAATTCTTCCTTGATATTGATAAGGTTTTTTATAATATATTGACAGGACACTTAAAACTACTCATTATACATTCGATTGTAACCGATATACATTTGAGGTATATGTAAAAGTATTCCTACTTTATTTTCTTTTATGTCTTTTAAAAGCAAAAAACCCAACTAAGTAGGCAATATATTTTTACCAGGGCTTCAAATGGGACTTATTTGTTTGATGTTTGGTGCCTACCGATTTGTTTTTATTGGGACCTTAAAGATGTCTTCCATTTCCGTTTCTGGCGATCTTTAGATAATATAAGTTTTTTGGGACAGTTTAACAGATTTTTTTTAAAGATATTTAATTTTATTTTTTTATATTAATATATAAAATCTCTAGATCTCTAGATTACAAAATAAAGACTGTTTCATAATAGATTTTTGGTGCTAGTAAAAGAAGTAAACATTTTTTGATAAAAGTATCTCTAACTCTTAGTTCGCAAAATCCGCCCCTGGAAATTTTGCATTTTCGCGCGTGCAGCAGCCACTGCAACAACAGCAACCCCATCGTCGCAGGAGAGAGGAGAGTGCATCGGTGTGTGCGTGTGTGTGGGTGTGTATCAGTGTGTTTGTGTCAGCTGCAGCTGGCAGAGAGCTTCCTACTCTATTACTGGTTTCCAACTTAATAAAATATGTGGAGCGTCGAAGTCGCCCGCTTGATTTACTCTCAAAAAGGATTTCCTATGGTAAGGGAATAGAGGTATTAAGGAAGAGAATGGGGGTTAAGAAAGAGAGCAGTTTGGAGGAAAGAAGGGCTAAAGAGAGCGACTTTCTTCGCCAGCTGTTTCGCAGAGCTTCTCCCGCTGCTATGTGTTTTTGCCGCGCATTCGCCGGCTGGGATCTCTTCTTTCTCTGTCCCGCTTCCACCTTTTGCCCTCTTACTCCCGCACCAGCTGTTGCTTCTTAGGCGCCAGCAAGCCTAAATATACTGAAAGAAAATTGTAAAATCAAACTATTTAAATATCACCCCAAGCTACTATAAACAAAACTCTTCGATGAGAATGTTTCTATATTATAAAATAAATACAAATAGGATTTTAAAAAAATGTAATAAGCATAAAATACATCAAAGCATAACTGTTCCGTCAAATGTTGTACAGCACTAAATTAATTTATTTTATTAACTTGGGCTTTATAAGACGATATTTTAAAAAGTTGTAGAGTTCGTTTTCTTCAAATAATGTTAAGTATAGTTAGAAACAAACATTTTGGCAAGTTTGAGGTATAACTAATTAGAACGATCACCTTTTGTATGATTTTCTTGTAGCCTAGTGTAGCCAAAAGCTAATAAATTGGTATTTTAAAATTCTTTAAGTGCATACACGGACTGCAGTGTGTGCTGTGTCTTGTAGTTTATTGCAATTTCATATTAATAAGCGCCTTTTATGTGGGGCCGGGCGTTAGTGCCGTCCCAGGGGCGACATTAACGTTAATAATAATAAAATGTGTAATTGCATACAAGGAACAAGAAGAAGAATAGCAGCTTCACCTTCTTCTTATTCTTCTTCTTATTCTTGTAGTAACCAGTTTCGCAGACGTCGTAAGCTCCATCTTTTCCCCCAACTTTTTTCAAAGCCAGAGGTGTAAATCATTTTCTAATCGTTGCCAGCAGATCACATGCACACGCATCAACAAGCCAGCACACACACAGATACACCCCAAGGCACACAGATAGATACTCGGGACACACAGATACTTGGGACACACACAGATACTCACTCGCACAGGAAAAACAGTTGGACACTCGAGTGGACTTGACTTTTGTTTTTGGCAATGCATTTACTTTATGTTTACGTTGTCGGGCTGAAACTTTCCAGATTTTTGGTTTCGGCCAAAAAGACAATATTGTTGTTGTCGAGTGGGTGAAAAGGGGGGTGAAAACGGGGGCGGAAAGGGGGTGGAAAGAAGACTGAACTGCAGCCAAAAGTCGAATGCAATCAAAGCTGCAACGGAAACAGAAGCACTTGCCAGTCTTTCAGCGTCGCCAGAGATGCAAAAGTGGTTAAAAGTTCTCCGAAATCAAATCAACTTAAAACTGTTACTACAAAAATAAAACATAGGCAAGCTATTTAATGTAAAAAATTTGTTTTATCAGAAAAAAAAAGACTCAAACAGCTTTACAACTAATAATGACGACAATATTGTAAATTTTATATATACAAAAAAAATGTTGTGTGCCAATTTATAAATAATGAAATGCCATTATTTTATTTAACAGAAGTTTTAAAACAAAAATGTACATGAGCAGAAAAAAATGGAAAATAAAATATCTTTACGCATGAACAAACAGACAATCTAGAAGGAAAAGAACAAAAATAATTGAGTGCTTGTAGGAGTTCGATTTAAAACATTTAAGCGGACTGCATTATTTGGTTCTTACTAATAAAATATGTTTGACTTTTCCCCCTGAAAAGCATAAACTTTATTGTTGACATCTGTGTGCATTGCGTCCGAAGGATTTATTTCCATAAATTCATCGAATGTTTTGTGGTCCTTTGCTTGCTGCTGACATTTCCTAATCGAAGTGGCTCGTAAAAATCCCTTGGAGGTATGGCATTATATGTACTTCGTCCTGCGACTGGCTGGCAAAACTTTGGCGACTGCAAAACTTTGCTCGTTCTTCTCGTGGCATTTTGTGTCTTAATTTCTGCATTATCTTGGCAATCTTAATTAAGCTGCCTGTCAGAAGGCGCCACGCCCACCGCCGTCTGCTCATTTGTTTGCCGCCATGTTTCGTGGGGTGTTTGCCATTTTTTTTTAAAGCAAGTACACACTGTACAGAACTTCCGGTTCCGGTGCCCGTGGCACATTGCGTATCCGCAAGCCACATTTCAGTTATTGCCATTGTCCTCGCGAGTTGGTTTGGATTTATTTTACAACGCCTGCTTTCGCAGTTTTGTATTTAATTGTTAAGTATACACAGCGATTCTTAATTACGCTTGTATGGCCCTAGATAAAAATATTTTTCTCAAATACAACAATATTACGCATACGTAATCAAAATGATTGAATATACATTTAAATGAACTTAATAACACAAGTATTTTTCGACAAAATTACATTATTTCAGTTTTAGTGACTTAACTTAACTTATTTTTAAGATAAAAATTTTAAATTTCTATTAGTGAATAATTTCCATTTGTTATAACATAATTATTACTTATACGTTATTGGTGTATACTTATGCAACCATTTAAAAATAATTTTAATTATTTTTAAGATTGTTTATAAATAAACATTTGTTATAGTTTAAATCAAACAGTCCTCAGGTGAGAATTCGAAAGCCAATTACCGTTGAATTTATAAAAAGTCTAACAATAAACCTGCCCACACCTTTCTCTCAGCCACTTCTTAATTGTTTAATTAGTTTTTTAACAACTTGGCAATGGCCATCAACTGAATCAAAGCGATTTCATTAGTTTTAGCACTTTTATGGGCCATTTTAGAAATGCAAATCGAAATTCAAGCACACAAGAGCTCTCAAACGGAATGCGGAAGAGAGCTTGTGTGTGTTTGTTTGTTTGTTTGCTCTTTCTCCTTTTTGCACCATTTTTAGAAAGAGGGAAAAAGAGAGAGAGCAAAAGATTTGAAAATTTGTGTTCCTTTTTTTTTAAGTACGCAAACAGCGCTCTCAGCTCGCTTATTTCAATTAACTTTGCTAAATTTATTTATGCATGCGATTGCACTGACATAAATATTATGAAACAGAACAAGCTTCATAAAAGTTGCAATAAAAATTCTTAAATGTGACATGTTAACTAGTTTGTAAAAAACCGTATCACCATTAAAATATTTTTTTAATCTAATCATTTTAAGCCATGTTATTTTATATCCTTAGATATTCATTTTAATATTTTCCTATCAACACAAAACTAAACTTATTTGTTATTTATACATATAAAATACTTTGCGGTGTTCTTTCTACTGGGAGCTTTTAACAAATCTAACTGGATTTGACTTTATTTTTTTTCTGTGGATCCATGCGCTTATTTATTTGTGGGCGTGTGTGCATTGTCAACAAGCCCGTTAACAGTTAACAGGCACTAATTGTTTTTTGTTTTCTTTGGCTTACTTGTGCTGACTTCTTTTTATTTATTTTTTTATTGTTTATTATTTTTGTTTATATTTCCCTTTAAACTCCATGCTGGTTTTTAATCCTTGACGGCGGGGTCATAAAGCGATCGTTGCATCTTAATCCTCGCCATAGAACCGCCTACTTTTTGCCAGTGGGTAAAAAAAATACAAACTATGCAGCGGTTTCATTCACAGAAATATGCAAATAGGGGTGGGGAAATCGGGCGAATTGAATGCGATGCTAGAAAAACACAAGCCCAGCACACCCATCCCGTTGGGAAAGCGGAAAAGCAGACATCGTTGCGTACTACGCGGCTTACAACTGCAATTACAACTGCGACCACCACCCACGCTCCACCTGTTGGCCGTTTTCGGAGTCTATCCTGCTCTCGCCCTTCCGCACTCACACGCTCTCTCCTTCTTACCCCTATCAGTGCTGTAATTATAGCTACTTAATAGTAAACGAATATTTTTCTTTATTTAATCTTACACACCTAGCATATCTTAGTTTCGTATCTTCCACAAACCAAAATATACTTCTTTTAATTAATACTTAATTCATTTAAAATTTATAAATCATTTTTTGGTTTTAATTTTTTGTAGCCTTTGCCAGATAATAGATATTATTATTATCAATGAATCCTCCATTTCATTGCAAACTTAATTTTGTATAAGTTACTCTTTGTTTGTTTAGAGAAATTCAAGCTTATTAAGAGCAAAGAAAGGAAGCAAACTTCGGTAAGCCGATGTTTATATACCCTTGCAGTTGTTACAAATCTACTACATTTCGATTTCTATCCCTATATTACTGACAACAATGAAAACATCGTTTCTATGGCAGCTATATGTCATTGTTGTCCGATTTTAAATTAATTAAAACCGTAATTCCATAATATTTAAATATTCCAAATTCCAAAGAACATAAATAAAAAAGTTAAAAACAAAAAGTTATAATTTTTTTTCCGATTGTTCCTATATGATATAGTCGCCCGATCCGGCTCTTTCCGACTTATATACTACCTGCAATAGAAGGAGAACGCTTAGGAAAGTTTCAAGCAGATAGCTTTAAACTCCGACCATTTTCATTAGTCAATAGTGGGCAGCACTACGGGGAATTAACAATGAGCCTGCAACGATGTTAACTGAAAAATGCTTTTCGCCTTTGCTGAGCTGTGGCTGAATGCCGGGGATTTGGGAGTGGGTTTAGTGGGTTAGGGTTTCGGGGTGGGAGCCACAGATGCAGCTGGAACTAAAGATGGGAGTTTTGCGGGTGGCTCGGCGGTTAGTTGCCCCACCGTCGCCACAGCCATAGCCTTCGCCATCGCCACCACCACGGTGCAGTGAACCCGCCGCTAAGTATGCAGCACAGAACTGAAGTTTAATTGGGAGCGAAATCCATCGAAACATTCCTGCGGCAGACGAAAGTATTTCGCAAGCGGATTTTATTTATTGCTGGTGCGCATATATTGAGGTGATACATTATATTTATTGTATTTGATATTATACTTATATAAAAAAAAAGTAAAAAAATAACTAGAAGATTAGTATTTACTTTCCGCAGCGGCGCATGGTGCAAGGGTAATTGATTATATTACTATACGGTTAAATATTGATTTGTAGATTCTTTCAGTACAGCTGTATTCAAAATAATAATACAAATGCACAAAAACACCAATTTGATAATTTTGTGCATACAAGTACCAACATTATTTTATGCACAGCTGTATGTTCAAAATATTTTTTTTATGTTTTTGGATACTTCATATATCATTTGCATTATCGAAGAGCCCTCTCCACTCCATTTTCTATTTTTTTCTTTATTTTTTAATAGGGTATATTTTAAATAATCGACATTTTTGCAACAGAGTTTTTGCGTTTTGGTATTTAAATTTGTTATATTGTATATTGTTTTAGCTTTTAGGGCATATATTGCGAATGATCATAGGTTGTCCACGGATTTTTTGTATTACTCGTATAACCATTGTCGGGCAAAACTTTAGGTGTTTTATAATAGTTTTTTGTGTTGTTCGAAAAGTCCTAAAAAATGGTTTTAAAAAAAAATGTAAGCATTTGGAAAAGGATGAAGTTTTTCGAATCCACTTACCTTTTCGTTTTTTCTCTGATGAGGCATAAAAGGATGCTGTGATCCTGAGGCTTCCGGTGCAGGTTTCACCTTCAGCACCGCCGATGTGGGCCCATCGCCAACCCTTGATGTCGAATGGGATCTCAAACTCAATCCCAAATCTATGGAGGGTGGTGGCTCTTGCCGGATTCGCTCCTCGATCTCGTAGAGCTCTTGCTAAAGTTTCGAAATATAAAATAACCCAAAGCATTTATTTATATAAGTTTCATGATAACTCACCCGATTCTTATAGACCATGCAGCAAGCTCGCAAGGTAAAATAATAGATTATCTCCACACCGGAAAGCAGTGAAAATCCGAGAAAAAGACTGGCAATTCCGCCGAATGACACAAGGAGATCCACCCAGCCGAAAAGGACCTCACGTTTGTAGCGAATAATCGGCCAGGTGAGAAACTCCACCAGCACACCGGTGCTCTCTGGTCGGTCCACTCTGAAAATAAGGGCAGGATATTGACTAGTTCTAATTAATTAACACAAAAAGATAACCCACATTTTGATTAGCTTGTCAATGTTGAATACGGTTTTCGAGCAGCTGAGCTCGCACTGAAGGCAGTCCTTGATGTTGGTGATGTTCACCTTGAACTCATTAAGGCAATCGAAATCCTTGATCATGCACATGGGCACATTAGCTGAAACGATTTGAGATAACAATTTAATTTTATTTGTAAGCGTGTTTAAAAGTATGAAACAATACATTATAATTTTAAAAGTCCATTGAAAAATAAAACGTTCTTATTTTAACTGCATACTTTTAGACACCTTCTTCGGTGATTTCAAAACTCTGTTGATTTCAATCAGATTTAAACGCACCTATGGGCTTGAAGAAGGGCGGATTGCATTTGCAGAGCTTGATGGCCTTGTTCATTCGGCACTGCTTCATGCAGGATGAGAAAGTGTACGCATCCGGGAAATAGTTGAGCTTCACCTCGTCGCTGAAGATGCACTTCCTCTGGCCAATCGACAGCTGGCGGGCATCGTCCGTGGTGTAAGTATTTTTCTTGGAGATCCTAACCTCCACCAACTGCGTCTCCGACCAATCGATCTGCGCGTTGAAATCCGAACCAAAATATTCCTCGTTGGAGAATATGTATATCTACATAGAGTATTGTTATTATAAGGCATCAAATATACTTAATCACATTATCTTATCTACAATTAATTTATTACACTTTAAAAATTAATAAAACAAAATTGGTCCATGTTAAAATGACAAGATTCCGCAATACATCAGAAATTTAAAATTAAGTAACAGGATAGAGATCAAAAAATGTATCAATGTTAAAATGAACAAATTTACTCTTTAGAGGTATGCCACTTTGAAATCGGATTAAATTTGTCAACGTTATGGATTCTAGAAGTCCAATTGTGGGTCACCTTTTTATAAGTATCGAAAACTTAAAAATACATGACTTGAATATGGGTCACAAAATTAATCATCGTTAAAATGAAAAATTTGGATATAGATTTTCAGAAAATAAAGCCACAAGTCTTAAGAGGTGTGTCACTTTGAAATCGGATTAAATTTTGCAAAGTTATGGGCTCTAGAAGTCCAATTGGGGGTCACCTTTTACCAAGCCATCGGAAATTTAGAAAAAACTAACATTTAAAATGGGTAAACATTTTGATCCACCTTAAATTGAAAATGTTGATTGCAGATTTTTAGAGAATCGAATCTCAAGTCTTTAGAGATATGCCACTTTGGAATCGGCTTAAGTTTGGTAAAGTTATGGACTCTCGAAGACCACTTTTGGGTCAACGTTAAACAAGTCATCGGAAAATTAAAAAAAACTGACATGAAAATGGGTCAAAAATTTGATCAACCTTAAATTCAAAATTTTGAATGCAGTTTTTTAGAGAATCGAATCACAAGTCTTTAGAGGTATGCCACTTTGGAATGGGCTTAAATTTCGTAAAGGTATGGACTCTATAAATCCAATTTTGAGTCACTCTTTTGCAAGAAAATGGGTCTAAAATTCGATGAAAAATTTGGATACAGATATTTAGAGAATCGAACCCCAAGTTAAGAGGTATGTCACTTAAAAATGGGCTCTAGAAATCCAATTGTCAGCACAGATATATAATAATTTGGTATAATTATTTTAATCATTATAAATGTTATTCAAACATTTATGAACTTACCTTTGAAGTGCTGTTGGGCACAAAGAAGAGCGCCCACTTCTTGTCGGTTTCGTAGAGATCATGAGGGGCCCCGGTCTTAACGCTGTGGGAACATATATATATAAGCCCGATAAAGCCCAGATCAGACAGATCCCGCCCTGGGGAACTCACTCTTCGGTGGGCGTGGACTTGAACCGGCTGTTGAAGGCGTAGCAGAAGCCGTGCTCCGTGTAGATGGGCTCGAAGTGGTCGCAGCAGGGTATCTCCTCGTCGCGATACTTGCAGGACACGAAGGTGCTCTCGCAGCTGATGGCTCCTTCGAAGGCCCACTGCCGAATGGTGTTCGCATCCAGCAGGGTCTGCGGGATCGAATGCGCCAGGACCTTGGCGTCGCGGATGTTATCGAAGTTCAAGGAAGTCAGCAGACGCAGGAACGGACTGTACAGTAAAGCCTGCCCATTATCGTAGTTGCTAATGGGTTTAAACATGTATTTAAATTACCATACATTTATTTTCTATATAGTAGCAAGTAATGTCATGTAAGGGAATAGCTTTTGCTTCTTTGCATATTGCTTATTTTTATACCCTTGCAGAGGGTATTATAATTTTGGTCAAAAGTGTGCAACGCAGTGAAGGAGACATCTCCGACCCTATAAAGTATATATATTCTTGATCAGGATCACCTCCTGAGTTGATATAAGCATGTCCGTCTGTCCGTCTGTCCGTCTGTCTGTTTCTACGCAAACTAGTCTCTCAGTTTTAAAGATATCGAATTCAAACTTTGCACACACCCTTCTTTCCTTTGCACGCAGTATATAAGTCGGAACGGCCGGGATCGGCCGACTATATCATATAGCTGCCATATTACTGATTGATCGGAAATGCCATAACTTTCGTGTTTGTAAAGTTAGGAAGTTGGGATTTTCTATGGGTTTTATATTTGGCCAATCAATCCGACCTACCAAATTTCATAAGGATCGGCCGACTATATCCTATAGCTGCCATATAACTGATTGGTCGAAAATGCCATAACTTTGGTGTTTGTAAAGTTAGGAAGTTGGGATTTTCTATGGGTTTTATATTTGACCAATCAATCCGACCTAATAAATTTCATAAGGATCGGCCGACTGTATCCTATAGCTGCCATATAACTGATTGATCGGAAATGCCATAACTTTGGTGTTTGTTAAGGTGGGAAGTTGGGATTTCCTATGGGTTCTATATTAGGCCAATCAATCCGACCTACCAAATTTCATAAGGATCGGCCGACTATATCCTATAGCTGCCATATAACTGATTGGTCGAAAATGCCATAACTTTGGTGTTTGTAAAGTTAGGAAGTTGGGATTTTCTTTGGGTTTTATATTTGGCCAATCAATCCGACCAATAAAATTTCATAAGGATCGGCGGACTATATCCTATAGCCGCCATATTACTGATTGATCGGAAATGCCATAACTTTGGTGTTTGTAAAGTTAGGAAGTTGGGATTTTTTATGAGTGTTAAGAATGCATCATATGAATAATTTTGGAGAATATAATTTACAGAATATTCTGCAAGGGTATTTCAACTTCGGCTCCGCCCGAAGTTAGCTTTCCTTTCTTGTTTAAATTGTTATTTTATTTTCTATTGTAAAATGTTCTGAATCCGAAAAAAAATTACTTTGAACAAACAACAAATAAAATATAGCTTCTTTTAAAATATTTATATATTGTACAGATTTTTATACCCTTGCAGAGGGTATTATAATTTTGGTCAAAAGTGTGCAACGCAGTGAAGGAGACATCTCCGACCCTATAAAGTATATATATTCTTGATCAGGATCACCTCCTGAAATGATATAGCCATGTCCGTCTGTCCGTCTGTCCGTCTGTCTGTTTCTACGCGAACTAGTCTCTCAGTTTTAAAGATATCGAATTGAAACTTTGCACACAGCCTTCGATCCTCGAAGGAACGGCCAGGATCGGACAACTATATACTATAGCTGCCATATAACTGATTGATCGGAAATGCCATAACTTTAGTGTTTGTTAAGTTAGGTATGGGTATGGGTATTTTATTTGGCCAGTCAATCCGACCTACCAAATTTCATAAGGATCGGCTGACTATATCCTATAGCTGCTATATAACTGATTGATCGGTAATGCCATAACTTTGGGATTTGTAAAGTTAGGAAGTTGGGATTTTCTATGGCTTTTATATTTGGCCAATCAATCTGACCTACCAAATTTCATAGGGATCGGCCGACTATATCCTATAGCCGCCACTTAACTGAACAATTGGAAATGCCATAACTTTGGTATTTATACCCGTTACTCGTAGAGTAAAAGGGTATATTGTATTCGTGCAAAAGTATGTAACAGCTAGAAGGAAGCGTTTCCGACCCTATAAAGTATATATATTCTTGTTCAGGATCACTAGCCGAGTCGATCTAGCCATGTCCGTCTGTCCGTCTGTCCGTCTGTCTGTCCGTCTGTCTGTCTGTCTGTCCGTATGAACGCTGAGATCTCGGAAACTATAAAAGCTAGAGGATTGGCATTTTGCATGCAGATTTTAGGAGTTCCTACGCAGCGCAAGTTTGTTTCAAAAAGGTGCCACGCCCCCTTTAACGCCCACAATCGCTTATATACGGTTTTAAAAATTTAAATATTTCGGAAAAGTAAAAATGCAGTTTTATTGTGTTTATCAATACCTATCGAAATGTAGAAGAAATTTTTCAAATCGGACCATTCGTTAAAAAGTTATGCGTGATCAAAGTTTCTATCTCCATCTCCCTCGCACTCCCTTTACCTGAGTAACGGGTATCTGATAGTCGGGGCACCCGACTATAGCGTTCTCTCTTGTTTTAAAGTTAGAAAGTTGGGATTTTTTATGAGTGTTAAGAATGCATCAAATGAATAATTTTGGAGAATATAATTCGGAATATTCTGCAAGGGTATTTCAACTTCGGCTCCGCCCGAAGTTAGCTTTCCTTTCTTGTTATATATTGTACAGATTAAAAAAATAAGCAAGTAACTAAAATACTTTCAATTTATATAAGGCTTCTTTTTTAAAGACCAAATCGTAGGTATTTGTTTTAAAAACGCTCCTTGAAATTTTTGAAAGTTTTCGAGTACTCACGCCAGTGTCTTGAAAACCGTCTCGTAGGATTTGTCGTGGTCGAAGGCCGCCTCCGGACAGACGACAGTGGTGGGGAAGACCACGTTCTGGTTGTGGAAGTCCGTGTCCAGGCCGGTGATGGTCGGATTGGTCTGGAACTTCTCCCAGAGGCTCATGATGATGACCAGCGCGGTGACCGCCCCGATCGATGTGAAACAGAACCACATGAACTTCTCGCCAATGGGGCGGCCCGTTTCCGCGATGTAACGCACTCCGTGGAGCGTGGAGTTCTGGAAGAACTCCTTCGTCTGGTAGATGAGGCTGCGCCGGAAGATGACCAGGGTGTGGAGGCTGCGCTGCCTCTTCGTCTCCGGATGGTTATTCTCTTGCGGCATTTTCGTTTCAGGAACATCGCACGCCGCCACGGCTCGGAATCTAAATCAAAATCGAAGGCCTAGTATCCGATCCAAAGCCAATATTCAGACTGAAAGTGGTCAGAAATAGACCAAACACCATATGGATAGCCCAAAACCAAATCGATGCGTGGGTCATTAGTGGCTGCGTGCGGTTCCTAAAAGCCTTTCATTGTTTATATAATGCCGTTTGCATGCTTTTGATTGTGCCACGAATTGGGGCAGTTAACGTGGCCTATCTAGATCTATATACACCGAGTTTTGTAGTTAGGAAGCCTTAGAAATGTACGCCCATTATTAAATATTTAAATAAATATTTAAGAGATCTTAAAGTATATTCCCAAAACCTATTTAGCCGTTCTAACTTTACGAAATGCCAACGACCAAATTAAGGGCAAGGATATAGAAAAAGTCCTGCGCATTTGTAGGTTAGTACAGCTACCGAATGCAGCTGCCTAATATTGATGGACGGATTGATGGATGGATGAATGAAGGGATTGATGGCTGGATAAATGGCTGGTTAATTGGTCGAGGCTGTCTGAACAGCTTCCGGCGCCGCCTTGCATTCCGAAAAAATCGCATATCCCCATATAGGAATGGCCACTCCACTCAACGCCACTTCACTCCAAGGATCGGAGGAACTTCACAAGTTTTGTGTGAACTTCTGACACGGCCCAGACTCTCTTTGTTAGCTCTTTCGCCCTCTCTTTCCCTTTTTTTTTTGGTTAAGTGTTCTCAAGTTTCACAAAGAGTCCAGAAATGGGTTTTGGATTTTCTGTTTTCGGTTTTCGGGACTTCGGTTTTTTTTGGCTGGGGCGAACAAAAGAACTGCTGGAATGAGTTGACCCTGATGGCGGTGGTCAGATAATCGGGACCACTGGCGCCAGTCGAATGGCATCCCTTTTACCCCGCTTTTTCCTCACCTTAACCCTACATAGTCTGTGCATTTGCATATATTATATTATTGTAGTTTTGGGTTTAAAAATGCATCATCTTTCAGCGTATTTCTTGACATTTCAAAAAAGGCTTTAATATTGTTTACTTTTATCTATATAAAAAAACTAACGTAAAGAAACTCTCTTCCAATTCACCGTCATATTTTGAACAACTAACCTATGATTATAGCTAGATAACTATTTTAATATCACTGAATAGTACAAAAGTACCTTGGGAATTGTAATTGAACTAGAAACGACTGTCTTGGGTTAAAGGAAATCCTAACGGACCCTAGCATAAATTACCCAACCCCAAGGATCCGAGGCTGCACCTGCGGTGGAAGAAATAAAGTGAGAAAGGGCACTGTAACTAGCATACTAGGCTGGTATCGCGACCCACTTATGGGTCTAAGCCCCCCAACACACCTCACCCAACAAAACTCCCTGGAACTCCCGCTCTACCAAATCCATTGCCCCATAGCCTCTCAATTTGTTTCGCTTTTCGTATTCTCCCCCGGTTTGGTTTCTTATCAGCGATCATTTGTCAAAGCCCTGCCATTAAAAAGTTGCCCGACCACTAAGCGAAACGGCAATTGCAACAAATTTGTTCGCTACTCCTGCGGACCCTCAACCCCTTCCACATGCCACATGCCCCACACCTCTGCCCCGCTTCCTTCTGCTCCAGTTGACAAAAGAAGAGGAGCAGAAAATACAAGACACCAAAGAAGAAGGACTTCGAGGGAATGTGGCGACCCAGAAATACCCTGGTACAGGCAGTCAGTTCTAGAAAATTCAATTAGTTTTATAAATAAAAAAAAAAGCTTTATTAAAATGAAACCTTTGTACTTGGATTCTTTAGAATAATAATAAATAAAAAACTATTTTTTTCTTTTCCTCTGAACATTTATAAATCCTTAGGTATTGTGTACTTAACTAATTCATTTTCTTTACAAGATACCTTATTATATGTTTCGATATTACAATACCATTACCATATCAATTTTTTTAAATTAATCCAGAGATTTAAGCGAAAACATATATATTTTTTTATATTACTTTAAGAGGAAGCTGTATTAACTTTAAACAGCTTTTTTATTTTTTTATCAATAAATCTGGTCTTACATGTTATTTAGAGGACTTTCATTATTATTTCATTGTAATTTACAAATAAGATACTACATTTTCAATTGTTCACCACAGGCTTATCAAAAGTAACCGCCAATCAATCTGAAAAGCTTTATAGCTTAGAATTAAATTATAATAATTATCTTATTTGGAATATTTTTAAAGAGGACAAAATGGTCAATTCTAAATATTTAAAGAGGAGAACCATCTTGCACCTGCTGACACCGCTCCCCATCGAAAGTCGGGTATACGTACAAATACCCATTGTAATCCAAGATCTTTGGATGACAAGAATCAGCGCTGCCATCGTCGGGAGCACTCTCATAAATAAGAAATTGAGAGTAAACGAGACCTGGTCGGGATCGTCGAGGGTATCCCCTGAGCAGGGGCAGAATCTATGGGTATACTGGCTTCGATAAACATTTTTTGCTTTCCCTTCTTTTACATTATTTTTTTTGTACCGAGCGGTTTCAGTTTCTCGTTTTGCATTGCATCGAGCACCAAGATCGATCGGTGGCGAAGAATGTTCCTTTCAGCCGCGATCTTACCCTGCGTCCGGGTCTCCACTCCACTGTCCGTCCTTTTGTGTGATTAATGGTAATTGCTTTTATGGCTTTCTACGGCGCTGCTCGGCCACAATTTGTTGCGGTAATTTCGCTTTTAGCCGCAGTCGCAACAGTTGCAGATAGCCCCCCTCCAAAAAAAAAAAATCAGAAAGTATTTAGAAAAGCACTTGATTCGATTCGCCGCTGAATTAACTATTTCAGACTATTTTTTAAAGTTTATTTTGGAAGCTTCTGCAAATATTCATTTATACTTATCTTTAAAAAGTATTTATATACAGAGCTGCCAAATTAACCAAAATTTGGGGAATAACTGATGAAACAAGTTAAGAGCGTCCTATCAAGGGATTTAAAAAACTTGAAAACGAATAAAGCCGACAATGTTTAATTCACAAATTCGCAGATTTACCTTTAATTTTTCATATCATTTTGATATGTGAATAATCTTAAGTCGAGATGAATTTTACAATTCTTTACATAAAATAGGCCAGAGCGTAAAACATCTGCCTTTAGTAACTTGGGCTCAAGTCCCTCCTCAGCCTAAAATTCTTTTATAATTTATTAACTCAATAAATAAATATCGTTGTTAGACGTGTTTATATTAAATTTAAATGCTGACATCTGGTTAAAAATTATATGTAAAATCATCAAAGTGATTATCACATCATATCAATTTTTCTTTTGTGTAGCAAAACAAACTTGTGTTACAAGTAGTAGCAAAAATTTTGGAGTGTTTTATTTCACTTATTTCCATGATTTTCAAATAGTATAAAAAATTAACATTCATGCGACTAACGTAATAATGGGTAATGGGAGATAAAGGGCACATAAATGTAAGTATAAATACGGTCCCGCACTTTTCAGTCGCTATTTTCGTTTCCTGTTTCCGGTCCACATCCGTTTCTGCTGCCGATCGGCGTTTCCACATCGTTGTAGGTCCGTTGATCTCGATATTGGCTAAACAATCCGCGCACTTTGTTCAGCGGTGTTTTAAATGACTGCGGCGCCGCCGCCAACTTCGCAAGACCCCAAAGCGGCGATGAAGCAGCAGGGGCAGCTACCGTTTCGCTATTTAAGCTGGTTGCAACTTGAATACTGGCGGCGGACGGAGTGCGCGGCAGGCGGGGCGGAACTGGTGGCGTCAATGGTCCGGAGCCACGCCTTCCGGCTGCTACGGCACACAGCTTGGGCGTGGCAAGGAGCCGCTTGGGATGCAACGGAGGCTGGCTGTTGTGGTTAGCATTATTGCCCAAAGACCAGGACTCCGATTTTTGCACCTTGACGTTCTTAGGCGACGGGAAGCTGTAAAGTAAATGGGCGGAATCATATTATTCCCATTGTAGTATCCACTTGCTTGCTATATACTTTATAAGTTGACTACACAAATTCAAAAAAGGATTACATTCTCTCTAAAACACCAGTCCAAAAAATCACCCATAAAAAAACATGGTAGTAAAAATGAAGAAAGCAAATATGTAAGCTAAGGGAAAAATATTGTTAATACAAAATATAACACCTATACAATCTTTTCATACTGAATATAAAATGATAATTAGTTAGCCATCGCACTTGAATCCCAATGTTTGTGCTCTACACTCACAGATTCATTTCAGCATCGGAGAAGCTCTCCATGGCAGTCTTCCACGCGTGGACATGCGGCAGCGTCTCCTTATCCACGTCCACACTGGAAATAGCATTTAGAACATCCACATCCCGCTTTGTAGGCTTGTCTCTGCAGAAGTTGCAAGATTAATACACTAAAAAACATATCGAGGTAAAGGCATTGCAGGAACGCACCCAAATATAAACAGCTGGTACTGCGGCTCCAGATCCACGGACATGCGTGGGGACAAGCTTTCCGGCGGCGTACGGAAATGCTCCTCGTCCTCGCTGCTGCTGCCATACGGCGGAGTAACCTCAGTGCAGTCAAACTTGAAAATTAAACAATGTAGCTGATTAAATTGCATACTAGCTAATACACAGTGAAACTCACAAAGCACACATCATCGTCGCTGTCGTCGTCCTCGTCGTCACTTTGCTGCCCGCGCCAAGCGGTGTTTGAAACAGGAGCCACGACAGCTACTCTGGGCGCTCCCAGGTTCAGCGAGACGTGCAAGGCGGTGGATCCCGCTGCATCGGGCAGCTGACCATGCGACAGGGGCTGGATAGAGGAAACTGCGCGCAGGGACTTGGTGCGCTTGCGCCGACTGGTCTTGCGGCTGAGACTCGCGTCCCACAGGCAGGCGCAGCACTGCTCCGTCTCCCAGGCGGCGGAGCACAGCTCCTCGGTCTTCAGAGTATCCGGCAGATGTACGGCGGTTGTCGGCGCCTGCTCTAGCATTACCAGAAGGCTGCCGCACACACAGCCCAAATATTGCTCCCTGCCACGCTCGTCGGCCAGCACTTGGCGCAATGTCCGGAGCATCTGCAGCAGCTGGAGGCGCATGGCCACACTCACCTCCTGCGAATGGGTCACATAGCTAGCCACCAGGTGCGCAATGCGCGAATGGACCTTACTAAAGTCTACACTAATGAAGCGGGCATCATCCTAAAAGATTTACAAAATATTTGTCTATTTCAACAAACCATAAACACAATTTTACTGCTCACCTTAAAGCTGACAATCAGCGATTTCAGTCTTTTCAGCTCGCATAGCAGCGTATCGTTAATGGAAACCATGTTGCCGATTTTGTTGATAAGTGTTTTGGTGATACGCTTGGCGAACACTTGAAGAGATTTCTCCACGCAGGTGTACGGGGTCATGACCCCAGCAGATGACGAAGTTGCTCCAGCCGCCGCGTCCCTGTCTTTACGGAGCTGCTGTTGCTGCTGATCTTCAGCCATGAAATCGAAATACTGATGCAAATGGGCAAAGTTCCAGACCGTTTCCGACTTCTCCGCCTGCCGCTCGGCCCTTTCACGCAGATAGGTGTCTAGGCGGGCCAGGCCATCGTGCGTACTGAAATCCATGAAGGTGTCGAGGAAGTCCCACAGCTCGCGCCACTCAACCTGCTCCTGGCGCGCCAGCTGACGACCCACCACCTCCAGTCCCTTCTCGATGTCCGAGTTCTTAATGTCGCGCTCCCGGAAGCTGTCATTCAGCGACGTGTTCATGCTGCGGCTCAAGCTCATATCCAGCAGCAGGGAGTTGTCGGCCATCGAGGGCGAATCGATGCTGTTGTTGTTGCGATATGCCATAAATAAAGCCGGTTTCAAATGGCGTATGGGTGTTTCCGGTAATTCCAAGGGATACACGGGCTTGATATTGTTATTGTTGTTCTCACACTCATTATTGCCATTGGGCAATCGTTTCGGTGAACTGGTCACCGCCGCCATGGGGCTGAATAGCACCCTGCGACCCGTGTGAACAGGACTGGTGTTTCCAATGCTGCGGTTAAAGATCGACTTGTTCGGCGTCACCTTAACCGGCGAACTAAATGGCGAGCTGGCCATCGGTGACATTGCATTACTGCTCACCCGCGGCGGCGTCTTCCACCGGCGATGGAAGTTTATGGCCTTCTCGCGGGACATGGGTCCAGCCAGAGCACTGATGGTCAGGTCCACACTGAGGCCCTCACACTCGTCCGTCTTTTGTTGCAGGTTCTGAAACATATGGAGGATAAACATTACCTCGTTACTCATTATCACTTAGTTCTATAAATAAATAAGATTAACAATTGACGCCCTTGTGTTTCTAATTTCATACTCTAATGACTTCAGTTGTTAACATAATCCAGGGAGCTTAATTATTGAACAAACAAAACCATAACTCCCACCTTCTTACTTCAATCTTAGGAAGTAAGGCGACAATCATCTTATCCAGTGTATAGAGTTCTCAACGTAAGTAAATAATGCTAACCATACAACTGGCGAGGCTTTAGATTTCTTTGAGAAAGCCCCAGCTCATATTCTTGTTAAAAAAACAAACATTTCAGAAAACTTTTTTCAAGACATTAAAGCTTGCCATATTATGTTAATTTTTGTTTTAATATTTTAATGTTATACATTATCGATAAGGCAAAATATAATTGAATAATAGTACTACAAAAACTGCGTGAATAAGAAGTGGTTCTTTTAATTATTAATTAAAACAAAAACAGTAAAATAATTAAATGTGATTTAAGATTGGTGCGATGAACACACTTAAGTAACTTGCAAAAGATTTCTAACATATAAAATATTTATTCAGTGAAATAAGTGAAGTTGGGCCCTATGCCAAAATATGCATATATATTTAAAATAGCCACTCACCGGCGGCTCTCTGGGCGAGAACGGTTGACCCACTTGCGGGGGCATTGTATTGGACTTGGATCTCAGCACTGGCACAAAGTACGGATCGTGCAGGAGCAGCTCCAGTTTTCTGATGGTCACGTTTGTGGCCTGCGCATTACGTAGACAAATAATCTAAAGGGGGAGAATAAAATACATTTAGATATATGGAGTGGGTGAAAGGATTCTCTACTCACCTCCCTGGGCTCCTTGCCCTCGTGATTCGTCAGCGACTTGCACTCCGGATAAGAAATGAGCACCTCGACCATGGCCACATGACCGTTCTTTGCGGCAAAGTGGAGCGGCGTCTCGCCACGCGCCTTATCCGGCATATTCAGATAGTAGTCTAGCAGACTCTTATTGAGGGCGGCGCACATATCGCCGCTGCCCTTCTTGCCAGCATACAACTGCGTGAACTCCCGATCCGAAATAGTCTTCAGCAGCAGCTGGGCGATCCTGGCCTTGTTCACCTGGGCGCATATGTGCATGGCATTATAGCGACACCCCTCCTTCAAACTCGTCGGTGTATCGCCGCTGCTAATCAGAAATCGTGGGTTCTCCCACACAATCCTCTTGACACGATCGATGTGGCCACCTTCGATTTGCTTGCGGAACTCCTGCAGTTCCTGTTTGGTGGGCGCCCGGAACGGTGGACGTTCTCCGGACAAATCCTGCTGCGGCTGCTGATGCTGCAACTGCAACTGCTGGCGGCCATTGGCAATGATATTGCTGGTGCTGCTCGTCGATGAAGTGGGCGAGCTGCTGAGCAGTAAACTGGACATTGAGGGACTGTTCCCTAGGGGAATGATAAAACCACTGCCACTGCCTGTGGGCGAGGAGGAGTACGAACTGTCGGTGGAGCCCGGTGAGCTCTTGTAACCCCCGCCGCTCAGCGGAATGGGCTCTGCAAAATGTTCATCTACATAGTTAAGCAGCTGGAACCCTTGGGAATATTGCTCTACTATACTCACTGCTTTCTGACTTGGCTTTGCCGAATCTCTTGAGCGCCTCAATGCTCTCGAATCCAAACTGCACGTAGCTTTCCGCCTGCTCCAGGTTGGGAAACTCGCGGAGGCGGGCCTCCTTGTAATGCCGCAGGACGTCCAGAGCCTTGGATTTCTCAGTGAAGATCAGCCACAGTGGCGAGTCCGCTGCTCCACGTTGATGATGATGATGTGTAGGCATCGAGAGGGACAAACCATTAATAAATGAGCTGGCTTTTTGGTCACGCCATCGGGTTGGCGAATAGCGAACGAGTGGCGAAAGCCACACGAGTCGAGGATTGTGTTGAGCAAAACAAAATAAAAACAAATACGAGGGGGCGTTAGGTGGGCAGTGGATGGTAGATGGTGGGTGGGGTACATGCGTGTGACGCAGCTGTTGGCACAACGCCGGCAAAAACTTTCCGAGCCGTTCCCTTATCAGAAGTATCAACAGTTTTGGTCTCAAATTGTCACAGATTTCAAAGATGTACATTGCCTACGATTTCAGGCAACAAATGAAATATACAAGCTTTTTACAAAAAAGTCCACTTATTTTTACCACTATTTATGTTTCATAGCTTTTGAATATAAAATAAAATATGGCATATAATATTTTCATATTAAAATTCCAGAAAAATAAATAGGTTTTGAATTTCTAAAAACTAATCAAAAATTTCTAATCAAATGAATCTTAATCTTTTTTTTAGAGGAATTGTTTTTCAATTTAGAAAACAAATTATTTTAGAATTTCAGCTCTTTAAATTATTAATATATTTTACATTTTTATTTTACTAAATTTTACAGCACTCTAAAGACTGAATAGACACTATTGAAAGCTATGATCACTTGCGACTAACTAACCCATTTAAAGTTCACTTGTTGGATTTATAAAAAACAAAAGCAGATAAATTTAGATCGCAGCTGTGGCGTAAAAACATTTCATTTATTTTTCTCAACATTACCACTTGAAATTAGCGGGTATGCCATAATTAAATTTACTTTCAACTATTCGCAGTGTGCGAGCAAAACAAAAACATGAACTAGAGGGAAAAGCACCGCAGCCTTGGAGGTGTAGTTCTTATCAAAGATCTGATAAAAGCTTAACATTATAGCTATAAGTGTAGGCCAACAGATTGTAGGTATGAAAGTTCAAATAGTAAGGCATAAAACATTTTCTAATAGATTATTTAGACACTAATTAGGGGTATTTAGGCTGCCCATATTTTAGGAGATTATGAGTAAAGATTACCTTTGTTTATTTTATCCCCACAAATAAAAACAATTGTGAATAAATAAAATATTTTTAAAAAAAATATACCTTTGATTATTATATGTTTGTAAATTACCAAAGGTCATATACTATACATTATTCGAAGTGATTTTTTTTATTTAAATAATTCTCTTATTTTAGGGTATCATTTAGGCGACCAGATTTAATTTACCAACAAGGTCTCTCTTGCATTTGCGCTTTTGTTTTCTTTTTCTGGGCAACGACTATTGACTTCGGCCAAGCGACAGGGACAAGGGAAAGGGACTGGGACTGGGATATAAAAAAAGAGGCAGACACAACCCACAATAACACAAGCCGGCAAAGCTGAGGGTATATAAATATTGGATCCGGGGACACTATAAGTACACGCACACTCTTTTTTGGGGTACTTGCTTTGCAGCTCGCAGTATAAATAACACTTGAAAAAAACTACAAGAATTGGAGGAATACTCCCAGGTATACATACATTAGGTTTTAATATTTTGATTACGATTTCAGAATTAGCAAATATTATCTGTAGTATTTAAAAAAATCCAGTCGGTAAGAAATTTAAGACATTATTTAAAACATAATAATAATTGGAATATTTCGAATTTCTATTAAAATACTTGACAAATTTAAAAGACACAAACCAACTTTTAAAAATAATTGTTTTTATTCAGAATATAAAAATATTTACATTTCCTTCAAAAATATTTATAAACAAATTGTTTTATTTAAAATATTTGTATACTAATGCGAAAATTTTCTATTTAGAATGCTGTGTAACTGCTGGAGAAATGAAATATGGGGGCAAAAGAGAAGAGGGCAGTGCTGACAGGTCAAGGTCCTAGTAATGTACCCATTTTGGCGATTGCCTGGAATGGGTATTGGATGTGGAAGGGGAATGAACTCGCCCCAATCGGTTATTGTTTTTGAAGCGCATTTAATTGGATTAAAGAGAGAATGAGATGGCAGTGAGCAAGCGAGAGCGGGACAGTTGCATCTAATTAAGCAGGTAATGGCAATTGTTCACGATTTGTTTATAATTAAACCGAAAGACCGCTCCCAGACAAGGAAATCGACTGTGCGAGCGGGATAGTCGCGCAAGTAATTTTTTTTATTTTCCTAAAATTCTCAGAAGTTTGCACACACACATGGTAACTTCTTTATGGATAGTTAGTCATGGAAGAAAAACAACGAAATTTCAAAAACAACAAAGATATAGGAATCCCGAAGTTGGGAATACCCTCAAGAACTATTTTAACTCATTTTAAAATTTTTATAAAAAAACCGGTTTTGGTGGATTAAGATTAGTAATCAAACAAGATAAAATGTTATGAAGAAAATGCACTAAGCCGATCAAGAATATTCCTGTTGGATATAAAAATTCCATCCCCCTTATAGAACCGACCACATTGAAATAAACCCTTTTAATCTAACTGAAGTCTGCAAATTCCTGTGAACATCTTACACAGAAAACTTCAACCCTTACTGAGGATTTTTAGGAATAATTCCCATTACAAACAGAAATATTCATGTTCAAAGTTGTTATGTTTATTCAATAAAACAATTTTTCAATAATATTAACAAGCAAAATTATCTCTGGAAGTGTTGTTTGTGTTGAAAAGTTTACAAAAAGTCCCCTTGTCTAGTCATTGTTATGACTCTGTTAACGTTACAAGACTTAGTTATGTTGGATCATGGGTTTCAGATATTCAATAATTATATTAAATTCAAAAAGTAAGTCTGTTCAAAGGGAAATTAAACTTTCTATCCTGAAAAGATAGTCTGCAAGCAAAGCGAAAAATGGACCCACTGGAAGGTTATCTGTTAACTTGATACCCTTGCTACGAACTGACCTACGAACCGCACACGCCTCTCAATTATTGGGTAGCACAACAGCAACAAGCGGCAAATAACTGGAACGCAACACATACAAATCCGCACCCGCACGAATATATCGCTCGCTCTCTCTCCTACTTACGTGGATAGTCGGGATCCTCGTACTTAACGGCACTACCTTCAGCTGTAGGTCCCGTCGATTTGTAGGTTAATCCCGATCCAGATGGAGATCCAGCCGGATGATGCGGTGGCTTTATGTTCACCGCCGCTATGGAGCCGACGCACAGGCCCGCAGATCCCTCAAAACGTCCCGCTTTCAAGGGCGGGATATTGACTCCGAAATAGGTTGACATCTCTGCGGAATATGGCGGCTGGAAGGTTAATAACTGTTCAAAATAAGTATTTTCACGAAATTCCAGGCAACTTCATCGCCCCCTCTTGTTGTTGTTGTTGTTTTCGGCTGCACTCCATACACACACAAACAAACATAAAGACGCAAAAAACAGGGGGCAAAAAACAGCACACGCACATCAACAAAAATGAAGAGAACTTCCGAACATATAGAAAATTCACGATTCGGGGTAAAAACACTGTTATCCCGTCATCCTTACCTCTTAAAACATCACAACATCAAATATAAAATTAAGCGTCTTTCAAACAAAATGTGCACAAACAGAATGAATTTAGAGGTGGGGTGTCGTTACTTTAAGGGGTGGAGAAACATCGATTGTTTTTTCGTGGCTATCGATGTTTGTGAGTGTCCGGTTTGTCGAACGAAATTTAAAAAATGTTGAATTCCATTTTAGGTTTAGGTATTTTAGTTAGAAAATATTTTAAAAATTAACGACTTCCAATTTTTTAAATCCCACTTCAAGCTGTTTTTGTGAAAAAGTATATTTGGCTGGCTTGAGTCCGGGGTGGATTTCTTGTATGGTATTTTTCTTGGTATATTTAAAAATCGTCCAATTTGGTGAGGGATTTCTTGGTCATATTTGAACGGCCCGCCGACGGTTGCAAACATAACGTTCGTGAATTTCGAGCAGAAAAGCGGGTTCCGTTTCTCGCGCGATCTCCTTTTTTTTAACGTGTATGTTCTGTGTGTGTTTGGCGTGCGGCTAACTTTATTGTTGTTGTTATTGTTGGTAACAACGTGCGGCGCGCGCGCTTTAATAAACAACAAAAAAATATTACTATTCCCAAAAGTGAGTTGGATAAAAAGAAAATATATTCACTATAATTAAAGCCAAAAAGGTTTGTTTAGTTAATTAGCTGGTGTTTCCAAGAGTTATTTTGTTTTTTTTTTGGTAGTTCAGGGATACACATACACAGCAAGGGTGTGTTTTCCTGCGCGCGGGTGTGTTTGAGTGTGTGTGTGAGTTTTGAACCTGTCTCATTTTCTTGGCTAAAAATCAATAAAATAAAGCAAAAGTCGAAACAACAAAGTGCAGGTCCTTTTGTATCCGTGCGACTGTGTGTGTGCCTACGTGTGAATGGGGACTCTTGCAATTGTTTTTCTTTCAGTGAGCAGCTGCAATAAATAAATAAAAGACCGTTAAACGAGGCTCACTTAGTTAGTCGAGCATGGCCAAAAACCCCGAGTTGCCAATTGCCAATTAGAAGCCCAAAACAAACGAAAAATACAGTGAAGCACGGCTAACGGTAATTAGGCGATTACCCGCCCTGCAAATTACACCTGTCTTAACCGTTCGTTTTACAAACATTTCCCGTATCAAATGGCCAAGTTAATTGCCGTTTTTAAATATAGGCACCTAATTGATTTTAGTTTGTTTGAATTTCATTCATAATTACAAATTCGTAATTAATTACCTTTAATCAATTTAGGTTTTTAAACAATTGTTTTTAATTTGTTTATGAATTTGCTTAATAACCATTCGATACATTCTCGATTCAAATCCCGAAACTGAATTTGTTGTTTAACTAAAAATGTAAATAACCAATTTGTTTAATAAAATACGCTTTCCAATTAAGCCGCATTCTAAATTTGTTCATAATAAGAACTTATTAATAAAAACACTAACTAAACACTAATTTTTCTTACCAACAAACCTTTACATTCTTAATCTTTTTTTTACAAGAATTTCTCAATTATCATACCATTGACGAACATTTGAGTTTGAACATTTTAAAGCTTTTGTATTCTTATCATTCACCACCAGCAATTTCGTATTCTTATTTTTTGTGTAATGGGGATAGTAAATTAAAAAAAAACGAATCCAAATGTTGTTCCATTATCGTCCAAATTCTTTCAATTGTTTTTTCCCCATTTAAAGAAACTTCCTGTGTGACTAATATCATCATCTTCTGATTGCTGGTAAAGTAGTACTGAAATGTCTTTGAACAAGTGAAGTTGTCAATGATAAATTGGTTAAATGATACGACTTTTTTAAGAACGCCAATTCTTTCTCATTTTATTGATTATTAAATATCGTACTAGCATTATCTATTTACCGCTATTCCACTGTAGTTGCCTGCACTTTGGTGTTAAGTGATCTATGATAAAATGAGTTAACCCCAAAGAAAAAGCCTCGAAACAATAATCGCAAGGCCCCATATTAATAGTGGTGGCGATTTTATCTCTCCGCTCGGCTTTTTGTTAATATTTTCTTTACAGTTAGCGAGCAGCTTACTGTTTTTTTTAATGCCTTTCTTAACTGGATTGGCAATTGCTGACTGTATATTAAATCATTTACACTTTGCCAGCTGCCATGCACTGATTCTGATACAGCCCCTCTCACCCATTTCCCCCATTGTCTTTTGTTTACCCCTTTCTATTTGTCTATATATACATACATATGTATATATTTATTATTTTTATCAGTTGTGGCTTTATCTAATCTGAAGAGGGTGCGACGAATCCTGTAGCTAAATGAGTCACACCGCCATACAATATTGTTGCCATATTTATATGTATCAAGTGCAGTTGGACTGTCAAGTCCAAGTGCAGCCTCAATTGGCTGATTAACATTTTTGTTGTTTCGCTGGACTTCATAGTGCCTACCTGACTATATCTATCCCCCTCTCTTTCTCCACCGATCAGACCCTCTCTTTCACCCAGCTCGACTGTAGAACTTAAAGTCGTTAAACCAGTTTATGACTGGCCGGGCATAGAGGCCATACGTTAAGTAAGTAGAATCAACAAACTCTGAATCAGCTGCGGATCTTACGGCCATAGCTACTGTGGCTGTGTTTATGACCTGTAAAACAGTGAGAGCAGAAGTGTATTAGCCAGAAGAGGTGTTATAGTAAAGCTCAAGCCCCTAGATCTCAGGATCTATTCCAGCCAGTCACATACAAATTGGGATGCAAGTTACTGTATACATAGTTTCTTAAAATTAATTTAAATATTCCAAATCGCCTTATCTTATGATGTTTTGCAGCTATAGACAGCATATTTTTTTTGACTAATGGTATTAAATCCTTTATTGATAACCAGTTTCATGACACCTAAATACTCGATTTAAGACTAATGAAAACTAGGGTATCTTCTAGTTGAGAAGCTCAAACAAAGCGTTCTTAATAGTATTTTCTTTGTTGCTGTGGGGGGGCTTGGGAAAAAGCGGAAGAGAAAGGGGTGAAAGAAGTGGGGAGTATTCACTTTTATGGTTGGGGGAAGCGTGCCCGTGGCTGCAACTTCCTCATATGTGCGTTTAATGAGCAGCGGCCGTAATCAGTTTTTATAAAATAGTTAAAATTAAATATTCAAGCCGGGACAGAGCTTTACATCGTCTCTATTTCTGTAATCAAAATCATCGAAATTGGGTTTGGTTTCCCCCCCTTTAACCAGATGTGTCACCCTTTGATTCTAGGCCCTGAAAAATCCGATTTGTAACTTAATAGTTGTTTAACCAAAATCATATTTAAATTTAGGCCAATGTCAGACGAGGGGGGAGGGGTTAACGGGCTAACTGAAATAATTGACCAAAAACAATGATCAGAAAGATGATTAAACATTGAGTGATCAATGAGGCAAGTGAATTGCCGGCGGCGAGGATGGAAGCTTCACTTTGAGTTTCGAATTTCAAGTCTTCAACAGCTGCGCCCGATATTTACCTGTCTTGGAATTTCAGTTTTTTGTACATTATTTGTTTAGTGGTATATTTGTATGGTTTACTTCACACTTCCTTGTTGGCTCGACTTTGAACTTGGCATCTTCTTGAAGATCGTGGGCCTTTTGACCTTCCCGGTTCTCTAGGATCGATCCAAGGTCGCCTATTCACCCGTTGACCCAAATGCTGTCTTATAATGGATGACTTCCACGCAACAAAACAAATTTCGCATCAAAAAAAGAGTAATAATACAAACAACTTATATATTCAACGGATTGCAAATGCAGCCACAATGGCTATAGTTTAGTTTATTGAACGCACAATAGACTGAATGAAGCATGCAAAAATGTTGAGCCAATTCGAAAATTGTGTCGGCAATAACAGCATCCAAATTCACGTGCCAAATGGCCGAAAATCAATTTGTATTATTTCCCCATTATTAGATGTTTTTAGGAAAAAAGCTACTTCGGTATTCTGCAACCTTGTATTACAAGATTAATAAATACTATATAATTACAAATATTGCTTTACTTTTATGTTCTTACCAATAATTTGTTTAATTGAAAGGATTTTAGCAATCTAGAAACTATTCAAAAGAAATTGAATAAATTACCCATAAATAAAGCTTAAAAATGTAGTAACTAATGTCTGATAACAAATCTAATAACTTGATATTTAACTGAGTGGTGAGTTGATCAAAAAAAATTGTTAAGGTATCTTAATTTCACTAATTACAAGAACGTTAAGATAACAGTTTCGATATAGCGGATGGCAGAGATATATGTTTGGGACGCCTCCTGCCCGTCACTTTTGTCCAAATTGCTTTCGACCCTTTTTGTGGGAAGACAATGTCAATGACGGCTTTTTCTGGTTTTCGTCTAACGATGACGAAGGCGATCGCAGATGACTTGTCTTTCGGATGCCAAAAAATTTATAAACATCATTATGGGAACGACAGTGCCTTGAGATGCAGATGCAAATGCCGTTGCAGTTGCATTCGCAGTTAAACAATTTCATTGTCGTTGCTTTATTCATATTTTTTGCATTTTTTTATTGGGTTTTATTTTTATTTATTCGGTGTCTTTTGTGACTTGAGACAACAATGGGATTTGATGTCTTCACCAAGGGCTCTCTGTTATCGATTGTGCTGCATAAATTACACGCTTTGTCACCTCGATTCGATTACAAATTTATGCAAATCGCGCTTTAATTTATTTAACAGCTGCGAGCCATCGATGATGGCAATTTAAGTGCGAAACAAGTGGGTGGGTGTAATACCTATACTATATGGTAAATACTGTTTAACTGTGATGTCATCACCGCCGCATTCCGGGGCAGTACAGTGAAGCACCGTTTTGGGTTACAATACCCAATCGAAAGTACCGTTCACATGCAAAAATGCAACAATCAAAGTAAGGGGTAAAGTACACAGTGCAAAATAAGGTTTTCTCTTATAACAAAAATACATATTGATCCGTGAGAGGAACCCAGCTCTAATCCGAGCTCATATTATTTTCCACAAAATAAAAATTAGATTAGATTATAAAAATGAAATATAAGAATACTATGCAAAATAGAACTATATAAAAAACACAATTATAAAGTGTAGTATAGTCTAAGTAATAAAATACGCAACTACAAAATGTGACGGTTTTAAAAAATCATAAAAATGTTAATTATCCGTCAAATGTGTATTTTGTTTCGCTGTGTAGCAAGAAATAATTAGCTCACATACGTTTTCCACTCTAAGCATTTAATGAGGCCTCTAAGCTATTGTCTGGCCCCTGTACATCCCATAGCCCCCGCTAAGCCCCCTTGGATGTTGTGTAATTTGTTGTTAAACTGTCAATTCAATTGACGTTACTCATACGACCCGTTGTGCAGCGGATGTTTAGCGCAGGGAGAGCACCCCTCTCTTTTCATTTTGCATTTCTATGACAATTTTCCCCCAGCTCACTAATTTCTAGTTCAACAAAGGCGATTTCTCAGTTCTGCAAATAAATGCGGAAAAGGTCTCGGAGCCTTAACTTTTGCCTTCAATGAATGTTGCATAAGAGACTTTCAATTTCCGATTTTCACCGGCTTTAATCAAGCTGTTAAGACCTCAATGGGATGTTTTAATTTCGTTTTTCGTGGCGTCTCTTTGATGTTGTGCCATAAATTTTCCTTAAAAACGCCTGGAGCACAGCCAAAACAGTAAAAATAAAAAAGAAAATTCAACAAAATGTGTGGCACGTGTGTATGTAATCAATCTGGAAAAATTTATATTTTATGTAGAAAATATTTCAAAGAGAGAAAAGTGGGAAAATAAAGACGTCCTTGATTAATTACATAATTTATATGACTTGGATTATATTCAAAAAAAAAAAACAAAAGAAATACATCGCAATCAATATGGAAAATGTAATTTTTTGTTTTTATGTTTTTGTTATGTAAAGTGTTTCGATTCACCCAACACCTAAACATTTTCTCCTATTAAAATGTAGCCACAAGCGGAACGTGTAAATTGTCGCTCCAGCGACTTTTCTCTTCTAAATGTCTCTGCATTTCTCATTTTCCTTGTCTTAGATGTGTGTATTCTATTTATTTAAAGGCAGAATTACATCCTTGATTTGTATAAATAGTCACGAAGGTGTGGGTGTACTACCCTGCAATTAAGCTGTGATTAAAAAGGTCGCTCGAATCCGTTTTCTTTGTTGCCTTGCTGATGTAATTTGAATATGAGTGGACTACAAAATTAATTTCCCCTTCAACTGTATTTTTTAATACTTTTTAAGAGGTTTTTTTTTTGCGTATTTATTAAGTGAGTCACTATTGCAATGACTTGGGATACAAAACAAGATTAAACGTAAGTTCTTTAAAAACGGAAATGCTTAAAAATGTGTCATCTGAAGGCTATGTTAATAAAATGTTGTTTAATAAATACTTAAAATTTACAAACAATACTGTTTGTAATTACTAGAATACTTTATTTTCTTCTCTTTATATATTTTAATTAGACCTCATAAAATTACAAGTATAATATTTTGACTTTTTGAGATCTATATTTATCTAGATAAACTTCACAAACAATGAAATGGGTTTGTCTTAATGATATATTTGTAAGATAAAGTTAAGTATTTTTAAAATATGTTATTACAGCTTGACTAATTTTGTATTTTTCATAGAAAATAGAAAGATTCATTTTTAGATTTAATTTTTTCCTGCAGGCACTAAAGAGTTATGTTATATTTCCTGTACCCTTTAGTAGCAGTCATTCCCCTCTTCACATCCGCATCGGAAACACCGAGAGGTGTTTGCAAGAGTAAAAGACGCAGAAAATACAGGAACTGAGGTATCTCTCCTCTAATGATCGGACTTTATGTTGTATCGCCTCTCCTCCTCCAATTATCTATATTTAAAATCATGTAACGCATTATGACTTCGCGATAGACATGAGATGGCAAATTGATTAAGCACAATTAATTGTAATTAATTACAAGGAGCCATCGTCATTATGTCACCCCGTCCAATCAATTTGCCAACTTCTTTTGTTAACCTTTCTTCGACCATAACTCGGTTATATTTTTCACACAAAAGGAAATGGCTTTTTAAGAGATCCATATTATATTGTTATTAATTTGCTTCTTTTTTTTTTTTTGGCTGCCGTTTTGGGAAAGTGGCGCCGCCTGCTGGCCAAGTAGTGCAATTAGCCGAAAGTAAAAGTGGGCTTCACCGCGGGGAATCGGGGATATATATATCATATAGCATACATATACCTATTGTCTGAAACAGTAGCGAGTGGAAAGGTTTTCCCCAAGCCCATTTGAATGGTAGACGGAGATGCAATGTTTTCGGATCGCTTTGGTTCGGTTTCGTTATATATATATATACACATGGATAAATCTTTCTACATGTGAGCCTCGCGTGCAATCATCAATAACCAGATTTCAATGCCAAGACCTCTTGCAGCCCCCCGAAAGTCATTAACATTAGTCAAAATGAAAGTTTTCCCAACGGACAAATAGTTACCTTGAGAACTCTACACCAGAAAAAATATTTAAGTCTAGAATGGACATGAATTTCAGTTGGGAGACGTGTTAAGAACTAGTCCTTTATCAACTAAAGGTACGCTTAGTAATTCAATGGTTTCAAGTATTTTCATTTAATCTATCGGTGGAAATTATCTTCAACAAAGTTTAAATGCTATTATTATGTTTTCCCCTTTAGTTCAGTGTACAATGTCATTTTTTGCAAATTAAATAAATAATTGACTTCTTCATTTTTAGAATGTTAATTTTCAAAAAACCGTAAGCCAACTTGTTGGTTTCTGAAAAAAAACTGTTGTTTCGTGATTTTGACAACCAATTTTTTGTTGGCTTTAATTAAATATTTTATAACGAAAACCATGTCTGTTTATGATCAAGTATATAGTCCCATTAAACGAAATGAATAAACATGTAATTCTCAATATTTAAACGGAGTTACGTGCTTTTTTCTAGATCTAAGTGATATTCTTGATATCAGAACACGTCCGAAAAGGGTCCAACGTAGAACGCAGTATGAGATAGGGAATTCTGGAGAAGGGCGGGGTGTTTTTTGGGGGCTGGGTCTGCTGACGTCAAATATCTTTTGTTGCCACTTTTTATGTGATAAGTACGTGATTTATGCGCGAATAGAACGCGGCGAAATACAGGCATTTGCATAATGAGGAAGAGTTACTCGAGAAGTGGGGAAGTGGGGAAGAGGGGGTGGCCAAACCACAATTATGCAATTTCCTGCCTGGCTCTAAGCACTTAATTATGGTTATTAAAAATTTGGCAAATAGTTTCTTCGCTTTTGCGCGCCCGATCGTTTGCACATAGTTAGCTTGAAGCCCCAGACGCATGTGAAACATCGGAATTGGCCATATCATTATGGTTAATATATATATATGGTATATACGTACATATCTATGCGGTGGCTCGGATGTGGCGTGCCAGCTTAGCCAGATTTGCAAATCCGAAACGAGTTGAACGAACGCTGGCAGCGATGTTTTGACCATCATCATTCGAGAGATGACAAACTGAAAAATAGGGAAATTGTATGAAAAACAAAAAGAAGTGAAGAGAAAGAGTTGCCAGCGGATGGCTAAATATGTTTACACAAATTCAAAGATTGGGAGCTCTTTAATGTCTTCATTTGTCTGATTTGGCAAATTGATTTGGCGACCCTAAATCACAATATTATACTACTAAACTATCTAAATAACTTCTAATAATAAATGGGTTACTAAATAGCTAAAGAGCTTAAAGGCCAAAAAAAAAAAAAAACTACTTTCACCCTTAAGAACTTTGATAAGTGGGTATACGAAAACAATTAAGTACAAAAAACCGATAAATAATAAATGAAATCATATCGGTCAGTGAATAAGGTCAGTTATTGTTTGTCCAGTTCAATTAGCTATTATTCAATTATTCACTTATCAACCCAGTTTGGCGAATGAATTATTAAATACAAGATAGCAATGAAACCGGGTTAATTCCTGTTGGCTTTCCTTTTGAGGTCAGCCTGGTAAGGAAGTTGGGGGAAATAGCTTGGTGTAGTTAAACTCAATCAATTCGATTGAATTTGACTTGGCCCAGTCTCTCTGGCTACCTTATCAACTACCGGGAATCGGTGTCAGCTAATCGCACCCACAACGAGCCGCTGACCTCAATTGAGGAGCACCACCCTACCAGAACCCACTTGGCCATGCCGACCACGTCTGTTGAAAATGGAAATGGAAAATGAAACAAAAACAGAAGCAGAAGCAGAATCAGAAATAGAAATAGAAACCGAAAACAAACCTAGAAGCCGAAACCAAAACAGAATAAGAAGCGCCAAGTCCAAACATGGTCAACGGAATTGGTTTGTCACTTTCTCAGCCAAATCCAAAGAAATACGAACGCGTCATTTGGGTGCGCCCTTCAGAAAAATGAACACAGTTTTGGACAATACAATAGTTGATAAGCTTACAACACCATATAAAGTATTGTAAAAGTTAGTATTCTAATGGTGTTGTAAAAGTGTTTTAAAAATATTGTAAAATTATTGTACAAATTCTGAAAAAACATTTTAATAGTTCTCAAGACTTTTTTAAAATAAAAAGCCTATGCTAAATACAAAGTACACATTATAAACTAACAAAACCCACTTTAAGAAAAGTAAGTTCGAATAAAAATATTAAAAGCTATAACAAATGCAATGCGTCAATTAAAAGGCTCGTTATCATTTCACTTTTTAAACACGCGCACTTCACTCAAATGCAGAAAAAAATATTAACGTCAAAAATAACTAAACTGTCCTACAATATTTTCCAAGAAAATTAAATCAAGTTTTTTACATTTAAAATATTATTTAATATATTATATTATATACTAATATTTTGCCTCCAACTGTTGCAACCACGTCATTTGGCGGGGTTCTGAACCCGAACCCAAACCCAACCCATAGTAGTTTACGTTACACTCGAGCACGTTCTTATCGCATTAATTGCCTCGCATTGCATAAGCATTGTAAAGTCTTAAAATAATAGCAAAACATAATCTCTGACTCAGCTCAGTGGGTTATAATTGTAATTAGCCAAAGCCAAGGCAAGTCTTTGCTTTGATTAGCCAAAAACGTAGTCGGAGGCTGAAACTGACTCGCATTACACTATATAGTAGTGCCGATATCTGGCGGAGATCGGTGGGATCAGCCAGCCGGATCCGCAGTGGAGCGCAACTGAGTGTGTCCAAGTCAGCGGGGCATCCAAATCAGACCAAAGATCTCCGAGATCCGAGGAGCACTTGGGCGGAATCTAGATGTTGTCCTTGGGGTCACCAATGTGGAACTCGATCAATTATTCCAACGGAATTTTAGCAATTTACTTAATTAAAATCGTTAAAAAAAAAAATTCCTATTTTATTTGGGTGCCATGAATATTTTAAAGAATTTGTATATATGTTATTCAAGTATTTTAATCAAGAAACTAATTGTATTACTTAAGTTCTTTAACATATAATTTAAGTACTAAGTACTTTTAATAAATTAATATTTTTTTCCACATTAATATTTCATTAAAAGCATTTTATATCCCCCATTTATCATCATACTCTATTAATAGTTTAATTTATTTACCTTGCAGTTGCATCTCAAAAACAAAAAGGAAGCAAAACCCAATATTGACGAGGGAAGAAAACTAAGGAAAACTGAAGCCGCAGTGAGGAAATTAAAGTAGGAACAACCACAACTGTGAGTACCACGGGGAAATGCAAACAAACAATCTGAAAATCATATGCAGAGAGTCGCAGATGGGAATGGGAATGGGAATGAGATTTCAGATTTTTGTGACCATATCCGGTTGCCAGTCGGCAGTTGCAATTGCAGCTTCCATCATAACAATAGGAAAACTGAAAACCTAAAGACGAAAGACGAAAGACGAAAAGCGGAGCGAACTGAAAACGCAACTTGGTCTTTTAGGGCTCATGGAAATCGCATCTTGGCATTCGCTATTGTTGCTACGGGTATTTTTTTTTTTTGGGGGGGCAAGAAATATCTTAGGGGAAATTGCGTAAAACGATGATATATTCATAGCAGATCACGGCGATTAGATCGGTTGGCTGATGATGGGGAAATCAACGTGATCAGAAAACGTTTCGTTTGGATATCTTCGACTTTTTCGTGCAATTGCGAAATTTAATTATTTTGGTGATGCAGAATACATTTAATTTGTACTTGAGCTTTTTTTTTTATTTCTCTGACCAAGCACATTGGAAGGTTAAAAGTTATTTCAATTTGTCCTCAATATTGAACAATCTAAATTTGATAATAACTTGACCATTTAATACAGTGTTATAAGTGACCATTAATTTAAGTGTTGCCACCTATTTGTGTCTAAATAAAGAAGGTTTAATATGTGTAATTCGTGTAATTTCAACCTGTGTTGAAAAAGTGTTAAATGCAATCGTCCATCCAAGAAGGCTGTGCATTTTATTAAGTCGCATGTCATTTGGTTTCCATTTTCCTCAAATCATTTTGGCATACCGTCTGAGCAGGAACACACATAACAACGTTAGAAAATAAAATTCCAACCAAGATGCCACATCGAAAATTCCCTAGAATGTCGCAGGCGCAGCTTAAGCTCTTGATTAAAAAGCAAAATCAGAATATAGAAAAGCCCATGGCCATACTGCAGCCGCCGAGGATTATCCAACAGCCGCCGAGAATCGAGGTGGCCAAGCAGCCGACTCCTGTTTCGACCAAGAAGCAGCCCAAAGCTGGGGCTCCTCCTGGCGGGGCTACTCCTGGCATAGCTGAACAGCAGGAGATCGGTGAGAAGTTGCCTGTGGAGAAGGAGGAGGTGCCGACACAGGCGCAGCCGAAGTTCTTCCAGCTGGATAAAGCCCCCCAGCAGGATCAGCAGGACTATGCCCACCTGAGCTACTTTTCGGTGGGTCAGAGCGAACAGGATCAGCAGGAGATTCAGCCGAGTCCCGGAGAATACTACCAGGAGCAGCAGCTCCAGCCAGAGCCGGTATCCCCAGTAACCAGTGATGGTCCCTCATCCAAGCAGGATTTATTTGGCTATCGCGACAACCAGGACTGGCGTCGCATTCCGAGCAATCGTGTCGTCCCGCCACCTGAGGATGACAACCAGGAGCTGCCCGGATCGAGCAGCTCCTCATCCGCCGCGTTCAATTGGCCACGTCCTGACAAAATGGATGCCAGACCGGATCGACCGGAGGGTGTGCTGCCCGATTTGTCGTCAATTGTCGATAATTGGAATTTATTCGACAGCTCCGAGGACGATCATCAGCCAAATGGCAGTTTTGGTCTATCCACCACGGTGACCA